>OX392542.1:12777624-14027624 GCA_947623455.1 Mimachlamys varia | reverse complement strand
CGAGGTCAGCATAGTTTGAAACAAGGCCTTCAATGCTTCAATTTTGTTGTCTTTCAACAACTTGAGGAATGACTTTTTTAAACGCGGAAGTTCGTTGTTTAAGGGACGGCGCATCACGTGACCATTATAATCGCCAAAATTTGACTTTACAACTGTGCTGTACTTTGAAAGCAATGTTTGATAATGTTTTACTATATTTGCGGATGTAAGTGAAGCTTTTGGGCTGACATCTTTCGCAACCTTCAGCAGGTAATCCATAAACGACAGCTTAGCTGAAAGAAAAGTAAAAATCTTCGTAATATTTTCAATAGTGATAAGGATTACGGTTGAATTCTCACATGTATATTGTTTCATTTTGAAAAGGTGATGAATAACAATTATGAATAATAATTAACTTGTTTGTTAAAATTATTCCGGTTAATGAGGAAAATATATAAATGATGATCGAAATAAGGTTTAAGTAAGATATCGTTTGGTAACGTTTTGAGGTAAAGCTTCATAACGACTCAACTAACAAAAGCAATTATTGTATGTATTTTTTATCCTTTTCCAGTTATCCTGACCAATACAGGGATGAAAATGGTTTATGTTCCTCGAAAATCATGGCAATATGACATATTTTCTCACTTGTGTTATTTATCCAGATCGATGGGTTGGGTACCGGCACTAGTGACGTTGACTGAAACCGTTGGTTAATATTCCCCGCAATGTCATCCTCATCAAATATGAATGTTTCTCCGAGTAAAAATGCCTGCCCGTTATAGTAAACAGAAAATCCCTCTCCGCCTACTCTACGACTGGACTCAAACACATTCACATCGATATAGCCAGCATCCTTGATAAAAAGATAGAACAGCACAATATTAAAGACATATCAAATAGTCACAAATTAAACAACACAGATACTGTTTACTACATTTTCTCTTTTTTTTTTCATTATTAGGTTGGCAAGTTATTGCCATGATATATACATGTATAAAACTATAAAATAACTGTTAAACAGTTACAAAATGCTATTTTACGAAATGATTGTTGTTACACATCTTAAACGTCTCTATGTAGCGTCTCTAGCATCAGTTATTAGCATGATGAAGGTGACCGAGTACTTTCTGTGGGGACTAGTAAAAAAAATGCAGTTATTGAAACGTCTGATGAAGGTGACCGAGTACTTTCTGTGGGGACTAGTAAAAAAAATGCAGTTATTGAAACGTATGATGAAGGTGACCGAGTACTTTCTGTGGGGACTAGTAAAAAAAATGCAGTTATTGAAACGTCTGATGAAGGTGACCGAGTACTTTCTGTGGGGACTAGTAAAAAAAATGCAGTTATTGAAACGTCTGATGAAGGTGACCGAGTACTTTCTGTGGGGTCTAGTAAAATAATGCAGTTATTGAAACGTCTGATGAAGGTGACCGAGTACTTTCTGTGGGGTCTAGTAAAATAATGCAGTTATTGAAACGTATGATGAAGGTGACCGATGACTTTCTGTGCGGCTAGTAAGAAAAATGCAGTTATTGAAACGTCTGATGAAGGTGACCGAGTACTTTCTGTGGGGACTAGTAAAAATAATGCAGTTATTGAAACGTCTGATGAAGGTGACCGAGTACTTTCTATGGGGTCTAGTAAAATAATGCAGTTATTGAAACGTCTGATGAAGGTGATCGAGTACTTTCTGTGGGGTCTAGTAAAATAATGCAGTTATTGAAACGTCTGATGAAGGTGATCGAGTACTTTCTATGGGGTCTAGTAAAATAATGCAGTTATTGAAACGTCTGATGAAGGTGACCGAGTACTTTTTGCGGGGACTAGTAAAATAATGCAGTTATTGAAACGTCTGATGAAGGTAACCGAGTACTTTTTATGGGGACTTGTAAAATAATGCAGTTATTGAAACTTCTGATGAAGGCGATCGATGACTATCTGTGGGGTCTAGTAAAATAATGCAGTTATTGAAACGTCTGATGAAGGTGACCGATGACTTTCTGTGGGGACTAGTAAAATAATGCAGTTATTGAAACGTCTGATGAAGGTGACCGAGTACTTTCTATGGGGTCTAGTAAAATAATGCAGTTATTGAAACGTCTGATGAAGGTGATCGAGTACTTTATATGGGGTCTAGTAAAATAATGCAATTATTGAAACTTCTGATGAAGGTGATCGAGTACTTTATATGGGGACTAGTAAAATAACACAGTTATTGAAACGTCTGATGAAGGTGACCGATTACTTTCTGTGTGGACTAGTAAAAAAATGCAGTGATTGAAACGTCTGATGAAGGTGACCGATTACTTTCTGTGGGGACTAGTAAAATAATGCAGTTATTGAAACGTCTGATGAAGGTGACCGAGTACATTCTGTGGGGTCTAGTAAAATGATGCAGTTATTGAAACGTCTGATGAAGGTGACCGAGTACTTTCTGTGGGGTCTAGTAAAATAATGCAGTTATTGAAACGTCTGATGAAGGTGACCGAGTACTTTCTGTGGGGTCTAGTAAAATAATGCAGTTATTGAAACGTCTGATGAAGGTGACCGAGTACTTTATATGGGGACTAGTAAAATAATGCAGTTATTGAAACGTCTGATGAAGGTGACCGAGTACTTTCTGTGGGGTCTAGTAAAATAATGCAGTTATTGAAACGTCTGATGAAGGTGACCGAGTACTTTCTGCGGGGTCTAGTAAAATAATGCAATTATTGAAACGTCTGATGAAGGTGACCGAGTACTTTATATCGGGACTAGTAAAATAACACAGTTATTGAAACGTCTGATGAAGGTGACCGAGTACTTTCTGTGGGGTCTAGTAAGATAATGCACTTATTGAAACGTCTGATGAATGTGACCGAGTACTTTCTGTGGGGTCTAGTAAAATAATGCAGTGATTGAAACGTCTGATGAAGGTGACCGAGTACTTTCTGTGGGGACTAGTAAAATAATGCAGTGATTGAAACGTCTGATGAAGGTGACCGAGTACTTTCTGTGGGGTCTAGTAAAATAATGCAGTTATTGAAACGTCTGATGAAGGTGACCGAGTACTTTCTGTGGTGTCTAGTAAAATAATGCAGTTATTGAAACGTCTGATGAAGGTGACAGAGTACTTTCTGTGGGGACTAGTAAAATAATGCAGTTATTGAAACGTCTGATGAAAGTGACCGAGTACTTTCTGTGGGGTCTAGTAAAATAATGCAGTTATTGAAACGTCTGATGAAGGTGACCGAGTACTTTCTGTGGGGTCTAGTAAAATAATGCAGTGATTGAAACGTCTGATGAAGGTGACCGAGTACTGTTTGCGGGGTCTAGTAAAATAATGCAGTTATTGAAACGTCTGATGAAGGTGACCGAGTACTTTCTGTGGGGTCTAGTAAAATAATGCAGTTATTGAAACGTCTGATGAAGGTGACCGAGTACTGTTTGCGGGGTCTAGTAAAATAATGCAGTTATTGAAACGTCTGATGAAGGTGACCGAGTACTTAATATGGGGACTAGTAAAATAATGCAGTTATTGAAACGTCTGATGAAGGTGACCGAGTACTTTCTATGCGGCTAGTAAAATAATGCAGTTATTGAAACGTATGATGAAGGTGACCGATGACTTTCTGTGCGGCTAGTAAAAAAAATGCAGTTATTGAAACGTCTGATGAAGGTGACCGAGTACTTTCTGTGGGGACTAGTAAAAATAATGCAGTTATTGAAACGTCTGATGAAGGTGACCGAGTACTTTCTGTGAGGAAGAGTAAAAAAATGCAGTTATTGAAACGTCTGATGAAGGTGACCGAGTACTTTCTATGGGGTCTAGTAAAATAATGCAGTTATTGAAACGTGTGATGAAGGTGATCGAGTACTTTCTGTGGGGTCTAGTAAAATAATGCAGTTATTGAAACGTCTGATGAAGGTGATCGAGTACTTTCTATGGGGTCTAGTAAAATAATGCAGTTATTGAAACGTCTGATGAAGGTGACCGAGTACTTTTTGCGGGGACTAGTAAAATAATGCAGTTATTGAAACGTCTGATGAAGGTAACCGAGTACTTTTTATGGGGACTTGTAAAATAATGCAGTTATTGAAACTTCTGATGAAGGCGATCGATGACTATCTGTGGGGTCTAGTAAAATAATGCAGTTATTGAAACGTCTGATGAAGGTGACCGATGACTTTCTGTGGGGACTAGTAAAATAATGCAGTTATTGAAACGTCTGATGAAGGTGACCGAGTACTTTCTATGGGGTCTAGTAAAATAATGCAGTTATTGAAACGTCTGATGAAGGTGATCGAGTACTTTATATGGGGTCTAGTAAAATAATGCAATTATTGAAACTTCTGATGAAGGTGATCGAGTACTTTATATGGGGACTAGTAAAATAACACAGTTATTGAAACGTCTGATGAAGGTGACCGATTACTTTTTGTGTGGACTAGTAAAAAAATGCAGTGATTGAAACGTCTGATGAAGGTGACCGATTACTTTCTGTGGGGACTAGTAAAATAATGCAGTTATTGAAACGTCTGATGAAGGTGACCGAGTACATTCTGTGGGGTCTAGTAAAATGATGCAGTTATTGAAACGTCTGATGAAGGTGACCGAGTACTTTCTGTGGGGTCTAGTAAAATAATGCAGTTATTGAAACGTCTGATGAAGGTGACCGAGTACTTTCTGTGGGGTCTAGTAAAATAATGCAGTTATTGAAACGTCTGATGAAGGTGACCGAGTACTTTATATGGGGACTAGTAAAATAATGCAGTTATTGAAACGTCTGATGAAGGTGACCGAGTACTTTCTGTGGGGTCTAGTAAAATAATGCAGTTATTGAAACGTCTGATGAAGGTGACCGAGTACTTTCTGCGGGGTCTAGTAAAATAATGCAATTATTGAAACGTCTGATGAAGGTGACCGAGTACTTTATATCGGGACTAGTAAAATAACACAGTTATTGAAACGTCTGATGAAGGTGACCGAGTACTTTCTGTGGGGTCTAGTAAGATAATGCACTTATTGAAACGTCCGATGAATGTGACCGAGTACTTTCTGTGGGGTCTAGTAAAATAATGCAGTGATTGAAACGTCTGATGAAGGTGACCGAGTACTTTCTGTGGGGACTAGTAAAATAATGCAGTGATTGAAACGTCTGATGAAGGTGACCGAGTACTTTCTGTGGGGTCTAGTAAAATAATGCAGTTATTGAAACGTCTGATGAAGGTGACCGAGTACTTTCTGTGGGGTCTAGTAAAATAATGCAGTTATTGAAACGTCTGATGAAGGTGACAGAGTACTTTCTGTGGGGACTAGTAAAATAATGCAGTTATTGAAACGTCTGATGAAAGTGACCGAGTACTTTCTGTGGGGTCTAGTAAAATAATGCAGTTATTGAAACGTCTGATGAAGGTGACCGAGTACTTTCTGTGGGGTCTAGTAAAATAATGCAGTGATTGAAACGTCTGATGAAGGTGACCGAGTACTGTTTGCGGGGTCTAGTAAAATAATGCAGTTATTGAAACGTCTGATGAAGGTGACCGAGTACTTTCTGTGGGGTCTAGTAAAATAATGCAGTTATTGAAACGTCTGATGAAGGTGACCGAGTACTGTTTGCGGGGTCTAGTAAAATAATGCAGTTATTGAAACGTCTGATGAAGGTGACCGAGTACTTAATATGGGGACTAGTAAAATAATGCAGTTATTGAAACGTCTGATGAAGGTGACCGAGTACTTTCTATGCGGCTAGTAAAATAATGCAGTTATTGAAACGTCTGATGAAGGTGACCGAGTACTGTTTGCGGGGTCTAGTAAAATAATGCAGTTATTGAAACGTCTGATGAAGGTGACCGAGTACTGTTTGCGGGGACTAGTAAAATAATGCAGTTATTGAAACGTCTGATGAAGGTGACCGATTACTTTCTGTGGGGACTAGTAAAATAATGCAGTTATTGAAACGTCTGATGAAGGTGACCGAGTACTTTCTGTGGGGTCTAGTAAAATAATGCAGTTATTGAAACGTCTGATGAAGGTAACCGAGTACTGTTTGCGGGGTCTAGTAAAATAATGCAGTTATTGAAACGTCTGATGAAGGTGACCGATTACTTTCTGTGGGGTCTAGTAAAATAATGCAGTTATTGAAACGTCTGATGAAGGTGACCGATTACTTTCTGTGGTGACTAGTAAAATAATGCAGTTATTGAAACGTCTGATGAAGGTGACCGATTACTTTCTGTGGGGACTAGTAAAATAATGCAGTTATTGAAACGTCTGATGAAGGTGACCGAGTACTTTCTGTGGGGTCTAGTAAAATAATGCAGTTATTGAAACGTCTGATGAAGGTGACCGAGTACTGTTTGCGGGGTCTAGTAAAATAATGCAGTTATTGAAACGTCTGATGAAGGTGACCGAGTACTGTTTGCGGGGTCTAGTAAAATAATGCAGTTACTGAAACGTCTGATGAAGGTGACCGATGACTTTCTGTGGGGTCTAGTAAAATAATGCAGTTATTGAAACGTCTGATGAAGGTGACCGAGTACTGACTTCGGGAAGTTGCAGTAATCGGAACGTCTGATGAAATAGACCGAGTACACACGATAATAATTTCTCGTCGTAACGTCAAACAGAAACCTTTACTTGTTGTGTACTTTATAAACTACCTGTATTCTAACCAACGGAACACAGTGTTTACAACTACACATTGGCTGTGGATGAAGGCAATACAATAACCAAAAAGCGATAAACCTTACAAGCAAAATTACGCTAATAGCATTTTATGAAGGTAAACGAAAACCGACGAGTTTCACTGTATGCAAAACGTTAAACGTATCATCTGCTATCAGACCGTATATCTAACTAAAACGGAAATGGCATGGTATAAGTATTAATTACTTATTTTTAAGTATTTGCCTATTTAGTATTGAAAGCACTGACTGTTTTAGCAAATGTTGTTATGGTACAGTAACACACTTCATGCTGGTGCTTTGCACTGATGAAAATTGATAATACCTTGTAGGTTTTATTTATTTATTTTTTTTTTAATACTATCAGTAACAACAATTTGTGTTATATGGCCAGAACAATATTTGCTTAAACAGTCATTGTTCATATCCGAATTTCGCTAGTGTGTACAGTGTTTCCTTGAAATGAAATATGTCAATATTATTCTGCATATTACGTATCAATAAATACACACATTTAAGCAGTGAATGTTTTACCAATGGTGTTACAGTCCTATAGCTCACATTGCAATTGATGACAAACTAGATAAATACGGTAGTGCTTTATGTAAGTTTGTCAGTAATAACAAGGTGTATTATAGATGACATAACACACACATGTGCTGCCCCATTTAAATGTAGTAATATATACAGTATGCTGAAAAAATGAATTGTTACAATATTTGCTCCAATGTTCATTACTTCTGATACTTATGATAAGAAATCGATGACGTCCAAATAGAGATTGATGACATCACAATAGCAACTGCTGTTATAGTTTGAGGCACTGGGTATTATAGGCGTATGGCAGCAACTGCCTCTTAGAATTGTGGCAATGGACAATTGCAGAGCAATTGTAGATATAATCTAATAACAGAAATTTGAAGTAATAAATTCAAGTCACGATGAATTCGTAATAAAATGTATGTACGTTAACGATGCTACTGAATACATTCGAACATCGTTATTTCGAATACTTGGATAATTCGAAGTTCCCCATGATCTCCATCGACTGTTCTCCTAAGCCTTAATTGCTTACTGCAGCTATCGTTCTTGTTTTCGGTAGTCGTTATTGACGATATAAATCACTTTTACAAAGCATGTACACCTTTAACAAATCCTTCCTGCCCACTTAATAAATAGATTAAACAGGTGTCCGGATACATGCCTACATCCTGCCTTAAATCTGACTTCTGTGATGCAGAATATATGCAGTTCACTGACGATCATAAACAATTTCAATCATTCAGCAAATAATTATAACTTGCATTCTTTTAAATACCATCAAAGTATAAAGTAAAATAATTTATTTGCACATATTATAAAAAAACGTTTCTTCGAGCGAGCAAAGATCAAAGATAGTAAATGCTTGTTAGAACTGTGTGTTTGTTGTTAAGTAACTAGAGGTGAAGTTTATCGGATACCTTTGTACGTTTTTCTTTTGTCCAAATACTGAACAAGGCATGATTGTGTTGATATATAGCATTTATTAAAATACCTAAGTTTTCCAGCATTTAGCAAAATCGCAAAAATATTTTTGATTATAAATTAGACTTTGCTTTCATACATGTAGGTAAAATAGGCGCGCATACATATACGATAATTTGCCATATTCAAATTATTTATTGTTGCAGTTGAACATAAGAAAACGTTAACAATCCAAGCGAATGAATGATATTCCCGACTGAAATATGGGACTTACACAAACACTTATGTTTGTGTTTGTCCTGCTTTAACATCATTTTGAAAGTGACTTGAACCGATACAGTGAATACACTCGTTATACAACTAAATAAAATAACAGAATAAACAGCAAGAAACAGAGGACATAACTTATTTTATGTGAACATACTTGTAAATACAATTATACAAAATTGTATTTGCTATCATAGGTTAAAAAAGGCGCGACTAGAAATAGGATACTTATATTCAAATTATTTATTTTTGCAGTGGAACATAATTATATGTAATTGTATTGGGTCCCCACATCATTAGATGATTTGCACACAAGCACTTGGTATTTCAAAAAATTGGTTCGCTTAATAACTATTTATCAACATTTTTCAACCTTTAATTAATTCTGTCAATATACAACGTACAATCCCACAACTTTGAATATGATTTGGTTTGGTTTATTTAGTTTTGCGTCCTATTAACAGCCAGGTTCATATAAGGACGTGTCAGGGTTTAAAAGTGGAGCAAATTCAGAGTACCAGGAGAAAACCCACCGACCTACGGTCAGTTCCTGGCAACTGCCCTCGTAGGATTTTGAATATAAATGAACCGAACTAAATATTCGATATCCGAAAAGGTGTATTAATATCCAAAAACTGATTAACATGTTTCGTTTTCACTTATCCCTGATTAAGCTAATCACCTGTTGAACACCTGGGACCAGCTGTACTTACCATAAGAGAGAGTGCTGCGTGTATTCCGTGCATTGTAGCCCCAATAATTGCTATTCTGTCATCCCTTTTTGGAGCTCTGTCTTTAAGGTCTTTGTACGCCTTTACCGTATAAGGTGCTGAAAGGACAGTTTTTTAGGATAAGTATCATTCATAACGTGTGTTGGAAGGATTGCTTGAATTACATAAATACACTGTAATGGTAGTATTTTTTTATAAATAATATAATAAAATGATTACATTTTGTGAAAATTAGTGCAAGTTTAACAAGGAGAAAAAAAAGTTTTTAGAGATATATGTCTAGCGTAAATAGTATGTTGATTGTTTTATGTTTAAGATGATATATATATGTAATATGTTATTTTAAATCATTCATTTAAGGACTATTAAATAACATACATGTATCTTGATTCCACAAACAAAGCAAGAAATCATATCATCACCGTATGTGTTAAATATGTTACTCTCCCATAGCACTGCCACAGTGATTAGGACAGCTCAAGAGCAAAATGTTCTCTACATTTTCTACAAAATCAGAGAATACCAAATCGTCCTCAAAATCATAATCCGAACTCAAAATCGATTAAACTAGAGGCAAAATATAAAAAAAGGGAAGATTTACATAGAGACCGTCGTAAGAGCACAAGATATAGCACATTGGCTTAATTACTTTCTTCCTTATGGAAGTGCGGATCATATGCCGACAACGTAGTATTACCAGACCGAAATAACATACCGAAGGCACCCATCACAGCATTCCGCCGGTCATTTTATACTAACACCGTGAGAACAGGTAGTCGTCATTACCTGAGATGCTGAACATTGAGCTGGAAGTAGCAACTATCACCCTCGGAACTTTGGTATTTCCCGTTGTAAGAGCAGAACGCATTGCATTCTTACTTAAAGAGTAGTACAGATATAATGCTTTACTAACAGGTCACATCTGACCTTTACCCTCGAAAATGAACTGTGATTAACTTTTAACTCTTTCCGCTAATTATTTGTCATTTCCAGAGCAAACACACTCTCGGGGATAGCAGAGACCAGACAAAACAGAAACCAAATCTGTGAAACATTGAAGATAGTTTAAAAGGATCATGTCACCAACATCGGGACTGATTGGAGAGGATTGTCTGAATAGTTTTTTTTAAAAAAATTATGGGTGTTTAAATGGTTTGGGTTTCATTTCGCCGATCACATTATAATTGTAAAACCTTGATCAAATTTCCATCATTTTCATTGTTCATGTTTTTTTTTTATTTCGTGAATTTTGATGCATTCGCGAATTTACCGATATTAGACCCCTCTCGCGAATATTATTGACTATACAGTACCTTCTGTGGTAGTTGGGACAGTAGTGGTAGTGGTAGGCGGTGGGGTGGTAGTGGTAGCAGTGGTGGGTAGAGTGGTAGCTTTTGTTGTCGTTGTAGTGGTACTTGGGGGAACTGTGGTCGCAGCTAGAATCACTAGCATCTGCAAAAAAACCCAACAACACCATACTCCAAATTCAAAATCGATTTAAGTAGGGGCAAAATATGAACAAAAATGAAATAACAAGAAAATAATACCAGGCGTTCCGGAAGGGAAGGGGTATTTATAGTGCTTTGAAGTGTTTTCATTTTTTGGGTTTGAATAAAAGATTTTTCGATAGAAGCCTTTGGAATGGATGCTTAATTTGAATTATTCATTAATGGAAACTGTCCAAATTTACCTACTGTTTTGTCATTACTGAAGATAGGTATACGCACATATACAGTTTAATACTTTTCAGGGCAGGAGCATGCGAATAACTTAATAATTGAAAAAGTGTTTTCGTTGGTATGAAATGGATCAAATCAGCACTTTATATATAATTTTATTTAAATTAGTGTTTACTATATCATATCAGAAATTTAACGGCTTAATTGAATAAAACACTTGATATGAAAAACAACAATGTACACGTGGGGTTGTGGTGTATTGACTACCGTCATAAATCCGGAATATTATAAACACAGATACATCGTTAAGCGGTAATCGTGTAAATATCATGTTAAGTATTTTGCTATATAATCTGTTACAAAATCTGGTTAATCCTGTTAACTGGTAAATCTGACAAGTTTTTCAACATGGTTAACTGTGAAACGTAGTCATCTAGTGCAGTCAATCGGTTAGCTGATATCACTTGCCCCTATTCATTTTGTGTGGCACCTGATATTGTTTCTTTAACGAATATCTACATTGAATTATATTTTTATTTCACAATATATAAACATTTAGAATTTACATGACCCAAACAGCCGATACATTTGTGAAGGACTACCTGGTTTCCCCTCAAAAATGCGATATATAATGCATGTTTAAAAAATAAAACAGATTTACAAGAGCGGTTGTCAATCTGGGTTTGTTAAATTCTTATTTAAAAATATTTATAACCATTACAAGGTCACTAGAGTTTTGAGCATACATGTCTATATACACATTCTGACAGTTGGATGAGACCTGTTCTGCGCATTGAAAGTCAAAAGGAATCACAATATGGAAAGAAATACAGGAGCGAAAACAAAACTATACTCAGCACTAAAAATCGATAGGGCTAAGGGCAAGATATGAACAAAGGAATAATTTACACTGAGGCTACACTGTCGAACACTCTGGAATTCTCAGCCGACACTGCTACAAACAAAATATTTTAATTTCTGTATTATAAGATATGCAAATACACAATGTATTCAATTTATGACATTGCATGACTCGGGGTCACGTTCCTTCAAAATAAATTTCGTTACGAGATTTTTTTGCTTCTTTAAAGGCATCGGAATGGAGCCAAGATTCTAAGGCACAGTTTGAAGATATTACTGTAGTAATTTCTCCTTACATTTCGATTATATTAAATAATATTCCTTCCCAAAGGCTTTATTACAATTTTAAGTATAAATATAATTAATTATGTTGTCACATAGAGGAGATAAAGTAATGCATTATACATAGGTTCTTAACCTATAATACTTAGTAGGGCGTTGTCACACTATTTGGTGTGCGTAGGGTTATATCGTATAGCTAAAATTATCTAAATCACGTGTTAAGTTCTTCCTATGCAAATGAGGCGTATACAAGGTACATGTTTTCAATGTCAAATGTTTGCATTTAACAAGCAAAACTTCACTTTACAAAAGACACCTGTAGTTTCCTTCTAGTTAAAGATAATTCATTTACCTCTACTCATATCCAAACGACTGAAAATTATATTATAGCTTCAAAAATTAAAAAAAATAGCTTTAACAAATGTTCAATAATATATTCATCAATATATGTGCTGTTGTGTTATTAAGAACTTATTTTAATCATGATGTTATACCTGGTTAGGAATATAATTTTACCACTCTTTCAATCTATTTCTGATTCAGATGATGGTTTTGTTTTGCCTTCATATCATTCTGTTTTTGTGTGTTTTTTTATTTGTTTTGTGTGTTTTTTCCCTCTTTTTTCTAGTATTTTTTTCATTTTACTTATGGTTTATTTTTACGATAAACGGTATAAATGATAATAATAAACACGTATAAAAAGTAAATGTTATCTAAAGTAGATTGAAACACTTATTATATTGAACAAAGCATGTCTAAATGACTTTACGTACGAACTAAATGTTTTGTATATTTGCTCATTCAAATTTTAAGCAGTTGTTGTATATTGCAAGCTTAATTAACAGTGCGTCGCAAGATGCATATTACGGCAAAGTATTGTAAGTAAATAAAAACGCAACGCATATATAGTGTAGCTCCTTTTGATTCAGCTGTCGATCTGCCAAGATTGTCACACTAATTATACAACATAGTTTTCTCTGAGTACCTAAATTAACCAGGGACGGTTCCAATTCATCAACACAGTCGATGTTTTACTAAATGTTGATGGTGAAGTATCTTAAGATGGGGAAATGATAACAAAAGGCATACTTACATACTGCAAAACACACAGAGCAGACAAACAACCGCCCGCTTGGGAAGCCATGTTGGTAAGTGACACTTTCCTTGCTTTTACCTGTAGTTAATTAATCTTGGTCAGTGTTCTCAGCAAAACATATACCTTCGGTTGACGCATGTCTATAACAAATTGTCGTATCTCATTAAGAGGTGCCATGGGATGTGTGAATATCATTAATAACACTACCCTGAAAGATCTAGTTAACTTTATAATTCGACCAAATATTCAATAAGTTTCAATCCCGATAAAAATAATTTATGAAAAACATTAACAAAACAACGAGCATTTTTTCTATCTTAGCAAACCTGAGATTAAATTTTCTACAAAAGCATTTTTTCAGAAAACTTTTTAAGATTAAAGTCTTAAAGATGACCAAGCTTTCTTGTTTGTTTTTTTTTTCTTGGTAAGGTTTTAATAAATTGCACTCAACGTATTGTTATTTTAATAATTTTATTTTGTTTCAATAATGACCTTCTTGTGAATTATTTTAATTTAATATCATTGCTTATAAGCATTTGTCAGTTCTTAAAAAACTAATTTATATGTTCATCTATACTTAATGATAGCATTATGGATAAAATATAACTTAAATGTGGTTTCTTTTTATATCATTAAGCTAACAAAGCACTCAGTCAATAATTAACGATTTCTTAGAATACTATTTTTCATGAATTGCTAAGTATCCGCATAAATTAGAATTTATTGTTTATGGACATCACACACACAGCTGTTATGATAATTAACGACTACGATAAGGATGCACGCAGAAACTGTAACAATTCGTAAAGCGTTTGTTTTTTTAATTTTCCTGTCCTCGATGTCCTTTTTGTGCTTTGTAATGTTGCTTCCCTGGACGTCTTTTTATGATTTAATGTTTGCAGTACATGTAGTTACATTCAAACGTACGAAAATGCTTGCGATAATATAATAAGTTTAATCTAGACAAGCAAAAACAAAAACACATTGTTTGTCAATTCGTTTATCATGTATGTCAAAAGTGAAAATTTGGTCTTACTTTTCTTCAACAGAATCTTTCGAACTCTTCCACGTACAAAATGTATGCCGTGACGAGGACGAAATCCTAGGACAAACAAAAATACTGGAACGATATTTTGTTTTTGTTTGTGAAAAAAAACATACAAGTTTGACATGACAAAAAAATAAAAAGTAGAGAATACCGAAGCGTTAACCAAACAATAATCCGATTTCAAAATCGATTAAACTAGGGGCAAAATATGAACAAAATGGAAAGATCTACATGGAGACCCTTGTAAAAAAATACAAGGGAATAACACCTGGTTTTCCGGAACAGTAAGTATCTTCTGCGTCATCGATCTTTTAATCTTTTACTGTTCCATGTTTGTTTTCGATAGAACGTCATCATCATTATAAAGTATCTATATATGACGTCATCGTCATAACACATTTTATACTAATTAATCACTTTCAGAATAAAACATGAAAAATTATGTTTACAAACTAATCAATAACATTATAAAGCTGAAACAAGCTCCTAAGAAGTCACTTTAGACCAGAGGTATGACGCTAGGCTCGTGATCTCGTTTGTGTTTGGGGATGCTTGAATTGTTGAATGCAACGGCTTTATGCTCCATGGGAATTTATTAATTGATTTAGATGCGCCATATCATTTGCTTAGAGTATACCTTCTGCACTCTTTTGAGACGACCCAAGAACTAGGTTGTATCTACAGCGGTATATAAGACCTGCGTACAATGTGTTATCATTTTTATCATATTAATATGACAAATGGCCTAGCATACTACCAACTCTATATCGAGTAATTAGTACATATGTATGTAGGCTTCCAGTCACACACGTTTCTATATTACCTTAAGTGTGAGTGACATTTCATGTCATACCAGAAATATAATTATACACATACCAAAATGACCAACAGGTACGCATGAATCTACGCATTTACTGACGCGCCAGTGTATCGCGTTCTGACGTCACGGCCGTGTTTATAAATCAATACTACGGCATAATTTGTAAGGTTTTGACACTATATGAAAACGTATTTACTGTGTTATGAGTACAGTTTACAATATTTTTATTACTTCCTTATTACATAATGTAATATTAATCATAATGCAACATGACATGTGCTATGAATGGTCATTATCACTATGCTGCTTTTAACACTTAAATATATTTATGCATTTGATGAAATAATGGCGCTGGGTATCAATCTCATTCAATTATATTTTATCTTAAATATATATAAATGTATGTAGTTTGGTTTTGTTCAAATACATAAATTATCACAGGATAACCGTTTGGCTGTTTTATTGTGAAATCTTACATTACTAAGATGGGCTTAACTTAGGTTTCGCGTTATACAATTTCTAACATTCACATTAAATAGAGTGTCTTATAGAAAAAATGAGCTTTAAAACTTGATTTTGTAAAAGTAAACTGTTATAAGAGAAGTATTCTAAAGTGTTTTTTTTTATATAAGAATTATTGATACAAAACAAGTAATTTATGTGACGTTAAGATGTTTAGCTCGCCCTGTACTATAGCAGCTTGGTCAGAAAAATGGGAACGAAATTTCCAAGAACATCGATATGCTGGGACATTTAACAGATAACTTTACTCAAATCATACTTTTTAGCCTGAAGGAATAATTATAATTACACTTTATCTCTGTTTTGTTGTTATTTATGTGCTAAAAAATATTAGTTTTAAACATCGTATTATTATATAGTATAAAACATGTTAGTTTTATATAATTAGTCGCATGTAGAACGAATATTGCTGTAAAATGAACACATTTCTAATGAACGACTATTGCTGTAAAATGAACACATTTCTAATGAACGACTATTGCTGTAAAATGAACACATTTCTAATGAACGACTATTGCAATAAAGGATCCCATTTCTAATGAACGACTATTGCTGTAAAAGGAACACATCTCTAATTAAACACCTGTCTATGTGGGTCAGTACAACCACTCTATAAATCTAATGTTTACGATATATTGAAAGGTTTTCTTTCCAAATAACATATTAATACATATATGTATTCAGAAACTAAATACATTGTGTTATGATCAAATTGAAATGGCTGTCTTTGAAACGTTTTATGATTCTTCTCATGACCCTGTCAATCAGGTTGATGTAATACCTCGAAACGGATGCTAAATGATTCTTCATACTAGAAAACAAACCTGAACAAATGGGGGAAACACACAATAACACGGGACAGAATCAAGTCGATACAAAAATACTAGAACGTAATATCAAAAAATTGCAACAAGAAAGAACGCTTTACTGTCACACAGAATGTCTTAAAGTATCTTAAAGTCCATACGAGAATGCAAAAATATCAATTAAATGTTTTATTTGAACTAAAACTCAATAATTGTGAAGAAATGAACTATTTATTTAGAACGAGGGAAAATACAATAAAAATCAGACCAGGTGTTCTGAGAGGATAAGCGTCTTCCTTTTTTATCAATGAAACTCGCTCAGCAAAGCTAGGTTGAATCATGTTTTGACCCATCCTCACATTAAAAAAAATAAATACATATGTACTTACCAGCGAGTTAAATCAAAACTATTGGAGTTCATATCGAATAAATGCTTAGAATATCTCTCTATGAAATTTGGGGTGGTGACTACGAAAGTTACATATAATTTCCGTGTATCTTCTTAATCATCGGAAATATAAAGCTTGGTTAAGCTACCTTGCGATGTGATCTTTCGGCGATTTAATGTGCTACAACACTGAAATATACTGCCAACATGACCCAGCAGAACACAGTGAATCAGTCGTTCCTTTCCATAATGCTTAGCGTCAAACAGGGGCGAACGCTCAAAAGGCCAAAAGAGAAGTATTGTCAAAGGAGAAATTAGGAAGCGGGAAGAAGAGAAAATATAATATCTAAAATTTAATCGCCTCCTACGATCATGCAATTGGGGCAGCAGGTACAATTCTTACGCCCTATCGGCAGACCACGAAATATAGAATCCAAGGCTGTATCCTTATATGACAAGAGAATGCATATACGAATATATCCATTAATATGCATATTTGTGACCTGCTCTCATTTTATTACGCAACATTTACTTTGAGACCTATATTTACATGGCGGATGTTGTCGACGAAGCAAAAGACGTCAATTTTTCGGAACACCTGGTCTTTATCTCTTTAAAATTTTAATGTTCTCGGTAATTTTGTATTTTCCCTTGTCTCTCCTTGTTTGTTTTTTGATCGTAACAACTTGTTATTTTGATATGTTATGTCCCTACCTTGTGTATGCCCAGAGCTCTGTTACAATTACACAAACCGTCGACAGGTGACATCTGAACATCCACCTTCATTATTTGTGTTATTAATTGTTCTTAACGTCACCCCGTGAAGATTAATTATCTCGGGCGCTGTCCCGACAAGTCTCCTCTAATCGTCCTTGGAGCGTCATCAAGCTATTTGTACAACCTACTGGGAACACGCTTTGGTTTTAACCAAGCTTTGGTCAGTATGTATGTTTGTGGTCACGCTATAGGAGTTGGGCGGTTTTATTATTTTATATATGACAAATATTGTGCGGTTTTGTTTAATTAATGGATCTCACAATATCAACAGTGTTAAGTGGTGTGTCATTTAGTGTATAGTTCAGAAAACGTATACGCTTGAGTGACATGGGCCTACCAAAAGAGAAATAAATATAGTATTTTTTTTTCGTTGATGGCTTTGTTTTATTTCCTGTATAACAGGTACATTAAATTAAATATGTATGTAATCTTAAAGTAGAGATCGTTATTAATAACAGATGAGTTTAGATCATATCTTTGTTGACTTCATAAGTTGTTATTTGAGACTGGAGTTGTACTAGGAACCTCATACTTCTAAACTAATTTAAACATGGTGGATTATTTAGTCTAAAAAAACAAAAATCAGGGAACTCCAAAGCGTCAACAAAAGCATAATCTGAACTCAAAATCGGCTAACTAGGGGCAAAACTTTAACAGAGAAAAGAGTTACATGGAGACCCTTGTAAAGGTACATGATAATAAGACCAGGTATTCCGGAAGAGTAAGCGTTTTCGTTGAAATGACATTTTCTATACCTTTCACCGAATTCGATGCACGGATCGTTTATCATACCAGATGAAGATTATGGTATTCAGTGTTAATGTTATGATTATTTAAATGTTTTACTTTCTGAAAAAAAAATATCGGAAGTTTTTCTTGGTTGTCTTGCATGTACTGAGAATGGAATGTAAGGGAATTTTAATATTGTCAACTATGTTGTATCTGCAGAAAACAGAATCTCCATCTTAAATGAGTTAATGATTCGTATCGGTCATTAATGTCTATCCATAAAAGCTTGCTTTCTACCCATATGATGCTGCTGGAATCTTTGAAGACATTTTTAATAGGAAAAGTTGATAAACACGATTTTTTCTCGATAACATATCGCGTACGAAATTGTCTTGAATTAGGATCTTATAAAATATAAGTATATTTAAATTTCATCTTCTAATGAAAAATATTGTCATGGTATTTACAATGTATTAGACTAGTTAAAAAGGTGACATGGTTCGTTCATACTACATTTAATCAATCCCATCAGTTCAAAATAAATGTTAAAATTGAAACAAATATAACACTCCTGTATCATGTACAAGACTTACCTTAAATCTCATAACGGTTTACATGCTCAAAAAGAAAATCAAAGAAAAACAATTTAGTATGACTTCTAAATATATCGACAGGATGCAAAATCAAAATCAAATTAATGACATTCTAATTAAAATCTTTATAGAAAATATTATCAATTTCAGGATTGTTTTTTTTTTTTTTTATTTTTATCGGGTTAAATA
This sequence comes from Mimachlamys varia, assembly GCA_947623455.1. Lineage (NCBI taxonomy): Eukaryota > Metazoa > Mollusca > Bivalvia > Pectinida > Pectinidae > Mimachlamys > Mimachlamys varia. The sequence continues at coordinate 14,008,724 of OX392542.1, read as the reverse complement.
AATGTGACTAGACTTGCTTTTATGTTAGTCGTCAAGGTCCAGGCAAAATATCACGCCCAGTATTATACTTGGCTTGCCAATCGACCTTTGGAAATCTAAATAAAATCACACAAGCATACATGTATGTCTGTGCTTGTCTTGGAACGAATTGTAAACAAATGTGATATTTTGAATGAGAACGACATAAAATTGGTTAGCATATTCTATTTAATTCTTTCAACAATTGAATGTATTTATTATTATGTTACCGTTACTATTAACACTGATAATGCTTATCATCCTACTAAAGGCGCTGTCGGCTGATGACAAACATACTTACGGCACTGGGATTCAAAGGATGCAGGTAAATGAAGACTATATTTTTAGTAATTTTTAGGTCGCCATCTCGAGCTCATTGAGAGATATTCAGTATCCTTGTATCATATGAATATGGGTGTTTTTGAATAAGCTTATTATTATGCCTGCTTCGTATGATTTTGAATGGAAGATGTCCGTTTCTCATTGTGGAGACGTGACGTTTACTGAGAGGTTACAATTTGTACCTCGATTTACATGGCGGGTGTCGTTATTCCCCTGTATTTTTTAAAGGGTTCAACGTGTGAATATTTCCTTTGTGCCTATTTTGCCTCAAGTTAAATCGATTTTGAGTTCGGATTATGGATTTTTGACGCTTCAGTATTCTCTGATTTGTTTTTCTCCTTTTTTACGTTGGCCTTGTGGTTTCCATTGCCATGTCATGATAACCCCAGGTAACTTTCACAAAACAGCGTCCTTTGGGTGCGGAAGGTGAAATGTGATTAGGCGACATTTGTCCACGACACCGTATTCTGTTTGACATTTGTCCACGACACCGTATTCAGTTTCGGGTGAAGTGATAATAATAACAATTCGAGGTTCCTATATACAACTTTATCACAACCTAAAGTTCGCCTCAAAGCGGTTCACAAATTATTATCCGTGGTTTTAGGGCCTTAGCAACCAGCCATTATCGTTCCCAACTCCCTGAGGAGTATAAAATAAGTGCTGCCATTTCGGCGCTCACAGCTAGCATTCTACAATTTCTAGCACTGGCCAACCATGTACTCATTTGCAGCTGAGTAGACTGGAACACGCGGAGTAAAGTATCTTGCTCGCGGTTACAACCCGAGTGCCGTAACCGAGAATCGAACTCGCGACCCTTCGATCAAGAGCCCGACGTCCTTTCACTACACCACCGTGCCTCCTAAAATAATGGCTTCAATAGTAATTCATACTGTGCTAAATTATCCGAGTACGCTCTTGTAAACAAAAACATTTACTAAGACAGACACGGAGAGTGTAATATCGGGACAAAACTGTAAGCATATACGCAATGTATTGCCTGGGGGCAGCATATCCACTAAACCTCATTTAACAACAGGCCTCTTCTAACTTGTACATGCTCAAGTTAATCGTTTATGTAAGTTTTAACATAAATGTAGTTTGTTTGAGATTTTTTTCATAATTAACATAATATATACGGAATGAAAGTCAAAGCCAGGGCGACATGTAAAACATTAAACTAGATAAGTGCATAAAATTAACTAAGGGCAAATCTAAATCAGAATTATTTCGGATTTCAGTATTCAGGCTCAGAAAATGTTCATGATTTTTTTTTCTTTTTGTTCTGATAATTGATGGTCTTCCATATTAATGTGTTGTATAGTTATGTATGTTCCGCTAGAGACATGAACTCAACCAAATGGAGTTAAAAAGTCTGACGGGATCTAGAACGTCAAGATAAACTGGTCTTTGTCCACTACATATTGTAGTACTTGAGCATGATCATTCGGTATCTGGTTAAGTTTGATATGCTGCTATAGTCGGATTTGATCTGCTGCCCTGTATCTGTCCTGTATCTGTCCTGTATCTGCCCTGTATCTGTCCTGTATCTGCCCTGTTTCTGTCCTGTATCTGTCCTGTATCTACTATATATCTGCCCTGTATCTGCCCTGTATCTGTCCTGTATCTACTTTATATCTGCCCTGTATCTGTCCTGTATCTGTCCTGTATCTGTCCTGTATCTGTTCTGTATCTACTATATATCTGCCCAGTATCTGTCCTGTATCTACTATATATCTGCCCTGTATCTGCCCTTTATCTGTCCTGTATCTGTCCTGTATCTGTCCTGTATCTGTTCTGTATCTACTATATATCTGCCCTGTATCTGTCCTGTATCTACTATATATCTGCCCTGTATCTGCCCTGTATCTGTCCTGTATCTACTTTATATCTGCCCTGTACCTGTCCTGTATCTGCCCAGTATCTGTCCTGTATCTGTCCTGTATCTACTATATATCTGCCTTGTATCTGCCCTGTATCTGTCCTGTATCTACTTTATATCTGCCCTGTACCTGTCCTGTATCTGTCCTGTATCTGTCCTGTATCTGTTCTGTATCTACTATATATCTGTCCTGTATCTGTCCTGTATCTGTCCTGTATCTGTCCTGTATCTGTCCTGTATCTGTCCTGTATCTGTCCTGTATCTACTATATATCTGCCTTGTATCTGCCCTTTATCTGTCCTGTATCTGTCCTGTATCTGTTCTGTATCTACTATATATCTGCCCTGTATCTGCCCTGTATCCCTGTATCTGTCATGTATCTTTCCTGCATCTGTCCTGTATCTGCCCTGTATCTACCCTATACCTGCCCTGTATCTGTCCTGTATCTGCCCTGTATCTGCCCTGTATCTACCCTGTATCTGCCCTGTATCTGCCCTGTATCTGTCCTGTATCTACCCTATACCTGCCCTGTATCTGCCCTGTATCTGCCCTGTATCTGCCCTGTATCTGCCCTGTATCTGCCCTATATCTGCCCTGTATCTGCCCTGTATCTGCCCTGTATCTGTCCTGTATCTATCCTGTATCTGTCCTGTATCTACTATATATCCGACCTGTATCTGTCCTGTATCAACTATATATCTGCCCTGTATCTGCCCCGTATCTGCCCTGTATCTGTCCTGTATCTGTCCTGTATCTACTTTATATCTGCCCTGTATCTGCCCTGTATCTGCCCTGTATCTGCACTGTATCTGCCCTGTATCTGCCCTTTATCTGTCCTGTATCTGTCCTGTATCTGTTCTGTATCTACTATATATCTGTCCTGTATCTGTCCTGTATCTGTCCTGTATCTGTCCTGTATCTGTCCTGTATCTGTTATGTATCTGCTATATATCTGCCCTGTATCTGCCCTGTATCTGTCCTGTATCTGTCCTGTATCTGCCCTGTTTCTGTCCTGTATCTGTTCTGTATCTACTATATATCTGTCCTGTATCTGTCCTGTATCTGTCCTGTATCTGTCCTGTATCTGTCCTGTATCTGTTATGTATCTGCTATATATCTGCCCTGTATCTGCCCTGTATCTGTCCTGTATCTGTCCTGTATCTGCCCTGTTTCTGTCCTGTATCTGTCCTGTATCTACTATATATCTGCCCTGTATCTGTCCTGTATCTGTCCTGTATCTGTTATGTATCTGCTATATATCTGCCCTGTATCTGCCCTGTATCTGTCCTGTATCTGTCCTGTATCTACTATATATCTGCCCTGTATCTGCCCTTCATCTGTCCTGTATCTGTCCTGTATCTGTCCTGTATCTGTCCTGTATCTGTCCTGTATCTACTATATATCTGCCCTGTATCTGCCCTGTATTCCTGTATCTGCCCTGTATCTGTCTTGTATCTACCCTATACCTGCCCTGTATCTGCCCTGTATCTGCCCTGTATCTGTCCTGTATCTGCCCTGTATCTGCCCTGTATCTGCCCTGTATCTGTCCTGTATCTGTCCTGTATCTGTCCTGTATCTGTCCTGTATCTGTCCTGTATCTGTCCTGTATCTGCCCTGTATCTACTTTATATCTGTCCGGTGTCTGTCCTGTATCTGTCCTGTATCTGTCCTGTATCTGTCCTGTATCTGTCCTGTATCTGTTCTGTATCTACTATATATCTGTCCGGTGTCTGTCCTGTATCTGTCCTGTATCTGTCCTCTATCTGTTCTGTATCTACTATATATCTGCCCTGTATCTGCCCTGTATCTGTCCTGTATCTGTCCTGTATCTGTCCTGTATCTGTCCTGTATCTATCCTGTATCTGTCCTGTATCTGTCCTGTATCTCTCCTGTATCTGTTCTGTATATACTATATATCTGCCCTGTATCTGCCCTGTATCTGTCATATATCTTTCCTGTATCTGTCCTGTATCTGTCCTGTATCTGCCCTGTATCTGCCCTGTATCTGCCCTGTATCTGTCCTGTATCTACCCTATACCTGCCCTGTATCTGTCCTGTATCTGTCCTGTATCTGTCCTGTATCTGTCCTGTATCTGTCCTGTATCTGTCCTGTATCTGTCCTGTATCTGTCCTGTATCCGCCCTGTATCTGCCCTGTATCTACCCTATACCTGCCCTGTATCTGTCCTGTATCTGTCCTGTATCTGTCCTGTATCTGTCCTGTATCTGCCCTGTATCTGTCATGTATCTGTCCTGTATCTGCCCTGTATCTGTCCTGTATCTACCCTTAACCTGCCCTATACCTGTCCTGTATCCGTCCTGTATCTGCCCTGTATCTGTCATGTATCTGCCCTGTATCTGTCCTGTATCTGTCCTGTATCTGTCCTGTATCTGTCCTGTTTCTGTCCTGTATCTGTCCTGTATCTACTATATATCTGTCCTGTATCTGCTATATATCTGCCCAGTATCTGTCCTGTATCTGTCCTGTATCTGTCCTGTATCTACTATATATCTGCCCTGTATCTGTCCTGTATCTGCCCTATTTCTGTCCTGTATCTACTATATTTCTGCCCTGTATCTGTCATGTATCTTTCCCTTATCTGCCCTGTATCTGCCCTGTATCTGCCCTGTATCTGCCCTGTATCTACCTTTTACCTGCCCTGTATCTGTCCTGTATCTGCCCTGTATCTACCCTATACCTGCCCTGTATCTGTCCTGTATCTGTCCTGTATCTGCCCTGTATCTGTCCTGTATCTACCCTAAACCTGCCCTATACCTGCCCTGTATCTGTCCTGTATCTGTCCTGTATCTACCCTAAACCTGCCCTATACCTGCCCTGTATCTGTCCTGTATCTATCCTGTATCTGCCCTGTATCTGTCCTGTATCTGTCCTGTATCTGTCCTGTATCTGTCCTGTATCTACTATGTATCTGTCCTGTGTCTGTCCTGTATCTACCCTATACCTGCCATGTAAACTTCTGCCTCTTGCATTGTGTTGTTACTTTTTCTTTTATCACGTTAAATTTTCAAAGTCTTTACAAACATGTATGTCTGTTTTAGGGATGACAGGTTGCTTGCTTTTTATGTCCTTTTTTGTTATTATTCAAATGTGCCTTTGGCATGTTAATGCAAGCTTGTTACTCTATCGTTCATGCCTGTGTTAATACATGGTTGGTCTAATCATCCGTACCCATATGACCCTTTGTGTCTCCCTAGGCACTCGTCCTTATATACATTGTAACACAGGTTGGTGTTTATCCCTAGATACTTGTCCTCACATGACCCTAGTTGATGTGTCTCCCGGGGTACTTGTCCTCAATGGCCCTGACTGTTTTGTCTACCTAGCTACCTATCCTTAATTAACACCGACTGTTGTCTCCCTAGGTACTTGTTCCCATTTGACCCTGGTCGGTGTGTTTCCCTATGCAACCGTTCTTAGTTGGACCTGACTGTTGTGTCTCCCAAGGTACTCTACCTCATGGGGCTGCTGTGTTTATTGAGGCATCCGTCCTCATATGACCCTGGTTGTTGTGTATCCCTAGGTACCCGTCCTCATTTGACCCTGGTTGTTATGTATCTCCATGTACCCGTCCTCATAGGACCCTGGTTGTTGTGTCTCCCTAGATATCCATCCGTTGTTACCTTGAATAGTTTATGGACTTTAACCTCCAAACAAATACTTATCCCACTGTCCGTTAATTGTTTTCCCATATCATACTGCATACTATGTACATAATAATATTATGTAAAGAAGTCAAGAAGGATAACGAGAGTATAAAGCACACATCCCCAGGTGCTAGAAACAAGATTACATAGTTTTTAATGCATATTTAATCTTAATTAACTATTTGTTAATCATGAATTAAAAACGCTTAGTTTAAAAGGTGCATTAGGGTTGAACAAGCCCTCTTATCAATGCAGTAGCCACCTAAAATTCACTAACTGAAATGAGTCTTAAAGACATTAATTCAAACCGGAATTATGTATTGATGACAGTGTGATGTAAGGAAACCGTTAGACATATGTTTTAATCATTTTAACCAAAAAGTACCATAATGTTTATAATATGGATATCTTCTGTATAATAACATTAAAGGTTAAGAAAGATAATATTGACGTTAATCTATAATTTGGCACTTATTAAGTTAGTTAAATATGTTTCCGTGACATTTTACTATGATTTTTGTACATTTTCCTTGCCACCTTCATCTACTTTCACAGAATTCAATTCTTTTTACTAAAGAGATTGAGAAGTAAAAACTCCAGTTTGCAGATCGAATGAAGACATCAGACTTAATGCGTATTGAAGTCTGCGTATTAATAGAATTATTCTGATTCTTGATAAGAATCATTGAAAAAAACTAACCAGGGAGTGTGACTTTATGGGGATGTTTAGGGGGCTTGCTGAACCTAAAGGTCAATCAATTAATGCAGCTTATAATAGTGTTTGATTGTGAATCCTTAATTAAACTTCTTTTAAATAATGGGATTGTCAAGAATTCTCAATCCAAACATTCATTCTTGGATAAGATGGCAAAACGTACGAGGCAAAAATCTTCAACATCGATGATATTTAGCTGTTCACAGTAGCACCACAAGAACATCATAAGTTTCAAGAATACAACTTCAAAGACAGTGGTGACTACAAGAGAGTCTGAAACCGATAGCCACAGAGAATGAGTGCTTTGGGAAATAGTAAACGGACAATAGTAGTTTAATAATTTTTATATGAAATGCTACTGTTGAATATTTCAAACATAGAACGACATTTAGACATTCATAAACGCCACAAACGCTGCATTCTTCTCCAATATCAGACCGTTTTACTCTTTGGTAACACCTTGGAATATTACGTACTACATTACAGTTATCAGAGATGCGCTTTACAAAATTACGACTAACTTTTCATCCATCTTTGTACAACCGGCCCTGGACGTTTAAGTTGAAGAAAGGACTCGACGACATGTATTCAAAGTTGTAAATGACCATAGTTTACAGTGCCTCTCTAATAAGGATGACGTAACACATACATTTGCAGCGCCTTTTAAATTTAGTAATCGATACAGAATGCCGAAAAAATGAATTAAACTGCATCACACAGCTGTTTTTAGATATCATTGGAGCAAATTTAATGTTCTCATTCAAGCATGATAACCTTGCTGAAGCTGTGTAACCAGTTTAATTATTCATGTTTTATGTGGCCATACATTTATACCTTTACAAATAATGTATATACATAATAATATGCGTATTTTATGAGCCCATAAGTCTTACTTAAATTATTCGTTATTTTTCAAGAAAAAGTATGTTTTCTTAAACCTTCAAATGCCAAATCGTTACATTTGTTCTCGTACATATAACATTTTATAAGGTCACAATGTATCTTTGTCCTGTGTTACTATTGTGTAGGGAATACGGTGAAGGGAAGGTCGTAATTTATGCACTGCAAGTCAAGCCAAAGCTTTAATTAATCATTACTATAGAATGCATGTACAAGATATGCTAATGTGGATTTTAAGGGCGAATGAGCTGTAGATAGAAATTAATCTTTGTATTTTCCTAACGGAGTTACCTCTCTTGGAGCATTTTTTTGGAGAAGTCTTGAAAGAAAATGACCTGTCACCTGAGCATTTTTCAATGGAATGTTGTCAAATTTAAATCAAAATGATTTTTATGATATTGAATGCTTTCTAATCATCTACAAATTTTTATCTGTATGAACGCGTCTAAATTATACAAGAAGCGACACCTTATTAGCATATCTTGTATAAATTAGTATGTGTGCGTATTACTTCAACTTATACACATTAACATCGGAAAACAACACAATCGAAGGACTATACGAAATATTCCTGAGCATCAATATTTAATTCAAAGTTTCAAGATTTATTTAAACACTCAATCACACCAAACACAGACAGCTTACATATTATGGCAATTTAACTATTAACACATCAATTTATTGTAAATTATGTATAACATAATTATTCGTGACAATGTAATGTAGAAGTAAAATTACATTAAAGAAAAATGTATAAGGTATTTTCCTAAAATATTGTCTTCGTACATGGCAAATTCTCATAACAAGGATGTTTACATTTCGTATAAATAATCCCCTTTGAAATTATACAAATCCTTTATGTTATGAATTATAAACTTGTTCATGTACAATGTTTACAAATACAACGGAAATGTGATGAAATAGGAATATGGAAGAATTTTTCGGCATTGACTACAACAATGAAAACAGTAAACATGAACTAAATATTCCATGTCTCTTTTGCACAGAAAATCTTTCATATAAACTTGCATGGCGACAGCAGTCTGATACAGTCATGATTTCTAACACTACAATTGTACATCTCGGTCCTCGTGCGCTTTACCAATCATGTCAAGCGTCTGAGTGCTAATGCTGTTTCCGTTTGTAAAAGTCTGCGTTGCACTAGTTGACCTGCTGAAGGCGCTGCTAAAGGAACCAGAAGGCCGTAGTCGGTGAGTCAGTTCCATACACGTATCTGTAAATAAAAGCGGACTTATGTTTAAAGCCGAATTTAAGCAAATACAAACCAAACTGTAATTGAGGATTTACACGCTTAATACAAACACGTAGTATATATTGGAAAAAGTCCTATCTTTTTCTGAAATCTGAGTTCATTGACCAAGTGGGTAGGACGTCCGTAAACCGGTAATGTCAAATGGCAATGAACCTACTGTTCCAATCGTCTATCTCTTTTTTTATTAATACATGATGTGTACTTATTTATATTTAGTTCAGAAACGACCTTACAATGCAAGAAGTCGATTTGTGATGTTCTATAGAGTGAGTTTACCCATATCATATGTTAGGATCATCAACCAATGTTATATGACCTATCCGGCATGTAATTGGATTATATAATGTTTATGTCATTTTTTATGACAAGTACATGACGTCACTATGGCGACTAATGTGATGAATGGAGTTTACTCTCGTGTTCATTATTATGAGATAAATTGAAAGCGTCAATAATATTTAATTTGGATTCTCAAGAGGATATCTTAGCCGAAAAATAAAAGTTAACTCTTTTCAAAATTCTCAAATGAAAGAAATTGCATGTACGATCCTAACTGTTATTGAAAATCACGGTAGTATAACACCTTTTTATAAAGCTGTGGTAGTGTTCGTTCGGTGACGAATACCGATGCAGAATGGTTCTAATGGCTTGTGCTCATCCTCAATGCACATGTACTCTAATCGGTTTATTTTGTTTTACGTCCTATTAATATCCCGAGTTGTTTAAGGACGTGCCAGGTTATGGAGGTTGAGGAAAGCTGGAGTACCCGGAGAAAACCAAAAGACCTACGGTCAGTACTGGTAACTGTCACACGTAGGTTTCGAACTCGCAATCCAGATGTAAGTGGAGGGCTGGTGGTGAAATGTCAGAGGAACACCTTAACTACTCGGTCCTTACTCTTATCTGTAGAAATGTTGCATCACTTGAATATGATATCACAACCGAAAGGTACAACTCAGCAAAAGTATAGTAAAGAACACAGAGCTACCAGAGGGTGATCACTGAAAGATATATAAAACGGTATATAAGCTCCCCACGAGTGAGGAATACAATCGCCAATTCATCGTCCATTATTGCTCCCCTCAACGATCCATTCTGCTTGATAATTGACAAACAGAGAGACGTTTCACCGTTTGGAATCCATCATGATGGCGGAGAGATACCGAAGATGTCGTTACCGGTCAGCCGCGGTCACTTTTAGACTGACCATTGGTCAGCGTTCTGACATTGAAGTATCGCCTACCTTGCCACTAACACTAGATCCTGTGATATATGATTACCCTACTAGGTTTAAGAATTATTGGTTTATTGTTTTTCGCGATTCTTATCTAAGTTTTTATGTCTAACAGACTGTGAAAACTGCGAAGGGAACATTTCACAGAAGATCCCCAGCCACTCATATAAAATGTATCTTATGTGCTCGGAAAATATTATCTATCCATGTACACGACACAAATCACTCTGAAATCCTAATTGTATGTTAATGAACAATTATTTTTACAGTTCTTTTATATTGTCCTCATTAATAGTCTATTCACACGTAATGTTCCATATAACGTATCGTTGTTTTACCAAAAAAAGTTTATCGTTCTACAACTGACTCATCCCGCCAACGTTATTGACCATTGACAGCAATTCATAATTCTAGTTATTTGCCTACCACGTAACCTCCAAACAGACTCGTGTTGTATAATTATGATGGACATGTGACTCTCCTCCGACAAACTTTCGATCTCAACGGTATCTCTAGATCATAATATTACCGTAGAGCATTTGAACCATGTAGGAAAACAAATATATATTTTTTTTTATGTAATACATGGCCCAAACGGTCTTCCGTCGTTTTAGGAACTAGAGTCGTATTTACCTCCCCCCATTCTCTACCACACCTCTGATAACATATGACAGTTAACATTTGCATAGCACTAGGACAAAAACAATTAATTAAGTATTTGTTTTTACACTTTATGTTTATTGTTGTTAAATACAGACAGATGTACAGTTGGATAGTTTTACGAAATATTATATTTATTTGAATTTTTAAACAATAATAGCTTTTAAAAAATAATCAAAATTTGTTTTTAATAAAAACAAAATGTGCTGAATTATATTAAAAAAAAAGTGCATTTTGCAATACTGATCATTTGCATCAAGGACATGTATTTTAATTCATCAGATGCCATATATGCTTTCTCATACTACTTTCCTTAATTGAATCAACGTTCTAAATAAAACTAACAGATGCTTGAATCTAAATCAAAGACTGATAGTTATTCATACGATTGGTTCCTATTACAAATTTGATAGAATGACGACTTTCAGAACGGAATGGCTTAAGAGAGTCCTTATGGGGAAGCCTGTCGTCAAGTGAAGACTGTTTCGGCAGATTGCATAGAAATTGTGTAATTACTTCTAGATTCTGTTTGTCCGAGGTTAAGACTGTTCAATGAATCTCATGGCTGATACAGTGTGAAGCTGACTCGGGTTATATCTTAATGTCTGTTAGCGGTACAGAGAATGAAGAGAACTCACCAACATCGTCATCACTTCTATGCTATTGAATAAGGTTATACCCATTCTCGTAAAAATGCTATGCTAAAACCGTACTTCAGGAATAGCGTGAATCGTAGTATTCTATATTTATGAAAATCGTCGAAAATATAATCCGTATACTGCATCGAAATAGGATAAATTTAATTGAAACAATTTATCAGACCTTGCATGTGTTTCAGTGGAAATATTTTGAAATATCATGTAAAAGTTCTATAGTTAATACACATAGTTCTGTTTTCACGATGCATCATTGATTAGAAGTAGAACTATAATCAACTATCAAACATATTACTATTTCAGGTTTGAGCTCTGTTATTTATCTATTATGGCCCTGTTGAGAGGTCACTATTGCCTCATAGTATTGTCCAGGGATGGAATAGTGCCTGAGCCGAAGGCGAGGGCACTATCTCACCACGAGACAATACTATGAGGCAATAGTGCCCTCTCAACAGGAACATAATGGGTTTAGAACATCACCCTTCCATTTAAATACATATGTATACACCAAGACTCGTTTTAATGTGATATACCTTGGACAGCTCTGGGACGTTTCTAGAGTCAGCCATGTTCAAGCAGAACACAGTAGCACAACGTAATAGTGACGTAACTAAATAGTGACGTCATAATAGATTCACGTTGAACATCGCGCCAAACTTGATAATGCCAAGGTAAGCGGGCACTATCGCTTCATAGTACCCATGTGTGTAGCCAATGGGAATGCAGTATACAGTCACGTGATGTACTAATGTATATTATACATTATATGACATCCATCTTAATATTACCGTCTCTTTTTGACAAAACTATGTGTTAAGTTTTGTTTAAAGTTTCTAAATATGTTATGTTACATTAATCACTAAAGCTCCAAATCATAAAAATGACCGATATAGTAGCAAATTCAAAATGCAATTGAAAAATGGGTTACTGTGACCTTGTTACATATTTTCTTGAATATGTTAACAATTCTTTCTTCTCAGTTAAATGGCGTAAGAATTGCACTTGCTGCCCACATTACGTGATCGTAGAAGGTAACGAAATCTGGGATCTTACATTTTCTCCTTCCTGATTTCTCCTTTGACACAACCTCACTTTTGGCCTTTAGTTGAGCATTCGCCCATGTGAGGAAGCTTACGGCTCTAGGTTCTGTCCAAAGGCCGAGACATACCAGAGTCTCTAACAATGGTAGTTACTGCTACCTACTAGACGCTCAGCACTATGGGAATGGAACGACTGGGTCGCCCGTTGTCAGTATAATGTGACCGGGTGGGGTGTTCTGCTGGGGTATTTCGGCTGTTTACTTCAGTGCGGCAGCACTTTTAATCGGAAAAATATCCGGACTATCACAAGAAGGCTTAGGTACACGAACGTACCGCGGCCTCCCAAAATTCACACGCTCTTAACACACACATCGCATTCACCGGGAGGCCGTCCTTAAATGACCCTGGCTGTTAATAGGACGTAAAATTAATCAACCAACCAACCGACTTCTAAGTGGCCTAATACATCTGGAACAATGTCTATAACCTGGTTCACATTCATAGTGAATGAGTCAATGAACTTTAAGTATCTGCATACTGCGTAACCAATCAAGTTTTAAACAATAAAGTATTTTCCTCATGAAAATGAATTACAATTTTGATGTAAACAATGATTATTTTCAGGATTTGGTAACATTCAGGGACATTATGTTGACAAAACTGCAAAAAAGGCGTCCGGTCGTGAGTTGTGCAGCTGGAATGTTATATTTTGATAGTAACTAACTTAACAAGAGACAAACTACATTTTAATAATTATTTATATGTATATCATAGGTAATCTTTTATTTTCAATTGTGTTGAGTTCCCATCGGAAGACATTAATTATTTTTTTTTTATGATACAAAAACACGTGGCGGTTGTCGCTGATGAAACTTAAGACTCTTATAATTCCGAAACCATATTTACTCTCTTTGTTTTATTTTTAAACTTGAAAATTTGTTATCATTCCTTTTTAAAAAATTATTCGGTAACTTGAGTTCAAGCTACAATGTACAGGTTGACTGACACTGTCGTCACATTTTATACGCCGTACATATGGAAATTTGTTCCGTCGTGCTTCGATCGGAAGTTCGCTATAGGAGACATCTAGTGATAACCGCCGTAATTATTGTAAACACGGGAGACAACTCGTATATTATCTTGTACTTAATTAAGGGTACTAATACATCAAATATGCACACGATCAGTGTATATTAACACAGAAAATACATTTAAATGACATATTCCCCTACTCTTTCCCCTGCTTTATATTCCTTCAGTGTTTTGAGAAGAATGGAAACTAGATTTGATCAGAGAGCTGAATTTATATTTGTACAAGTCAACAATTTTATATGAAAATCATCTTCATTGTTTCATAATTTGATAACTATAGTAATTATGTATTATGCATCTGTGGGTTGGTTGCTATAATTTTATTTTTTCAAATAATTTCAACCTTTTACATTTGTATTCTTTCCCATTTCCAAATTACCGAGTGACGCCTCCTTCGGTATATATAGTAGCTTAATTTCTTCTATTCCTCGTTTTCAACCCTATATTTGAGCCTCTCCCATATTAGGTCTTTGGGCTTATGTGTAATACAGTCGTACATGAACATTATACAAACCTTCAGATTGAGTAGCTGACTCTATTCGGCAGGTTGAGTAGTAATTGTTCTGTATCTGTACCGGCATCACAGGTTTGGACGCCATGATGGACTGACGGACGTTCTGGTCCGGATGTAGAATAATGATGGTTAGTTTAGAGGTAAACATACACACAAGTCCCACAGTTGCACTGAGACTGATGGAGAAACACATAGTAGCTATACGGATCTGGATATTGTCCGCCGTACTGAAGTAGATAGGCACGAACGCTAACCATATAATACAGGTTGTATACATTGTTAGTCCTATATACTTAGATTCATTAAAAGCTTCGGGAATGTTTCTAGTCCAAAATGCATAAAACGTACAAACAATTATGAGAAATATTGGATATGTGAATCCAATCATGTACCACGACTCCACAGCGTCATGGCAGACAAGCTGGTGGTCCTCTCGGTTAGCGTAGAATGGTACGGCCTTCGGTGGTCGTAGCAAAATCCAAACTATCCCAACTGCGTTTTGAAATGCTACAAAAGCACCGCATATAACAAGTTGCGATTTTGGACTAATGAACTTTGGCCTTTTGCTTGTTCGTCTCCCTGCTCGAAATATCCTAGATATTCGGTTTGTTTTTGTCAAGATTGCAGAATAAACGATTGAAAAACACAAACCGATTCCGTATTTTTGTGCTCCACATGTAATCGGGTTAGGCTTTGAAACCAGTATGAAGGTCATACCGTAACACAGAAATATTCCAATTAACAACACGAAGCTCAGTTCACGTCCGGAAGCTTTCACAATAGGCGAGTCATTAAAACGGAGGAATATCATCATAACGAATCCTGTTGCGAATATTCCTAAGGTCGCAAAAGCCATGGCAGTGATTGCAATAGGGTTAGAATAGTTCAGATACGTCATGGGGATGGTAGAACAACGCTTACGGTCATAGCTTGGGAGAGTTCCCATAGGACAAGCGGCACAGTTAAACTTGGTAGGTAAATAGCGATGGCCGTCACACTTCACACATGACCAGCAGCATGTATCACCGTCTATAATCTTGTATGCTTCGTCAAACGCACAATCCTTACTGCATACAGATTCCGGGTGATCTGGTTCCTCGTCCATTCGGAACACCAAATCATCCACCTACAATGTTAAAATATAATGTTAGAGATTTGTGGATTGCTTGTAAGGTGTTAAAGCAAGGAAATGTCAGAAATCAGTACAATTACATAAGTGTATGCCGTACATAAATTTACAGGTTAATTCGTGCTAATAAGTAACTAAAATGAAATTTGTCAAATATCGAGCTGTTTCTTATCTTATTTTATGCTGATACTACAAACACTAGCTACATCAAATTTTCCATAATGCTTATAGACTTCTATGCTCTTGCATAACGTCAATGCCTAGACTTTGTTTGAAAATTGGCAGAATCTGTGCATAATTGTTAACAGATACGGGTATAACAATAGCCCTGGTTGATTATCTTTCAGAACTTCTTATTTTAGAATGTTCCGTTTCTAACCTGAAAATAAACTACGTAATATATTTCGTTTATCGAACAGTTTGTCGAGCTGTTTCGAACTTTGCGGGACCGTCGTGAAAACTTCGAAACATCGGGACTTCGACTTATTAATATTGAACATCGAACATCGACATGTAGGCCTATATGTATATATGAACTGTACATAAGAAGAACCAATGCGCCCTAGTGTATCTTTCCAACTCACATCTCGTAATATACTAAAACTAATACTTCAGCTCAAACACTCAAAACAAACCATCAGAAATATATTGCAAAATAATGCATTTCTAAGTCTTAAAAAGGTGTTCGTGCTGCTTTATGGAACATTCTGTTTCCGAATCAGTGTTCCTAATGTATTTCATATATTGTATAAATGTATGCAGGCTACAAAAAGGATATGTTTCGCTGGTAAAGACATCAATGTGAAATACATCACTGATGTCGTATATTGATTTGTCTGTCTAGCTACGTCTGTCTCCCTTTGTTGCTCGCTTAGCAAACCTTATCTATCACTTCCGTAATAAATAGTTATTTTCTGAAATCAATTCCAACAGTTCCTAACGAATTCTTTAAAACAGACATGACATTGAATCCAATGTCACTTGACATATACTGTATTACATGAAATGTTCGTTGTGTATAAACATTCGTTGTTTTATGTGCAAACACAACATATATAACGAATTCCAATATGTCTAATGTATGTTTATAAAGGATATCAAAGACAGTTTGTTCCACGAAACCATTTAAAAAAATATATAGTGTATCAACCACGGTTATTTTGAGTTGTGCAAGGCTTTATGCATTGTTGGTCGTTTGTAGATCATATTGAACCCCCGAACGGTCGTTAAAAAGTATGGGGTCCCCTGCCCGACCACGTAGGTTTTCTCCGGGTACTCCTGTTTCCTCCCACAATAAGACCCATCGCGCGCTAACATCCGGTCCAACAAGAGCGGCTAATATAAGAAGATGGATCAGTTGTTTCATAATTGTTGTAAAATAAATGAAGTTAACATTTATATTGAACCTACGGTACTCGTACAAGTCAACATTAAGGTAAGACTGGGGCGATCGGGGGGGGGGGGGGGGTAAAAGCTGGATTTTGCGATGTGTGTTACAAATTATTTTCTCTTCTTTTAACACAGTTTTACATACAAAAACAAAGCTAGTTGCAATATTTTTTTATGATTTTTATGATGATGTCATGGCAAGACAATTTGTAGAGAAATAAACTGCGAACGTGATGTTTGCTTAGTGTGGGCATTCCATGTTGACATAAGGGCAGGGGTAACTGATGTTGACATAGGGGAAAGGGGGGATCTATGTTGACACGGGGGGGGGGGGGGCAATTCATTTATATATAGAGAATGAACAATCCATGTTGATACGACATCGTTGATTGTTACGATTTTTGTTACAATTTGCATTGTTTTCCTTTGCGTTTGAAGTTCCTTGCTTAAATGTATAAATCATGAAAATATTATATGTGACAATTTCCAAATAAAATAACACATTTCTATACAGCATTTAGCGGGGAAATAGGTTTTCTTTGCACACTAGCTTTATGATAAATATTCAAATTCAGATATTTTCAATATTGGTATCCAAACAGTGAAAGGTTTCATGAGCAACAGTGAATTCTAATTACAAATGAATTATCGTTTTATTTCAATTTTTCGAAATAGAATCGACCCACCTAGGGCGGGAAAAAACGATACCTCGAATTAGCCAATTCAAGGTACTTAACGACGATGACTTACTCCAATCAAACTTCCATTTTTGAAAAATCCAACAGTGTCCCAAGAGTATTCTCCTGATTTTTTCTTTCTGAAGTTGAGGATCCTGTACCTGGCCGGTCCATCGCCGTTAGGTAGAAAGGCGAACTCTTGTCCTGATAAGCCTGTAAGTATAATAAACAGTGTACTTCACACATAAATATTGTATGTTGTATCTTTACCGATACAGTTCTTAAAATTAATTTTCGTGTAACCTAGTATTAACGAAATTAATGTTATGGAAATTCTTTAACGAAGTCATTGATATAGATTGTGAAAAAACAATGATATTCGTTGTGTTTTCACGTGTATGTGATTTATCGAGAAACAATTTGTAAAGTCTTGTCGAAAATCATATTGCCTTACGAAAAAAATAATATTGGTCTATATTGTGATACGTCCTACTAACAGCCAAGGTCAAGCAAAAAATGTAGTTTCAGGTTGTGATTCGGAACTTAACCAAACATTGCAAGCGAACCATCTTTGATTACTAAATTTGTAAGCAATACTTTCCGAACGTATAAGTTCCAATCCATTATTAAATTTCTACAGTAATTCATCTTTAGCAATAATCCGGACCTCTGCACTAGTCCATGCAACTCTTATCTTTGGGATATAGAGCGTCACCCTTGATAGGATTACATTTTTTTTTGTATGTGAAGAATTCAATAATAAAAGTGCTAAATCATACCTGTAAAACTGACGTTGAGCAGGAACCGTTTGAGAATCTCCCCCTCCACAGGATCCATGTTAGCACAAAGCCCAGGCTTCCCCTCACACAATACCTGGTGCATGTCCTGTGTGTGTGTCAAAGCACTGACATCGTTATTTATTAACTCACATTACCTATTAACTATTAAAAGGTTTAGTTTGATTAGTTTTTATGTCCTGTAAACATATATAGTCATTAAAGGAAGGACTCCTGGTGTATGCGATGTTATTGTGTTGAATGCGTGTGCTTTTAGAAGGTTGTGGTATAGTCTGTTAACCCTCCTTGTGTGTGACGATTAAAAGTGCTACATGTACAACACTGAAATATACTGTCAATGGCTTGAAGCAGTACACCCCGACCGGTTACATTATAAACTTAAAACGGGCGATTTATTCTTGCCACTCCCATAATGCTGAGCTTACAGCAGGGAGTAGTAACTACCATTGTTAATGACTCCGGTATGTCTCGGCCAGGGGACAGAATACAAATCATCCCTCACAACGGCGAACGCTCAAGCAGTATCAATGACTTTGGGACGGCGAAAGATGTAAAATAAAGAAAAGAAAAGATCCTAAAAAGTCTCATCTTACGGAAAAAGTAATGGGTGCGTCAAAGTAGGTTTATTGGTCTGACTTAAAACCGTAAGTTTAATGATACGGCTACAATGAACATATGTTCCACTTAATCTGAAATACCATAATCAGATTAAGCAAGAGAAGCAGCCAATGCACCGTGCGATATGTTATCCCTCTTGGTTGATATATGAATCAGGTTCGTGGATATACAGCTCATCCTCACATTGTTTTGATTTTTGTCTTGCATATGGCAATATCGACTTTACGTTTTTGAATCGGAGTTACAAATATATTGGATTACTGATAGAAGTTTTGTCACACTTGTAATTGCATTAATATGACATAAAATTAAAGACCTTTGTCTCGGTCGCTACGTTGCTTAATGAACATGACAGAATGATATCGACCTCTGTTACATTTTTACTACTGAACAATTGTCTAATTTATTTTCTTATTCATTGAACAACTGGTTAATCAACTGCGTTTGTTATTGCGCCGTCCTTTAAACGAAACAGGCGGAACAGCCATAATTTGCGTAAAATTGGCGCCAATAATCTACCGTAGTCATTTGAACGTTTGATGTGGGGGCGTTCTCCATGTTATCCGAAGCGGAGCCGTAAGACTCCCATTGAACAAGACTAATATATTACGTCATAAGTAATTCAAGTGAATGGATGTATTCATACTGTATTCATGATGTATCCATAGTCTAGTGTTTGTTGTTTTCAGTTGGTATGTTCATATAGAGAAGAAACAATCAGAATGTAAATATACAACAATGTATCGACCTCACCAAAAGTCAAACTATCTAAACCAATATTACAATACATATCATCAATTATACACCAGTATTATTAAGATATGGCTGTGGCTCATAAAGGGATACGTTCAGATGACCTTTCAAGCAACCAATCGAAACACAACTGACTAAATGTTGCCAAACTTTGTTTTTGTTCGGCACTCATCATTGTTGGTCCTTATTGAATCGCACGTCAACCAAATACAAAGGACGACGTCCATTGTAAGCCCCGTTACGCCCTACAAAGATGCAGATTTCCGTTTGTTGTACCGGACACTACCCCGAAAGTAGGAAAGGTTACAAGATGAGATAGATCAGAAGTGCAAATCAAATGACAAAAGGAATGAAAACCCGAAACATGTTAACACACACACTGCCGAACAGGCATATGAGAGATGGGTTTTGACTGGTTGAGCAAATACCGTTGCTATAAGCATTGAGGTCTGAAAAAGACTTCTTATCGGCCAAAGTGATATCACTTAGTTAAGTATATAATAGTTATCTGTGCTTTTATCAGCTTGATGTAATATACATGTATTTAGCATATCATGAAATCATTACGTTTGCATGAATAACGTATACTTAAATAGTTTGTACCTTAAAAGCATGGGCAAACGCTAGCACAGAGTCACTGACGAACTGTAACTGAGCCTCCATGTCAAAATCTTCCTCTGACGTCACTTCCTGTCCCGTGCAGGGGTTGTCCGCAAATGCTTCATTATAGGGAGTCCAGCTACTTTTAGGATATTTACATTTGAACTGCTGTTCCCAGTATTCAACAAACCACGGATTCCGTGTATTAGTTTCCGGTTTAAGGTTTAGAAAATATTCTTTGAACCCAATAACCTCGAAGGCTAAAGGTTGAACTGTGACAGCGCCCTCTACCTGAAACACAGCATGTGATTTGCAAAAGTACATTGTATATCTTATACCTGTGTTTGTTATCTAGCCAGCAGTGACATCAATTGCTATTGCCACAGACTTATAGGAAAAGTGTTTTTGTGTCTGTTTTCTACTGACATCTTACAAACTTCTTTTCTTTTGTTTAATTCAAATATTATTTCGATTTATCAGATAAAAATTCGTTATAATGAAATAATATTTGGAAAAACTAAATAAACGAAGAAATTAAACATTAATTCGAAAAAAACGAAACAATAATTCGAAAAAAACTCCGATAAAACGAATTGAAATAAGTGTGAAAAATGTCATTAAATAGGATCCGTATTTTTCTGATGGTTGTTTTTTTTTATTTTACAATAAAATATTATTAGAGAACAAAAGATGGTCCTTACAATACAAGTCGGACAGGTGCCTGCTTCCTTTGACATTGCTGGGAGCTATATGACTTAATATCTCGGTTTTTATATGCACAGTGAAAGTGCAGCATTAAAACACAATGAACCATTATGTCGAACATATGTTCTGTAATATTATAATGCATGACTTTACTACAATTATCCAGACAGTAAATGCCTCACCATGTGCATAAAAGTAATTTGACAGAAGCGTCTTTTCTGACAGTTATTGTTAACGACTAAATTGCACCTCAAAAAAGCTACTTTCTGCATGTATACACACGACAAACTTACAGATAATGTAATGATTGATTTCATGTATTAATTAACCACATGTAGGAGTATAAGTTATTCAACAATTGACACATGTATTAATATAAATAATAAAACTTATTTTTTGTTGATGTAATAATAAATTATATTAATTTTAATTAAATTAAACGTTTCAATTAACTTCCAACAAACATTATAAGAAAGAAAAAGAAGAATATCGAATTTTCAACGCATAAATTAAAGCATTATGTAAACGTTTCATGTCAAATGTGAACAATTTATTTATTCCTTTCAGACCATGTCAGTTGCGTTTTTTTTTTTTTTTTGTCTGTTTTTTCGTTAGATATTCCTCTTGACATCAAAAAAGATAATTAAAATTAACGTGTATAAGATTAAAATGAAGTCACGTTTCAGAAAGTCTTCAAACAGCGCGTTGACAATTTTGAGCTCACAGGATTTGTTTTTTGTGCACTCAAAAATGTTTACCGAGGACACGGATTCAGTCGCCAACAAAATTGAGGCGATTGAATGTTTTGCCCGATCAAACTTGATATAAGATATGTATCACAATAAGGTAAAAACGTATCTCAAATATTATGGGGGGGTTTGCGCATTTTCGAATAATTATTTGAAAACGTACTTACACTCTTTTATTCCCAATTTATAGGTAAGCAGGTTCACCTATCACAGAACTTTATAGCGCACATCCCTTCCCAGCCCTAAGAATAAGTATATGGCATACATTTTATGTAGGTGTGTACTACATTTTATGTTAAATTCTCCCTAAACACCTACTTCCGCTTCCTTGTCCAGATAGGCCAGACCACGCCCTCCCCAACCGTCACTTCCGATCCAGGAGAACATACCGGTGGCGTTCCGCCGCCTCACGGCCGCCATCAGTTCACCAACCTCCTGGTCTGATCCAAATATTATGACTCCTAAAAAATGTTCAGTATCAGATATATATGTACGTTTTGTTGTTACACCTCATTTCACTCTTTCAAAACTTTAAACCAATAGAAATTCTGGCTTTGCTGCTTTGTGTCATTCAGTACATTTGATAATTACTACGTCCATTCTTAAATGTGTGGTCTGTCTTTCGTTTTTCGAGCTATAGCTATATTATATCAGCACAGAATGCTAGATGTTCAAAGGATGTTTATTGATTTATAAGTACAAACTGAATAGCAACCGCTCCCACCCCCACCTCCACATACACAACGTATTTTGTCTGATTCTTAATGTCGTTAATTAAAACGGAAATGTTGTAAAATGTTCATATTGAAATTTGTAAGAAATATCTTTAAAGTTCTTGTTTCGTAGTTTTTAAAATGACTTGTGTATGCTTTTATTGTTTCTGTACTAATGCAGATTGAGTTCAAGTATTTTATTGAACCAGATGAAATCTAACCACCTAAATAATACAGTTTCTACTAAGCGGCCAAACGGTAGACAATATGCAGGGAATTAAAATATTCTTCTTACTATTCAGGGGTAACAACATAATATAGTTCTCACCTCTGGCATTTGACTTCTGTTTCAGCCTATCAACAATTGTATCGTACGATGCCTGACCGGCTACGCCTGAATCCTTCAGGAGCTTCTCCGTTGTTGCAATACAAATGGAATTTTTCTTCAGTAACTTTTCCAGCTCATTAAAACCCTGAAATAAGTTGATATATTATTTACATGTCCATCTCATTAAAAGCAAGAAATAAATATTCTGTATCTTTGTGTGATATGAAGATGAACATTTTTGAGTATGCTCATTATTTCGAGGACTTGATGTAACTTGGATGTGACCAAGATTTACAAGGCGGGTGTCATCGATGAAGCAAAAGACGCTTATTCTTCTGGAAAACCTGGTCTTATTCTCTTGTACATTTACAATGGTCTCCATATGGATCTTTCCTTGTTTCGTATTTTGCCCCTAGTTTTTTTATTTTAGGTAATGGTTTTGTTGACGCTTCGGTAATCTCTTATTTTTTCTGTTCTTATATCCCTCTCATTAAAAGCCAAAACATATTTTGACATATTATTGACATATCCAGCTCATCAAAATCCTGAAATAAGTTGATATATTATTCACAAACAGGCATCTAGCTTATTAAAACCGAAAACAAAGTTGATATATAATTCACATCTCCAGCTCATTTAAAAGCATGAAATGGATTGGTATAGTATACACATATGGACCTAACAACAACTTTGATACACAGTATACACGTTATGGGAATATGATAACTCGTAATATGGACTTCTCTTGTAGCAACAGTCATCGACAAAAAAATTAATTTGACAGAAATAATGACATAAAATCGAATCAGATATTGTATTTACACCTTTTCCCCGTGAATTACTTTAATATTAAACTAAAACTTTTAAATAATCCTATGTATGAGGATATGTTTTTCACTTTACAACTATGCACTCCGATTAATCCAAACTTACGTTCTGTAATCAGTTTGCAGGTCCCTGTGATTTAAACCCGGACATGTCATAAGGTAATTGATTTTTTTACCAATCTGACTGCGTCTGTATTTTAGGTTAAGTGTGTGTAAGTGCGGAAATAGAATCAGGTCAACGTGACGGCAATAGAGATTTGATGTGTTTTAAGGGCGTAAATCGATTGAAAACCGGGGAACAATTTCATTTTGATAATGCTCATTCAAGTAATCTAGCAATAGTTTTGATTAAATTCAACGAGTTTTATCAGAGCCATATATAAAGACATATTATTCTCGTTTTCAAACGAATTAAACAGCTTAGGACTTACATAGTGTATAAAGGAAAGCGGGACCGGAATGAAACAAAAACATTATTGTAAATTAGGTCAATAGCCGACCAAGAACACCCAGTCAAATATCATGAATCATGTGTGCATCACCTGCTTTGGCCATTACAATTCATTACACTTTTGCAGTGAAATTACAAGACTTTGCACTGAAAAAGAATTTGTCGGAACTAACTATATTTTGAAATGCACAGTTGGCCCGATCGGTTGTGATTACGGCCGATTGGCATAGCTATATGTACTTTCCAGTAGGCCGGTAACAAATTGAAAATAATAAAAGCATTTTAAGGTCTCATTCGAAATGTAATAACAAGAAAATTCAAAAGAAATATTCTCTATCTTTGTCGGGTCGACTCCTAGTTGTCGTTATTTACATTTATCTAATATGGTTCATTTGTTAATGAACGCTAACTGAACAGTTCAGGAAACACGGTATTCGTTACACAGTTCACGCTTAACCCTACTGCAGATAAATGAAAACGGTCCGTTTATTTGTCAGAATAGTAGGGTTAGCAATATTTTAACGTCTGATGTAGAGGCTGAAAACGTATAGAGAATTCCTCTTCATCTTGAGATCCTTTACCTTTCCTACCGACAGGGTTAATCTCCACGGAAGCAAGGCTATTGTTATCGACATGCTTGAAAGGCTAAACACACAAAACATATCTGTTGACATCTTGACCTAAATCACAAAGACAGAAATACTTCTGATCTGTGTTGGCTATTGATGTCAAAAAGCTATTTCAGGATCAGCAGAATCAATAACTAACCTATATGCAACCCAACTCCTCATTGTCATTGTGAATGACTTATTTCGGAAAGAACAGGAAACAATCATCGAAGAACAGGGCGATGTTGACTGAATGTTTTATTTATTCAAAAGACATTACAAAAGCAGGGAAAACACTCCGTAAAGACATTTCGTGATCGAAATGCTCACAGCGTATGTCATTTAGTGGTGTTGCAAATTGTATATCTATTTTGGATGGTATGAATATTCAAGCGAAGCAAACATGATTCATTTCATAAAGACTTAAAATATAGGTCTAACTCCACTCCAATATATGGCAATGATATTACACTTAATCACGTGATTTTATCTCGTATTATTTGATACGTTAAACACACAAGGTCGTTGAGCTAAATATTTAGGGAATATATGCGTTCAAATTTAGATATGATAGACAGATGAATATCGCGCTGTCATAAATGGACAGACAGTGTCCCAGTCATGCTCAAAATCTGACAAAGCACAGAGCGGTCAAGGTTTTGTCCCACTCATGGATAACGGTCATATTTATAGGCGGACTATCAAATAACACTCCATTGCTAAAAATAAACGACTATCAGGGATAAAAGGTGAATGTCCTTCTCTTAGAACCACTCGAGCCAAGGTCACCTCCTACAACATAAATACGCCAAAGTCAATGACCACTGTCCAGTCTAAATATATATACCCAGACAACTTCTTTTATGATAATGGTCATAAACTGAGTGCCATTCACAACTGTTTCTATCGTGAAATCAGAATGCTGCCATCGGTCAGGGTCTTAGTCACCAAAATGATGAAATATAATCGCAAACGCATAATGAATGTAAGCAGTTGAATTGTTCCTGTTTCTATTAAAATAATATACAACGCATTTCCATTGTTTAGTTAAAAAAACAGTATTTCAAATGTTAACATGTTCCAATTCACATGATCAAGCTAACAACGGGACGCAGTTTTAACAAGGCTGAAGGGAGGTAACTCTGGCAGATAATAGCCATAATGTATTTAGTTTGTCAAGTAATCAGACTTATTTGATTGTCTACCTAGTCAAGGTCAAGGTTAATCATTGGCTAGTTATTTATTTTGTTCACAACGCTAGATGATGTTTCTCTCAAACACTTGTTACTTTGGATAAATATGCAATATGACAAAATAGACCATTTCATTGAAGCCCTCTCAATGTCGACAGACAGTTTAACGTCATCAAAGCACAAGATTGGGTTAGATTAATGTTAGATATTGTAGTATCAACCCGTATATTATTCTTATATTTTGAATTTCTTGACTTCTTAACTATTTACTCATATAAAATATCATATTCATGGATCCATGGTGAATACGCTTTATCTTGAAATCATAAAATCATATGTTTCACTGTTTATCCCTTAGCATCACTGACGCGTCCTAGACGTACGAAACAGCTGTATGGTACAGATTTATTCATTATTTGACTAGGATGTAACATATTCTTAAATCATAGAATACATGTACTAAAGCGTCAACAAAAACACATCCTATCTCAAAATCAATTACTTTAGAGGCAATATATGAACAAAGGAAATATTTGCATACCATTGTAAAAGTATACGAAAATAAGATCAGGTTTTTTGGAAGAGTACAGTGTGTTTGCGTCTTCTGCGTCATCGACTTTATCCACCATGTAAATGATGAAGATGTGTACAATCATAAACCTAACATTCAATTTTGTTTAGGCTGTTGTATATACTAACAGGGAATGTAACGATTTTATGTAATGATTTTAAACATACATGTAAATACTAACTGTCGATTATGAAAAGCATCCCACTACAAAATGAGGAAGAATACGTTTTTCGATGCAAAAAGTCCAACAAAAAGACCATTTTAACTGCAACATGTCGTGACTTCGTCCATTTAGAACTCCATTGTATCTAGGGTATAACTTCTCACCTGAATGCCGTAACTGGATTCTTCGTACACAACCGACACGTAGGTCCACTTGAACATCTTGACCAACTCGACCATAGCCTGCGCCTGATTGACGTCAGAAGGGATAGTTCTCATGAAGTACGGATACCGATCTCGTCCGCTGAGAACCGGACTGGTCGAAAAGAAACTCACCTTAAAATAAAAAAATAAGATGTAATATGTAATAATATGTCTCATTTCTAATATACCATTATGTTGCGTGTAAAATTATATTTATATATTTATATACTAATGATGTGTTTATTATGTTTTGATATTTGTAAACCCACTTTTAAGTTCACACCACGTCAGATTTGGTAACTACGATTGGATAATCCTTATTAACAAAATCAACAAATGCCAAAGCCTAAAAAAAACCGCCCCCGAAATCACAATTGCCTACACAAAGGACTAATCTCGCAATGTTACATCCAAGTAAATGTCAGGTCCTTGAAGTGATAATTCAGACAGCATTCTCAATCACGTAAAGTAAGCATAGAAATGAACATATTTATACAAGGATACAGAATCTCTCTCGATAAGACTAATTTTGCGACAATAAAACTTGCTCAAAATCTTCATCAACCTGCATCTCTCGAATACCTGTGCCGTGAGTTGGTTTGTCAGCAGCCGACAACAATCCCGAAAATTTGGATATTTAGAGTACAGTAAGTCCTAGAATAACAAATCAACTGCGACATGTAAAACGCAATAGGTTAGAGAAGCAGGAATATTACTATCAAGAAAGGGAAAGTCGAAATCGTCACGTGTATTGTCTAGCTTACAATATTGTAGTAGGAAGCTGTTGGTCCTTGTTCAATTAAAGCTCGAGATTGGCAGATGATGTACGAGACTTTGTTGTGTCTTGCATTTCATGTTCAGAAGGGTATATGCGATAGACTTAGGCCAGCAAACGTTTTGTTTTTATTAGACAACACAGATTCTATATACCAGAACGTGAAAATAAATAATGGTTTGTCCTGATAAACCCCTTGATAATGTATACCTGGTATAAAAAGAAACAAGTGAGCGAAGAGTCGGATGCAGTTTGTTCCTATAGGAATTAATGCTAACAGTCTGCTGAAAAACTCTCTTTTCCAATCGTCGACGAAGCAGAAGACGCTTACTCTTCCGGAACAACTGGTATTTTTCTATTGTCTTTTAACAAGAGTATCCATGTAGATATTTCCTTTTTCGTATTTTGCCCATAGTGTAATCGTATTTGAGGGCGGATTATGGTTTCATTGACGCTTTGGTATTCTTTGTTTTCAGTTTGGTTATGAGGTTGCACTCAGTACTGGACCGTAAAGAACAAGTACCGCGCTTTCTCCCACAAGAGGACAACAAGACATATTTTCAATTCATAAACACATATGTTATGTTCAAGAGCTGAAGTTTGATGACAACGTTATATATGTGAACAAGACATTGCTATTATTTTGATGCTTAGTTTGCCTCCAAGGTTTCAGGAAATGTGTCAACTATTACGCGATTGAAAATACACCTCTCAAACTCAGGACGACAGGAAAGCATTTTCTCTATAGAAAGATTGTCAGAAAACACTCAAATCAGTGGGATAAAAAAAACTAGATAGTCGTCCTAAATATTGCCAGAACGTCGACACTGTCACCATAGCAATGAGTCTGGCATTGTTCCTTCTATTACCCTACAGTATCTATGGAATATTCGCAAGACGGTCTTTCAAACAAGAGAAATAAGACTGCCAGCAGCATTTCAAATAATTGAAAATCCCCATTATAAGGATAAAAACATCTTATAGTGCCATACTTCAAATCTAAATGATACAGACCCAGTGCCACCTCATCACCTGTCGTTATAACGAAGCCAATACTTGTTAACACATCACCCCTTTTTCTGGTTCAAACCTCACACCAGCCCATTTGTTAAACCCCTTCAATTACATACCATTAACTGTGCACCACCTATTCTTCTGTCCGTACTAATATAGCTCAGCAACCTTAAATTAAATCCATCTCTATTGATTTAATAAACAGACAATGTTGAATAGGACCAGCGGAATGCTGCAGGTTTCCATCGCTTTGACATTTTACCACTAATTGGACCGTCAATACTGTCCCAGTGTGCAAATACGTCCTAGATTTTGATAATTTTCCTGAATTCAGTTTGGAGTAAATTGCCTTTCCATGATGTAGTATAATCCCGCTTTCTGTCATCCGTTAGCCCACAATCAATACAAAGTTAGAAACTGCCAGAAATAAACGAGTTTGTCTTCAACATTCGGGAACCTCTTCCCTCGAAACTTTGACACGGAGTATTGAATTTCTCCTGTAAAAACACATATATTGGAAATGTCCTTCGAACCGTTGGAACATTTGATTAATATTTATTTTTAGACGTTAAAATAAATGGTTGCTATAGCATTTGATATCAATATGATTTGTTTTACAATCAAGCGAAGGTTTTGGTTTATTTGGAGAATATTGGAGTCTAAAATCCTAATTTAAACTAAAAATGCATCCCGAATATATTGATAGAAGTATTTTTTCTGTAGTGTGATCATTTCAGTTTCTGTTGCGTTTGTCATCAGCTTTATCTGACTTATCGGTCGTGGTACATATACATCTGTTAGGTAGGGACATTTTGTGTAAAGTATGAATATACACAAAACGAAATTGAAATATTTTAAATAAATAGATATCTCGTATATACAACCTTGAATATAGCGCCCTACTTCCCCCAAAAATGTATTTTACTCAGAATAGTTTCTCAGCTAAAAAGTACGGAGTTAAAATAAAATGACGATGACAATCGACATTTATGTGACTTTGCCAATTATGTTAGTTCATACAAATTAACATTCTTTGGATGCATGCCATACTTTTGGATCTCAAATGTGATTTTCAGATTCATTTCACTCAACCGTTTTCATAAGTAACATAAATAGCACACCCTTAAAGTGTCCCATTCTTCACAAATGCATGCCGAGTTTCAAGCCGTAATAGTATACCTGTATCACAAGCACTATTTTTTTCTGAAATTACTAATTTATAAAATGCGTATTGTTTGCGTCATCCTTTAAAAACATAAGAGGAATTGACCTATTTTGAATAAGATTGGCGCCAACAATTAACCATTATCATTTGAGCAATTGAAACAGGCGCGTTTTCCATGCTATTCCGAAGGGAAACAACAAGTCTCTCATTGAACAGTATTATGTATTTACACCGTTATCAGAGTGGTTGAATTGCCTATTGCCATTTTCAGCTGGTATCTTTATATATAAATCAGATGTTTAATATACTTAAATGGAAAACATTGTTACTGGTTATGTTTAAATAGTAGGTTACAACGTAAAGGTAAATAATTAGTAGACATGATATAGAAACACACCAATTACCCTTAGCTGTTTATACATTGTTGCAAAATAAATTATACCATAAAATATACGAAATTGAGAGTTTACAGGAATCGATCTATTCCGAATACTGGGAAGTAGTAACTTAACGGTCATTTCTGATGACAAATTACAATAGTTCGACTAGGAATAACCTGTTATGAAGCTCATCAGAGTGAAATGCCAATAATTAAAACATTGCTGTCTGATCGATCTCCTTCATCACTCGGCGTTCAGTCTGAAGACTAATCGGTCATTCGATTAGCACATTTGATCAATATAACGATTTTTCTTTAAATGACAAAAAACAATACATTTCAATCACTGTAATTCTGTTAGGAGGTGTTAGAGTTTTGTTCAGGATATCGCTTGGCTTCAATAGTACAGCGCAAATAAACTTACGAGGTATCAATTCCAAATCAAAGTCTAGTGCAGTCGTTCTCACAACAGAAGTGGATTTTGTCTTGTGAACGTGATTAAACTGTTTTTGTGGCACAGTGTGCAGAAGCATATACTTTCTTGTTGTTTATCTAATATTTCAATAGAATATAGTCTGAAGTTTTGACAGAGAGAGTGATCGAATACGCGAGGTTAAACTGATGAAGTACATAAAGGTACAACAGATATCCAAAATGATTATCCAGCCTAGATCAGCTTAATACTAAGTTAAACGATAAGCGTGATGATTTCGATTTTCTGATCTTGAACTTCCTCTTTCTTTATAGCAACATCCCTGCTTCTCCATCATATGACGTTTACTTGTCTCAGTTGATTCATTATTCTAGGACTTGCTCTGAATTTCGAGATTGTCGTGATAGGTGTCAGCTGCTGGCGAACAAACTCATGGCACAGGAATTTGAAAGATGCAAGTGATGACAATGATGACTCGGTTCTAATTTTGAGGACTTGATGTTTGATAGCATGTGACAAAGATTTACACGGCGGACATCGTCGATAAAACAAAAGACGCTTACTCTTCCGGAACACCTTGTCTTATACAGAAGTCTTTATGTAAATCTTTTAACTCTGGGTTTTGAGTTCGGAATATGGTTTTTGTGACGCTTCGGTATTCTCTGATTTTAGGTTTTAGGCACTGTTACTTCCTATTTCCGATTTAAAATTTGCTTTCTTTAATGGTTATTTAAAATTTCTTTTCAAATATAACGGTTTTATTGTGGTTTACAAACGCTCTTTCGTTAATTAGCCCAAGAGTTTTCAATAAAACCGCAAGTTATGCTACCGATATCGCTTAAATTTTGAGGTAAATTTCTCATACATGAACGCTTCAGTATTCTCTATTTTTTCTAACCATAATTTGACATTTGAAATACCACAAGCAAAACCATCCATTAAATTCTTGGGAGTTTCTATTCAGATGTGTCATGGTCGGTACATATTACGGATCAGACGGAAGTGATGTGATACGTAAACGAACGGGTTTGTATATATTACAAATCTGATGGGACAGATTTGACGGATTTGACACATCTTTGACGAAGGGGCTGCCACCGGTGTTTAGTCAATGTCAATAACAAAAACAGCTTTCGAACGGATGAGTGTCACACAAGAATGTTTCCATCGGCTAAAAAAATAACATTTTCGAAATAAACACCGCTATTAGATGACTCTGAGGACCCGACTATGTCTTCAGAAGTATGTATATAAAGAATGTGCCGCTATCAATCTTTAGTTACAGACGGACATTTCCCTAGTTACCCGGATACACGTCACACATGGGATTTCAAAGAGATGTTTAAGAGGATTACGGTCGTCTGTAACTTCGTCAATACGACAACATTTCCGTTAATCCGCCTGAAATCACCCCCTTTTGGCCAAATATAAATAGTGTCCACATAGACAACCCAACTGCACGTAACAGAGGACAACATTAAGGAGGATAGTCCTGGCTTGGCGTTGCGTTTTGCATCTCGAATAAAGAAGAGTTCTAATTTGCTTGCACCTGGCAAACAACCATGTATTTTGCAACGAATGTATACACCATGCATAACACCAGTGTTTGGAGATGATCCAAAGTTATTTAACTCTTAGAGGATCACAAACACATTCAAAAATCGTATGTTTATTTAACAATGTTAATGAGTTTTGTGAAATTTTAAATTGAGAATGGTCTAATGTTAGATTTGTTGCAACTCGTTCATTGTATTGTTGTCTATGTCTTTATGACACAAAACTCCAATCGTTGTAAAATCATAACAGTGAAATCTAACAGACATTGTTGGAAAGAAATCTTTCAACCTAGATGAAAATAAATCCAATAAAAACCTACAAATGTAGGCATGTTGGGGATTTTAAACCAATATTACAGTGGCTGTGCTACTTTGTTTTATAATTAACAAAATGTATGTGATTTAAATATGTTTGCCAAAAGAATTTAGCAAAATATTATTGCAGCATTTGCTAAATGAACCAATCACAGCACAGTTTGGTTTATACCGACGTTTTGCATTGTATACACTTCAACACGACATTTAATAAATATATTATCTTAAAACTGGAAAATTTGCAAGAATAAATAAACAAATGCATAATATAAGAACAAAACCTGTCTTGATATGTCATTGCCTTTGCACTTTGACCACCATGTACTAGTGTTGATATATCTTAATGGTCAAAAGACCCAGCAACAATCAATGCATGAGCGCTAGCATGTGAATGTACCATCACGACGAACTCCCCGTGACTGTCAAGTGGACATTGCGGGGAAATGCAATATATTAGACAAGCTAATTTGATTGTCAACGTTTCTATCCATAGTTTAGACATGTTCGTTGTTCATTGCTTTCGAGTTCAGCATTAGTTTTCTAGTCTCGCACAGTACAAAACACACACTGCATTGTCAATATGGCATGAGAGAAGCTCTCATTATCTGTATTCAGAATGAAATAAAGAACAATATCTATGTCAGGGAATTACAATACAGGGTTCAATGTGGGTTACAAAAGAGCTGTATGCTGCCCCAAGGGCTTGCCATTTGGCTCCAATCAACTAATGCAGGTTTGTAAGACTGCTAACACTGAGACTAATATTCCAAACAGCTTGCATTGGCTTTGTTATTTCATTAAAGTTTTGAGTTGATGTCTGTAAGGGGCACCTGATGAAATGATCAACTGGAGGTTAATCCTACGTTTTTGCGAACGATCGCATATGTCTTATTCCCCAGACCTTCCAAGTGCCTTATTCGCTTTTTTGGCCAGGCGTCAAAGAGTCTTATTCGCCCAGGCCTTCCAAGGGTCTTATTTGCTCAAGCCTTCTAAGAGTCTTATTCACCCAGGCCTTCCAATGGTCTTATTCTGCAAGGCGTCTAAGAGTCTTATTCGCCCAGGCCTTCCAAGGGTCTTATTTGCTCAAGCCTTCTAAGAGTCTTATTCACCCAGGCCTTCCAATGGTCTTATTCGGCTAGGCGTCGAAGAGTCTTATTTGCTCAGACCTTCTAAGGGTCTTGTTCGCCAAGGCCTTCCAAGAGTCTTATTAATGGTGCAATCCGTATTAAATGTACTCCAAATGAACCTATATATTTATCATGATAATACAATTAATGTATTAAATGTACTCCAAATGAACCTATATATTTATCATGATAATACAATTAATGTTTTCTTTATGAATTGCGCATTGATATATTCATCAAGCGATCACTATTCGTGTTTCAGTTATGCGCCTACCGTAACTACGTGCGCTGTGACGTAACCATGATAGTCCCAGTTCCCCTAAGTTTTATGTTGCAAAATATGTTTGTCGCAACTGGAACATAGTTTTTAAAAGAGGAGTTTGAAAAGAAACGAGATGACATGAACTTTTTTGACGGTGAAAATGCCACGGAATGAAAAGGCGGGATTATGATCGTGTTTACATTATTCATTGATGAGGTTTCAGCAGGACGAGTACGGGATACAACTCGTTGGTCTTCATTCGGAGCAGTGGCCGGATGTAGGCCTACATCCGTAATACAAAGAATCTTCTTAGGGTCTCGTATGTCAAGCGACATGTCAATGGGACAGTGCAGCGATGTAGTACTAACAAACAATATTTTTATGTAAAAGGTATTACTATGTGTATGATTTCCTTTATTTTTCGGTCTATCGCTGGATTTAATACACAAGCCAATAAAGACGTGTTTCAGGTCTTCCTAGAGTATAGTCAAATACTGATGTATTAGCTTCTACGATAGCTTGATCCATGCAAAAGCTCATAACGAAATTCATCACAGCTGGCACAGATATTTTTACCAATAGCTTTAGTGCCTCTTGAACGAAATCAATCCCAAAATGCGTATGGATAGTCAACAGAAGAATACACAGGGGACATGCATGGTGTACGTTTGGGTTTTCATGGATAACTGATAGACAGTTTACCCGAAGATGGGGACAGGACGTAAGAGTGTGTATTCTCGCATCTCGGACAGGGAAATCTCACGTGATACCCAGTGCTAGATTTTTCTATCTCGTCCGATCTGTCTGGTACCTTTACGTGAGTTTTGGCGGAAATTTAATCCATTCATGTATTCATCCGCGCAAGTGACGTAATACTCTCGAATCGGTGACGTCACACGCTCTAGTTAACCAATATTATTAGAAATATGTGCATTCAAACTGTTTTTGTCATGTATTTAATTACTATGTATTGTTTAGTTGGTTCGAAGCGCAGATGAAGTGGTTAAACGGCTTTGAACCGGGAGGCCCCAGACGGGATACTCTTACACTCTAAACGCATATATAGATGGGTTGTTATTATACAACTAGATATATGTAAGAGGTGCGAGAAAAAAAATATATTACCTGTAAGTGATCGAGATCGGGTTATCTCAGTCTCGGGCTAAGATTCTGTAACATCCCAACCTCGGCTAACGTCTCGGTTGGGATTATGTTACAGAATCTTAGCCCTCGACTGAGATAACCCGATCTCGATCACTTACAGGTAATAGATTTTATTAATCTACATGAGTATTTCCTCTGTTTCTTTTTTAAATCCTGAAACGTTTACTGAACTCGTTTCACAATTTAGTTATTTGCAAAGTAAAGGTCAAAGGTGTGACCTAAACTCGGTGTTATATATTTATCCCCGTATTACATTGTCCCTTTGTAACACTACCGAAATGAGTTGTCATTAATTTCAGAATAGAACCATGCTTTTGCCGATTGCATGCGGTGATGAATTGAGTCGGTCTTGAAAACAAATAAACTCAATTCATAATCTCATGAAATCAAATGAAGCAAGATTCACATCTTACGTGCTATAATATGACACGTGTGTGGTTTGGATTTGCTTTGCTTTTTAATTGATATTTGAAGCATGTTTAGTCCTTTCTGATATGTAGTCTATCTAAAAGCAGAGTCCGTCATTGACGTACAGTTATACAGCATGATAGTGCGCGTTAATAGTTCACAATACTATGCTTTGTTGTTATATTTAGTAGATAAAAATATACATAAGTTGACAAATTGCAAAAGTTTATAAACGCAGTGCGCATGTTCAGCTGCTGAAGTACGGCAGCCATCGTTTTACAAATCAAGCCGAAAGTAGCTAATTTCGAGGTTCTACTTCTTCTGTAATAATTTAACGTCAAATTAGACCGGAAATCAGAAATACTTTGAAAGAACGAAACAATTCGATATGATGGTTTTGCTGTTCAACTGAATTCATATCAGACGGGACCACATGGTTCTGTGTTTTCCGACTTGTAAGTGGTAGAACGGATAGACCGGATGTTGGACAGTACATGACATGTCACTACCGCTAGCAACCGTGAGCTGATAATACTTTTCTTGTTCATCGTTTCTGGCTGTTTGAATAATTCCTTGTGAAGCTTCAATAAAGATTCAAAATCTCATCTAGTGGGGACTTCTTTGTTTAAACATGTCAATATTTATCTCACACTATCCTACGCACAGTCATTGCTCATCTGGTCAAATCCATCGACAAATGAAACAGGCCACATTTGGTGATTGCACCGAGTCAATTTCAATTCAATTCTTTCATTAATCCTTAGCATTACAGCTTATCAATTTTACAGAATTGCGCAATAGTCCAACTTGAGTAGGGGTTGAAATTTAATTCACGTAAACATTGAACTTTTACCAAATGTTGTATTCTATTCATCTGTCACCCAAATTGAATTCATATCGACTGTATACTACGACTGATTGCAGTTCATTGCTTATATTTACATTAAGGATATTTTTTTTAGATATGCCTGTTTCTATTTCTTTGGGATACAGTCGGTAAACGTTCTCCATTTTTTCGTGTGTGTTTCTTACTGGAAGAGCCATAACGATGTATAGGCGAAGGCAGCACAGAATACAGATATAAATGGACCGATTAATGACGTCATAATGTTGGCTTTGGAAACAATGTACCACTGACCCTCCCCGTGTGGAATGTGTTCTGAATTTTATGCACATATTTCAAATAGTAATTATATGTATTGTCTTCGCGTGTCTTTATTTTATCTTATTTTTTTTTGTGACGACGTGTCCGGTTTCCGTCTATAACATATTTTACTCTTCGTATATCACACAACCACGCACTTTGATTCCATGTAGACAATGAATGCCATCATTTTTTTTATACAAAACGAGTTTGTGATTTAATAAATAACCCCTGTAAACATGACTTGAATTTGCTCAAAACTACAATAAAATTTTCGTACAAACCCCGACATTAATTTCAACTTCGTATTCCAACAGCTTTTTCAAAAGTTCAATTTCCATTTTTTTTCCTTAAAGAACACCCCACAAATGTTATCTCTAAATGTATTGTCAGACTTTGTAACTTTTATTTCATAACTCCAGACACGCAATTACTATGTTACGAATTATGTAACAACAATATCAATCTGAAACGCTTTATAACCAGGATTGGAAGTTTGTAAGAATGTAGTTTTATGGTATTATATAATGATGCAAAATTGTAAAGATTTGTGTTTCCTTTCTCTGAATCTAGTTGTCTGAACGGACTGATGATCTGTTTGATACATGTTAAGTGTTCTGCCTAAATATAAGACAAATTTGTATTTCTCAGTTGTTTTTTCAAAGTGCACGAAGGCGCGCCATTATTTCGCATCATTGACTGCGAAAGGCTAATAAAATATACACGAGTATTCATTAGAATGCGTTCATGTAGTACGGTGAACCGCTCTAATTGGTCGTTCGAGACATTGGTGTGATTCTGGAGAACAACTTCACCAACATACTGTAACTGTTAGAATTACATAGAGGGAAACACAGCTATGTGTACGAATTGATGTTTAAAGAGGGAAATATTAAAATAAGAAGAATGATAATGATTTTTTCATCTTTTGAGGATTGAAAGCCTAACAATTAAATGGAAACAGTAAGCGAGGTTGTAAGGATAATTGGCGAACTTTTTGCGCTTTACATGTACCTGAATACTTGATGAAGGTCAGCAATTTCAGTGCCATCTATCGGTCACAGTAAAACTATAGTTAAAGGGGACATTACTCAATCCCGGGTCGTCTTGTCGATCGTTTTTACTTTATTGATTGTAATATCTGTAAAATTGGAGTTGAATACAATTATACAAGCTATGATGTTAAGCCCCCCCCCCCCCCCCACACACACACACACACACACACTTCCACCCTCTCCCTTATACTATACGATGATATATGATTTCACGATGACAATTCTTTCAGTCAGAATTGTGTATAATGAGTATTAGGAAGTTATACAAGTCATGCAAAGTCATCGCCCAAAACATTGTAATATAATACATGATTTCAAGATGACATTCCATTACAAAATGCACCACGCAAACTACCAGAGTTTAGATATTTACCCTTTCCAAAGATGATAAACGCTCCGAAATACAACCATCTTGTTGAGATAGTATGGTGAGGTAACTATCTAATATACCAAACGATATCATGTCAGACGACATTTATATACAATATTCTTTTCCTCTGAGACGCATCATGTTGTTAGTGTGGGTTCCTGTGGTGTTGAGTTAATTAATTAATTACAGGGTTCATTTAACACAAACGTTTGTTGGACTTTGACGTCAATAAAACGCCGTCTTTGTTAACAAAACGCTTTAGAATACAAAAGTTCTAGATCCTGGATGGTGATCTAGGTGAAAGGAAATAAAACGAATTGACAGGGTCACCCCGATAGCATTTCCCTTTTTTCAATATGTGATTTATATAGCTGCCAAAATTGGACTCCTTCATCCAAGTAAATGATAAGGAAGAAAAATTTGAGTGGCCAAACTAATTCATTTTCTCTCCTACACACTGGCCTCTCAGTGATAAACTGGCTTGAGCGAACAACGGTTCTCGTGGGGGCTTTATTAGCGTTGTCAGAAAAACAGTCCCCGCGATATCGGACGCTGTCAATTTTATAAGATCAATACAAACGTGTTATAATGCCTCAATATCTAGAGATAGCCGGATGCTGTACAGTATAAACTGGTTTGTGTCGGCATGTTCCTAAATACCGGGATATTGTTTAAAGCTGTCCTTTTACAACCAATTATCTTAATCTTAAATATCTAAATGTTCAATTTTTCCAAACTTGGCCGTGTCTCCTGAGGTTGCTTGCTTGTATGCTGTTAAATTGGCTATCAGTTCAATTACATGCCCAACCCTCTTTGTTTGGGAAATATTAGTAATATAACTTAGTACTATTTGATAGCATATCATAACATTTTGCTGGCCTGATACAAATATAAATTACAATACTATCGTGAAGCCGTAATACCTTATGAATAACTAATGCTAACGTGCATATTTTCTATATAAATACTTACATCGAATTTCTTGACATTAAACGTACATGTTTGTATTGCAATATATCTATTGCAGCATTTCTTGGATATTCCAACATTGCAGTTTAGAAATTACTACCTTTATTTCCTTCATCTCTAGGTGTGTAATACTGGCCTGTCTAGGGCAATACACCTATGATCGCTGTGGTTGTATTACACATCTACTCATGCAAAACAGCTATGGCGTGACTTCACAATGGCGCAACAATTACGTGAAGTCACGAATTTGGAAAATTATGATGCCGAAAAGAGAAAACTGGCGACGTAATGAAATGAGGACTTCCACAATATTTTAACCATGCACATAAGAAAGCTGGAAATATTTTTTTTCTTTTGCGTAAACTATGTTTGCAAATATGGAGTATGCTAAATCTCGTTGTATCATTTTTTTTCGTCAAAAACACCAAGGCAAAAGTTGATATTTTCAAAATGGTGGCCAGTCAAAAGGTATTTTCCTGGTTTTTGAGCTGATTCAGGTAGTTGAAATGAGAGAAAAAAATACTCTTTCGTGACCAAAGGGTGTAAGATATGGAAACTCCACCCTCGGAATATTCAATTTTGACAAAACCCTCGGCTTTACCAAACTTGAAGACCCTTCAGGTGGAATACGTCGTTTCCGAGATACTTTATTTCTCTCCGGATTCGACCAGGTTTAAGATACGCTTGATACGTAATAGGGGGCATGTATACTTCCGGTGTACCACCAAAGCATCAGTACCACAAAACAATATTCAAAAAGAGGTGCTGTGAGTTTCCAAACGTCATGTTTATTTACATGGTACTGCCTGGTCAGTATAAATAACTTTGTTAGAACATCCTAAATTTCGGTAATGTCTGTCCTAATTAACTGGCGTTTTACGCCATCAAAATTGGCTAAATACCAATTACCATTACCCCAGAAGTATACATCTGAATGCACCTGAATGCACGTGACAGTTGTATTTTGGAAAAGGCGTATTCCCCTACCTTACACCCCTGGTCATAAAAAAATCTTATATTACATCATAAATGACAAAAGTCGAGTTTAGATGATCGACCCTCTGATTATCACCTTCATTATGAACGAGCCAGGATTAACTAAGACAAGTCTCACTACGAACATTGAATTATCTAAATACAAGTAACAGCTCCACTGCTAGAGACACGATAATGATGCAGAACAATGCATGGTTGTGTGCTAGAGCTTCATCGCTTCATATGTATCTATGACAGATTCAGGCGATGTCACGGGCTCAAAGATAGACAGGTTCTGGTAATGTCACAGGCTCAAAGATAGACAGATTCTGGTAATGTCACGGGCTCAAAGATAGACAGATTCTGGTAATACCACAGGCTCAAAGATAGACAAATTCTAATAATGTCACGGGCTCAAAGATAGTCAGATTCTGGTAATGTCACGGGCTCAAAGATAGACAGATTCTGGTAATGTCACGGGCTCAAAAATAGACAGATTCTGGTAATAACACAGACTCAAAGATAGACAGATTCTGGTAATGTCACAGGCTCAAAGATAGACGGATTCTGGTAATGTCACGGGCTCAAAGATAGACGGATTCTGGTAATGTCACAGGCTCAAAGATAGACAGATTCTGGTAATGTCACGGGCTCAAAGATAGACGGATTCTGGTAATGTCACGGGCTCAAAGATAGACAGATTCAGGCGATGTCACGGGCTCAAAGATAGACAGATTCTGGTAATGTCACGGGCTCAAAGATAGACAGATTCTGGTAATACCACAGGCTCAAAGAAAGACAAATTCTAGTAATGTCACGGGCTCAAAGATAGTCAGATTCTGGTAATGTCACGGGCTCAAAGATAGACAGATTCTGGTAATGTCACGGGCTCAAAGATAGACGGATTCTGGTAATGTCACGGGCTCAAAGAGAGGCTGATTCTGGTAATGTCACGGGCTCAAAGATAGACAGATTCTGGTAATGTCACGGGCTCAAAGATAGACAGATTCTGGTAATAACACAGGCTCAAAGATAGACAGATTCTGGTGATGTCACGGGCTCAAAGATAGACAGATTCAAGTAATGTCACGGGCTCAAAGATAGACAGATTCTGGTAATGTCACGGACTCAAAGATAGACAGATAATGGTAATGTCACGGGCTCAAAGATGGACAGATTCTGGTAATGTCACGGGCTCAAAGAAAGACTTTATACCGTAAAACCTTGGAAGATTTCGTTTCATTTGTCCGTCTGACTTATCGCCAGCTAAACAAATGTCCATTTTTCTTTGTTTCAGTCTGTTTATAACAAAGCCCTGTATAACGTTAATTTTTTTTATGCGCATTTGATGTCATAATAAACTGGGCTTTTTATCGAGATGTTTTCGAACGAATATGACGTAAAATATCAATTCGGTGTCAACAAACAACTTACGCGACATTGTAAAGCGGTAAATAATGTACATTACATGAAGGACATATGATAAAACTTTTGGTTCGATCTATAACTACGTGTTTTAAAGTCTTTGTAAAGATAAGGTCATATAAAAACAGTGTCCACAGTTGGAGCCACAGTAAATTTTAATTATAGATGATAGAGTTAGAAATGAAGTTGATTTTGACCTGATTTATCCAAATCAAATAAGTTTTGGCATTAATTTTATATGACAATTACCTTTATAAACCATAAAGCAAAGTTATAATTGACAATAAATGACTTCTTCCAGACGAATATACGATATATTTATTCAGAAGAAAAGCTCAATATCTTACCTGTGGGATCTTAAAGAGTTTGAGGAGAGTTGCCACCTGGATTGACGTCACACTAGAAGGCGCTCCAAGCACTCCTGGGATGACCTTTAGATGCAGCTCAAGGTCAGAGTGGTTGGTACACTTGTTTTCGTACCCTCCAATATTAGCTATGGACCCTGAAACGAACAGATATAATCGTGAAACAAGGCACAAAGTCCCGCGGGAATGTACGAGATTTGGGACGGAAATTGTTTCATTAGTACCCACCGAGGCAAACAAGACACCAGTGTTGCCATTGACAACCTATGTAGCACTCCCAAATCATTTGGGAGGAGTACAGAATATGTATCGGGGATAACTCTGATACGTACAAGGCGAATTCGTATTCAGTTAATTAGCGGAATCGATAAATAATGATTACGTTTTGCAAAAAGATGGAATCCAACCCCCCTGTGAATACAGTTAAATGGAAATGACCCTCGATTCAAAACAGTCACATTATATGTGTTTGATTTGTAAATGTATAAATAGACAAAATCACACTTTTTCCCATCTGATGCCTCTGAGTACACGAGTGCATTACGTGTACGCTACGTAATGATATATTTAAGATGGCTTAGAAGGAGTGAAATATATCCGCTAGCGAAAGGAATGGGTGTAATTAAAGACATTGAAAATATATTGCTTCTATAGCTATTACACACAGGGGGCCGCGGTGGCCGAGTGGTGAATGTGTCCCGAAATTCAACCACTAGCCCTCAACCTCTGGGTTGCGAGTTCGAAACCCGGGCAGTTGCCAGGTACTGACCGTAGGTCGGTGGTTTTCCCCCGGGTACTCCGGCTTTTCTCGACCTTCAAAACCTAGCTCGTCCTAAAATGGTCCTAGCTGTTAATATGACGTTAAACAAAATAAACCAAATACACACAGAACGGATCTACAAATGATCTCCATCGTTATGTATTCTACAGTATGTAAACGTCAACCATTTCGTTCTGATATATTGAGCCAATCAATAATGACTGACAGAATGACGTCATTACGTTACCATATCGTAAAAAGTTGCTTAAAATTGCAAAACCAATAATTACTTTAATTCAGTCATATGAACGTTCGAAATTATCGTAAGGAGATTGGAATATATTGGCTTTCCTATGCATCTTATTCTAGACCCTAAATTATATGTAAGTTAATCGTCATTTTATTTTCATTGTACGGGTCATCAAAGCTGGTCAATTAACGTTTCATTTTCCGAGTTCGAAAGAGTGAGCACATCCCTCCTGTGCTGTATTCATTGCACTGGTTACCTGTATAATACATGTCACGGTACTAAATCTAGTTATACACATACAAGCTAGGCACGGGATGAAACAGCTCCCCATTACACAACGGAGCTAGTAACCCTGTATCGGCCGTCACGATCACTGAGGTCGAGGGCAGAATCATTGTTGTGTGTCCAAAAATCTCGTACTGTGACCTATGGAAACCGGTGTTTTGGGAAAGTTTTGACTACGTTGTGTAAAAGCTTACTATCCGCTATCAGAAAAAAACTAATACTCTGGTCAAATTCAAGAAACATTTGAAGACGTACCTTTTCACGTCTGCATTTTAGTGTCTCAACTTAGACGATATGTATATACTGACATTTTTTTATTTATTATGTATTTGTATGCACTTTGATATGATCACATGTGAGCTTAGATTGTAATAACTTCTTTTTTATGCATTATAAGTATCAAATTATTATCCACAAGTTGTGAAGCGCTTTAAAGTAATTTTACAAATGATATTGAGTGCTATACAATGTATAAATGTTGTATATTATTATTATCAAACTTGAGTTCTTTCTTTCATACATACAAAGCAAATTATGGATTTGGGGCCTTAAAGGCAGTCACAATAATGTGTAACTTTGGAATTCCTTTATTTTAACAGCGTTCATGATACTAAGATCTTACTTTTCCCATGTAATTATTTCTCAAATCATTCCCAGATCCGGAATCCATTTATTCATTTAAATAGGTCACAATAAATTCTTCATAAGATTGGTCACCGATGTCGGTTAGTTCCGATATAGATACATATGCATTACTTCTAATTTCTGTAACACATGGCGATATCAAAGGGTGTCTGAACCGAAACCACATGGGTCCAGTGTCACTTCGAAAATTCAATCATTTGTCGAATGACACAGTAGAAATTCTCAAATGTATCTCTTGTCGCATTGTTACCAGTAAATAAGAACCGATATGTGCCACCTACAACCACGGGGGAGCAATGTTTACCCCTGAATGAGGGAAAGCAACTTTAATCAACAGCAAAGGTCAGTCCAGCGCTCGTAACTTGTCAGTTTATGAAGATCCACGCCGATAATAGCAACTGTTAATATGATGCCACTATGTGCTGGCTCAAGCCTGAACTCAGATTATTGAATTAGCCGGTCAGAACGATCACTGAAGAGGAAACGATTCACGGTTCTCCAAACTGTATTGGTCATCTGGGCAATGGCTAAATCTCACCTCTTGCGGTCAGATTCAATGCAAAACTAATATTTGGTTTTGAGGGCGGAAAGCTTTGTCCGGATTCATTGTTCTGTCGCAGTGCTTTATGCAAATGTAGCAAACAACGGTGTTTTGTACATTAAGGATCCCCTGTCCAGCAATTACGAAATTAAA
This sequence comes from Mimachlamys varia, assembly GCA_947623455.1. NCBI lineage: Eukaryota > Metazoa > Mollusca > Bivalvia > Pectinida > Pectinidae > Mimachlamys > Mimachlamys varia. Next base: position 13,964,724 of record OX392542.1, on the reverse strand, counting down.
GTAAGCTTTGGTGGCCATGAAAAGCTTTACATGATTGCTTCCTGACTTTCGAGGTCTCTCTGCTTTCATTAGGTGATTGGCCGAACTCATTGCTAATCGACCCGCTTCGCATCATCTTCATCGCAAGAAATACGGTCAGATTTCGAGCAAATCTATATATGAGAATAAAGACGTGCTCACGGGGTCATATAAAAGACAACCAAAATACGGGCGTAGTAAGTGATACTGATTGTAGTGTCCATGCAAACACCGCTATTGCAATAAAGCTCTTTAGCTAGGAATATGAAGTGTGAGGTGAGGGTTGTTACCGAGTTACGATTTGTATAGTACATGTCATACTCGTCGCAATGAGATCTCGGGAGAAGCATCACTGAAGAGACCTAGGAGGACGAAACAGCTGTATGATGCAGTTTAATTCATTTTTCGGCATACTGTATCTGTTACTATATTTAAAAGCTGCAGCATAAGTGTTACGTTATTTTACGTTATACGACATTCCTGTTTGAGCTTTCACGAATTCGAATATGTTTCATATAGATTTAAGCCACAGATAGCCATCTTGTTTGATGCGATGCATATGTTATATGTAAGAAAAATTCAGAGAAACTCGCAACGGAGTAATGAAATTGCAGTTTGATACGTTTTATTAAACAATTGATTTTGTACTTAACCCTAGAACTAATAGAATCTATCACCCCTATGTGATGTAGAATAAAAAAACTCAACCCGAGGATTAGAATTATGAATTTTAGCAAGAAGCGTTGCCGATGGTTGTGATTTCTCTGTCAACATTATACTGGGGTGATTGATTATTTTTCTACCACGCTCTTTCCTGTCGAAAAACAAAATGTAATGTGAACTCGGTGCATCGAGCCTTCATCAATGGCAGATGCAATATATGACGAAGTTGGTGACGTTTCCCTGTTACATTGCATACAGTGATGGCGCGTTAGTGACGTTTTAGAATGATAGCGCGCGGGAGCTGTCTTTTCCCTATCCCGGTTTGTCTTTTCCCTAGCAAAAATTGGATTGAACATGTGAAGTATGGGAGAAAAGAAAATCTCACTCCGGTAAAAGTGTGGAAATACCTGTCCAGGGTAAGGGAAAATACTTTCTTGGAAAAGAAATATCGTATCCTTATTAGGTTGTATATGACAGAAACAAGCACCAGGCTGACGTGCGCCCACTGTGATACACAGGTGTCAGGCTAACGTGCGCCCACTGTGATACACAGGTGCCAGGCTGACGTGCGCCCACTGTGTTACACAGGTGTCAGGCTAACGTGCGCCCACTGTGATACACAGGTGCCAAGCTAACGTGCGCCCACTGTGATACACAGGTGTCAGGCTAACGTGCGCCCACTGTGATACACAGGTGTCAGGCTGACGTGTGCCCACTGTGATTCACAGGTGCCAGGCTGACGTGCGCCCACTGTGATACACAGGTGTCAGGCTTACGTGTGCCCACTGTGATTCACAGGTGCCAGGCTAACGTGCGCCCACTGTGATACACAGGTGCCAGGCTGACGTGTGCCCACTGTGATACACAGGTGTCAGGCTGACGTGTGCCCACTGTGATTCACAGGTGCCAGGCTGACGTGCGCCCACTGTGATACACAGGTGCCAGGCTGACGTGCGCCCACTGTGATTCACAGGTGCCAAGCTGACGTGCGCCCACTGTGATTCACAGGTGCCAAGCTAACGTGCGCCCACTGTGATACACAGGTGTCAGGCTAACGTGCGCCCACTGTGATACACAGGTGCCAGGCTGACGTGCGCCCATTGTGATACACAGGTGTCAGGCTAACGTGCGCCCACTGTGATACACAGGTGCCAGGCTGACGTGCGCCCATTGTGATACACAGGTGCCAGGCTGACGTGCGCCCATTGTGATACACAGGTGCCAGGCTGACGTGCGCCCATTGTGATACACAGGTGCCAGGCTGACGTGCGCCCATTGTGATACACAGGTGTCAGGCTGACGTGCGCCCATTGTGATACACAGGTGTCAGGCTAACGTGCGCCCATTGTGATACACAGGTGCCAGGCTGACGTGCGCCCACTGTGATACACAGGTGCCAGGCTGACGTGCGCCCACTGTGATTCACAGGTGCCAAGCTAACGTGCGCCCACTGTGATACACAGGTGCCAAGCTAACGTGCGCCCACTGTGATACACAAGTGTCAGGCTAACGTGCGCCCACTGTGATACACAGGTGCCAGGCTAACGCGCACCCACTGTGATACACAAGTGCAAGGCTAACGTGCGCCCAGTGTGATTCACAGGTGCCAGGCTGACGTGCGCCCACTGTGATACACAGGTGTCAGGCTAACGTGCGCCCACTGTGATACACAGGTGCCAGGCTAACGTGCGCCCACTGTGATACACAGGTGCCAGGCTAACGTGCGCCCACTTTGATACACAGGTGCCAGGCTAACGTGCGCCCATTGTGATACACAGGTGCCAGGCTAACGTGCGCCCACTTTGATACACAGGTGCCAGGCTAACGTGCGCCCACTGTGATACACAGGTGCCAGGCTAACGTGCGCCCACTGTGATACACAGGTGCCAGGCTGACGTGCGCCCACTGTGATACACAGGTGTCAGTGCTGTATGTAGTATTTATATTATGTGGAGGTTTTTGGAGAAAATATTTATATATTGCGACATCCGGAATACTCTAGGAAGGTCCTAATGCAGCTCCTTGTAGAAACCCAAATGACATGTATATGTACTTCTCTCAAACAGGTATTCAATTGTGTTTTCGTTATAAAAGTAGTTTTAATGCTCAGTATGTGCATTTGTTTACATCATAATCTAGCATCTGCCTTTGTTTGTCGCTCATAATATCAATATTTTCCAAAACAAGGTAATTAAATTTTCATATTGTATTTTAACATTCAGAAAATATTTCAATTATCAAAATTCAAAATGTGTTTCAGGAATGAATGTTACCATATATTACGTATTACGTTCTCAACAGAATACCAGATCAACTGTACAAGTGGGTCTCTTGCACTCATTTTGGAGCACACAAGTAATGTACAATTAACATTACGCTTTTACTCATTGGCAAACTTTTTGAAATTCAAAATCAACCTACAGCCTATTATCTGGTATATAATTAAGCATTACACCTTACTTAAGAAACAATGCATGATATAAGTTGGAACGATTTTCAAGCGTGAACACCATAGGTTTATCAAACGTCGACCAAAAACCCACCTTTCATCCAAAACATTAAATTTCAAACCGTTTTAGACCCAGGATGAAGTTTCTAATTTGGGAGCATATAAAGCTTCCCTTTTTCATTGTTAAGTTTTAGAAGGACATAATGTGGTTTATTTATATAGATGACGACAGCTGATTGTATTGTCGTGTCTAAAAATAGGATTCGTTATTGACAATCTGACGAAAGTGTAATTACGTCCGATGCTATATATGGAACAGTCTACACACATAAGGACCAATACTCATTTAAGGACATGTTCCCTTTCTATAAATATAATATCTATATATAATATATTGAAGAGAACGAGAGCAGGTGGTGAACTCACTCGATATACGTTTATGGTCTACGTACAATCTGGAAATAGACGTGATAATGAGCGTTCGCATGGCTGGTTAGTTCCGGACGCCCTATATAACCACGTCATATGAGCGCTTGAATTCGTTTTGTCATTGAAAGCAAGCGTTCTAATTCCTTTCCGAGGATTTCCGGTGCTGCTTCCCAGCCGACATCACACGAAATCCCGTTTGATGAGGCGTTCGTGATAGTTTGTCTTGATTCAAACTTCCTTATCAATAAGAAGAAAGGCGTACATCAGTTAACAATGCATGCAAAGGCCCTGAAACATACATGTTATCTGACATCTCAAATAATAATCTTTGCCAAATTTTATACAACAAGGTTCTACTTTAATTATCAAGTTTATCAGATAAGGATATAGAATGGCATATAACTGTCGGTGTGTTGCGCAATAAGGTTTTCTTAAATTAATTCATCTTTGAATCTTACATAATCGCCAATCATCTAGACAGATTTATATTTAAGAAGAATGGAATAATCAGCTCATCTTCCCAATTTCGTTTTTTCATTTTTATTTTATTTTTAAATTTTAAGGGCACTCTTCGAATGTCAGTTTAATAAAAACTAAAAAAATTTTTTATCACGTTTCAGCGATTTACACTGTCATAATAGACAATATTTCGTGTCATGCTTTATCCATTCAATTTTCAATGAAGGTTTTACCATTCCTTCAAATTGTGGATCAGGTGTATCGTAAAATGCGACTGATGCAGTAAAGAGGCGACTGCTGAAGTAAAGAGGCGACTAATGTGGTAAAGAGGCGACTGATGTAGTAAAGAGGCGACTGATGTGATTAAGAGGCAACTGATGTGGTTAAGAGGCGACTGGTGTAGTAAAGAGGCGACTGATGTAGTAAAAAGGCGACTTATGTGGTTCAGAGGCGACAAATGTGGTAAAGAGGCGACTAATGTGATAAAGAGGCGACTGGTGTAGTAAAGAGGCGACTGGTGTAGTAAAGAGGCGACTGATGTAGTAAAGAGGCGACTGCTGTAGTAAAGAGGCGACTGATGTGATAAAGAGGCGACTAATGTGGTTCAGAGGCGACAAATGTGGTAAAGAGGCGACTGATGTGGTTAAGAGGCGACTGATGTAGTAAAGAGTTGACTAATGTGGTAAAGAGGCGATTAATGTGGTAAAGAGGCGACTAATGTGGTTAAGAGGCAACTGATGTGGTTAAGAGGCGACTGATGTGGTTAAGAGGCAACTGATGTGGTTAAGAGGCGACTGATGTGGTAAAGAGGCAACTGATGTGGCAAAGAGGCGACTAATGTGGTAAAGAGACAACTGGTGTGGTAAAGAAGCGACTGATATGGTTAAGAGGCAACTGATGTTATTAATAGGCAACTGATGTGGTAAAGAGGCGACTGATGTGGCAAAGAGGCGACCGATATGGTTAAGAGGCGACTGATGTGGTAACTCCACTATTGAATTGGAGATTAGCTTGAGTGACCTCTCCTTGAAGACACAAAAAGTGACCATTGCAGTTTTGAAAAATAAGATTTATTTTCCTTTAAACTACCTGCTTTTCAATAACTTACTTTTGACTTTAATATTGAGTGCTCGCTCAGTGAGGAAGGTAATGTATTCTGTCCATCAGGTTGTGACATACTTAAGTCCTTATACGTGGTATATATTGTTCCTGGCTTAAAAGTCAGTGTAAACCGTTGTCTGTATAATGTGGCATAGTATTTCAGTGAGATAGCACTATAAAGTTCGTATCGGTACATCAACATACCGTTATCCTCCACTATATACACAAACGCATACGCATACAAAACATACACGGAGGGGGCTTAATTGACAAAATCGGCTGATAAGACATTGAATAAAATAAAATCGTACTACTGATTTAACAACTGTATCAAAATACTTTGCTCTGTCGTACTCCACTGGCAACATAATGTATATCATGTATATCAGTCACTGCCTTATGTTGTGCTAAGTATAACCGGTTATCTCTAGATAACGGAACTCATTGTGATTAAGACATGTAATCAATCATCGGAATTAAATTTTAACTCTGGCGCTAGCCTTAATCCGACTGTACACACTAGAATTCCTACAGTTTGCTGTGAATGACGTATCTTCTGATACAAGATCATAGCCGGAAGTCTATTAAAACATGTGATGCATTAGACGTTTATGTTTTGGCGTCCTATTAAGTTCAGCTAAATTTTTGGCACGCCAAAGATTTTGACACCACTCACGAAGTTGCTGCCGGAGCCTGAGAAAATCCACCGGCTATCTTTAATTTATGATATATCGTCAGTACTACCAGCTTCCAACTCGCCTAATGCTATAATGTATCCCCACGTTGTATGGTAATATGCGTCTCACTCAAATATCTTTAAACTCATTGACATTAATATCAATTCTAACATTATCATGCAAGATATACGTATTTACAACTACACATTACGGAGTCTAGTATGTAATATCGACGGTATGGTCTGCTATATGTTCTGGATCCTAACAATCCAATGTCCGCTGGATGTGTATTACAGCTAATTGCGGCCACGTCCTTTTGCGACGTTCGATCACGTCACTACTGGAGCATTTTTGTCAATGCATGTACATACAAGTACGACCTTTATAGATTCATAAATAAATTAATATGCTTTATATTTTACAAATGGTGACACGAAGAAAAATAATGCTGTCTAAATAATTTTTATTCATACTGTATATATAAACACTAGTCTGTAAATGATACTATTTAAATCAACACAATGTATTTTATGAATAACTTTAATGATTATGATAATTTTTATTTACCTGTGATCTCTCTTAATGCTGTATTAGTTGTATTTTGTTAACATACCTATGTTTGTCGCAATAATAGCTCGCACGAGCTAATGTTATTTGTTTACATGTATGCGACGTAAAAAAAAATAAAGTTTCTTGTATCTTGTATCTTGTATCTTGTATTGTTTTCTTCAATGTGTATATCTATGTAGACTATATCATTATAGCAATCACCATAGTTACCATTGCAGCAACTCGCTAATAGTGTAAACATCATTATTTAACTTCACTTTGTCTGCATTTATGATAGTATATTTTACATGAATTACCGTAGATGGCAATGAACATATTCTCTATGAGGCGCCAACGCGCACCATTAAATATGTACATTGCCAACTGCGGGAATTTTTTTTTTTTTTTTTTTTTTATTCATCAACAATAAACATGTGCACATATAACGAATACATAAATGTATCACATACAGCCAGGATACAGGTAGATATACACACACAGGTAAATTAATATATATAAACATATAGTTCACACACATACATACACATACAGACATGCATGTGCACATGTAAGTACACATGGACATGCACTAATATTATGAACCATTACACAGGGGTTCATACATCCATGCACATACACATAAATCACACATGTACACATACATACCCTCACACACACATACATTAGCACAAACACACGTGCACACACACATGTACACCTGCATGCACACAAACACACATACATGCATACACATGCATAGATGTCCATTAATTGCAGCAATGCACATGCGCATGCATGCATCAATGCACACACATGCCCACACATAAGTACTAGACCTTGTGTTTGTGTTCCCAACTGCGGGAATACTAACATATATACATGTAAGTTAAGGGACGCCAATTTCGCAGTTTTTAGCGTAGATACGGATAAATCGGAATATCATTATGACATATATTTAAAATAATTAAATGATTATGACAGCATATTTAATAACAGTGGGTACAGTTTGTAAATGCATTTTAAAATAAAGTATTCAAAAAGTTTGGAATCAATTAAATCATACATCTTATAGGGTTTTTCCTGTATAACTATTAGGTACATGGGCCTTTACAACCACATACTCTATATTTCCTTACGACATTAGAAATATTTTTGTCACTACTCATTTGATTGCAATGTTGTTTTTACGCGCAAAACCTTTAGATGTCATACCCGCGTAAACAAATTACTATATGGTAAATAGTACGCTCGCTCAAGATGACGTAACACACATATGCTGCACCTTTTAAATTTAGTAATAGATTTAGATACATTGAACAGTATACTGAAAAACATGAATAAAGCTGCATTTTACAGCTTTTTCGTCCTCTTAGGACTCTTCAGTGATGCTAGGGGCCAAAAGATGGGAATCCAAAATTTCTTAATTTATGTAGAAGCAAAAACACTTTAATTTTAAAAGTAATAAATACAGTAAGATATAGGAAATTTCTGTTTCATAGATACTTTTCTGATTTATTCCGTGACCGAACAACATCTTTTTATTTAAAGAAAGCTAGTAATACAGACGTTTCATTGTACGCGCGATGGTATTGCTTGATATCATTAGTAAGTCCCTGTCTCGGTAGCGCTGACGCAAATTAAGATAGAAATTCCACTAATCGTGAATACGTGTACGTGTAATTCTGACATTTGACGGAAGAGCTTTATCACCAATTACGTAATAGGCCTGACAGATGCCAGCTCTCGTTCTCAAGTCTCGTCTGGAACGATAAGTTACACCGGCCATGATTAGCTGTCTGTTAAACAAGTTATCTAAAACATGGGATTGGGGTTTGTCGAAAGTCTGTGTGCTAGACGACATTGCAAATACTAATAGCTACATTCATGTAATCAACAGTGACAGTTTTTTCTGTGTAGAAACATTTATATGGCATTTGTCTCGTTCATAACGTTGTAATATTGTCCTGAGCTTTTATTGGTGTAATGGCGTCAGTATTAATTCATCAGCAGCGACCTCTGGTGGGGATAAATCTATTTCCGGCCGATGCAATCCTATGATTATATACAAAAATAACATTTAACTACATTTGTTTTTGCATTAATTCGAACAGAGGGTGCATTTCTGCTTACTTTATCATTAACAGCAGCTAAATAAACATGGAAAAGTTCAGAAAAACAACAAATGTCAGCATTAACGACAATTAAACAAATATTTCCACAACAAGCCTAGCATTGGCATTTGAATTAAATTGCATTTGTTACACAACTTGACTTGTTTATCTAGTAGATCCCTCATTATGTAGCTGTTAGGTTCATACACCACTGAACATAGTGTTAGCAACTGGTAAACATGGACTTTGTCACGTGGTCAAACAATTATAATAAGCAATTACTGCTTTCAGAAGCGGTAATACATGTAGTCAATTTGAATGCAGTTGGTTTTCATATTGACTATAAACCACACAGGAAAGCACTTCAATGCTTATATTTACATGTTCAAATCTCTCTTAAACAATAGTCATTTCTACTTACTAATTAAATTCAAATATTTTGCCAGAATTCTCTGGAATGCTGATATGGCGGAAATGCCTATAGCACGTGCCTTTTTCCATCACGGTATTTTCAAAATGTAGTTCGTGGGAAACAAACCTTTTTAATCTCAGTTTTATCAGTTCGTAGAGCGTATTTTTTTTTTTTTTTTTTTGAAAAAAACATAAATATGCATTTAATGCACAATATCAATGTTTGGCAATAAAGTTCTTCCATCTTATAATATATGACGTCATACTACGGAGATTCATGCCTAGTTTACATTTTGGTCACGTATGCTCGTATAAATATTACTGAATTCATATAGGAAAATTGCAGTACAAATGTAAATATGATTCGATAGCGTTCCATAGATTATACAACATCGATTGCACAAGAACATATAATGCTGACTATACATTGTCCAACGTTAACATTCTATAATCTTCTATCTGGAAAACCTTGACTGTGCTTATTAGGTTTAGAGTTTTTAGGTCAAACATGATACATATCGTTGGCGATATGGATTCCGATCCTGCCGTAATGATGTGGAACCGAGGTGTCCTTGGGCTTTAACTGGGTCTACATACCCATACATCTGGTTAGCTTTATCCAATTCCAACACACATTACCGAAGTAGTCAGAGGCAAACTCTATGTACAAAATGTATAGCATGATATCAAATAGACGTGTTTAATACTAGAATCGTCGCCTCATCTATCGATGAAGAAAACGTAGGTACACAGTAGCTTAAATAACTTAACGAATTATCTTGTGTTTTAAAGATTAAGTACAGATGACGTAGGCACACACATACTGCTTATTTTAAATTTAGTAATAAGTGCAGTATGTCGATAAAATGAATTAAACTGCATCATGCAGCTGTTTCGTCCTTCTATGACTCGTCAGTGATGCTAGGGGCAAAAAGGTGGGAATATATTTTTCTAAACTAATGTAGAAGCAAAAGGGTCAGGTGCGTAAAAAAAAACATTAATCGATTAATTTAGTAGAAAGAACATTTAAAATCGTGTACTGTGAATGCTCAAGCAAACCTCGAGGATTAAACAAATTCGTAGAGTCTACCACCTCCTAACCTGAAAGATGACGTAACACACAAATTTAGTAATAGACACTGTTTGCCAAAAAAATTAAAGTACATCTTAAAGTTGTTTCGTCCTTCTAAGATGCTCCGAATATTTGAGTATTAAGGTCAGTTTGAATATAGAAATGGTCGATTTTGATACAGAACTCGGGTTGCTTGCACAGGCATTTAATGATTGTGCTAAGATTCTATTTTGTCTTTTTTTCACACGTCTCCAAAATGCAGCTAAGAGAGTATCATTAAGAAGTTTAAAGTGTTCCAACATATCAGTATTATTTTCTGTATTTCTGAAGAACCACATTAAAAGATATTTTGTAACATTCTATCACCTTTCATGACTTATTTTTGAACATCAAGTGAAATTAAAAACTTTTTTGTGAGTTTTGTTCATATGTCAGGTAAATGATGAAATGTATCACTGCATACTTTCGAGGCCACACTTGGTCAAATAATGTAAAATCAGCTGTCAAATATCAGAGACATTTTGCAACAGCTGTTTCTTAACATTGTAGCTAGTCAGGGGACGGGTTCTCGTAAGGATACAAAGTCATCAAAGTTAATCAATGAACAGAAAAAGATGGATATCACAATCGGAGAGCTAGAAAAGTTCCAAATGTATTGATCATAAAACCAGAAATGACGTCATTCAGTTACAGCAAATTAATATTGTGACTAAAAACGGAAAAAAATAAAATAATTTGACGTCACCAACGTCATGATCATATGAAGGGTTGTTAAAAATATCGGTTAAGCTTGTTTTAACGTCTAAATTGCTTCATCCTGAAAGATCTGCGCGTTATAAGTGAACACAGAGAGCATTAGGATTCCTTTCGCTCCACTTCCCTCTGTCGTCGGCTCCGATCTTGTATAAGCTATATTTGGCGATTTTAACATGCCCTTTTCTCAAAAGATGTCCACTCGTCTGTTTCAAAGTGTCACATTGATCGATACTCGTGATACCAAGCCCCCAGGTTTTGATTAGCTACCGACAGTCCGTGTTTACATGATTCTTATACATTAAGGTCTGGGCAGGTTTGGGCCCATTATAGTGTTTTTATTAAATAAGTCTGTCGCTAATATTGACGTCTATATCTTAAATATACGAAAGTGGTCGGACAATTTTGCCATCAGCGTTTGATATTTCCAAGGAGAAAAACAATCATAACTTGTGGCCCTTAGTAGAGTTAAGGCGGTAACCATGGGGATATCCCAATTAATGAGATGAAAAATGCGACAGCAAATACATACTGTAAAATCGAATAAAGTCATTCGGGCGTTCTCTGACGAAACACGCTATATATGTATTTATGATTACGTACAGACGATAGTTACATGTATTCTACTTTCCGTAACATCTTTATTTGTGCTACGTCACTGATCTCTTTCTTCTATTGTATCTTACCGAGGTGAGGGTCGCCACTTTAAAGCAAGGACAAGCTGGACTACAATTCTTTATTAGTTATCCAGAATAAAGAACTACTGCCAACTTTACTCTGCCTCTTTACATTATGTATAACGTGTTTTAATATTTATCACAAACACACAAATCTACCTAAATGTTATGCACAAACAAGTGCGAGTACATAGGTAGCAGAACTAAACTTGGTCGATACTCGGCCACCTGGTAACTCAATTAGTAGAACATCCGTCAAGAGTTCCGAGTTCTAGGCTCGAGCCCTGGTCTTGCTGTTATATTTTCCTTTATCCTCTTACAAGATTGGCGAGCTTGTAATCCTTTGTTGCAGGAAGTGGGTATGTGGTAAGCAAGGGAATATCCGAACTTCGGTTGTACAGTTGCTGTCTATGGGGTGTGGACTGCACCAACTGAAGAAGAGGTGTAGCGGAACTGAAATAGGTTTAAGTTCGTCAGTCGTAAGTAACCGGGTAGCTCAATTGGTACAGCATCTGTCTAAAGAGCTTAGGAATCGAGAGCCCGTCTTGTCGTTACATCCTCTCTTCCAAAAAATGTCCTGCGTACAAACTAACGTATACGTCCTATTATCAGCTTAGGTCATTTAGGTAAATTAGGACGGCCTCCGGCGTATGCTACGCGTTGTGTTTGTTGAGTGCCAGGTGTGGTATGTTCTGTAAACCTCGTTGGGATAGTTCTGATCTGTTGCCAAATTAAAGTGCTACCACACCGGAGAATACTGCCGAATTCCCCACCGGTAACATTATACTGGCATTAGGTGAACCGGTCGTTCCCCTCCAACATATCTGAGGGACCAGCATGCAGTAGTTCATTTGAAGTGACATTTTGTTAAGACTCAGATTTGTTTCGGCTAGGGAACTGACCCTTTCTCACAGGCACTAACGCTCATCTAAGGCCAAAAATGAGGTGGTGTCAAGGGAGACATTATGAATAAGAGAATTGTTTAGGAGGAAAAGATACAGATCTCAAATCTAGTCGCCTCTCACGATCATGTAATGAGGGCAGCAGATTCTTATACGCTACCGACAAGTTCCGTTAGGTGTCTTGTAACGATTCTGAATTTTACAATGAAATTAAGTAATACGAATGGAAATCCTACTTGAAAATGTTTTCATGTAAAAGAAATTTGTTTTCAGGATACGGAGTTACTAAAATCAAGTCACTTTAGCTTGCAAATCCTAACAAGAATGTGTCATGAATTTTACATAAGAGTAGATCTGAACTTAAAGAAAATCGTGCTAATGGACTCTTCCATGTACTTTCTCCAAATCAAACGCTTGCATAGAGAGACTGTCAGGTCATATAAAAGATAGGATCAATTATTGCCGGCCCTTTCCAATGACAGTAACCACAGGCTTTTAGGACACGTTGAATAAGAGAGAGGTAACACAGTTTGACCTAACTTAAACGACAGGGGGCTTGTCATATCACAACCACTGGCTCCTCGTTCAGACTCTGTAGGAACCCAAGCTGAACAGCTTACAGATTTTTTTTTTAAATAGCGATGTTGACGAACCTCAGATTTATCTCCCAGCGTAAACCCCTCAGGAAACATTCATCAAAATCAATAATATAACTCGTGCGCACTCTGGTCCAAATCAAACGATGACGTTGTAACAGACGTAGCAGGTCACACTTGTCTATTTCCAAACTGTTGGTGAAAGAGGAAAGCTCAATTAACGTCCGCCCTTCAAAAATAATTCACATCGGATTTTGATTTAATTTCGCAATCACTTGACTTCAGGCCGTTCCTTCAATCCGTCTTTCTGAATAAAATTGCAATTTGTCAGGAACCGGACAAATTATTGTACTCGTCAGTGATAATTAATAGCTAAATACCGTCGCTATGGTCAAGTAATTATCTCTTATGGAGGGCAGACATCGTTCTATCTTCCTCAGCAGTGATGGCGGTCTTATTAAACGGACGGCCCAAACGTGACAAATCATCTCTTCCTAGCTTGAAAAGTGCAGTGCGTTCGATTGGGATATTTTCAAAATCCGGCGTGTTCGATGGAACGCATTCGTTTTAAAAGTCATATCTCTTCCGGTAGCATTTGTTTAAATGAATGGCTTTTAGTTTGCTCTGAATCAGAAAAATGCCATTTCCGTTCATGACTATTGCTAGATTTAACAATTATGGCAACACATCGTCGGCTTTTAACCGGAGAACAGACACGCTGTATTTTCCCATACAGAGACGTCATGTCAAATTAGTATGTAAAAATCACACCTGACATATTTGTTTCGAATCGTTCTGTGATGAACTATTTATAGGATACAACTACGTATATCCTGATATATATTTAGGACATCACGTGAATTTTAATCAACGCCTTGTCAGCCGGCTTTGTGAGCAATTGACTCTATTTGTTCACCTTTGTGTACTTCATAGAACTTGTGAGAAATAAGAAAACTTAATTATACAGGTTAGCTCTTCTTAATCGAATACTTATTTTTGAACGAACGTAAATCAATACTTAATGCGTGGCAATTTTGAAATAAAACAATTTAGAAATGTGGTTGATTGTTGTTTTCAATGTTCTTGCGTCCTTGACTCTCTGTCAAAACTATCGTTTGGCATTTAAGATTCTTTCAAGTTCAAAAACAAAAACAAAAAAGATGACAAAATCACCAGCTTTACACTTCTGTTTTAGCTCCTGTTTGTCCTGCAGAATCAATGTTACATTTCCCACAAATATCCTTAAATCTGGTTTAAGCTTTCTTTGATGAAATGTCAATCAAATAGGCCCATATCCATTTCTAACAGATTTCAATAATTCATTGAATAGTAAATCACCTTCATTTCTAACTTGGAAATATTCATAGTTATTATTCATTCATTTGAAAGAAAATGTTAAGTAGTTTTAGTAATCACTGTAATTGTTAACTTTGTGTAAGATTGAAAACACGCAATTGGTCTTGAGAAGCAATCTCATTCCGATGTGTTTTCAATAGAGTAAAACCCCCAGTGATGCTTAAAGATTACGCCATGTTTGGCGGTCTAACAGTCTCCAGAGATACACAGAATACAGGAATTTTAATCACCGGCCAGTGAGGAGAAAGACAAGCTCAAACCCTTCCCGATGTTCATTGTCTCGGAAATTCTGTTCAATCTGTTATTCTTTATCGCTCGATGTCAGATATTTAATTAAGGCGCTAGAACCTTAAAGCCTCCGTTCTATCTTGTTTTTTAAATAAAGAAAAATGTTTCTGCTGTATTGTATAGTGGAACCGTCTACAATGCGACAGGAAGCTTACGTCATCGACGTTTAGGGGAAGTAGTATGTAGGCGAGCACGATAGACATGGGGAACGCCGACAAAGTCTATTTTGCTCTCAATATCGAGATCTTTGTGATAGATGGGGACTGCTGAAAAACCAACTTATGGCACAGGGATTTGATAGATGTAGGATTTATGGCCGCAATTTTGTTTACATTGAGATATTTCTGTACATATGTTTCGATGTATGATGTGAAAAAGAGTATACCAAAGCGTCAATAAAACCATAATCCGAACTTAAAATGAGAATACCAAAGCGTCAACAAAACCATAATACGAACTCAAAATCGATTAAACTAGAGACAAAAAAGGAAAGATTTATGTAGAGACCATTGTAAAAGTAAAAGAGATTAAGACCATGTGTTGCGGAAGAGTAAACGTCTTCTGCTTCATCGACGACACCCGCCATGGTCACATCCAAGTAAGCATCAATCCTCCAAATGATCATCATTTTCAATAACAAAAGCACACCTATAAGCAAACTCAAAAACGTCCATCTTCATATCACACAAAGATACAGAATACTTCTCGATGAGATCAAGATGGCGACCATAAAACTTGTCCATGGTCTTCATCAACCTTCCTGCGTCTCTCGAATCCCTGTGTTGTACGTTTATTCGTCAGCAGTTGGCATCTATTACGAAAATCTTAATATTCCGAGCAAGCCCTTGAATGACGAATCAACTGCGACATGTTAACACCATAGAACGGAGCAACAGGGATGCTACTATCAAGAAAGGTACAGTTCACGATCGGAAAATCGAAATCGTCACGTTTATCATACAGCTTAGTAGTAAGTTGCCCGTGTCGGTCATAGCTTATGTAAAGATCGGGGTTAGAAGTTGATGTAGGAGAGTCTGTTGTATCTTTAATCTCAAGTTCAGTAGGGTATATACGATAGACTAGGTCAGCAAAATTGTTGCTTATAGACAACACATCGTTGATATATCTTAAGTGAAATTGAAAGAATTGTCAAGGTTTTTGTTACCCGTCCTGATAAGCCCCTCGATAAATTCAGCTTCGCATGAAAACAAAAACAAGTCAGACAAAAGTGGGGCACAGTTAGTTCCGATTGGAATGCCAATAGTCGGTTGGGAAATCTGTCTTCAAAATTCAACAAAAAAATTGTCATCCAGGAATTCGTAATATATCTTCCTCGGTGTATTTAAACCTAGCTTTTGTTGTGTAGTACCGTGATATGCGAGGCTGAGTTGAGGGGATTCAAATTTCAAATATTGTGTCAATGAATTAGTTGCCCAACACTAGTCCATAGGGAAAGGACAGAGGGCACCCGAAACGGAAACGGGGGAAATTAGAATAGTACTTGCTAGTGAAAGATTAGTGAGAAGATGATAGAGAAGCATGCCTTTTTTTATCAAATATCCAATTAGAAATGTATATACAGATTCTTTTTTCTATTCAATAATACATGTACTTCATTTAATTTTTCCGGTGTATAACTTGCCAAACGTTCAAATCACGCAACGTCAATTTAAAAAAAAATTGTAGGTGGACAGGGATTGTGTAGGAATATATTCTTAAATTAAAACAAACATATTGAAGATTGGTGTTCGTTTCCATTTTAGTTTTGCAACACCATACTGAGTGATTCCAATTTCAATTTTTTTACGCATACTTCCGCACGTTTTATATAATAATAATTCATAATTACGTACTAATATATATGTATTTCTTAATATAACTGATAAGCGTTACCCACAAAGTTTATCGTAAACAAGATTTGTCTGCTGTTTAAAACATATCTCTATGCCAATACCGTTGCGGCATCATAGTTTGCTGTAGAAACGAAATTTTCGTTGCACTGGTTTAATGACAATATTTATAATGACGTCACATAAGATAGGACGACTATTTAACGACGGGAATGAAAGGCATTTCGTGTTTACGAAAAGACGGAACAGGAGCAAATTTAACACAAATAAATATGGTTCTGTCCGAAACTTAATTATTCTCAAAACACCATTAACATCACATTACATTGTAGTGACTATTTTAGTAATTGGATGTACCAAACGTCTTCAATTATTGTTGTTTTAATGAGGGACATAATGTTTTGTTCTTGGGTACACAAATACCAATACATTTGAGGTTTGTGAGTGATATGATAAAAGACGCGCCTGAAGACGTGTGGTCCTGTGAAAACTTTCTATATAGTGTAGGGTTATTTTTTCATGTTTTTGAATATATAGGAAATCCCTCAATATCATATGTTAATCCCTCTAATTATAATCAAAACAAAACAAAAACAAAAATGTCAAAAAATAAGCATAACTGTATTGTGGTTTTGCACCTCCATTATTTTCGATGACCAATATATATATAACAGAGATGCTGTAACTGTTTTTTGTAACTTTCATTTCAGTAAATAGTTATCATAATTAGCATTCAAAAACAATAAGCGCCATCGACAGTTTCATTAATTTGCTTCTTTATGACATATTTAATTTATATATATATATTTCACTCTACAATTTTGCCACCAGTGTATTGTTTATATGGAGAGAGCTTACATAGGCTGTACCTGTTGCCCAATCCTTTTGACAATTTAACATATATATGTCACTAAAATCTATTGAAATGAAATCCAACTTTTTCCTGTCCGACGGAAAATCAACATGAGCCTATTATAATGGAGTGCAGTCCTATTGATTAGACATTTTCCATACCTAGATTCAAACGTCATTTTCTCCTTTTATATTTGTGTACGTTAAAATGCAACAAATATATCACATAAAACAAGGGAGAAGACAATGGTTATTTACCTGTCTTATCATGTCCCTTAACTCTAAATACTTGATTGGATATCATTTAATCTTAAGTAGAATTCGTTGACTTTGTACAGTTTTACCTTTCATCGGATTTTTCAAGATTTGGAAGAATTCTTTCCTAAGAGCCGGTGGTGGCATGATACAGACACATTTCGTGACATTCATGTTTTCAAACATAAATGGTGCACAGATGTCCACAAAAAACTAATATAACATTACCTGGTCCCATTTTGTATCTACCTAGTTTGTAATTAGCCTGATAACGTATATATGTAACTCTTATAAATCATTTCAAGAGTCAACATAATCCAAAATAATTAAATCGTAATTGTTCATTATGTCAGTAATTGACAGGTCATTATGTGCGCGAGACATACATGTCGTGCACGTGCTGTTTAGGGCACGAGATTCGGAGGGTTACTCGACCGTTAAAACAATGATCTGAGCTGAAGGCTAGCGGCTTCTATTTTCTTCAATGGAATCAGAAACCCATTTTCTTGGCCATGCCAGTCAATTATCTTCATTATCCCAAATGAAAAGACTTGGACATTGTCAATATCTTAGGTCTGTCTGCGGTAGGAGACTGGATCAAAAGCCTTGTCAGCTTTCATCGTTCATTGTAAAGAAAACGGTTTTTAATTCCCTCTGCCTCCACCTTTCATTTAAGCTCCAATCGTTATCTTTATATTCGAGAAAAGCATAAATGGCGACATCAATACAAAATATACACCAGAGTTAAATTCTATCCTTAAATATATTGATGACTGGTTGTGTAATTAATACCAGAAGATGACCAGGAGAACCGGGTCTATACAGTGCCTGCTTGCCTTCCCCATTGCTTTGGAATGAAGTTGCGATTGACACCAAGGGAGAGATCTGGGACACGTATGATAACGGAATACCGGGCTCCAGCCGAGAATACATTCCGACGCAAAACATGGAGAAACCCCAAAACAAGCTACAAATAATCACTTGTAAATAATGTTAGCAAATACGTTTGTTTGGTTCCCCTAGGTTCGTATAAATCCGTTATTATCTCCAGTCCACGTACCGCTCCTGTGTGATTACAGTGTATATCATAGTTGACTCAAGCATGCCAAGTTTGCCCTTTAATGCTCCAAAGCTTCTACAAGACAAAAAACAACCAGACCGCTAGAGGCTTGTTCGAATATTTTGAAAGTACATTACATTTCAAAGATATTGCTCAATTATCTTGTTTTATATCTATTCCTGCTATGTCCATATCGAGTTTAAATGACTGACTCATTAATGTCGGGAAAAGAAAGCAGACGACATGCCTGATGGGGATCGTTAAAGTACATATTAAATTTTAAATTGAATGGCTTTTCAAATAAAAACAATCTTTGAATTGGGATGGCAATATAACTATTACATAACGATTACAGTGAAATATGTACACATTATCGTTAGCTTGGTAGTCCGTATATATTGACAGTCAATGTGTTGACAGCTCGCATATATTGACAGTCAATGTGTTGATAGGTCGCATATATTGACAGTAAATGTGTTGACAGCCATCATATATTGATAGTCAATGCGTTGACAGCCCGCAAATATTGGCAGTCAATGTGTTGACAGATCGCATACATTGACAGTCAATGTGTTGACAGGCCGTAAATATTGACAGTCAATGTGTTGACAGCCCGCAAATATTGACAGTCAATGTGTTGACAGCCCGCAAATATTGACAGTCAATGTGTTGACAGCTCGCAAATATTGACAATGTGTTGAAAGGCCATCAATATTGACAGCCAATGTGTTGACAGCCCGCATATATTGACAGTCAATGTGTTGACAGCTCGCATATATTGTCAGTCAATGTGTTGACAGGCGCTATATATTGACATTCAATGCGTCTGCATGCCGTTAATATTGATTGTCAATACTTTGACAGTCCGTATATTTTAAATAAATACGATGACAGTATTAATCAGACAATAAAACACTTGACAGTCTGTTTATATTTAGAAACAATCTATTGGTATTCTTATTGTTTGGCCGTCTTGTTTATCAGATTTGCTTCCACTGGATATTAGCCGATCGCTCCCGATAACAACCATAAAACATCATGGGTTTCATTGCAGTTCTTATCTGTTACCTTAACATGTCCCGGTTAATAGAGTAACCATTATACCGCGAAAAATATTCCTATCAACATTTTCATCTATGTAATGTCTGTTCCTGTACCGGAAGTAAAAGTAAAAGATGCGCAAGGTAACGAATCGTGTCGAAACTTCAATTATATGTTGTTTGATTGCTACCTTTGCTACATACAACCTCACGAAGTGTTAATCTGATCGTGGCTTTCTGGGTCAACATGTCAGGATCGTTTTTTTAATACCGTCCTATTTACAGCTAAGGTCATTTAAACACTTGCCCTCCACATATGTAATGTATCTTGCTTGTGTTTATTACGGAAGCAGAGGGCATGGTATGTTGGTGTACTTGGCTCCTTGGGATGGCGTTGATTATAGGCGTAATTTAGATACCGACATACCTTATCGAAGGCACCCATATCAGTTATTTACCCAATAACTTTATACTGATACTAGGTGAAATAATTGTTTTGATAACCCTACAAGAGTCTCCATGTAAATCTTTCTTTTGTTCATATTTTGCCCCTGGTTTAAACGATTTTGACTTCGGATTATGATTTTGTTAACGCTTCGGTGTTCTCTTATTTATTTTCCTAACAGTTAAATTTGAATTTCCTTAATCATTTTGGTTCACACACTAGTTATTGAAATCCATCTCGTTCATTTTCCTGTTCGCTTCCTTAATCATGTTTTTGTTTGCGATCTTTTTTATAAGTGATAGCGCTGGTGTCCAATTAATATATGTACATCAAAGATCCATGAGTACTTCTTAAAGTTGTGTTTACTCGTAAGAAGTCTCTAATTTATTATTATAGCACGGTGCTCGCTTTCATATCACATCATCTGATATAATCTCCGTATCGATGGCTTTCATGTGCATCTTCCTACGTTTATTTTGTCACGTTTGTACAATACGAAATCTTTGATTACATGGTCATATATTATGATATATAATACCTAATATGGATTATTAATTACCTATTATGATATATACATGTATTCACATTGCGTCACATCGGACGGTCACAAGTAGGTCTTGTGAAAGTCATATACTTCCATATTGCATGTGTCGTTTGCAGTCCTACAGAAAAACATTCTGCAGTTTCCTATTTTTTACTCGACTTTATCTCATTCTTATTCATAAAGGTATTGTGTACAATCCCGATAGATCGTAGGTGGTAGACACTGCTGGTGGTCGTAACCTGCATGCTACGTTTCAATGCATTTGAATAGTGGCGTGGTTCAAAATATACACATTTACATTCTACTCATTTGCGACTATTCAGTTTTGAAAAAGTACAAATCATTGGGCTTATGCACCTTCCTGTCTGGATTTCGACATTGCCTTCGTCAAGCTATGTTTCCTCAGTTACCTTCTTGGCTTCAATTTTTAAGCCTTACCTTAACATCACTAATGAGTCTAAGAATGACGAAACAGCTGTATGGTGACGTTATTCGACACGACTATGCCTTATTCTAACCAATAAATCTGGTGTGTGTCTTTTATACAATGTGCTTTGGATTTATGTTTTCGTCTTGTTTTTGCATGTTTTTATCTATCCCAGTTAACGCTTTGCAATACTTTGTCCGGTTTGCTTTAGATTGTACGTCATGTTAAAGACAGTCTTCCGGTGTATGCAATGTGAGTGTATGTGTTTAGAGCATGTGTATTTGGGAGGCTTTAGTATGTTTGTGCAAGCCATCTTACTATAGTGCAGAACTAATTCCAACTTTAGAGTTCTTCAAACCTGAAGCACACACCAGAAGGTCCACAGCAGAACACCCGACACATTATACAGACAATGGATGAATCAGTCGTTCCTCTCCCTTAATACGGAGCGTCCAGCAGGGATTAGTAAATACCATTGCTCGTGTATATAAAAATACCGAAGCGTTAACAAATCATAACCCGAACTCAAAATCGATTAAACCAGGGGCAAAATATGAACAAAAGGAAATATTTACATAGAGACCCATGTAAAAAGTACTAGAGAATAAGACCAGGTGTTTTGGAAGAGTAAGCGTCTTCTGCGTCATCGACGACACCCGCCATGTACATTTTTGTCACATCCAAGTAAACATCAAGTTCTCAGAATGAGAACCGAGTATCATTGTCAATCACAACAAGTAAACACACTAATGAGCATACTCAAAAACGTCCATCTTCTTATCACTTAAAGATAAAGAATATGTCTAAATGATACATAAATGGCGACCATAAAACTTGCCCACAGTTCTGATCAACCTGCACCTCTCGAATATATCCTAGCTATGGGACAATACCCAAAGCCTTCCTCACAGGGGCGCACTTTCAAGTCCAAAGTTTGGCAGTGTCAAATGTGACATTAAGAAATTAACATCAGTTAGAAAGAAGACCAAAGATCATATCCGAAATTTAGTTGCTCTTATAATCATGCAATGGGTGCAGCAGTTACCATCTGTATACCTTACAAGTATGGAAGAGTTAGCTGTTCATTTGGCGTATGATTCTGAGCCACCATTCTGTGCCTTCACCAATCCATCAGTTAGAATAGGCATGCTCTTTATGGTTTGTTGGCAGATAAAGCTTCCAGTATACGGGCTAACTCTCAGAACAAATGTCCACTTCCGGTCATTGGTGACGATTGTCAGCTGGCTAATTCGTACTCTATGTAATTATACTGCTCTTAAGGAGCGTCTGTCCAATCCATGTCTAATGTGAGTGACACGATAAATGTAGTGCATGGCTACACTAACAGTGATATTGGACAACTTAAGTAGCCGTAAAGTTGAGTAGTGCACTGAATGTGAGGTGGCAATGGTTCATTTTCTGAATAACGAACCTTTTGCCTGAGCGATTCCAGACGGTTGAAACTGATTGAACAGATTTTTATTCACAAATATTCCTTTTATTCAAACGAGAAATGAACATCAAAAAGTGATAGTGTTGTGTTTTTTGGGCAGGATACTTTACATCGCATGTCAAAAAAGTCTCTAAAATAGCTGTAAATGAGGAGGTTGGTGGGTAGTTTAAAAATATAAAGAATGATAGCTGTGAGCACCAAAATGGTAGCACCGACTGCATACTCACCAGGGAGTTAAATAAAACAACTATTAACTTATTGCAAAGGCCCTAAAACCACGGTAAATAATTTGTGAATCCCTTTAAGACGACATTTGAACCTAGGCTCTGATATAGTGGTACAATATACATAAGAGCCTCGACTTATGATTACTATAATGCTACTAAAATATGAGACATTGATATTTGAGAGGTATGAACATAAAGACACACTTGTGTGATTGCACATATATAATTAAGAAATTGAAATAGCTTGCCGAACATTAAAACATGTACACATATATATAATAATGGTTTTCGTAAGGCAGAGCAAATCTTTCCAGTCGAAAGCTCAATACGCTTATTTCAACTTTGTTTGTACACATTTAAGATATTACGAACAGTCATCTACGAGATGAAACAGGATAGTTAGGTTAACATAATTGCACTTATACAGAACGAAAACAAAATAGAGTGAATATTGTGTGCATGCTTTAGAATCGACATTGAACATTGGGCAACGGAAATGGAACCATTCCGCGTGATGAAAGCGTAACTATGGCCCACTACCACAAACAGGTGAGGGATGTAATTATCCTGATAATGATGCTCATTAGCAGATATATAACCAGTTTGGTCACATTAGTGTTAAGTCTCGTGTCCATTTTATGCCAGACCTGATGACCAATAACGGATTGGACACTGACCAGTAATTGGCTAATATGGTACAATCGGTCTTAATGATGCGTACAAAAATGAGCTCTCCAAAGTACATGTTCGACCATACTTCATACTACCGTTCCAACAAATCCGTGAAGTAATCGGAAATGCGATGTCTAAAGTACGTTCTATTACAGATTTTGTCAGATTTAATCATCTGTATCATACCAAATGTACAAACATATGTTAACCACTAACAGTGAAGCGCCTATACTGCAGTATTACTGTCATAGAACACGACGTCGACATCCTTTCTGAAGCCCCGTCCCGCTGATTCACCGAAGAACGTAGCTGTTTAGTATTGTGTTGTTTGTGTTCGTCTGCATTTATTACCAGATTTTAAAAGTGCTACGTACAATTAATTTTGTTTTATAATTTAATGCAGCAATGAATGTTAGATATGCTGATAAACTTACGTAAATTCCTACCGGACTTTGTTAAGTTTGTCATCAATAGCAATGTGTGTTATAGGACTGTAACAACATTTGCCAAAACGTTTATTACATATATTTACAATTTGACTGAATCATTGTATTTCATTTAGTTATTTTTAACAGTGTTTGATTAGCAAGTTCTGTGAAGACTTCAATGAAATTGTTGACGTAACAATAGAGATTGAAGACGTCACAATAGCAAATGTAAATACATGTATAACGTTTTAAGAAGGAAAAACGAAATCAAGAAATTATCTAATTGCAACATAAATGCGATTGCTAAGTATTTATTTGACCAGATTGCTTATACAATCCATTTTAAAATACATTTTTTCACAGTTTATTTCATAGGATTGTAGAGTTAAGTTAAAATAATATATCAATATTGATGTTATATACATTGTACAGGTTTATCACAGCTGACCGTGATGTTTTATATAGATGGTTTGGTAATAGTACATATTGTTATGCTAGCGTACGGCTAACGTTGCTGTCTCTCCATTAGCATTTCCGACTGCCGAATTAGCCGTTGTGTCCAAAGGTTTTTATTTCCTGGAATGTCGGTCGTAAGAAGGGTTGGTGGTCTTTGATAACCCTGCATGTATCCCACAGACAGCTCAATCATTGTAGAATGTTAAGCAGACACTGGCCAGTCTGGCCAAAAGAGAACTTGACCTTTGAATACATACATAACACTAAGTCGGTTTGACAGTGATGACAGTATCTGCGGACTTGAGATATATCAAATAACAACTTTCCAATCATTTTTCAAAATAAAAAAAAAAGATATTCAAAATGTTTAAAAAGTGTTATGTAATTTTTTTAATGGAGACATATGTTTGCTTCGTAAATGTAGGGTAAGTAAATAAAAGATGATGTTATGTCTTATATAAGTGTTTTTTGCATCGTTTAATGGTAACTATATTATACAGGTCGAAATGGTAATAACTTCAAAGATCAGGAAATCATAGTTTGCAGCTTTTATTTAAGCTTTGATGACATAACCCTATGAAACTAAACAATAATTGACATCAACGCTGATAATTAATTTTTGAAACTTGTTTTTAAGTTTTAAACATGTTTATATACAATTTGACTGATCTAACAACGGATTATTTTTTACAAATCAATGCGAAACGTCAATTGCCGTATTGTGACGTCACATTTTTCGCGCCATTTTCGGATATTTTTTTTTCATAGAAGTATGAAAAGAAAATCTCAACCAATCAGAAAGCCGCAGTCTGCATACAATCAATGGAAAATTAAATATACCAATATGATAGACATTTTGACAGATCGTTGGACTGTATGGCAAATTCAAGCATCACCTCAAAGTTTTTTTTAAATGCCCAGTGTTATAACATTTCCGCGAGGTCGGACCGGCTTTGGTGATTTCAGGTTGAAATTATATCGCTTTAATCGCCATTACCACAACGGAAGTAATTACCACACGGGCGTTACAGGCAGGTTACTTTAGGTGTGTTAAATTCAGTGTAAAGGGATAAGGACACATCAATACTGCAAAGACTCTTCCTTCAGCGCAAAGTCCTGTCATATCAGAGAAACGGTGACGGTACCGAAGAACAAAATAATAGCAACACTTCAGAAACAATTCAGTTCAAATTTCGCACTGCATTGTTAGTTAAGCATTCATGAAAATCAAAGACGAAAAAAAACACACTTTTTGTTCTTGTAATTAGATAAATCCTAATATATCAGAAATTTGTCAAATGGATCCTAGTTTGATAACATATTAGCACAGATTAGGAATCAAGAATGAGAGGTGGTATTGTTTTCATTGTGGTATTCTTAGCAATCGGACAGAAATATGAGAGAAAATAAACACCTACCTCGGATGAAGTCGACAGCTTGTTCCAGACCATATATATCTCGATCACAATCGTCCTTGGCCAAGACACCAAGTCGGATGCCCGGAATAAGGTTCTCCTTGTTCACCTTGTCCATTGTAAAGAGCATAGTCTCCAGGGCCTGGATCCCGCCCTGGGGCATAATAGGACCACAGATCTTATCCTCACTTCTTTCGTGAACCATGTGGAGTGCCCCAAGTACAATCTGACCTGTCTCGCTCACCGACAGGTCTCGCCGAGGCCAGGTGTAATTACCATACTTCCCAACAATCTGAATCTGTTTCTCATTAGCAATGGTACAAAGCACGGAGAGAGAGTTCAACAGGACCACTACGGCGATACAGCCCAGGGCGACCAGTCTGTAAAAACAAGAGTCCGCGGCCATCGTAGGTCGTCAGCCCGTAGTCGAGTTTCCTACTAAAAGTGGTACCCCATTTTGATTCAGAAAAAATGCTCTTTCAGTTATGTGGTACAAGATACTACTAATTCATTACGGAATTTGACTTTTACTTTATATTGTAGGAAGGAAGTTTTCTATAGTAGTGTGTGATCGAAATATTGCCTTCATTCGCGAATAAGTCACGTATTTCGCCAAAACATGTATCTGTTCTGCGAACTTAAAAAAAAAAAACAAGATGTTATGTGCAGAAATGTAAAAAAACGGACATAATATGTTGAAAAGCTTGAATAAGACTCCTTGAAAATGGTTAGAGTATCAAACAAAAGTCAATGGAGTTTAGAAAAAGATCAATCCTTTTGAAAGTAAAAGTTTTAGCAGTAGGTTTCACTTCGCAACTACCTCTGGTAACGTTACAAAAACTCACCACATGAACCTCGGCCTCCAATTTTGAGAAAAGGGATTTACTTGGCATAAGTTTGTTATTAAATGTCAAAATTATTTTGAAATGCGATGGTGAAATAGAACAAAAATCAACAGCTTTGGTAAATTACTATTGCTACGATCAATATCACACCGTGTTTCTTGTGTTAATCTGAAGACATGTGCGCTGAGAGTCCAAGTGGAGGTCCTTGACGTACTCCTGGAGCGTTCGGTATCATTAGGACTCGTTGACAGTACATTCCCGTTGTAAGTAATCCAGTTGTTCTGTACAAAGAAATGGCACCTATCGTAGAACAACGACTGCCATGCTGGGGGTGCTCTCCCTTGTCTTTAATTGTGGGCCTGAATAGTGAAGTTCCATCGCCCTGAAAATTATAAAAAGAGAGATAGATAAAGTCGAAAACCTATACCTGGGGTCAATAGAAAAAAAGGTGCTCGGGGTGCATCATCCTTCTTGGATATTAAACTAGAGGTGGATGGG
The DNA here is from genome assembly GCA_947623455.1 of Mimachlamys varia. Classification (NCBI taxonomy): domain Eukaryota; kingdom Metazoa; phylum Mollusca; class Bivalvia; order Pectinida; family Pectinidae; genus Mimachlamys; species Mimachlamys varia. The sequence continues at coordinate 13,937,746 of OX392542.1, read as the reverse complement.
GGGGGGGGGGGCTTATTGGTTTTACTCTGTTATTATTCCTAAATGGGGATTAATTTGAATAACCTAACCAAACCATGCCTAACATTACAATATTGCTCTACAACACAACCACATTTAACGCTTGTATAAGGCTAGATATACGTTAGCATTGATGTGAGATACTACACCTGTATAAATACCTCGACTTCTGTATCAACACATTAAGTTTATAGTTTGTAAAAACCTACAAGAATCAAGAGTTTGCTAAAAATACAAAGAGGGAATACTTAAAATTAAAAATCAAATATTAGTCGGTTTTTTAAATCGATAAAACTACGAAAATAAAGACAGAAAAGAAGTATTTAAAGGAAGACTTGACAGAACGATAAGCGTCTGCTGCTATTTGAAGTCGATAGCAACTCTAACCAATTATATATATCCTTACAGCGGGAACTAGATTAACCTCTGGCGATTTTCTCTTTTTTGATAGTAGCATCTCCGTTTCTAATACCTTGAGTGTTTACATGTTTCGGTTAATTCTTTGTTCTAGAGTTTGCTCTGGATAAAAGATTTTCCTAAAAGACGTTAAGGGATTCGACAGGTGCAGGTTGTGGAAGACTACGAGCAAGTGTTTTGGTTGCCTTCTTATAAGTCACATTGAGAAATATCATGAATCCTTGAATAATATGAAGGTTATCGTTTTTAAACATGCTCATAGGTATGCCTTCATGTCGTGGTTACGAATGATACCCAAGTTCTCATTTGAGGACGTTACATCCACTTGGATGTGACCTGGCTTCACACGGAGAGTGTCGTCGGTAGATCACAGATGCTTACTTTTAGGAACGCCTGGTCTTATTTTCTTGTTTGTTTTTAATGGTGTAAATATTACCTTTGGCCATATTTTGTCTCTAGTTCAATCGATTTCGAGTTCAGATTAGGGTTTCGTTGACACTACGGTATTCTTTGGTTACTTAATAACAAGAAAACATACAGAACATAAATTACGGAGCATAATGCAAATAACCTTCACATCATGTAAATAGACAAAATAGCCCATATCCACAGCACACCCGTGACTCCAAATATAATTGCACTATTCGAGCCCTAAGATGATAATAACATGGAGTCTGTTAAGTCATGTCAATATAGGTTTTACTGCTACATGCAACTCCCTTAAAACGATACAACTTTAATAGATCATCGCTTCAGGATACATTCTGTATGCCATGTGGAAGAGTGGAAAAGGACTTCCCTATTTTTTACAATTAAATTTAAAATCAATCTTCTTTCCGATTCGTTTGGCCTGGCAAATCTGTTAGTGTTAACAGGTGGTTTTTTTACGTGATATTTAAGACCTTTTTAATCTAGTGAATTTCTATAGCCGAATCGTGTACAGTATCAGTTCTGCACCCAAGTTGTCTCTTCCATTTGGATTGTTTTATAATGTTGTCAATCGAAATAACCGGAGAAAAAAACTTTGTGTCTACAATCCTTCTTTTGACACGGAGAAACAACATTTAAAAACAAAGAAATAAAGTTTGAAAATAGAACATGATAAACAGATTAAGCTGTAAGACCAGATTTACCATAATTTAGATCCTTCTCGAGGCAATAAGTTCTGATCTAGAAGCAGTAGACCTAAATTGAAACATATTTTGCTCTGTTCAAGCGATGTTCTTTTTAGGAAATGCCCGAACTCATTTAATCTATAAGTTTGGTAAATATTTGCCAGTACGACACAATGTAAACCCAGACCGGTTTCCATGACAACTGAGTTATTTGTCGCCAATCTCTTATGGGACTACAAACATCGGGCAAGAATAAGACATACCGCTACAACAGTTATTTTAGATATATTTTTGTTTTTTAAAAAAGCGTCATGCCGAAATGAGAGGTTATATTTTCACATTTTAATGTTTAAGCGCAAGCTCTAACAAATATGTCCTAATTGTTCCTCAAAAGTTATTATTTTATCGTACGCTTTATCTTTATGGTTACTTGTACATTAATACTTTACAGGGAAAACGCATCGCTGTCTTATAATAACATACGGTTTATTGACATTCCGATAGTGTATGCTTTTCGTCGAAAACAATAAAGTACATCTTTGAAACTCATTTTCCTGGCCTGATATTAAACCTTTACTGTCTGTATAGGACTTGAGAGAGCAAAACACACCCAATGAATGGCATCTGGTGTATAAGATGACTTTCAATTCTTGGATGTTGCTATAAGATGATTTTTTTATTTTGTAGATATTTTTTTTTTTGAGACAGGTGGTATCTCGTTACCCTGGATATAAAACAACATAAGTGGATTTAACTAATCACGTGAGTTAGAGAGGTTATATTCTAAATGATTTCTATTCCAAGAAATTAAATCTTAAGATTTACTTTGAGAATAGGCGAGACGCATCTTTTACTTTACTAAAAAGAAATTGGTCTGCAATACCGCTATATAAACATAACCATGTCTGTTTTTTTTAGGATTGGTTTACCATTTCTCCTTCCGTTGACCGTAATATCATTAAAGACGTAAGAAAGTAAGGATGCGTCAACAAAAACATAATCAGAACGCGAAATCGTTCAAACTAGTGGCAAAATATAGCCAATGAATTAACAGGAAGACTTTTGAAAATGAACAAGTGAACAAGACCAGGTGTTCAGGAAGGGTAAACGTCTTCTGTTTCATCGGTGATACCCGTTAAGTAAATCAAAGACACATCCAAGTAAATGTCACGCCCACGAAGCAAGAACTGATTGGGGCATTATTCTAAATCGCAACAAGCAGAAATCCTCAAGATCAGATTCATAACCGTCCCCTTTTTGTCGTATGAATATACAGTATAATTCTAAATTATGCCAAGATGGCGACCATAATACATAAAATTATCCCAAATAATGAATCGGATACTTAATATTAATAAAATCCCCTCCTTGCGGTAATAAATCTGAAAATTACAATGGCTTGTGTGTAACCTAGATTTACATGTCTGATGTCGTCGATGAAAGAGAAGACGCTTACCCTTTATAACACCTGGTCTGTTATACATTTTCAAGGATATCCTTAGCAATCTCTTGTTTGCTCATATGTGCTCTCTAGTGTAATCGATTTTCGCCATCTTGATCTCATTGGGAAATATCTTTGTGTGATATGAAGTTTTTGAGTTTGCTTATCAGTGTGCTTACTTGTTGTGATTGACAATGCTGACTCGGTTCTCATTTTGAGGATTGATGCTTACTTGGATGTGACCAAGATTTACATGGCGGGTGTCGTCGATGAAGCAGAAGACGCTTACTCTTCCGGAACACCTGGTATTATTCTCTTGTGCTTTTACGAAAGTCTCCATGTAAATCTTTCCTTTGTTCCTATTTTGCCCCTAGTTTAATAGATTTTGAGTTCGGATTATGGTTTTGTTGACACTTTGGTATTCTGTGATTTTTTTTTATTCGGATTATGGTTTTAATGCCTCTTTGGAACTTTCTTGATTTCTTTCCTTTCGTTTTTTTAATTATATTCGTGCATTGTGCAATCCCACAAAATGATATGTTGTTAGGTTTTATTATTGATTATATTTGCAATTAATGTGTTTGATATTTGGCCCAGTTGGTGAAAGCGCCGATCTGATGCTGAATTGAAAGTTCTACCTCACAGAAGTACTTGTATCGCTGAAAGTTTACATTGTATATAAGATTTTTTATTTAAGTTTGGCTTTTTGTCCGTTTGACGTATGTCTGGGTTGATATATGGATACCTTTAACGATAATACAATTATCTAATGTTAATATGGCAACAATATCTCAGTGTACTAACTAACTATACAAATGTCCGAAAGTTCCGTAACTTGGAATCAATGCATTTATCTTCGTGTAATGAATTTGATTCATTTTGAGCATTTTAATGAAATCCATTCAATTCAATTCATCATCTTACAAAAATCTTATATCCATTCATCATATTTTCAGATATCGTATTCAAATAGCTTTCATCAATTAAAGGGGTTTTACGCACCTGCCCCTCTGCTTCTGAGCATTTTAATGAAATCCATTCTATTCATTTCGTCATCTTACGAAAATCTTATATTCATTCATTATATTTCCAGATATCGTATTCGGGTAGCTTTCATAAATTAAAGGTGTTTTACGCACCTGACCCATCTGCTTCTACATTATTTTAGAAATTTTGGATTCCTACCTTTTGGCCCCTAGCATCACTGAAGAGCCCGTGGACGAAGCAGCTATATGGTGCAGTTCAATTCCTTTTTTCGGCATACTGTATTTATTACTAAATTTAAAAGGTGCAGCACATATGTGTGTTACGTCATCTTTAAATATCCGAGGAAGAACCTAACCGAAGTAAACCCAGACGATCCTACGTTATCACAATCATTTCTTCCAATTGAGCGGGCTTAAATACATACACAATAAAAAAAGAATACCGACGTGTCAACAAAACCGTATTCCAAACTCAACTTTTATCAAATTATGGGCACAGTATGAAAACGGAAAGATTTACAGGGGGAACCTTAAGTATAACCTAAATATTAACAACTCAATTCGTAAACATATCAACTGTTAAATCAGGGGAAAAAAATTGAAAGAGTGAGTATTTTCTAGTAAAAATAGATGGTAGCGGTGTTTGGAATTTATTTTCCGATGTAAGAGAATAATTCATAGAAATTTATAAGCAAATATTAGTTGGTGAATTCCGCAAAAAATTAATACATGTGAACGGTAAAAATAGTAAAATTCATTGACAATGCCACGTATTATGCCAATTTTTGGTTTCTGTATTTTTACGGCTCATAGCACAAAAACGAGCACGCCGACATATATTTCACTGTTTTTACATTTTTTGCCCAGCCATGAACTCCCTTTTCAAAAATGCAAACGAGAAAAAAACACAGGTATATCTATAAGATTAATTCAGGTCACCTTGTATTGGAAGAAACGTGACTTACAAAATGTACGCCGACAGACTATATCAATCGTTCGCGAACGAAATAATCACTTCAGTATAAGTTGCAATTTTAATTTTAGTTTCACAAATCTTTCTGTAGAACAATTAACCAAATTCTAGTTTAATTTTTATTCTTCTTTCAACGCACCGGGACACGACGCCATTTTCAAATTTCTGACGTCATGTCTGTCTTTGCTGTGACATCATAATTAAGAAGTGTCTGTGTAGACAGGATATTGCTTTGGTGATAAAATAAATGGCACACAAATATTACATTCTGTGCGATTAGTGCATAGAAATAGATTAGGTATAGTTTACCAAAATAAATGTTTACTTCAGTTCATCGCAATGCGTCTCGCCGTTTAAATAATTTAATCACATACGTACGAACATATTTCTTTAAGTCGGTATGAGGATGCGCATACCAATTTGATTCACGTAACAAATGTTATTTTAAACGTGTTTCATTTAATTAATTCGTTTTATTTAAACTTCAAGGAAGGAATTTAATAAACTAAATTGTGGTGCTTAGCAATAAATACGATACATATCTTGTATTGCAATATTACCGATATACACTATTATGCACACCTATATAAATGGCAAAATGTAATCCACCCTTATAAATGACAGTCGTTACGCTTTGAAAGGCATGGTCATGTGTAGACAGCAAAGATGCTTAGAAATTAAGGCACCATACTGTAGTTACCCTGTTAACGTTAGACGTATCTTTATATAGGATGATGACCTTTATTTTATGAAGTTCATATAGGCATGAATTGCTTCCTAATATTAGCTATAAAGATTAATGTGAATGTCAACAAGAAAAAAAAATGTTGCTCAAAATGAAGCCCATGCGACAAGTTGATCGTTTACGGTTGGCATAAATATTGATTATGAATGCCAACTTCAAGAATTTCAATTGTTAGATTTCCGTTAAAACTGTAAATTGCAATATCAATATTTTCTACATGTTGATCTTCACACAAACATCAAACGAACAAAGCTTTTTTACTTTAGCAAGTCGGAGATATCGTATAGGGAAATCATCTGATATAAAGTATGAGTTTAATTTCGGGAAGTTAAGATTCTTGTCCATATTATGGAACAGTAAATGATGTTGTTATCGAACACGACCATCTAAAAGGGTTGATGACATTATCTATCTATTGTTCATGAAACAATTAAACTCTATAAGGTTTCCATTTACTTAAGATATGTGGTTAAAAATGTGTCCATGACTTTGTCATCTAATCCAATAAACATGAACATTGAATTCATTTGAATGACTATGATAATTATTATAAAATTTCTCTTTTTCTACAAAACTTACCTTTGAAGTACGAAGACGTTCGTTTTTTCTTAGTAAGATTAAATACTCCAATAGCCATCCTTGGTTTTAATACAGCTCTGCTACTTTACCATACATATTTAACCCACAGCAATACAGCATCCCGATAAGGACAATCCATAAAGGCACCGTAACTCATTAACAGATATTTCCGGCCATGAGGTACCCACAGTGTTAATAAGCTGTCACCATCAATCCTGGTGTTTTATCTATAACGTTTTTAATCCTAATTGTCTTATTTTATACACCAGAACGTAGACATAGTGACACACTTTACCAACCCGCTGGCATAGCAACGGAGGCAACTAAAGACTACAACAGTGATGAGCATTTCTGGTTTTGTGAGTGAAGAGTTCTACGGCAGGTCACGTGATCCAATATTCACGCCTCGGTGCAGGATGGCCTATAGCGCACACGACCGTCCTCATTTCTATTCTTGGGGAAAGGATTTTCGCAAATTTGATTATTTCCGCGTGATATGTTCACTAGTATGATGGGAGAGCAGAAGACATTTTTTCTCTAACAAACCTACGTATGAGACAGATTTGAGCATGACACATTCCTGAACGATTTTTCTTGGTTTGATAATAAGCGGCATATGCAGAATATCGCCAACGTTGAATGAACGAATCAATGTAATAGTTTCCTACATTCTATAAGATTAGTGTAATGTTAAAAGTTTTAATGTATTTTAGTTGTTTTCCTAAGGTTGTTTGCCTGAGAAAGTGTGATGAAATTGCTTGTTTACGTTTAGATGTTATGTGAAAACAGTAAGCTGCTGGTTGCTGCTCTAGTGGTTGATAAGTGCGTATTTAAACTTAAGACCTGGTTGTTGATTTGACGCAAACGGGTTTACTCATTTCAAATCGAACATTTTCTTGAATAAACATTGCCAGACAAGCAAATGTTTACGCAGGCTTGTAAGACTTTATCAAAGTTTACCTGAAAGCAGCGTCAGGTTTCTAGGTCCTACCTTACTGAACGTCTAGTCTGACCGGTCCAACCGTTTGTGATCGCGAAAACGAAAATAGCCTACAACGTCTATAGTCCTATTAATCCTAAGCTACGAAAACAGCCTACACATAAGACTTGTAAAATACACGCACTTAACGGACGTACCCACATCGCATGCCCCGAGAGACATCCTTAAAAGACCTAAGCTCTGAAAACCCCTGATTATAACCAAAACTACACGTACCCAGCACACATGCCCACATCGTATACACCAGGAGGCCGTCTTTCAAGGACATAACTAGCCGTAATATAACGTAGGATCTTATAAAACCAAAACTACACGTACCCAGCACACATGCCCACTTCGTATACACCAGGAGGCCGTCCTTCAAGGACATAACTAGCCGTAATATAACGCAGGATCTTATAAAACCAAAACTACACGTACCCAGCACGCATGCCCACATCGTATACACCAGGAGGCCGTCCTAAAAGCACATAATTATCCGTTATATAACGTAAGATATCATAAATCCACAAGTACTCAACATACATACTTACATTGCATACACCGGACGCCATTTCAAATACACTTCATGTCAAGAAAGATGACATACTGCACACACATGTTGCACCTTTTAAATTTAGTTATAGATACAGTATGCCGAGAAAATGAATATAAATGCATCGTATAGCTGTTTCGTCCTACCAGGACTCTTCAGTGATACTAGCGGCCAAAATGTGGAAATCCAAAAATGTCTTAACTAATATAGAAGCAGAAGGGTTGGGTACGTAAACACCCTTTAATTTATTAGTTAAGAAGGTAACATTAAACTAATTCTGTATAATTTCGAGTCGTGTACTACGGAAATGGGGGAATCTAAATGTTCTAAACTTAAAGTGAGGCAGAAGGGTCATGTGCGCAAGACCTCTTAGTTTTTGAATTTAGAAGAAAAATTAAAGAGCATTGTATGATTTCAAATCATGTACTACGAAAATGTGTATATTATATACTGTACCGTGCCACTACTCAAATGAGATAAACTGCGGCTATAGACAACAAACCTTGGGGACTTGAAAATCCATCAGCAGAGTCTACACCTTCGTTTTAGAAAGATGACGTAACACACACTGCTTCACCTTTTCAATTTAGTAATAGATGTATTATGCCGAGACAATTAATTAAACTGTACCACACAGTTGTGTCGTCCTTCTTGGACTCTTTAGTGATGATAGGGGCCAAAAAGGGGGAACGAAATTTTCTAAACTAAAAGAGAAGCAAAAGGGCCAGGTGCGTACAACCCCCTTTGATTTATGAATTTAGAAGAAAAATTAAATGAGTACTGTATACATGTAACTTCATTGTCTAGTCCTACACATTTTGGAGTGAATTTCATAAGCATGATATTGTAGAGGGAATAACATTGTCCCAAGATCCCCTAGTGCGTATATAACAAACACATCTCCAACAAGGTCAAGCAATATCATATACGAGTACAGCAATCAGGAATTCCTTGTGAATGCACCAATGAGATAATTCATGTTTCCAATTACATCGCAGAGAATAAAAAGATCCCTTTATAATAATTCCCCAGAGAATGACATATGCAGTTCAATCCTGTACACTCTAACGACAAAACAAAACCAATCCTGGAGACTTTTATCTAACGACAAAATAAAAAAAATCCTAGAGACCCTAACGACAAAATAAAAAAACATTCCTGGATATTCTAGCGACTAGATGATATCAATGCTAACACAAATGTTTCCTTATTTAGGAAATGAAGGCAGTTCTAATGATGAAATGATACACAAATATACATATATATTAGTCCGAAACTGTGTCAGAGATTAAAAAAAGAGAATATCAATACTAATGCTACACGCTATTGGTTAATAGCAGTACAACAGAAAGCAGTCCAGGCAACTTACCGTGTCTATATATTCATTCCGATAGTCGTCAGGATCAGTGAAACAACTGTTCGTTTCGCTGAGATAGAGTCAACTACAACCATTTACACAAATAAATATGTATATAATTTGGACAGAATATATAAGTAGCATTCTCGGTGGTTTAAAACTGACATTTATAAGATTTCTAATTCAACAGAATTTTCCAAGCGAGATACGTTCATACGTGCATTACAGAAAGGTCATTTCGTCAATTTGCGTACAAAGTATATTGTGGTCTGTATCTGGTGTTCCCTATGACATTTGGTATCCTCACCAAACTAAAGGGTAAAATGGTTCAAACTGAAAAATAACATATATTGTAAAAGTGGAATTTTTCGTGGTGTTGAAATTTTCGCTTGCATTAAATATCCGTGAACATATATACACACGAACATATCAACGCTACTCAAAATCTACATTGTCTAATAGCATCATAGGCACGCAGTAGAAAACAACTCGATTGACACGCGAAAATTTCCACACCGCGAAACTTTTAACACCGCGAATAGTTTAGAGGTTGACACGCCAAAATATCAACTTTTTCAGTACGGGTCATTAAACGACCCCATCATCCACAAAAATAAATCAAAAGTTGCTGAAAATCCATTCTTTTCTAATTTCAAGATCTTGTCGATTCCATTGGACTTTGACCGGCCAGTACCGTGTCCTGTGATAGGTTTGTAATATATATAAAGTAAGTATTTCACGGATATATTTAGGCCCTTGCTTAGCATCAATGACAAATTCTAGAAGGGCCAAACGGCTTGATGATGCAGTTATATTCATCATTTGGCTCGATGCTATCTTATTCTAAACTATTATGGTGCTACTCTCGTGTGTGGCTTTTGTTCAATCCTTAGTTCCGAGATGTTGAATGTTGATTAAATTAACATGTATTTGCAGGTGGTTAACAACCCAACTATTGACCGTGCCCGACGTTGCTTAACGTTCGAGAGCGGTGTCTACGGGTTATACCGCTTGACTAAAAAAAGGTATTTCTTGCTTTCATTTACCTAACTGGACATTATATTATCTCGAATCCATGGGTCCTTCTCTGTGTATCGATGTAGCTTCAAAACCACCGAGAACTGGCCTTACATGATCATACAGAGTCACTATACGCTGCAACAAAATGTAACGTACAGGCAGTCACCCATCCAACTACTGACCAAGCTCACCGTTGCTAAACTATGGTGAGCGGGTTCCGCGTTATACCATGGAAAAGCTAGCTCGCAAGTGTGGCAGTAGCTACATGTACTGTATATAGGTTAATTCAAAGTAAAAAAAAAACGAACTTCACAATAAGACAAGTTTCAGGTTCGTATTATTTCTCGATCTGACAAAATCTACATGTACAATTTACTTTAATGACCTTTTGTATGCGTTAATTGGCAAACATAAGGAGGCGAGAAACTCCAAAAACAAATTAATAGATTAGTTGTCACACACATGAAATAATTATTTGAAATAACGGAATGAACAAATACTCAGGGAAGGCAAATAAAACAGAAACGGCAAATATTCAAGAAAGCAAACTATAAAAGAATATGTCAATGAATAGAGAAGGCAAATTTGAAAAGCCAGATTCTCGGGGAAGACAAATATAACGAAAATACAAATACCCAGAGGAGATAAATATAACAGAAAAAGCTAAAACTCAGGGAATAAAAATGTAAAACAAATGGCGATTAAATAAAAATGTCAAATATCGCAGAATACATGTACATATATATGTACGTCAAAGGCAAATGTGTAAGCTCAATATTCCAAGAAAAAAGGATACATGAATAGATTAATTACGAATTGGAAGACTATTTTTTTCATAAAACAAATCATAATTTTATGAACAATACACTCCTCTTACGTAAAGGCCCGATATACGTAACTTTCGACAAAATTTGAAGCAAAATTAAGCCTAATAATTTTTTTATATATATAGATTTAGTTCAGATTAACTGATATCAGCAATATTCAAGATGAATTCTTACGCGGTTACCGGTACAGCAGCAGTTGAAACTCGGTATTTGTAATCACGCCTCCTTTGAATTAAAGAGTAACTGTAGTGCAAATAGAAACTGAAAAGATCAGACTCGTTGTGTCGGCATTAATACATTGTCGAAAACCGCATCGAAATCAACGGACCGGTTACAAAGTTACGACAGGTTGAAGTTTGGTTTTTTACCTGTTTTGCCACAAGCTAATTAAGCGCACCGCGAACCGCTGAAAGTTGTGCACACGTATTGGTGACGTCACAACGGGAACATAAGAAATTGGGTCCTATGTCTCTAATATGTACGTCTGGTTGATTAATGATTCAAAATGTGTTATACAATGAAATCAAGGGACGTACCATAATAAAAGGGTCGGGAGAATAATCTGAAATCGTCATTGAAATAACTTTATTTTGAACCTTTCATAAATTTAGTGTTTATTGATTGTTCAAATTCATTTTAATTGACCCATATATATGCGCTATCATATTGTAATACTCTGTGTCATTTATAATGTCAGTTATACATATCATTTATCCAACGATTCAAGAGTGACTCTTATAATAATACCTTTGAATATTGTACATCTCATGTTAGTGTCCATTATACTACGTAATCGGATTAGCGGGATAATCTACCTGGTCAGTTCGATAACTTCACACGTAACTTGTTTCTCAAATAGCAAGTAATAAGCATTGGAGAGGGGGGGGGCTATCAAAGTTAACTATCTTGTAATAGTTGAGTGTGTTGCGGTTATTATCACCTCTTTATAACTTCAAAATGTGTACTCTAAATCTGTAGCTAGTTCTCGACTGGAACATAGACTATCGAGTGCACGTGCATCTTTTGAAATCTCCATAACCCATCGTCAACTCACACAGTATATGACACTTTTTAATTTCGAATTTGACTCTTCTATTCAACGAGAAAAGTTCTGATGAAAACTTGCTTGATATGTCTCAGGGACGTATATGCACATATACGTGCCTGATATGTCTGTATCACAGTTTTTTTCATATTTTATTTTTAAAATAAATGAATTAAATGCAGATTAAAACCACAGGCACTTGTGGCCAGGAGAATAGTCATCTAAATATATAGATAATATAGCGAAATATGATAATTAAAATAAAATATAAAAAACTGAATTTTCCTATTTTCTTTTTATGTTATTAATCATCTAAAACCATATTGAAAATAATTGCCAAATTTCAGCTTGATACGTCAAACGGTTTAATTTAACAAAAAAAATCGACTACCAGACACTTTTTTTTTGTGAAATTTAACCGCTTGACGTATCAAGCTGAAATTTTGCAATTACTTTCATTATCATTTTAGATGATTAATAACATAAAAAGAAAATTGGAAAATTCAGTTTTTATATTTTTATTCATATTTTGCTATATCATGTATATATTTAGATGACTATTCTCCAGGCCACAAGTGCCTGTGATTAACACCAATAAAGTAATCTTCTCATCTTATTTTCAAAAGATGTTCCATGTTCATTTCTTGTCAGTAAAACACAGGGGTTTTCAAAGATCTAATCTTATTTTTTCTCAAACAGAATTCGAAATACATTGTACATGATTTCTATTTCGATGTGTGTGCCTGAAGACAGGTAACATCAGGATTTCGCTCATATTCCATTTATTTTACAATATTCACGATTTGAAATGTTTTTTTTATACTGCATAGACATAAATAAATTATCAATGGATAGAAAGCTGTTAACTTTTATACACACCTATAATTTCTTGAACATATATAAGTATAAAAGAAGTCGAAATGTGATACCCGTCAAAACAGGTTATACAGGTCGAAAGCATTGATAAAAGTTATATATTTTTATTTTCCAATATACGTACATTGTTTTGTACGTATAACAAGGCTGGTCTTGTGATTCTATATGACGTTACTAACTGTTCTTCTTTGAAGTCCAATAAAATATATGGTTTTCGAAGTTCTGAGTCTAATCACGGAATTAGATTATATCTAAGTCCGTGGTCTAAAGCAACACAAATATCCTTTTTCTTATATGTTTGTTTGAGGTGGTTTCTAGGTAGTTTTGTATTTATACAGCCGACCGACATGCTTTAAAAATTTTCAGCGTCCATTTTAATCATATCAAGTGTATGTTTTGAAGTCTTAAAGTTTTTCCACAAAATAATAACCTGTTAATCATGTTAGCGAGTCCGGCGGTAATTGATTTATGGTCGAGTGATCATGACCAAGTGTGCCGCACACCTGTACACCTGTGGAACTCCCGACCCCCCTCACCACTAATTACGCCCCCCTGGGGCATACAACACCTTGGAACTATCAGTAGGGTCATAAATGAACTATATACAGCCTTGATATATAAGAAGTGTCATATTCTTAAATATAAGACTCTCTACAAATAACAAGTCGTGATACGATTCAAATAATTTTAATATAATAACTACTCAATTCTATCAGTGTGGTCACCGTTGTGACGTCACTTCCGGTCGTATGGCAAAATCGGAGATTTTCTGTTTTGCGTTCAGGTGTGAAATTTAGAAAAATAGTCAAAACTTCGTAATTTTTTCAAAAAAAAATTTTTCGTGAGAATTATCTCACTTATTGCATACCAATCTTTCCATACACAAAAGATGGTTCAGCACTACAGTTACTCTTTAACTGTCTTCTGACTTCGGCTTGTTGTTAAAGTGGGCCCCACCTGAGTTATTTCCAATTCTTCAGATTTTTCTGTCAAGAGTTTCTTATTAGTAACCGCTCAGTTTTCTTCGTTTTAGGCTTATTTTTGCATGCTTATCAACTGATTTTTTTTTTAGAATTTTTCAGAATCACGAAAAATTTCCTGAAGTTACTTATATTGAAAACATTGCTAGCAATGGAAGTGTTGTTTCTGTTTGTAACAATGTAATGGTATTATCTAAGGTTGCCGAAAACTGAAGTTGAAAGGCTACAGGATGAAAAACAAAGTCCTTGTCATAAAAATGTAAACATAACGGATTTACCCGGAGACGCATATAATCATATGAAAAGATAAGAAAAATATTAGTTTTTCTCACTGTCTTGTTGAAAAAAAAATGAAAAAATCAACAAACAACGAAGTAACGCTTTCAGTATAAATAGATATATATTTGTAAACTGCATTATATTCTTCTAGGTATGTCACTTGAGTGAAAACCGTAGTTACCCGTAAAAATCACCAAATTTGACACAAATTTTGATCATTACAAGTAGCAATTTTGTTTTTCAGTTCTATCTAAAATTGAGGAGTACATACTCGGTTGCAGCATTATTTGAATCCCATCATCGGCCGTTTTTTTTTTTTTTTTGGTGGGGGGGGGGGTGCTATTTTTCCTCGTGTGTTGTGGTCAAAATGACACTTCCTGTAAATCTGACTTTTAATGTGAACACACCCTTTCGGAAAGGCCAAACATTGTAATATCAAACCATAAAAGGAGGTTTTCAATTTTACTAATGCACACATAGTCCACTTCATTGCGTATGCCAATTTTAGTACTCATTTTTTGTTGAGTTTTGTTTATTTATTTTTTACACACATGATATAATCAATGGCCATTGTACAATGTATTCTACCGCTCTCAACTTCTAAGGTTTAAAGGTTCATAATAGTATATAGTGTAACGAAGGGCAGTAAAAACGTGAAATTAGATAACCTTCAACACGACAAAATGGCGATGAAGGTTTTAAATCAACATTTGAGTCATGTTGATACGTGGCAGCAAGGCTAAGAATGTACAGGTGAAAACCCTCGTTATGTGTTAGAGGGCATTGTTACAATGATGTGTGTCGAAGCTCCTGAGATTCTCGAAATAGTTCAACGGTGTTAAAGGTATGTCTTGCAATAAACAAATATGTATCAATACTCTTTATAACACAGTTTTGGTTTCCCCCTCCTACGCATGATCTTAAATTTTAAAAAACTGGATTCCCTCCAATTACTGCCGCATCAACAAGATTAGCGTCGACCAGAGCCTGGTGTCGTGAAAGCCAGAAATCGAACCTGCACGCCATCTGTCGGTGGGATTATAAGAGTGATTCTTACTTAAAACATGGCATACATGCTTAGATTGCAGCCCAGCAGGATCAAATAGCATTCCCTTTAGTAGGACAATAAGCGTACAATCACATCAGACCAGAAAGAGATTTGTCCAGGCTTACGTGCTAAGATGAGAGATCCATGTATCATAATTAGAATGGTGCAATCGGGTTACATAACAAATTCAATATATACGTCGTGTGAGTGCAGTAGACTTGCCTTTGTAGCTAAAGTAGGTTCAAGGGCGGTGAAAAATAAAATTACCAAATACTGCAGACGGTAAGGTATTGCTTTACTGTAGAAGATCATAGTTAAATAAAAGCCTTACGACGACAGTAAAATCAATTACGGGGGCAGACTGAGTAAATGTAGTCACTGGAGACGCAATTAGGTAGCTTACTCTTCCGGAACACCTGGTCTTATAAACTTTTTCAATGTTTTGACGCTTTTAATTGGCATTCTCCGAATTTCTTTTAGAAATAGTATCAGCTTTTGTTTTAAGAAACAGAATAAGCCCAGAAAAAAAATATATTGCTAAGTATAAGTTAAGGTTGAAGAAAATTTAAGAAAATTTAAGAATTTAAGAAATTTAAGACTTGCCAAGAATTGTAAAGAGAACAGTCTTATTTGTAAGACATACGTATATAGATTAAACAAAAATGATACAGATAGCAACAGAGGAGAACCGACTGCATGCATACTGGACTGAGATGTCCACCGGGTGAACATGGGAGAACATGACTCACGGGGTTTCAAGGAATTGTTTAACCTTTCAGTCAGCAAACCGAAATTTTTTATAAGTACATGTACCTACTTGTAAGTAAAACGTCACCAATAAAGTATAATGCATTATGAATAAACCATAGAGTGGGAAATAACTAAGCACCAAGGGAAATATATATATGAAATTTGAGGCTTGGGTGACGAGGAGAGGCTGGAGTGACGAAGAGAAGCTTTAGTGACGGCGTGGGAGATGCTGGGTTGATCGGGGAGAGGACTGTGTTGACGGGAAAAGTGCTGGGGTGACGGTGAGAGGCTGGAGTGACGGCCGGGAGAGGCTGGGACGACAAGGAGAGGCTGGAGTGACGGGGAGAGGCTGGGGTGACGGGGAGTGACCGGAGTGACGGGGAGAGGCTGGGTTGACGGGAAGAAGCTTGCTTGACGGAAGAGACTGTGGTGAGGGAGAAGCTGGAGTGACGGGGAGTTGCTAGAGTGACGGGGAAAGGCTGGGGTGACGGAGAGAAGCTGGAGTGACGGAGAGAGGCTGTAGTGACGGAGAAAAGCTTTAGTGACGGCCTGGGATATGCTGGGGTGACGGGGAGGACTGCGGTGACGGGAAAATGCTGTGGTGACGGGGATGACTGCGGTGACGTGGAGGACTGGGGTGACGGGAAAATGCGGTGGTGACGGGGAGAAGCTGGGTTTGGTCGGAGAGAGGACTGTGTTGACGAGGAGTGAATGGAGTGACGGGGAGAAGCTGCCAGAGAGAAACTGGAGTGACGGGAACAAGCTGGGGTGACGGGAGAGACTGGAGTGACGGGGAGAAGCTGGGGTGACGGGAGAGACTGTAGTGACGGGGAGATGCTAGAGCGACGGGGAAAGGCTGGGGTGACAGAGAGAAGCTTTAGTGACGGTCGGGGAGATGCTGGGGTGACGGGGAGGGGCCAGGTGACGTGGATGACTGGGGTGACGGGGAAATGCTGGGATGACGGGGAGAGGTTGGGGTGACGGGGAGAGGCTGGGTTGACGGAGAGAGGACTGTGTTGACGGGGAGAGTACTGGAGTGACGGGGAGAGGCTGGAGTGACGGCCGGGGAGAGGCTTTGACGACGGGGAGGAGCTGGAGTGACGGGGAAATTCTGGGTTGACAAGGAGTGACTGAAGTGACGGGGAGAGGCTGGGGTGACGGGGAGAGACTGGTGTGACGGGGAGAGGCTAGGGTCATTGAGAGAGGCTATGGTAACGGGGGTTTATTCCAAACAGTTCAATTACATATTTAAAAAAAACAGCCGCAATTTTGCCAACTGTACTGTTTTAATAGTCAATGCAAATTCTGTTCATCTGCCAAGTATAGGGTATCATACACATGAAAAAAATGTAGAATAAGATGTTTTACCAATCAAAAGATTAATTCCCCACAAATTCTTTACAGAAGAAAAATAATACTGAAAAAAAGGAAATCGAAGAAAAATATGTCTTTCACTTTCGTGAAAATTGAAGCAACACCTTTTGATTGTATTTGCTGCGCATTTTAGGTACGAGTTATGCATTGTATAGAGATTAAATAATGTATGTAATATGAAAATATCCTATCCAAACCCACAATTTGTTCTTTCTGGAGACATCAAGATATCGATTTTCACTTGTTATGAACTCCTCACAGTAATTAATTATGTGTTCTATTAAAATGTGTTTAATATGTTGTTTATACCATATAAGGGGCCCTCACCTTGGCCGGGGGGGGGGGGGGGTGGAGAGGGTGCTCGCCGGTGTCCCAACGCTTACCAAGGGTTGCATGGCTGACACGCACCTCAGGTTCCCTGCTGTGTAACCTAAACGAACGATTCTTTCGTTTTCCCTATGTCGGTCTACCCCCAACATCCACCCTTTAACACACTTCTTATAAGGAAATTGAGGATATCGAAAACCTTGGTGTAAACTCATTTGCATATATATTGCCTTGTATCAGGTAAGAAGAACCTGTTTAATTAAAAACCGCGAATGATGCTACATATCACGTTAGTTTTAGAATCAACTAACTTCATTTTTCTGTTGAATTGCTGAATCTGAAATGTGGGTTTAAATTATTTAAGTTTTAAATTAATTAAGTTTTTACTGATAGTATGGCCTTTAGTGTTATCTCCCCTGTCGCACCCTGTGGACATAGGGTGTACGTTTGACTGTTAGTGTAACTATTGTCTACCCTACGCAAGATTGTTTATACAAATAAACGGACAGATGAAAAAGATTTAGATAATTTTTTAAATATAAAATCTAAATATTTTTCGAATACCGCACAATCGATCATTCTAAATGAAATGGATCTCTCCATAGTCACAGTTATCTCTTTTGAGTAGTGGCAAAGTACATACTACACACATTTTCGTAGTACACGATTTGAAATTATACAGAGTTAGTCTAATTTTACTTCTAAATTCATAAATTAAAGGGGTTTTACACACCCGACCCTTCTGCTTCTACATTAGTTTAGAAAATTTGGATTCCCACCTATTGGCCCCTAGCATCACTGAAGAATCCGAAGTGGACGAAACAGCTGTATGATGTAGTTTAATGAACTTTATCGGCATATTGTAAGTATAACTAAAAGGTGCAGCATAAGTGTGTGTTACGTCATCTTTCTACAACATAGTATCGGTGAGATTTTGGTGGTTTATAAAACCTGCTATGCCATCATGACGGCAAAAACATTCACGGGTTGTCACGTGAACACAGTTCTCATTTCGAAGCTTTCTCTCTCAGAATAAACCTGCTTGTACACTGTTAACCAATCAGAGATGACCGTTAAAGTCTGGTTCTTGGCTCTTGACTTTGGAATTTTGAAAAATCTGTAGTGACGCAGATTTTGAATATTTTGCTGATGATTAATAAATATTTCAATGATATTAAACAAATAATCAGGAGTCAAGTGATTAATTATTTTATGCATCAAAATTAATTTGTGCTTCTTACGCCTAGATTCTAATTTTTCCATGTCTGTTTCTTGACTGCACTTCACGCGGATGTACCTGACAGTGGTATCCGATGATGTTTTGAGAATCTCGTCCCGTCTCTAGAATAGTATTAACACATATCAAATTATTAAAAAAAAAGAACAATTTTAATTACTCGGATGCCTCATTCTAATTTTGTGGAAGATAAGCTAATAGTAAAATTCAGTAGAGGACTTCTTAATAAAAACGGAATCATATAAGTTATTCGAAACTTGTTTCCGGATCCTATTCCTTTACATTTTCTGTTTGTAATGTTGTAATGATGTTACATACATTTGGAATGAAATAAAGCCTATATCAATAAAAAAACTTAGCGACTGCCAGCATATGAATCGGACATCCTCCATATCCTGGGGCTACGATCACCTACACTCTCTACACACTGGAATATGTCATGGCAAAGCCGAACACTCCGTATGCGCCACCTTGTTGATTGGGCAAGAAGACTGGATCGAACCTTTGATGTACATCAAAAGAATCGCGTTGCCACATAACGGCAGAAATCGACAGGTTTTGAAGTCGGTTGCGGCTAAATTGTAATCTTTAAAGGACAGGCATGCAGCCTTGCGATTGGTCAGGACATTTAACCTGAGTGTGCATTCAGCTTTTTCATTTACTTATAATTCTCATTGACTGAAAGGTCTCACAAGGTTTTTTTTAATTGTCACTAAGTCATTTTCATAACCAAGAGTTTGTATCTAGCAGCTTTGCTGTATTTTCTTGTTAAATAACATTACTAGCACTTCGAATTATTTACCTACATGACGGTCGTCATTTTTACACACATTGACACGCTCCTCTGGTGGTGACGCGGTCGATCAGATATCAATCCGCCGAGCCTTTTTCTTTGCGTATATTACTGTGCGCTAATTTATACGTAGTCAGAGTTTACTAAGGTGAGGAAGGGAGAGGTGTAAATATACAATCGTATATTATGTCGATATACAAATTTTATGACACACAAAACTTGTGTCTGTTTATACATTACGATCATTAACGGTCCAATATGTCTAACTTCAGTGCATTTGACGATATGGTATCTTTTGTCTGTATGTATACGATATGCACTGGAACCTTCTGTATGTATATTTTTCGCTATGGTATAATAAAACAACGGACACTATTTTGTCCCTAGTTCAAAGGCAGTTACAGTGAGTTATTAGTTTTTTTCTACTTGATAACCAAATATTAAAGTTTGTTATGAATTACTTTATGAAAGTGTCAAAGGTGTTCATTTCCAGTGTTGCTGTGTGACTTAACCACCAGCGCGCAGTGTCTAGCGTCAGCGTCAGAGCTAATTACCGACCAGCAAGGTGCGACCGAGCGGATAATGGTATCGTGATTCGGTAACGAAAACCGTGGTGACGTGTCAAATTAACTCTTAACTTTCTTATAGCGGTCACGTCATACAACAATTAGATTGTAATACAAAGATTTGGCAGCAAACTTCCCAGACTATTCAAGCATCATGGTGTTTTTGACATATGTATCGCAACACATGAACATGTATGTCTTGGTCAATGAGTCACAAACAGATTCTGAGCAATACATGAAAACATGCACATAAATGTATAATTTTAATAATCACCATCAGCTTCGTTAAGATTATCCCAGCATGCTGGGTAGATTGTCATGTAACTATCTCAAATCAAAGGTATTCAATTAAATCAATGCTATAGATTGGTTACATATATAGAATGTGTATCGTGACAGATTGTTGGTATGTGGTATACCATTTGTTAACAGCTTCCATGGAGAAGAGTTATGGTAAAACGCAAAAGGCTGTGCTAACACCGTATTATCTACCGTCAAGCAACGCGACTATGATCATACAACAATAAAAATGAAACGAACCATTTTTTCTTCAAATAACGCAGCAATAGGAGCATCCAATTACGTTGTTTACCTTAGATTTAACGACAAACGATGCGCCATGGCCCACATACATGCTACATGTACATCAAATGCACAGTTCGGCTAGATATTCGTTATATGGTAGTTTCGCCGCACTCTGGTCGTCATAGACTTGGAAACAACGCCATTTGGATTTTCTTAATTGAAAATAATGATACCCATTTGATAAGCAAACCTGTTCTATTGTTTGTTGGTTTATTTTTTTAGATCTGTGCATTTGCCACATGTATGGCTGCTGTATAGTCCTAGTAGACACTGGCAACAAATACATGTTGTATCCCGTAGCACGTCGTCAGGAGTGGAGACTGATTCCTGTCTGAATAATATTTCTTTCTTCTCTTCCTTTGGCATACATTGGAGAATCCAAATGATTTCCCCTAGAATTATATATTTCTCAATGTGCTCTTTGATGACACGGTAAGTTTTGCAAATGTCGTTTGCATGTGGATTTTAGGAGTCAGATTCAATGAATCGAGAATTTAACATTTCTTTATACTTATAAAGTTTGTTATTCTCCAACATGTCTTCAAACTTGACCTGTCGGCGACTGAACATATGACTTGAGGATGAAATAAGGATTATACTTCATTTTGACTACGTATACGGTAGTATGCCCGCAGTTGGATACGAACATATTCTATGGTGTGCTTTTGCATTCCATAGCTAGTGAATCAAAACAAGGTACTGTCTTTATATTTACAACATTATATTTTTCATGTGCTTTACGAAGAAAAAATTCGAATGGGGCTGCTACGATGGTTACACAGTTCTACATATGACAAAAACACACATTGTAGGACTACAACGATAAATAAACTGAAATAAACAAAACATTATCAACATCACAGTTTTGAGTATGACAAGAACCACACCGGGACCAGGTACTGATTCGGACGCTGAACTTTCACCTGATGAACCATAGCTCGAATCTATAGCGCTATTTGTTAGACGGAAGTGTCCTGGTCCAGCTTTGTTACAGCTAATTCAAACGGAACATGAAGGGAGGTTACTTCATATAACCACCAAAGTGCAGTGGGACATGGATCATAAGGGTACAGACGAAGTAGGACGTCATCGATATTCATACTGTATAACAAGTACACCATCTCCCCGATTTGATCAAATGCGTCATCAACAAAAAATCCCTGAACACCATGTGTAATATTGTCTCTGTGGAAATGTCGATATTCACTCCGCTGAAATCAATTAAAACCTGCAGGGATAGAAGTATTATTATGATGTAAAGATGGAGAGTAGATGGAGAAGAGCATCACAACAGAATATGTCGACTCCAATACGATAGGTAGACGTCTGGATTCCGCCTCGTCGCCGACACAACAGTAAAAGGCTGTCCCGTGATAGCCTTTCAAATCCGGATTTTCTGTGGGAGCTTGTCATAGGAAATCAAGGATAAATCCAGAAAATGTCAGGGCACTAATAAACGGATTTATTCGCTACAGGAGAAATGACACATCGTCTGATTTCATTTCTCTCAGATGTTTAACGAAAATGTATATAAAGTTAATACTGTCAGTGCCTATTTGATGTCTCAATCTGTCGGCATGCCGTTATTTAAAATAAAATTATTAATTCATAACTGACCGATCCTTGTTTCCTAGTGAATTATTGAGCATATGAATTAATTTTATTTGCGAGCTATATTTCTAAAGAAACAAGTCAATGAAAGGATAAAATTACAGCAAAGTCCGTATGGTTGCCCATAACCAGCTGTCCATAATTGCAACTTATTGTACGCAAAATAACGATCTCACTTGAATATCTCCTTGAAATTATCTCCCTTGTGTGCGTGTATCGATTGGTAAGAACAACCTCCCCTGTAGGTATGCCTTCGTTTTTTAGGCTGAACACTTAATGTTGGTATTGTGGTTTTTTGAAGTTATAAGGTCCCGAGATCGATACTTGTAGCTTTTATCTTGCCCTTGATCTTTATTATTATTTCAAAGACTCAAAATTCGGATAAAAAATAATTTTTAAATTTCAAGCTTTAAAGAGCATAGTTCAATGATAATGGAAATGTGGCAACGCTATAATTTGAATTACAACTTCATACATAAAGCTTAATTTTACTTTAATAATGAAACAAGCTGTCTTGGTTATATACATGCTACATCAACTACAATGGCCAACATTGCGAACAGGACGGCTGAACACGAGTGATACTTTTCTACGAAATAGTGCACATAACAGTAGCCGTCGATTCCACATCCATCTTCACCCCAGCAGACTCCAGAACCAGACACACACAAACACACACATTCAAACAAATTTCTGCTACAAAGGACACATAAAAATATTCATTTTCACACACACAATGACACAATGGATTCCCCTTCCTGTAACAGCAGTACATTGCACTAATACACTCGAGGACACACATCCCCTACGTAGCCCTTGAGGCCCTCGTGTACTGAACACCACACCCGGTTTTACCCCATTTTTATCTTACCGGCACAAGAAAAAATCAGCGTTGTTGTTAACCATTCTCATGCCCTGCACTTACCAACAGATCCAGATGATATATTCGTCGGCCATCAATGGAATCACAAAACATTTAAGAAGAAACATTTTGACACAGGTAGAAGGGCTAAACGGGTTTGAATGCGAGACAAAAACTAGGGAAAAGTGAAATTTCTAGGAAAACCGAAGTTCCTGGGGGAAAGAACGCGGACAAGCAGGTGTACCGAAATACCTGTTCACGTTTAATTGGGAAATCAAATCCTGGTCGCCTTGTCGCAACGCGAGAGCATTTTTATTTGGCGCCACCCGACGGTTCGATTTATTGTTCATTTTTCTCTGGCTGCAGTGTCTTCACTTGACATATAAACTTTATCTATTTTACAACATTTATGAAACAAGCTATCCAACTTATATTAACCCCTCTTGCGGTCCCGAATGTTAGCGCGCGAGAAGTATGATTTTGGGAGGAAACCGGAATATCCGAAGAAAGCCCACGTGGTCGGGCAGGATGACCCCCAAACCGTTTCACGTCCAGTCGGGGAATCGAACCGCGGCTGTCTTGTTAAAAGGCAATTGCGCTATCCACTGCACCACCGGACCACACAACACTTGACATGATTCTCCTTCTGCGAAAACAAAATCAAACCTTAACTATAGAACACCTTCGTATCTACATTGTCGATCGGTAGTTTTTGTTTATCATCGCAAAAAAGGTACCGGAACCGACTACAATGTATTGATCTCTGTTTAGTACATGTAGTTGTTGAAGACGAGAGGACCATGGGACGTATCCGCCACCTCAATACCATTGCATTGAACCAACAAAAACATACTTTAGCAGAGCCAGTTCGTTTATGCAGAACGATTTTAACAGTTATTGGAATGTATACCGTTAAAGGCTTTATCACAGCTGGTCTGAAAGTAGCTTCATATAACATGTCCTCATTTCTTAAACCAAAATCTTAAAGATGGTCTAACTGTTTGGATCGTGATATATAAAAGCAGTCTGATAACAGTCAAAGTATCATGTCTGCTATGTTCTTCTATTACTAGTACTACTGTTTATGTACTGTACTTTAATCATTAGACATTGGAATTTTGAAATGACAGCGACTGCACTAATTAAATGTATTTTTCACTTATCAGAAGGAAATTGTAGTAGCCATTGAAAAGTAAACAACCGGAAGTAATAGTAGAAATCGCAGTGCAATACGAATTTGTAATGTCCAGCTAGGTATATGACGGGGAAATACTGTCTAACTGGCAAGCTAGTTTTTTCAGTCATGCGGTATAATCTTGAATGAGGCTCTATGTCACTGTATTTAAACTACTTTAATAAAGGTCAATCGTAGCTACATGTACCTACTCACCAAATACTATGACTACAGGACTTATGGTTTTACGGTTCTCAAAAAGATATCGAAAGTGCCAATTGTTAACCCACAACTCATGTATTCGAACAGCTTTGATCATGCTCCATCAAAGTCACATATACCCTCTGACCAAATATCAGGACTCCAAAACTTTTTGTTTAAAAGAAGATGTTGTTTGAAGTGTTTGTCATACTTGAATTCTTGAAAGAGGGTATTTTATTTGAGTAACTTTACAAAAGCTCCTTCCGGCTACCTACACACAACCTATCATAACCCTGTGTCTTTTTGTTCTTAAGAAGATGTCGAAAATGTCGGAATGGCAGTAGAAACGCTTTTTTCCCCGCCCCCAAAAAAATGATTTCGTGTTTTGAAATAACGATGCGCTACGTACTTTACATCAAAAATTTCTTTATTCACAAAACGGTGTCAGTACAATAATAAAGATTGAAAAAATTATTTATACAAGAATCAAATTTTCTATCATTGAATAAATGATAAATGTACACGAATTAATCTACCTTGTCGAATTAGCTTCTGACCAATTTCCACACTTACAAAAATAAATAAATAAATACAAATGTAAATAAAAATAATATGTAATATAATGTGTAAATGATACAGGAGCTTTTACATAAAATTGAATATAAATTTTGTTAACAGATTGTCTAAATTAATACACTTCCTGTTGCATGATGATATTCATTCTGTCCTGTATAAGTCAGTCAGCTATTGATTTCCCGTCGTGTAAAAGTACACGTAAACTCGCTATCACCTACTTACACACAACGTATATCACCTGTCACCTTCTCTACCCTCCGTATGTAATCATTTTCTCGCCGGGAAGTGTGTACTTTAACAAACACAGGGGACTGTATTGTTACAGTTACTATGTAACACAGGGGATGGTATCGTTACAGTAACTATCATACACAGGGGGTTGTATTGTTACCGTAACTAGTAACTACCATACACAGGGGATGGTATCGTTACAGTAGCTATCAAACACAGGGGGTTGTATCGTTACAGTTACTATGTAACACAGGGGATGGTATCGTTACAGTTACTATGTAACACAGGGGATGGTATCGTTACAGTTACTATCAAACACCACAGGGACCTGAGAATTTGTTACAGCTAGTTTTGGACCTGAAATAGGGTGTTTAGAGTAATTTTACACATTTGGGGGGATTAAGATCAATTTTCGATAAAAATGCCCCCTCATGAGTCATAAAAGCTAGCTGTAACAAATTCTCTGGTCCCTGTGTCAAACACAGGTGTTTGTGTCGTTACAGTAACTATCATACACAGGGAATTGTATTGTAACGATAACTATCACACAAAGGGGATGGTATTGTAACGATAACTATCACACAAAGGGGATGGTAGTGTTACGATAACTATCACACAAAGGGGATGGTATTGTACATCATTTTTATTGGTCTCTTTATTCATGAAATTCAGCAAAAAAAACATGTGTCGAGTTTTGAACAGTAATTGATGTACGAATAGATATTTTGAAGAAAAATAATCCTCCAAATGACAACCAATATTAGTATGTGTTTGGGTAGATCAAGACTTCGGTTTTCATATAATTAAAAAATCACCGATCTCTGCGCCAAGATAATTAACT
This sequence comes from Mimachlamys varia, assembly GCA_947623455.1. NCBI lineage: Eukaryota > Metazoa > Mollusca > Bivalvia > Pectinida > Pectinidae > Mimachlamys > Mimachlamys varia. Next base: position 13,911,377 of record OX392542.1, on the reverse strand, counting down.
TCTGTAAAACAGAGCAAGGCTCTGTACTACAAAAACCTTTTCAAATCTATGCATTACGACCTTCGACCTCCATGAGTCGTTTCAAATCCAAGTATTACGATCTTCGACATCCAAAATAAAAAAAAATATATTTAAAAAGCATGTATTGCGATCATCGACCTACCCGAATCGTAACAACCCAAGTATCATTATCAGAACCTACAATACAACGGTGTAAATTGCAATATCATGATCTTCGACACCATTTTTATTGCACAAATTCCGATGTTTTTGTTTTACTTTATATATCTGCCATGATATTTGATCTACAAGAAAAACGTGTCAAGTCCCTGTGCTTACCGAGATCATCGACCTAACAACAAAGTAATCACGGCGGGAATCACTCACGAAATCCCCGGAGCACTGACAAAAGCTGTTGAATTATTCAATGATCGAGTGCTCGATCGGCATAAATTTACATTCGTATGGTACATTCGTGTTACCAATACGTTTAAACGGGATCTCAAGACGTTTTGAGCAGAGTTGTTGATTTCTTGCACGTAAAAAGAAAAGCACAATTTACAAATGACAGAAAATCCGTAAAAAGTCGGTTTTTCTTTCTCGATATTATTGTAAAACACCGAGCTTAGTTATATGATACTGTTTATAAGTTTAATTACACATTAACGCTCATTTAAATCCCGTGATATTTTTCGAACATTTAAAATTGGAAACAGGTCCAGTATTCATTTCCTGATATCCGAAAAAGCCCTCAGAAACCAATGTCATATTGTTATATTATCTTCATATTGTCTTACTTACATCTTTACGTTGACACATATTGTATGGTAACTAACTAGCAAGGTTAATTTACATAACCCGAGTTTACTCTGTCCATGATACCAGACTACATACTATTTTGACAGATAAATGTCTGATGTGGGGCCAGAGCACACTCCTCTATGAAAATGTGAACTTATCGACAACGTTTGGTGGCTGATAGTTTTGGGGTACTGAAATAAAAAACGACAATGACAGAACACATGTACCTCATATATATCGATAAATTCATTGTTAGTATATCCAAACCCGCTTTGAATATCACAAACAGCTCCTAATTTCCGCCACGGTAGATTCCGTTAGGGGCCGCGGTGGCCGAGTGATTAACGTGTTCGGACATTCTACATGTACTACTAGCCCTCCATCTCTGGGTTGCGCATTCGAATCCCACATGGGGGCAGTTGCCAGGTACCGACCAAAGGTCGGTGGTATTTCTCCGGGTACTCTGGCTTTCCTCCACCTCCAAAATCTGACACGTCCTTAAATGACCCTGACTGTTAATAGGACGTAAAACAAAATAAACAAAACCAAAATCGTTCGAAATTTCCCACCTGGGCGGGCTCTTTGTATATAGGCCACGGGTAAATAATACACAAGCCGTACTGATCCAGACTGAAAACGGAATACAATATTTTTTTTTTTTTTTTTCAGTTTAGAAATATTTTGATATCTTAGCAATTTCATAAATATATGTATATATTTACTGCTTGTAAGCATACATACATACTTTTATTGTTGTTTTAATAGGAGGTGCCAGGAATACAATATTCGTGTTCAGAAAATTTCCGGACCACTTTTGTTTTTTGGTTCCATGGTCGATCCTCGATACCGTTTGGTGGCTGGCGAATTCTACGTTTCAACCAGAAATGTTGTCGGGGCCAGAGGAATCTCGGACTAGGTTTAACTATATACGTACCAATAACTAACTTCTCTTTGCATACACTCTAAATCGAGGAAAAAAGGCATCTGACATATTACTGCTAGCTTTCAATCACTAGGTCGTGGTTCGTGACCTACATAGTATCAGGTATATGGGCCAGTCGCCGGGTACTGGCCAAAGGTCGGTGTTTTTCCTCTAGGAATTCCGGTTTTCCTCCACTACCAAACCTCCTTGCACGTCCTTGCGTTTAAGTACCATAGCAAGATAGCAGACAAATTAAATTTGATCGAAAATCCGTGGCAGTTTCAGTATGAATGTCTCCAAGCATTTCAGTTGTATTGGGGTTACCACGGGGGCCTATTATGCAAAATATTATGATGTTTACAGCTGTGTTTACATATGTATATATACCTTCTTAAGTATTCTTAAACTTAAGTGTGTATAAGTTATTTCACAATTTTGATGGGATAATATCAAATTTTGATAAACATGATAAAACGATGGTCAGATCCCCAAAAATCAAAATGACGCTTAAACACCATAGTTAAGGTCCAAATATAGCAGAACAAAATCATCAGTGCCCTGTTACAGTAACATGTGTGTACGTGCGGAGTTGTAAAATATTTCTGTTTGGTCGAACAACAATTTAGTAGTCTATACTTATATTCCGCATTTATTATTTGATTGATCGTAAAGAATAGTTAAGACGTAGTAGATCCGACTAAAGGACTTGACCGTGCTCCGTCGGTCCATCATGACTTCGGCCCAAACAAACAGAAGGTTGATCTACAGTATTCTTTAGGCTTCTATTAATGGCGATGGGGCACTGACATTTCTGACAGCTTGATCGACTGTTTGAAGAACGGTATCAATAAAAGATCCACACCATTGACCTTTTCAGTAAACGGTCAATAAAGAGGGACTTTAAGGATGCATTCGAAAATAGTGCGCTTGTATATTTTTTCTCGAAGAATGTTTAATATAATATGATTTTCCTAATCATATTGAACTTATGGATTGAAAGACATTTTGTTTAACATTCATAGGTAGAAATATAGTGCAGTGATCAATCTACGTGCTAGTCTCGAGTCCAGTACTCATAAAATTCTGAAAGGACTCATAGAAATTCTGAAAATTCCCTCAATTTAACATTGTGGGACCCCCCATTGTTTTCGGCAATATGTACAAAAAGGACCCATGAAAATAAATTGTATATTGATCGATAATAGTGAAGCGCAAATGTTAATATAACAAGGTAATGTAACATATTAAGTAAAAGTCGAAGTTATGTTTTTATTGAATATTATTTTTTGTTAAAATGCTGTTTCTTCTTGTCTGATACATGTGTTTGTCGTTTCTCACAAGATTTTCAGGATTTTGTTTTGCCCGCAGTAACACTAAGTGAGGAATTGGACATCACTGGTATACAAACACCGTTGATTTATACACCGTGCATACATGTATACACAGACTTAAGCCAAGAGTGACTAACCCATATAACCATTATACAAAAAAATTGAGGTTGGCGTTGAACGCTAAAATATTTACATGAAAATCAGCCAACGAGCTAAGACCTCTGCAAAGCCTTTTTGGACAATTTAGTCCAGCCACTACGTACTAGCCTGACCCCTTATTGTAATGGTCATACGTTGTTGCCCACACAACAGTTCAATTATCTGTACGGTCTATATATGTTGGTATAAATCATGTTTACCCTTTATTTTGGCCGCAGACGGAGGCGGAGAAGCGCCAACTTGAGACAGTCGGGATTAAGGATGTCATGTCATCAGTCACAGAGCAACTGGACAAAACTATATAAAAGAGTCGATGAAGCAAATCAAACCCAGGGACATCAAAAACATTTTTATAGCAGCATGTCCGAATAGGCTCTAGCTAGAGTATGTATACCAGGGCGACCTGGTATTGGCGCCACATCACAAGAACGTGTTAATCATGTTCTGCAGGACTAATATACACGCATATTTTGAATGATCTTTGATCTTTATATGCTATCTTGCCATTGACATGAATAGTTCGAACCCCGTCGATAAAATATGTTATTGAATAATAAATAAATAACCATAACGTCGACGATGTGACGGCACGTCTCTTACCACGAAAAATAATTAAATAATTAGTTATTTTATATAAAATGAAATAAAATAATATCCGGATTTTTTTGTGAAAAGGCTTCAGAATGCATTAACCTTTTTGTAGTCTTGTTTTACCTCTAGATGTGTGTAATTGAATCTTCTAGTGTTACATTTCCTGACAAAGAATTAGAAAGTGATAATAGATAGTACAGGTACTAGAATACGATAATAAACAGTAGAGGTACTAGAATACGATAAAAAGAGCAGGCACTAGAATATGATGGTAAACAGTACAGGTACAAGAATACGATCATAAACAGTACAGATACTAGAAAGTGATAATAAAAAGTAGCTTTTATAAAGTTAAAATAAATAAATAGTTTTAAATTTGGCGAAGTGATAATACACATGAGTTACTAACAAGAGATCCCAGAGGGATCTTGGCGCCCACAATAGACACTCTTTGTTTGTTCTTAAATTGTTGGATTTTTTTCCTTCCTTTCCCTTTTTTGTCTAACAAGTATTTAATTTTAGTTCTATAACATTTTGAGAAATCAGCTCCCCCCCCCAAAAAAAAAAAAAACAAATAGAACAACTAAGAACCAGCAGAACCTATATATGAAACAAGAAATGTTCATGGTCAAAACCGTCTGTCAGCCGATTTTTTCTTTTCAGTCCTAAACTCAAAAGGGCACTACTAACCACGATGGGAAACATACATATGAAATTTGAAAAAAACCCATACAGTAGTGGTAAAGAAATAGCGATAGCAAACTATTACTAGCCAATCCAAAATCGCCGCCTGTCAGCCATTTTATTTATCGGAGCTTTCCGAAAATGGACCATGCACAACTAGGCACCAAGGGGAACCTAAATATGAAATTTGAAAATGATCCATCGAGTACTTCTCAACATATAGCCGTAACAAGAACACAAATATTTTTTAGAAATGTGCACTTAAGATCAGTTGTGATTTCAATTATGTACGTTTGTAAACCAATTATTGTAATGTCATGTAAAATGTATATTTGGAGAAGGCGTTGACAAGTTGTAATAACTTGTGCCTAAACCCCTGTCAACTTTTGAAGCTACTAGAAAGTGATAAAAACAGTAGCTACTAGAGAGTGACAATAAACAGTAGCTACTAGAGAGTGACAATAAACAGAAGCTACTAGAGAGTGACAATAAACAGTAGCTACTAGAGAGTGACAATAAACAATAGCTACTAGAGAGTGACAATAAACAGAAGCTACTAGAGAGTGACAATAAACAATAGCTACTAGAGAGTGACAATAAACAGTAGTTACTAGAGAGTGATAATAAACAGTAGCTACTAGAAAGTGACAATAAACAGTAGCTACCAGAGAGTGACAATAAACAGTAGTTACTTGAGAGTGACAATAAACAGTAGTTACTAGAAAGTGACAATAAACAGTAGCTACTAGAGAGTGACAATAAACAGTAGCTACTAGAGAGTGACACTAAACAGTAGTTACTAGAGAGTGACAATAAACAGTAGCTACCAGAGAGTGACAATAAACAGAAGTTACTAGAGAGTGACAATAAACAGTAGTTACTAGAGAGTGACAATAAACAGTAGTTACTAGAAAGTGACAATAAACAGTAGCTACTAGAGAGTGACAATAAACAGTAGCTACTAGAAAGTGACAATAAACAGTAGTTACTTGAGAGTGACAATAAACAGTAGCTACTAGAGAGTGACAATAAACAGTAGCTACTAGAGAGTGACAATAAACAGTAGCTACTAGAAAGTGACAATAAACAGTAGTTACTTGAGAGTGACAATAAACAGTAGCTACAATGTACTAGAATGTGAAAATAATAAGAAACTACTAGCAAAAGCAATCATAAGAAATAACCACACATTTTATATGTTGTTCATTTTTATTCCCCCAGTCGTTACATCTGAGAACAAACATCTCGGTTCCTGTTGAAAAAGAAACATTGATCTTAACCCAAGGTTATGTTTATATACAGCAAACATCACTATAATGTCAACATTTCATTTCAACAAATTTTATTGACATATAGATGTTAAGTTGTCAAAGGGATTGGGCAACAGGCACAGCCTATGTAAGCCCTCTCAATATAAACAATACACTGGTGGCAAAATTGTATACGGAAATATATATATTAATATATTAAGTATGTCATAAAATAGCCGATTAATTAAACAGTCAATGGATCTAATAGTTTTTGAATAAAAATTTTGATAAATATTTACTGAAATGAAAGTTACAACAAACATATATACAGCAGCTCTTTTATATCAATTGGTTATGGAAATGTAATCTTATAAATTTAGGCTAATTTATTATTCATTATGAGATCAATATAATTCTGGACCATCCAGAAGACACAGAGTGTAGGCCGCACTGTCCATGGTTTCACTTAGACCTACTACATCTGGTCTCTGGTTGGCAGATAAAAGTTTACTATTAATATACCAAGACATAATTAGGAAGAATTTCATTTAAGTCTTTCCATTAAATATATAATAACATCATAATTGGTGTGAGCTGTATAAGAATAGATACAGCACAACCTGTCCAAACCAAAAGTCAGTGGGATCAAATACTCTGACCGGTCCATACAGGAGTCTGAACTGCCATGGCAGAATAAGGTTAAATTAAGGAAGAAATGCCCGGATTAGATTATAAGGCCACTACATATAGGTTTTCAAATTGTAAAAGTTTCGGTTTAGACAGGTTATACTGTAACATAAGGATTGGAACTCAAGACAAACATCCAAATATGTAAGATAACTTTTAAGTATGATTATGGGCAGATGTTGAGAATGTTTTGACATAAATAGGGGAAGAAAAATAACTAAATAGATTACAGCTTAAATTTAGGAAATCTTTTAGTGTTTTTGATGTATGCAAGAATATGTCTGAATATTGAGATGTTTATTTCATTGTCACACAGAATGCAACCATATAAAAGTACTGATAAATTAAAATGATCATGAATTATAAAATTTTGTATGTTTTCTCTCAATAAGTCTCTTTCTGTATCAAAAATAGGGCAGTGGAAAAAATAATGTTGCGCAGTTTCTTGTTTATACCCACAGCCACAAGTAGGATGATCTTTCAAATGGTCTTTAAATAAATCAAAATTCAAATTACTGCAACCATTTCTAAGTTGACAAATAATAATACTACATTTTCTATACATATTACTTTTAAAAATTGGAGTCACTTCATTTCCATCATTATCATCATTGGATACTGAAATAAGATTCTTAAATTTTGCAATGGATGGGGCATTAATAGTATCTAGATCTAGAGCATTAAATTCACGAAAAGTAGAAGGAAAGTAGCTATTCATATAACTGCTTGTCCTACATAGAGGAGTATTAAAATACCTATTTTTGCGTAAAGCATACATGTCTGGTTCTGGTCGATTAATAAAAGGATTTACTGAATCAGTTAGATAATTAGGGGCTGCATTATGCAAAATCTTGTACATTAAAATTAACTTGTGTTTTCTCCTTCTTTCCTGTAATGTTTCCCAGCCTAATTCCTTATATAGTTTTTCATGAGATGTTCCTTTTCGCATACCAGTTATGATTCTTGCTGCCTCAAGCTGTACAGATTCAATTAGATTTTTAGATTGATTGGTACAATTATCCCAGACAACATCAGCATATTCTAATAATGGTCTGATATATATAATTTTGTTAATGAATTTCTACTTAATCTATATTTCATGGCCCTAAGTAAGTTTATTCTTTTATGTGCTTTTTCAAAAATAGTTTGAATATGAATATTCCAAAATCCAGTTTCATGAAGTGATACACCAAGGTGCTTATGATGGGTTACATTAGAAATTATTTCATCTTGAAAAAAAATTGAAGGTACAATGGGATATTTTTTCCTTGTAAACAGTACTGATTTTGTCTTATTTGGATTGAATTTGATATCCCACATTCTTGCCCATTGACTTATCCTTTCCAAATCATGAGTTAATGTCTGGGATGCTTGTACCAAATCATTATCAATTATAACATATAATGAGGTATCATCAGCAAACAGTTTAATCTTACTTGACACCAATTCAGTTATATCATTAATATAAAGGAGAAATAAAAAAAGGACCGAGAACTGAACCTTGCGGAACACCAGCATTAACTAATTTGTATGAAGAAAAGAAACCTTCAGTAACAACCCTTTGTTTTCTATCAGAAAGATAATTTTCAAACCATTTAAGAAGTTTCCCTGTTATACCATATTTACTTAGCTTATGTATGAGACCAACATGCCAGATTCTATCAAAGGCCTTACTTACATCACAAAATACAAATCTTAAGTCCTTACCCTGATCAAGATTACTTATTATCTCATTATAGATATATAGAAGTTGATTTACTGTAGAATCACCAGGTATGAAACCTGACTGGTGTTCAGAGATAATCTTGTTAAACAAAAGATAGTTATACAGATACTTAAAAATGATTTTTTCAAGAATTTTCATAAAGCAAGAAGTAATTGAAATGGGCCTATAGTTAGATACATCATTTTCCCTTCCACATCCCTTATATATTGCATTAACATTGGCTTGTATCCATATATCTGGTATTTTCCCCGTACTCAGTGTTTTATTAAAGAGTAATTTCAAGGGTAAGGCTAATGCTGGTTTGAGTTTTTTAACTATCTTGGGTAAAACACAATCAGGACCAGGAGGTTTTTTTTCATTAATACAGGAGATTTGATCAATAACATCTTGCTCAGTAACTGTAATATTTGAAAGAGAAAAAGGAGGATCTTCAATATCTACATCAGGAAGTTCAAGACCAGGTGTAGTTGAGGATATGGAAGTAAAGTAGCTATTGAGACTTTCTGCTTTATCAATGGGATGGAATAGTATACTATCATTATATTTTAGAGGGGGGATAGATGTAGGTTTATTACCAAAATTAGAGACTGATTTGGCAATTTTCCACCATTTATTAGGAGGTATGGCATTATCATCAAGTGATTTTTGAAGTTTGTCTAAATATAGATCCTTAGATTCCCTAATTAAGTTAATTACCTCATTTCTTATCAATCTGAATTTATTCCAATGTTCTGCACTTCCAGTTGTTTTTGCTTTCCTATGGATTCTGTTTCGCTGTCTCATTTTCTTTCTGATAATGCCATTCATCCACGGTTTATCCCTAGGCCTGACAGTTATCAACTTAGATGGTATAAATTTATCTGAATATTCAAAAATTATATTAGTTAGAGTATTATTAAATTCATCAGAGTTCTGATTCTGTGAAATTTCTATCCAGTCAAAGGCATTAATAATTGAATTATTCATATTATCAAAATCGGCATTATCATAACACCATACTTTCTTTTTATAAGAATTCTGTTTAAAAACACAATAAGATATGCTGGTATGAATAGGTGAGTGATCACTGCAAAAGGGTGCACTTACATAGGTATTTTTAATGATGTTTACATTATTTGTAAAAACAAAGTCAATAGAAGTAGCACTCTCAGGAGTAATCCGGGTTGGTTCATTTATAAGGCTAATTAGTCCATATATTGATAACAATCGAGAAAGATATGAATTAGGTTGGACTGTCAGCATATCTACATTTATATCACCTGTTATCTTAATATCTGAAGAAGAATCAGTAGCTTTTAACAAGATGTTTTCTAACTTATGCCAATAGTCTATGTTGGAGTCAGGTGGTCTATACAAACAACCAAGTAGGAATTTATGATTATTATTTACAGTTATTTCCAGCCATAATAATTCTATATCATCGGATTCTAAATCAGGACGTCTTTTCGAATAGACAGTGTCTTTACAGTAGATAACTATACCTCCCCCCATACCATTTAATCTATCTTTTCTGAAGAATTTGCCTGGATGAGAGTCTATGTCAACATTATGTTTATCTACAAGGATTTTTTTATATACAAGTTCCAAACCCTCTTTCGTTTCTTTTTTTAATATTTGTAACTTTCCTTCAGTTCATTTCTCTTCCCACATTGCAAAACGTGTCTGTATATAAGTGCTGATTAGCAGAAGAATAAAATAGAAATACTGTTTAACTAAACTTCTTGATGATGCCAATATAAACATATCGATGTGCCCGTATACTTTTATTTCATGAACAAATATTTATATTAATCACATTAAACTTCCCTTGCCGATTTTGAAGCGAGTGGAACTGGTGTAAATTTCCATTTAATCTAAATGTATATATGGTTCGCTTTAATGTTTCCGTCTAACAGCTAACTGTTTCTACTCTACCAAGCACACGTAACCTGTAAGACAACCAAGATGTAAGAACTGTATATGTGTTGACGTGGCAACCCGTACAGAACACGACTGTCACAATTACCTTTGTTTTGAAAACATATCCTGGATTCTTGTATTCGTTTTAAACGATATGATATTTTTTTCACTTGCACGGTGTTTTAAAAATTCAAAAATCTCCCCTATGAAAAGTTTTACTCTGGTGCTTAAATCATTTTTTCAATTATTTCAGTCGGTATGTCTGTCCGTTTAGCTAGTTGAACTTTGCATTTGCGCAGGAGAGATAATAGTTTTACATACAGGGGGAGGAGCCAACAGTGAACAGTGGAGGTAACTACAAATGAAAAATATGTAAATGAGTCTACACCATAGTTTCCTACATAACGAAATGTGTTATATGAAAGTGTCAGATTGGGTGGTTGGTGGGCGTGAACAATCACCTCTATACTATGGAAGCCGTGAGACATTGCTCTGGTGTTGATAACGGTGCCAGACGAGTGACACGCTTCCCTCATGGAAGGCAAATTCGCTATCCAACCTTCCGTCCACTGTATTCGAACAAAAATCACCTACCACGAGGTTGCGGCTTTCCCGCTAAACACAATAGCAATGGGGGACATATAAAGTATACATGTAAAGGTTATTGCGTGATTTCTTGTCACTCGGGACTTATCGCTTGGGTGAGATATACATAATGTATCTCTTGTTACTCAAAACCATGCAATAATCTATACAATGTCGCTTTCTAGCTTTCAGCTAGAGGGAATTTCTCTTCAGCACAGCGAAAGAGCGTCCGACTAGGAACCTGATGATCGAGGGAAACACACTATTGCATTTCATGAACATTACAAATGGTGTTCGTGGTTCTCGTAACAGAGAATTAGAACCTGGCTTGTGGTGGTTGAGGAAGAACACACTTAATAGTGGGGAGAGAGTGTCAGATTTATTTCATATACATGTAATTATTTTCGATAATTTATTCTTTTGATAATCATCATATGAAAATATTGATATTCCTGTGGATGTTTTCCGTCAAATACTACGTACATTACCCTACTAGCTATAATGTACGTGTAACAGGCTAATAATATTATAATTCCTCTCTAGCATTCTTACATGCGTATCGTGACTTTTCCTTAGATTAAGACACAGTGGTGGTTGAAGCGAAACAACGACGATTGACATTTGTATCATAACAATTCATGATTGCCACGATATAGTTATTGAAGACATTATTAATCCATCGTCTGTTGAAATCCAAGTCCTATTTTCAATATTCTTGCATATGACATTTGTATGATTTCTCACCTACTACGAGGGGTGTTCCAAAAATATTGTCCCTTGCATCGGTGCTCATATAGCGGAAGTGCTTTTGTTCATTTTAATTTGCTATGCCCTTCAAAATACTCTCCGCCAGCCAAAACACACCTTTTTAGCCGGTCAATCCATTTTTGGAAGCATTTTTCATGCTCTTCAATGGGTACACCCATCAGACACTGATAAACAGCAGATCCAAGGGCATTTCTCGAATTGTATCTATTTCCAGATAAATGATATTTAAGTTTTGGAAAGAGAAAATAGTCGCAGGGGGCCAAATCTGGCGAATACGGAGGGTGCGGAAGGACGGTAACCTTCTCTGACTCCAAAAAGTCAGTCGCAATACGTGCCTTGTGAGCGGGTGCATTATCATGCAAAAGTCGGACATACTTAAGTCCTGTTTTAGGGCGGCGACTTTTGTACAGTGTAGTAGTTCTTCAACTTTCTCAGAACAACGTTTTTATAGAACTTGCCTGTGACCGTTCTGCCTTTTGGCACCGGGATTTGAATAGCTGGACCCTTATTAGTGAAAAAATAGCATACAAAACCTTCTTTACCGTTCGTATTCGTTTGGCAATACTTGGGCGTCTGGCATTTTTAGTGGCCCATATTCGGTTGGCAACCTTCCGCTTTGGTTCAAAATAATACACCCAGGTCTCATCACCAGTGACTATATTATCAAAAGCCTTTTGTACTATATTTTGGGTACATTTTGAGAAGTATTTTTGCCATTGTTACACGCGTCTTCTTTTGCTCATCCGTTAACAAATGGGGTATCCATCTTGCATTTATCTTTCTAACTTTTAGGTGTTTCTTCAAAATTGCATGAACTCTTGCTAACGATAAGTTTGTCATTCGAGCCAATTGTCTAGCGGTGAATCGAGCATCAGTTTGGAGGATATTTCGGATTTTTTCTATGTTACCTTTGGTCGTAGTTGTTGCAGGACGACCTGGGTGAGCAGCATCTTTCAGTTGCTGCTGCATAGGACTAAATTTACCTACCCACCTACAAACAGTCCTGTGAGACATTTGGCCCTCCCCATAAATGTCACACACCTCGCGGTGAATATCTACAGCCTTTATGCCGAGTAATGACCTACCTTTTATATAGGCCCTAATTTCAAGAAAAGCTCGTTTTCCTGTCAGTTTGTGTCTAGTCTAACGAATAGGCTATGAAACGATGTACACTGTACCGAGTCCAGTGAACGTGTGGACGAGATATTTACCTGTGTCACGAGCCAGTGATCACTCAATCGACACGAGGTGGTTTTGTGCATAAATTGCACGATTTCTGCGAAATAAAGCACAGATGACATTAATTATGGACCACCCCTCGTATGTACCGCAGTGTCTCTTTAGTTTACACGATATACATTATCATTACAGTGACTTCATATCGATATAACGATAAAACCAATGACTTCATATCGATATAACGATAAAACTAATGACTTCATATCGATATAACGATAAAACTAATGACTTCATATCGATATAACGATAAAACCAATGACTTCATATCGATATAACGATAAAACTAATGACTTCATAATGATATAACGATAAAACTAATGACTTCATATCGATATAACGATAAAACTAATGACTTCATATCGATATAACGATAAAGCTAATGACTTCATATCGATATCACGATAATAACAACGACTACATATCGATATAACGACAACCTCAATGACTATATATCGATATAAAGACAATCTCAGTGATAACATATTGATATTGAATCTAATAGATAATAGAAATTATATTTTAATGCGTTACATTCTAACTTGATTGACTCTTAAAGTTTATCAGTTATAGATTTAATGTTCGGAGTTTATTAATGATAGGACTAAGTGTACATGGGCAATGTGAATAACCATAACGTGTTCTAAGGGGCGCTACTCTTACTTTTTACGTACAAAGTTTTTTTGAGTATTTTGAGCGAGAATGTATCCACTGCATATGGCTGTACTTGCTGAATCAGTCATTCAATACATATAATTCATGACGTTAAAATAACAAATTATTATCATTTGATGGTAAACGAACCTGATTATAACCACGAAGTTCCGTACATGTAGGGGAGGAGAGGGGAGTGTGGGGTATAGTTTTACGTTTGTGTCCGGCCGTCATTCAGCTATCTCCTCCGGACTCTAATTTCTACGCTACCACTCACTATCACAACAGCAGGGATATTACATGTATTAAAAATAAATACTAACCGTTGAACTACATGTACATCACAGAAAAGTATATCTTAGCTCTTTATCCTGTAATAAATCAACCCTTACTGATTATAACCTAGTTAATCCTACCATATATAACTCGCCCTTAACTATACAGATTAATTTTAATCGTAACATTAACAAGACCATACATTCGCCGAATTACTGTCTACCTTTCTGAATGTGACCGCCTTGAGCAACAATGTGTCATACCCCAAATATATGAACTTTCAGGTTCCCGTGGTCACAGGGACCTGAGAATTTGTTACAGCTAGTTGTGGACCTAAAATAGGGTGTTTAGAGTAATTTTTACACATTTGGGGGGTTCAGATCAATTTTCGATAAAAATGCCCCTCAATGGTCATAATAGCTTTTATGACCATTGAGGGGGCATTTTTATCGAAAATTGATCTTAACCACCCAAATGTGTAAAATTACTCTAAACACCCTATTTTAGGTCCAAAACTAGCTGTAACAAATTCTCAGGTCCCTGTGCCCGTGGTGTAGAGAATAGAGACAGGACAAACTTTTTCTTTGATGTAGGTCAAACAAATAAACAAACAAACAATAAAACAATCAAGAATGTTAACAATTTAATTGACGAAAACAATGAAAATGTATGTAAATAATAAATGTAATATAGTACTCACTTGTAATTATACATTTTGATCATAGTTAATTGTTATATTTGAAAAATAAAACATAAATAAGATACAGGCATTGGATTACTCTACGACATCTTAAATGTTTCCGCGTCCATGTTTTGGGTTTGTTGTGTCTGAACTTCACTAGGTGGCAATACAACAGTCCATAGATCTGGCGGTACGTTATATTAACTTTTCGATGACGTCATCAAATATTTCAACGGGAATAACCAAGGTCATGTGACCCCATTTGGACCAATGAGTAAAAGTGTTACATACCAATCACATATTATGATAATAAAGAATAATACCTCAACATTTATTGAATTACACAACCCTTAATGAAATAACAATAACGACATTTTAACACGCAATTACTTAAATTCTAATTAAAAGCATAGTTTTAAAACGTACTGTGATTATTACGTCTGAGCACTTGATTGCAGAAAAGCGTCCAACCGATTGTATCACCCATCCTCGACATCCAGAGGTTACGCTCACCTTCGCTCGAACCAGTCTTCTTGTCTCATCATTAAGGTGACGCAGTTTTGCCATGACATAATCCAGGGGTGTAGAGAGGGAAGGTGATCGTAACCCTGGATTTATAGGATGTGTACCACCATAGCATTGGCACAACATCACAACCATGCGAAGCGTCTACATTAATGTCAGTTAATTTTGACGGCCCTGACCTTGTAGTCCGGTGGACCTGTCAGTATGCCGCTAGACGGCGCACCAGATGGCATTTTGTCGGGGATTTCCGGAAGTAGCTCGAACCTCTGTATCAGTGTTGTTAAGAACAAAAACAATTCCAGTCTCGCCAGCGATTCCCCCATACACACCCGCCGTCCTGGAAAACACATATGTTATCACGTTAAAAGTGCATTGTCAAACACATAGACCTGTAATTGATAACTCTTTAAATAAGTTAGCGCATCTCACTCAAAATAACTATGTTGGGGCATCCCTTGTCCACAATAACTATGTTTGGCATCCCTTGTCCAAATAAATTATGTTGGGGCATCCCTTGTCCACAATAACTATGTTGGGGCATCCCTTGTCTAAAATAACTATATTGGGGCATCCCTTGTCTAAAAGAACTATGTTGGGGCATCCCTTGTCTAAAATAACTATATTGGGGCATCCCTTGTCTAAAGGAACTATGTTGGAGCATCCATTTGTCTAAAACAAGAGGCCCATGGGCCTAAACGGTCATCTGACAATTGCAAACACTTATAGCAGGGACACACCCCTTAGTTCAAAAGTGTTCAAACCAGCATCATTGTCATAAACTATCTGTTCAGATCTAGAGTCGGTTACGAAATTTATTTATGGTGTTGTCAAAGCAATGAACAACATATCGGCCATGCTTGTTATACACTTTGCAATGATTTGGTAATCTCCTGTTTGATTGGCATTGCAAAATCAAAAGCGTCTTAGCTATAGTAAATGTATACCAGCATTGTGGAATACAAGACTGTATCACAACTACTTTCACTTTCAGAAATTTCTATCCTTCAGTGTATGTTAACAGGTATTTTACTAATCTTTAAAATTCAGCAAAGTTCCCCTTTTGGGGCCCCGCCCCTCTGGCCCCAAGGGTTGGATCAGCCTCATTTATATAAAATCTGATCGCCCTTCCCAAATGATGCTTCACATCAAAATTGGATGCAATCCATTCAAGCATTAAGGAGGAGTAGGATTTTAAAGCAAAAAATCAGCAAAGTCCCCTTTTGGAGGCCCCGCCCCTATGGCCCCAAGGGTTGGATCAGCCTTATTTATATAAAATCTGATCGCCCTCCCCAAATGATGCTTCACATCAAATTTGGATGCAATCCATTCAAGCATTAAGGAGGAGTAGGATTTTAAAGTAAAAATTCAGCAAAGTCCCCTTTTTGAGTCCCCGCCCCTATGGCCCCAGGGGTTGGATCAGCCTCATTTATATAAAATCTGATTGCCCTCCCCAAATGATGTTTCACACCAAATTTGGATGCAATCCATTCAAGTATTAAGGAGGAATAGAAATTTAAAGCAAAAATTCAGCAAAGTTCCCCTTTTGGGGCCCTACCCCTCTGGCCCCAGGAGTCGGATCAGCCTCATATATATAAAATCTGATCGCCCTCCCCAAATGATGCTTCACACCAAATTTGGATGTAATCCATTCAAGTATTAAGGAGGAGTAGGAATTTAAAGCAAAAATTCAGCAAAGTTCCCCTTTTCGGGCCCCGCCCCTCTGGCCCCAAGGGTTGGATCAGCCTCATTTATATAAAATCTGATCGCCCTCCCCAAATGATGCTTCACATCAAATTTGGATGCAATCCATTCAAGCATTAAGGAGGAGTAGGATTTTAAAGCAAAAATTCAGCAAAGTCCCCTTTTGGAGGCCCCGCCCCTCTGGCCCAAAGGGTTGGATCAGCCTCATTTATATAAAATCTGATCGCCCTCCCCAAATGATGCTTCACATCAAATTTGGATGCAATCCATTCAAGCATTAAGGAGGAGTAGGATTTTAAAGTAAAAATTCAGCAAAGTCCCCTTTTTGAGGCCCCGCCCCTATGGCCCCAGGGGTCGGATCAGCCTCATTTATATAAAATCTGATTGCCCTCCCCAAATGATGTTTCACACCAAATTTGGATGCAATCCATTCAAGTATTAAGGAGGAGTAGGAATTTAAAGCAAAAATTCAGCAAAGTTCCCCTTTTGGGGCCCTACCCCTCTGGCCCCAGGAGTCGGATCAGCCTCATATATTTAAAATCTGATCGCCCTCCCCAAATGATGCTTCACACCAAATTTGGATGTAATCCATTCAAGTATTAAAGAGGAGTAGGAATTTAAAGCAAAAATTCAGCAAAGTTCCCCTTTTTCGGGCCCCGCCCCTCTGGCCCCAGGGGTTCGATCAGCCTCATTTATATAAAATCTGATCGCCCTCCCCAAATGATGCTTCACATCAAATTTGGATGCAATCCATTCAAGCATTAAGGAGGAGTAGGATTTTAAAGTAAAAATTCAGCAAAGTCCCCTTTTTGAGTCCCCGCCCCTATGGCCCCAGGGGTCGGATCAGCCTCATTTATATAAAATCTGATTGCCCTCCCCAAATGATGTTTCACACCAAATTTGGATGCAATCCATTCAAGTATTAAGGAGGAGTAGGAATTTAAAGCAAAAATTCAGCAAAGTTCCCCTTTTGGGGCCCTACCCCTCTGGCCCCAGGAGTCGGATCAGCCTCATATATATAAAATCTGATCGCCCTCCCCAAATGATACTTCACACCAAATTTGGATGTAATCCATTCAAGTATTAAGGAGGAGTAGGAATTTAAAGCAAAAATTCAGCAAAGTTCCCCTTTTCGGGCCCCGCCCCTCTGGCCCCAGGGGTTCGATCAGCCTCATTTATATAAAATCTGATCGCCCTCCCCCAATGATGCTTCACATCAAATTTGGATGTAATCCATTCAAGTATTAAGGAGGAGTAGGAATTTAAAGCAAAAATTCAGCAAAGTTCCCCTTTTGGGGCCCCGCCCCTATGGCCCCAGGGGTCGGATCAGCCTCATTTATATAAAATCTGATCGCCTTCCCCCAATGATGCTTCACACCAAATTTGGTGGTGATCCATTAAGAAATGAAGGAGGAGTAGCATTTTGAAATGAAAAGTTTACTGACGGCGCACGGCGCACGGCGCACGGCGGACGGCGGACGGCGGACGACGACGGACGAAGCACGATGACTATAGGTCATCCTGACCCTTCGGGTCAGATGACCTAAAAACTATATTGGGGCATCCCTTGTCCAAAATAACTATGTTGGGGCATCCCTTGATCAAAATAACTATGTTGGGGCATCCCTTGTCCAAAATAACTATGTTAGGTCAACCCTCGACCATTATAACTATGTTGGGGCATCCCTTGTCCATAATAACTATGTTAGGTCATCCCTTGTTCAGAATAACTATGTTGGGGCATTCCTTGTCCAGAATAACTATGTTGGGGCGTCCCTTGTCCAAAATACCTATGTTGGGGCATTCCTTGTCCGAAATATTTATATTTGAACTGGGGCATCCCTTGTCCAGAATAACTATGTTGGGGCATCCCTTGTCCAGAATAACTATGTAGGGGCATCCCTTGTCCAGAATAACTATGTTGGGTCAGCCATTTTCCGAAATAACTATGTTGGGGCATCCCTTGTCCATAATAAGTATGTTGGGACATCCCTTGTCCAGAATAACTATTTTGGGGCATCCCTTGTCCATAATAACTATGTTGGGATCCCTTGTCCAAAATAACTATGTTAGGTCAACCCTCGACCATTATAACTATGTTAGGTCATCCCTTGTGCAGAATAACTGTGTTGGGGCATCCCTTGTCCAAAATAACTATGTTGGGTCATCCCTTGTCCAAAATAACTATGTTAGGTCATCCCTTGTCCAAAATAACTATGTTAGGTCATCCCTTGTCCGAAATAACTACGTTAGGTCAACCCTCGACCATTATAACTATGTTAGGTCATCCCTTGTCCAGAATAACTATGTTGGGTCATCCCTTGTCCAAAATAACTATGTTAGGTCATCCCTTGTCCATAATTACTATGTTAGGTCATCCCTTGTCCAGAATAACTATGTTGGGGCATCCCTTGTCCATAATAACTATGTTAGGTCATTCCTTGTCCAGAATAACTATGTTAGGTCATCCTTTGTCCATAATAACTATGTTGGGTCATCCCTTGTCCATAATAACTATGTTAGGTCATTCCTTGTCCAGAATAACTATGTTAGGTCATCCTTTGTCCATAATAACTATGTTGGGTCATCCCTTGTCCATAATAACTATGTTAGGTCATCCCTTGTCCGAAATAACTATGTTGGGATCTCTTGTCAAAAATTACTATGTTAGGTCATCCCTTGTCCATAATAACTATGTAAGGTCATCCCTTGTCCAGAATAACTATGTTGGGTCATCCCTTGTCCAAAATAACTATGTTGGGATCTCTTGTCAAAAATTACTATGTTAGGTCATCCCTTGTCCATAATAACTATGTAAGGTCATCCCTTGTCCAGAATAACTATGTTGGGATCTCTTGTCAAAAATTACTATGTTAGGTCAACCCTCGACCATAATAACTATGTTAGGTCAACCCTCGACCATAATAACTATGTTAGGTCAACCCTTGCCATAATAACTATGTTGGGATCTCTTGTCAAAAATTACTATGTTAGATCAACCCTTGCCGTAATAACTATGTTGGGATCTCTTGTCAAAAATTACTATGTTAGGTCAACCCTTGCCGTAATAACTATGTTGGGATCTCTTGTCAAAAATTACTATGTTAGGTCAACCCTCGACCATAATAACTATGTAAGGTCAACCCTTGTCCATAATAACTGTGTTAGGTCAACCCTCGACCACAATAACTACGTTAGGTCATCCCTTGTCCGAAATAACTATGTTAGGTCATCCCTTGTCATAATAACTTTGTTGGGATCTCTTGTCAAAAATTACTATGTTAGATCAACCCTTGCCGTAATAACTATGTTGGGATCTCTTGTCAAAAATTACTATGTTAGGTCAACCCTTGCCGTAATAACTATGTTGGGATCTCTTGTCAAAAATTACTATGTTAGGTCAACCCTCGACCATAATAACTATGTAAGGTCAACCCTTGTCCATAATAACTATGTAAGGTCAACCCTTGCCATAATAACTATGTTGGGTCAACCCTTGCCACAATAACTATGTTGGGTCATCCCTTGTCCACAATAACTATGTTGGGTCAACCCTTGCCATAATAACTATGTTGGGTCATCCCTTGTCCAAAATAACTATGTTGGGTCATCCCTTGTCCAAAATAACTATGTTGGGTCAACCCTTGCCATAATAACTATGTTGGGTCATCCCTTGTCCAGAATAACTATGTTGGGATCCCTTGTCAATAATAACTATGTTAGGTCATCCCTTGTCCAAAATAACTATGTTAGGTCATCCCTTGTCCGAAATAACTATGTTAGGTCATCCCTTGTCCAGAATAACTATGTTGGGGCATCCCTTGCCATAATAACTATGTTGGGGCATCCCTTGTCCAGAATAACTATGTTAGGTCATCCCTTGCTCATAATAACTATGTTAGGGCATCCCTTGTCCATAATAACTATGTTAGGTCATCCCTTGTCCAAAATAACGATGTTAGGTCATCCCTTGTCCGAAATAACTATGTTAGGTCATCCCTTGTCCAGAATAACTATGTTGGGGCATCCCTTGCCATAATAACTATGTTAGGGCATCCCTTGTCCAGAATAACTATGTTAGGTCATCCCTTGCTCATAATAACTATGTTAGGGCATCCCTTGTCCATAATAACTATGTTAGGGCATCCCTTGTCCATAATAACTATGTTAGGTCATCCTTTGTCCATAATAACGATGTTAGGTCATCCCTTGTCCATAATAACTATGTTAGGTCATCCCTTGTCCATAATAACTATGTTAGGTCATCCCTTGTCCAAAATAACGATGTTGGGACATCCTTTGTTTCATGTCCCTGTGTTAACGATATAAGGATCAAAATACCCTTTTTCGAAAAAAGAGTAGATTAACTTTAAGTAAAACATTAGCTTGTTAAAAGTTAAAAAAAAAACGTATTGTAAGAAATACAGCAGATAAGGTAAAATGACCTACCTAGAGAAAACGCTAACACATATTTTTCTTTTCCGTTCAGTTTTCCGTCTTCTCCTAAAAATCGTTCTGGATTAAACTTGTTGGGTTCTTTGAACACATTTGAGTCAAAATGAACCGAATCTAAATTCGCTATTATCGTCGATCCTTTGGGAATAGACATCCCTCTGAACTGTATGTCCTTTGATGCCCCGTGTGGAACGCTCATCGGTGCAATATTCCCGAACCTTAGGGCTTCCGTTACTACGGCTTCATAATAAGGCATATTCTGTTTATCACTGAGAGTGGGAAGTCTGGATGGACCAACCACGCTCTCGATCTCCTTGCGAAGTCTTTTCTGAATATCTGCGTGGTACATCAGCTGTAGAATTGTCCAACGTATCGTAGTAGCAGTAGTTTCCGTCCCGGCCACAAACAAATTCAGGATTGAAATTTGTAAATTAAAGTCTGTAAATCAGAATTTAACCAGTTTTAAAACAAATCACAATTATATTTCATTACCATACACGTATTCGAACAACAAAAAGAGATATGATTTTTAATGAAAAAAAAAAATGGTGGACTTTTCAATATATATATAACCATTGAGATAACACTGAAAATTGTCCCACCAAAAGTGCCGAAACGTCCCGAATTAATTTTAATTCATTGATAAACAAATTAGCATGCCACTGTGTTATGGGATGTCCCTTAGTACAGGAGGTCAGCTAAGCTAGAACGCCATTAAAATGTGGCCATCCCGGCGTCTGACTGGTCTCAAATCTTCGACTTTTTTCCTCCTGAATTTCTTTTAGGTAACACTTGGTAAACCTTCACAAAATACTTAATCCCTGGTGTT
Source organism: Mimachlamys varia (assembly GCA_947623455.1). NCBI lineage: Eukaryota > Metazoa > Mollusca > Bivalvia > Pectinida > Pectinidae > Mimachlamys > Mimachlamys varia. Next base: position 13,889,616 of record OX392542.1, on the reverse strand, counting down.
GTTTTAGTTCGTTTAAGAATCATTTCTTATTATTGGTGTATATCTAAGATGAAGTTAAGAGCCCTTACCTTCAAAAACTGCATTTCCGGGTTCTTGTCTCCCCTGCTCCTTGAGAAAAGCGTCAATGAAATCTCTTGGATTGTTTGAATCAAAAGTGTTTCTATGATCTGCAATTTGCTGTTGCATGTAATCTAATAATTCATAAAAGTTTTCACGAACTTTTTTGAACTTGAAAAAGTCACCTGGCAGAAATCTTAGCCATGGCATATTTGCAGCGGCACTTCCAGCTCGGTTCATGCGGAACGATTCCTCTAGCAGATCAATAAGGCGGCAGAACTTGGTATCCCCGTGCTCAAATCTTTTACCAAAAACTATGCTGCAGATAACGTTTGAAATGCTGATCTGAATGACGTGTTTCGGGTCGGAAACCCTCCCGCTATGGTTGCCCATCACCTCTATAAAAGCCTGAACTTCTTCCATGACTCGAGATTCCAAGGATTTCTTTCCAAATCCGAATTCGCGTAGAGTGGTCAAGGCGAAAGTCCGAGTATGTTTCCAGTGTTGTCCAGATGACTGGACTATCCCTGAAATTTGAAACATATTGTCTGTGATTATCCACATAAAAGTAACAACAATTTCTGAATTCTCAGGACATCTTGTAGTTTAAAATACTTTGGATTTGGATGAAAGCTTGGAAACGTCATGTACATGTACCCGCACACCTTGATTTTTGTTGGTGTTTTTTACGATGTCCCCTCACGCCTTTGTCTCCTTCTCTGGCTATTTCATACCTTTTAAATGTACTATTACTACCTCGGGTCACTTCTCCCCTCTAAGTACTGTGACTACCTCAGGTCACCTCTCTCCTCTATGTACTGTGGATACCCCTGGTCACATCTCCCCTCTATGTACCGTGACTACATCAGGTCATCTCTCCCTTCTATGTACTGTGACTACCCCTGGTCACCTCTCCCCTATATGTACTGTGACTACATCAGGTCACATCTCCCCTCTATGTACTGTGACTACCCCATGTCACCTCTCCCCTCTATGTACTGTGACTATCCCAGGTCACATCTCCCCTCTATGTACTGTGACTACCTTAGGTCACCTCTCCCCTCTATGTACTGTGACAACCACAGATCAACCCTCCTTTCTATGTACTGTGACTACTTCAGGTCACATCTCCCCTCTATGTACTGTGACTACCACAGGTCACCTCTCCCCTCTATGTACTGTGACTACCTCAGGTCACCTCTCCCCTATATGTACTGTGACTACCACAGGTCACCTCTCCCCTCTATGTACTGTGACTACCACATGTCACCTCTCCCCTCTATGTACTGTGACTACCTCCGGTCACCTCCCCCCTCTATGTACTGTGACTACCCCAGTTCACCTCTCCCCTCTATGTACTGTGACTACTTCAGGTCACCTCTCCCCTCTATGTACTGTGACTACCTCAGGTCACATCTCCCCTCTATGTACTGTGACTACCCCAGTTCACCTTTCCCCTCTATGTACTGTGACTACCCCAGTTCACCTCTCCCCTCTATGTACTGTGACTACTTCAGGTCACCTCTCCCCTCTATGTACTGTGACTACTTCAGGTCACCTCTCCCCTCTATGTACTGTGGATACCCTTGGTCACATCTCCCCTCTATTTACTGTGACTACCTCGGGTCACCTCTCCCCTATATGTATTGTGACTACCCCAGTTAACCTCTCCCCTCTATGTACTGTGACTACCTCGGGTTACCTCTCCCCTCTATGTACTGTGACTACCTCAGGTCACATCTCCCCTCTATGTACTGTGACTACCCCAAGTCACCTCTCCCCTCTATGTACTGTGACTACCTCAGGTCACATCCCCCCTCTATGTACTGTGACTACCCCAAGTCACCTCTCCCCTCTATGTACTGTGACTACCACAGGTCACCTCTCCCCTTTATGTACTGTGACTACCCCAGTTCACCTCTCTGCTCTATGTACTGTGTCTACTTCAGGTCACCTCTCCCCTCTATGTACTGTGACTACCTCAGGTCACCTCTCCCCTCTATGTACTGTGACTACCTCAGGTCACATCCCCCTCTATGTACTGTGACTACCCCAAGTCACCTCTCCCCTCTATGTACTGTGACTACCACAGGTCACCTCTCCCCTTTATGTACTGTGACTACTTCAGGTCACCACTCCCCTCTATGTACTGTGACTACCTCAGGTCACCTCTCCCCTCTATGTACTGTGACTACCTCAGGTCACATCCCCCTCTATGTACTGTGACTACCCCAAGTCACCTCTCCCCTCTATGTACTGTGACTACCTCGGGTTACCTCTCCCCTCTATGTACTGTGACTACCTCAGGTCACATCTCCCCTCTATGTACTGTGACTACCCCAAGTCACCTCTCCCCTCTATGTACTCTGACTACCTCAGGTCACATCCCCCCTCTATGTACTGTGACTACCCCAAGTCACCTCTCCCCTATATGTACTGTGACTACCCCAGTTCACCTCTCCCCTCTATGTACTGTGACTACCTCAGGTCACCTCTCCCCTCTATGTACTGTGACTACCTCAGGTCACATCCCCCCTCTATGTACTGTGACTACCCCAAGTCACCTCTCCCCTATATGTACTGTGACTACCCCAGTTCACTTCTCCCCTATATGTACTGTGACTACCTCAGGTCACCTCTCCCCTCTATATACTGTGACTACCCCAGGTCACTTTTCCCCGCTATGTACTGTGACTAGATCAGGTCACCTCTCCCCTCTATGTACTGTGACTACCCCAGGTCACCTCTCCCCTCTATGTACAGTGACTACCTCGGGTTACCTCTCCCCTCTATGTACTGTGACTACCTCAGGTCACATCCCCCCTCTATGTACTGTGACTACCCCAAGTCACCTCTCCCCTATATGTACTGTGACTACCTCAGGTCACCTCTCCCCTCTATGTACTGTGACTACCTCGGGCCACCTCTCCCCTCTATGTACTGTGACTACCACAGGTCACCTCTCCCCTCTATGTACTGTGACTACCTCAGTTCACCTCTCCCCTCTATGTACTGTGACTACCCCAGGTCACCTCTCCCCTCTATGTACTGTGACTACCTCAGGTCACATCCCCCCTCTATGTACTGTGACTACCTCGGGTCACCTCTCCCTTCTATGTACTGTGACTACCTCGGGTCACCTCTCCCCTCTATGTACAGTGACTAGATCAGGTCACCTCTCCCCTATATGTACTGTGACTACCACAGGTCACCTCTCCCCTCTATGTACTGTGACTACCTCGGGTTACCTCTCCCCTCTATGTACTGTGACTACCTCGGGTCACCTCTCCCCTCTATGTACAGTGACTACATCAGGTCACCTCTCCCCTCTATGTACTGTGCCTACTTCAGGTCACCTCTCCCCTCTCTGTACTGTGACTACCTCGGGTCACCTCTCCCCTCTATGTACAGTGACTACATCAGGTCACCTCTCCCCTCTATGTACTGTGCCTACTTCAGGTCACCTCTCCCCTCTATGTACTGTGACTACCACAGGTCACCTCTCCCCTCTATGTACTGTGACTACCTCGGGTCACCTCTCCCCTCTATGTACTGTGACTACCTCGGGTCAACTCTCCCCTCTATGTACTTTGACTACCACAGGTCACCTTTCCCCTCTATGTACTGTGACTACCCCAGTTCACCTCTCCCCTCTATGTACTGTGACTACCACAGGTCACCTCTCCCTTCTATGTACTGTGACTACCTCGGGTCACCTCTCCCCTCTATGTACTGTGACTACCTCGGGTCACCTCTCCCTTCTATGTACTGTGACTACCTCGGGTCACCTCTCCCCTCTATGTACAGTGACTAGATCAGGTCACCTCTCCCCTATATGTACTGTGACTACCACAGGTCACCTCTCCCCTCTATGTACTGTGACTACCTCGGGTTACCTCTCCCCTCTATGTACTGTGACTACCTCGGGTCACCTCTCCCCTCTATGTACAGTGACTACATCAGGTCACCTTTCCCCTCTATGTACTGTGCCTACTTCAGGTCACCTCTCCCCTCTCTGTACTGTGACTACGTCGGGTCACCTCTCCCCTCTATGTACAGTGACTACATCAGGTCGCCTCTCCCCTCTATGTACTGTGCCTACTTCAGGTCACCTCTCCCCTCTATGTACTGTGACTACCACAGGTCACCTCTCCCCTCTATGTACTGTGACTACCTCGGGTCACCTCTCCCCTCTATGTACTGTGACTACCTCGGGTCAACTCTCCCCTCTATGTACTTTGACTACCACAGGTCACCTCTCCCCTCTATGTACTGTGACTACCTCGGGTCACCTCTCCCCTCTATGTACTGTGACTACCTCAGTTCACCTCTCTCCTCTATGTACTGTGACTACCACAGGTCACCTCTCCCCTCTATGTACTGTGACTACCCCAGTTCACCTCTCCCCTCTATGTACTGTGACTACCTCGGGTCAACTCTCCCCTCTATGTACTGTGACTACCACAGGTCACCTCTCCCCTATATGTAATGTGACTACCACAGGTCACCTCTCCCCTCTATGTACTGTGACTACCTCGGGTCACCTCTCTCCTCTATGTACTGTGACTACCTCGGGTCACCTCTCTCCTCTATGTACTGTGACTACATCGGGTCACCTCTCTCCTCTATGTACAGTGACTACCTCGGGTCACCTCTCCCCTCTATGTACTGTGACTACCTCGGGTCACCTCTCCCCTCTATGTACTGTGACTACCTCAGGTCACCTCTCCCCTCTATGTACTGTGACTACCTCAGGTCACATCCCCCTCTATGTACTGTGACTACCCCAAGTCACCTCTCCCCTCTATGTACTGTGACTACCTCGGGTTACCTCTCCCCTCTATGTACTGTGACTACCTCAGGTCACATCTCCCCTCTATGTACTGTGACTACCCCAAGTCACCTCTCCCCTCTATGTACTCTGACTACCTCAGGTCACATCCCCCCTCTATGTACTGTGACTACCCCAAGTCACCTCTCCCCTATATGTACTGTGACTACCCCAGTTCACCTCTCCCCTCTATGTACTGTGACTACCTCAGGTCACCTCTCCCCTCTATGTACTGTGACTACCTCAGGTCACATCCCCCCTCTATGTACTGTGACTACCCCAAGTCACCTCTCCCCTATATGTACTGTGACTACCCCAGTTCACTTCTCCCCTATATGTACTGTGACTACCTCAGGTCACCTCTCCCCTCTATATACTGTGACTACCCCAGGTCACTTTTCCCCGCTATGTACTGTGACTAGATCAGGTCACCTCTCCCCTCTATGTACTGTGACTACCCCAGGTCACCTCTCCCCTCTATGTACAGTGACTACCTCGGGTTACCTCTCCCCTCTATGTACTGTGACTACCTCAGGTCACATCCCCCCTCTATGTACTGTGACTACCCCAAGTCACCTCTCCCCTATATGTACTGTGACTACCTCAGGTCACCTCTCCCCTCTATGTACTGTGACTACCTCGGGCCACCTCTCCCCTCTATGTACTGTGACTACCACAGGTCACCTCTCCCCTCTATGTACTGTGACTACCTCAGTTCACCTCTCCCCTCTATGTACTGTGACTACCCCAGGTCACCTCTCCCCTCTATGTACTGTGACTACCTCAGGTCACATCCCCCCTCTATGTACTGTGACTACCTCGGGTCACCTCTCCCTTCTATGTACTGTGACTACCTCGGGTCACCTCTCCCCTCTATGTACAGTGACTAGATCAGGTCACCTCTCCCCTATATGTACTGTGACTACCACAGGTCACCTCTCCCCTCTATGTACTGTGACTACCTCGGGTTACCTCTCCCCTCTATGTACTGTGACTACCTCGGGTCACCTCTCCCCTCTATGTACAGTGACTACATCAGGTCACCTCTCCCCTCTATGTACTGTGCCTACTTCAGGTCACCTCTCCCCTCTCTGTACTGTGACTACCTCGGGTCACCTCTCCCCTCTATGTACAGTGACTACATCAGGTCACCTCTCCCCTCTATGTACTGTGCCTACTTCAGGTCACCTCTCCCCTCTATGTACTGTGACTACCACAGGTCACCTCTCCCCTCTATGTACTGTGACTACCTCGGGTCACCTCTCCCCTCTATGTACTGTGACTACCTCGGGTCAACTCTCCCCTCTATGTACTTTGACTACCACAGGTCACCTTTCCCCTCTATGTACTGTGACTACCCCAGTTCACCTCTCCCCTCTATGTACTGTGACTACCACAGGTCACCTCTCCCTTCTATGTACTGTGACTACCTCGGGTCACCTCTCCCCTCTATGTACTGTGACTACCTCGGGTCACCTCTCCCTTCTATGTACTGTGACTACCTCGGGTCACCTCTCCCCTCTATGTACAGTGACTAGATCAGGTCACCTCTCCCCTATATGTACTGTGACTACCACAGGTCACCTCTCCCCTCTATGTACTGTGACTACCTCGGGTTACCTCTCCCCTCTATGTACTGTGACTACCTCGTGTCACCTCTCCCCTCTATGTACAGTGACTACATCAGGTCACCTTTCCCCTCTATGTACTGTGCCTACTTCAGGTCACCTCTCCCCTCTCTGTACTGTGACTACGTCGGGTCACCTCTCCCCTCTATGTACAGTGACTACATCAGGTCGCCTCTCCCCTCTATGTACTGTGCCTACTTCAGGTCACCTCTCCCCTCTATGTACTGTGACTACCACAGGTCACCTCTCCCCTCTATGTACTGTGACTACCTCGGGTCACCTCTCCCCTCTATGTACTGTGACTACCTCGGGTCAACTCTCCCCTCTATGTACTTTGACTACCACAGGTCACCTCTCCCCTCTATGTACTGTGACTACCTCGGGTCACCTCTCCCCTCTATGTACTGTGACTACCTCAGTTCACCTCTCTCCTCTATGTACTGTGACTACCACAGGTCACCTCTCCCCTCTATGTACTGTGACTACCCCAGTTCACCTCTCCCCTCTATGTACTGTGACTACCTCGGGTCAACTCTCCCCTCTATGTACTGTGACTACCACAGGTCACCTCTCCCCTATATGTAATGTGACTACCACAGGTCACCTCTCCCCTCTATGTACTGTGACTACCTCGGGTCACCTCTCTCCTCTATGTACTGTGACTACCTCGGGTCACCTCTCTCCTCTATGTACTGTGACTACATCGGGTCACCTCTCTCCTCTATGTACAGTGACTACCTCGGGTCACCTCTCTCCTCTATGTACTGTGACTACCTCGGGTCACCTCTCTCCTCTATGTACTGTGACTACCTCGGGTCACCTCTCTCCTCTATGTACTGTGACTACCATAGGTCACCTCTCCCTTCTATGTACTGTGACTACCTTAGGTCACCTCTCCTCTCTATGTACTGTGACTACCTTAGGTCACCCCTCCCCTCTATGTACTGTGACTACCTCGGGTCACCTCTCTCCTCTATGTACTGTGACTACCACAGGTCACCTCTCCCTTCTATGTACTATGACTACCCCAAGTCACCTCTCCCCTCTATGTACTATGACTACCCCAAGTCACCTTTCCCCTCTATATACTGTCAGGGTCGTAGCTGCCATGTAAGCATATAAGCCCGTGCTTGCACATCATTTTCCAAAGTATGTGTATTAAAGTCGAGAAATTTCATCATTCAACTTATATTTTTAAATGTCCACTGATATTGCTACCCCTTTTTTCGACTCGTCAGATTAACAAATTAGGCTGCAGAAAATGTGTTAGCTATGAATACTTCAAATTCAATTTGATTTCTTTCCGAATGCAATAGCATATAGGATTACAATACACATACATATTAAATCATATATATGTAATAGGACGAGGAGCTCGAACCCGCGACCCTTGGCTCTCCAGCCAGATGCTCTACCGACTGAGCTAAAGGGAAATTCCCTACAGCTCACGCTTGTAAGGCAACCTAATCAATGCACATCTTTTACACCCCCCCCCCCCCCTTTTTCTAAATCCCCAACCCAGGTTCTTTGACTCCCCGCCAAGGCTTCTCCTCCTTGAAACAGGGAGGGTCATCGGCACCAGTTTGTAATAGGACGAGGAAAAGTGATAAAGATAGTGCCGCCGCTGAGGCTCGAACCCGCGACCCTTGGCTCTCCAGCCAGATGCTCTACCGACTGAGCTAAAGGGAAATTCCCTACAGCTCACGCTTGTAAGGCAACCTAATCAATGCACATTTTTTACATATGATTGTGCAAGATGTCGGAGACCGCAGCCAACACAATTCAATTAATATTTATAATAAAGCTCACTACGACAATATAGGTATTGGCTTTATCGTGAGAAAATTCGTAGACAAATGAATACCGAACAACATCCAAACATAAGCATCAGTTTATCAACGTGTGGCACAGGGAAAGGATAGGTGCAGGTTGATTAAGACTGTGGGCAAGTTTTATGGTCGCCATCTTGGTTTCATGAGACATGTTCTGTATCTTTAAGTGATACATGTATGACGATGGACGTTTTTGGGTATGCTCATTAGTGTTCTCACTTGTTTTTATTGACAATGAGGACTCGGTTCTCATTTTGAGAACCTGATGTTTTCTTGGTTGTGACCAATATTTACATGGCAGTTGTCGTCGATGAAGTAGATGACGCTTACTTTTCCGGAACACCTGGTCTTATTCTCTTGTGCTTTTACAAGGGTCTCCATGTACATTTTTTCATATTTTGCCTCTAGTTTAATTGATTTGGAGTTCGGATTCTGGTTTTGTTGACGCTTTGGTACTCTGTTTTGTTTTAGTAAATTTGTATTAGATTTAATACACAAAAATGACTCTTTTATCATTCTAAGAGTAATAAAAGAAAGGCCAATTTTTACTACATTTCGGTTCAAACAAAATGTCAGCAAATACAATTATTAATGAGCACGGCCAAAATTCCTTAAGTTAAATATCTCCATAGGAAAGCATTTCAGAAATTAAGGAAAATTTCTCTAACTTAAGAATTTCTCGTTAATTCTTTAATGTTTTCTATGGAGGTTTTTAAGTCAAGGAACTTTCGTGAAACTAGGCCTGTTTGAATTATACAAAATTATGCTTAAGAACACGAGCATGAGTTCTTACTTCCTGAGTCCTGTACAGAACATATATACTTATAAACAGAGACGTATGTGTATCAAAGGTGGTTTTACATGTAAATGTCTCTGGTTTTACTTACATAAGAAAGGTATTGATAATGATTTTGTTTCCATAAATCATGGAAATAAAACATATCGTATTCCATTTTCGGATTAAGAATTTGTATAATGATAGGCCAGACAATGATGACTTAAACAAGTCCAAAACAATGGCACCATTTGAAGTCCAAATGTGAACCCCCCCCCCCCCCACACTTCCCAAAATTGAAAACGTCGCGGGCTTGCACATCAAAATACCTCCAGCTACGCCCCTGACTGTGACTACCTCTTTACTACTTGATTGCTCCTAATACTGAACTTCTAATGAGCAAATATTTATGTATGGAAACAGTGTTTAAGCTTCCCATCAGTTCTCTTTTTTCGAAAACGGAAGCTCATGGGGGAAACCGGTTTCAATGTGTTTTGAAATCAAGATGTTGGTATACCACGTCCGTCAAAGAGGTTACAAGAATTTGATAATTTCTTGTAATAAAAATATATTTAAAATTTTCTGCAATCCGATTTGTCGCATCCTCCTGAAGATTTGGTCACATCAATATGCATTTTAAATAATTCATTGCGTAATTCCATGTTCATGTTGCCGAAGTAATTCGATTCTTGTGATAAATATTTCGAATGTTTAATTTATATATTTCTTTTCATTGCATTTGCCTTAATATCATTTTACGCGTGATCGTTTATCAATAAAGCTGTATGATTGAGAACTTTCAATGAAGAATTATTTGAATTATTATTAATACAATCTAATGCCCTTTTCTCGAACATAATAACATAACGACGAGTTAAACATTTGAACTCACTTGCCTCGAATACTCGGATAACTCGAAATTTCCTCACGGTTCTGTCGACTTCGTAATAACGAAGTTCGGCTTAATGAAATATTGCAAGACACCTGACATGTTAAGGGTATATATGACGAAGCTACATATGATGGTACGTACCTCTGCGTTTCCGTAGAGCTAAACTCCCATACGTATCGGGCCTGTCAGAAAAATCATCCGCCTGCTTTATAAACGCCTCCTTTAAAGCATCAACACCGTTTATGACGACAAACAACCTTCGTCCTAAAGTGAGACTGAACACATCTCCAAATTCAACCCGCAGCTTCCGGAATGTCTCCTTCAGGGGATTCTTCCGTCCACGGAGTAGTAGCATACTCCCCACTATTGGATACCCGGTCGGTCCTGGCGGGACGTTCGCTGGCCATTTCATTGAACGACAGACAAGTAGAATTAGCAGCACAGCCACAATAGCCAATGTCCACCCATTGCAATAAGTAAACCAAGCAAGCAACATTGTGTTACATGAAAGTATTAGAATGCTTAAAAACCCGACGGCAGTGTGGTAGGCTATGGTTTATATACATGATAAACATACAGATCTGTACACATATTTTGACCCGTGCCGGGCCGGTAGATATGTAGGTCATTGCCAATGAGATTATTACCTTGAGGTATATATCTATCGCGTAGGTTAGTGTACCTAGTTTTTGAACCAGTCTGATTATGCTATTCATCAAATATACGGTTAATGACACACACACTTATATATCATTCGCTTTTAGATACGCAGTTTTCTGATGTTTATTGGCAATGAATAAAACATGGCCCTGGAGTAGAATATAGGTCTAAATAAACAATATTGATCTAAAAGACTAGTCATGGATGAAAGAGTTCGGAATACTCAAGAATAACTGGATACACAACAGACTAGTTTATGTAATATACAATAATTTTGTCTGTGATAAACAACTTGTAAATTGCGTATTCCCCAAAAATAGCAACTATAGACGGAATGATAGATTAATTTTACACATATATATAGGAAATAGATCTATTTATGATTTCGTTTGCGTTATTTGCTTGCGTCTCTTCAGGTATCTTAAAATAGGTTAAATACCAGATATAAACATTAAAGTATCATTAGTGAATTGTCATTACCACGTGCACTTGGGTGCTTATTTAAGTTTTCTAATGTAGGTATTTTAACGTAAGCCTTTTGAAATAACATATGTAATAAATTATTTAAAATATATTGTTTAAAAGGTTGGTGTTTTAAGAAATGTAAATTCTACTTGATTAAGTTACGATTTGACATGTTGTTTATATGCACATCATAGGTGTCATACCTGAGCTGGTTCCATATATATATTACAGTTAAATGCTTCCGTCCCAGTTATTAACCTAGCTCACTGCGTATACATACAGAAACGGGACGGGTCAAAAACCGTGTACAGTCTAGAACATTTTTCTGTTTTTCTGCTAGATCACCGATTATATTCCAAGGTTCTATGTTAAAAATCAAACGTCTCCAGTCATTGATCAGGTATTACACTCCACAATCTACGAATAAACCCATTCCACCACTTCTCACCTTTCATTTAGTAATAGTTTGGCATTGTTTATTTTGTTTTACGTCCTACATGTATCAACAGCCAGGGTCATTTAAGGACGTGCCAGGTTTTGAGGGTGGAGGAAAGCCGGAGAATCCGGATAAACGCCACCGACCTACAGTCAGTACCTGGCAACTGCCCCACGTGGGTTTCGAACTCGTAACCCAGAGGTGGAGGGCTAGTGTTAGAATGTCGGGACACCTTAACCACTCGACCACCCTGTCCCCTAAAATGTATACAGCCGTGTGTTTCCAATCACGAGCATGGGTCTGATACTACAGCTAATTGTTTACACTATCGATTTACTTCATCTACTACTGCCACCAGCACTCTTTAATTACAATCAATCAAATCAAAAGATTGGTCTTCTTATTAAACAATATATATACTATAGTACAGCCAAAGAAAATCTACCATTACAATCGGTCTACTACTACAATATTTTATCTTTTATTACATTAATGACTACCATCTACAACAGTACTCACTATATTACTACAATATTTTATCTATTATTACATTAATGACTACCATCTACAACAGTATTCACTATATTACTAAAATAATTGATCTATTATTACATTAATGACTACCATCTACAACAGTAATCACTATATTACTACAATATTTTATCTATTATTACATTAATGACTACCATCTACAACAGTAATCACTATATTACTACAATATTTTATCTATTATTACATTAATGACTACCATCTACAACAGTAATCACTATATTACTACAATATTTTATCTATTATTACATTAATGACTACCATCTACAACAGTAATCACTATATTACTACAATATTTTATCCTCTACTGCGTGTAACATCATTGCTCTATTACTTCAACAATTTAACCATTGATCTACCACCACAACATCATCGGTTACGCTCACTAACGGTCTCTACACCCCGTACGGAGGCACGGTGGTCTAGTGGTAGGACGCCGGGCTAGTGATCGAAGGGTTGCGAGTTTGAGTCCAGGTCACGGCACTTGTGTTGTATCCTTGAGCAATATACTTTAATATCCTTGTCTACTGAACTGTAAATGAGTACGTGGTTGGGTAGTGCTAGAAATGGTAGCATGCTGACTGTGAACGTCGAAATTGCAGCACTGGTTTTATGCTCCCCTGAGAGTTGAGAACGATATTGGCTGGTTGCTAAGACCCTATAACCACGGATAATAATTTGTCCTTTGCTTGGAGGCGGCATTTAAGGTCACGGTTAAGCGGTATATAAGAACATCGTATTAGCATTGTTATTATCATTAGCAAACGTAGGCGTAACCCTAATATATATATATACCACCACAACAACCGATCAAGTACTGCCTCTGGTTAATTACTATTTATTAATAAAATTTCCTTACTACTAAATAAGGATTGTATCTCATTTTGACTGCGTATACGGTAGTATGTCCGCAGTTGGCAACGAACATATTCTATGGTGCGCGTTAATTGAATATGTTCATTGCCAACTGCGGGCATACTACCGTATACGCAGTCAACATGAGGTACACTCCTTGTATTTACATCACTACTAATTTTCAAGTGTTATACGAAGAAAATACATTCGAAGCGGGTTGCTACGATGATAACTACGATGGCCGTGGTTGCTAAGATAATATAATCCCACTGAATCTTCGTCGATATAAGTTTAGAAAATACACAGTAAACAACACTAATTTTCTTCATTAAATCATTTGAAAATTTGGTATTAAATAATATTACTAGCACATCGAATGTATTTCCTTTTTCATTGCGTATACGCTAATTTATTCGCAGTCGCTAAGTTTGCTAAGCTCAAGAAGGGAGAGGTGTAAATATAACCCTTTATTAACATCTTTAAATACGTATGTACGTGTACCTCTTTGTATTTGTTTATTTTCTACATTGTTACTTTCGTATGTCTCCTGAAACTATTAACCTGTTACTACACCATTTATTACTACGTTACCTATACTAGCAGTACACTCATTTCTTCACTTTAACACCCATTCATCTACTTTTACATCTATTTATCTCCTTTTACACACATACACATTTTACATCTATTATTTTACTCCTACATCCATTAATTTACATTTACATCGATTAATTACCTTTACACCAATTACATTTTTTGTAATTTACTTTTACATCCATTTAATACTTTTACACCTATTAATTTCTTTTTACACCTATCCATCCAATTTTACATCAATTAATTTACTTTTACATCCGTTAATTTACGTTTACACTCATAAATCTAATTTTACATCAATTAATTTACTTTTACATCCATTAATTTACTTTTACACCCATAAATCTAATTTTACATCAATTGATTTACTTTTACATCCATTAATTTACTTTTACACTCATAAATCTAATTTTACATCAACTAATTTACTTTTACATCCATTAATTTACTTTTACACCCATACATATAATTTTACATCAATTGATTTATTTTTACATCCATTAATTTACTTTTACACACATCAATCTAATTTTACATCCATTAATTTACTTTTACATCCATCAAATTACCTTTAGAACCATTAATTTACTTTTGCATTCATAAATTTACAAACATTTATTTGCTGTTACACCCATTAATTATTTTCCACTCCGATAGACTGACATACATGTGATACTGCATGGTACATTTATATGGGGGAACATGGACAATTGTATGTGAAGTGTCGTACATCAGGAATTTCACTGTCAATCGTGTCCATGTCGAAACTACTTAGATTTAGAATGTGCATGGTGGGTGGTTGCTTGTCACTATACGCCTTGTCTATCGGAGTAAGCAATTGTGCTTCAATGACGTCACATGTGTACCATGTGACCGGTCAGCTCATTAAAATTCTCGCAAGTCGGGAGCGGTCAACTTTGACTGTCATTATCTAAATACCGGGACACAATCGAATGCTCGTTGATGGGCTAATCAGTATTTATTGATATGTGCTACAAGTTTCATCATTTTTTAGAAGATTTTCAAAATCGTGGCCAAAATCCTTTAAGTTCGTTTTACAACAAACATCATACCATTGTACTAAGTTGAGAGACTATAAACAGTCACATGTTTATTGCATAATATTTATGATCACGTTACAACATATCTAAAAATGATTACTTATCATCGTTCTTTGTACACAAACATCATACGTTTGATTCATTAACTCGTCCTGAATGTTGACCTAAGGACAGGTCAAAAACTGTGTACACATTTTTTGGGGACAGGTGTACATTATATTTCACGTATACTAAGTACAAGGCTGAGAAATAATGTCGTATCTATAATCACGTTAAACTGTGTTGGTGCTTAATGGTCTTATTTGTTTACCATTTGGAAAGCTATTGTTAATCTTCTAATGTGTACTGATTGTATTTCTGTGTAAAATCATCTTTAGATTAGACACACAAACATGTGTGTATAATTATCACAATTAACAATATGTACTGGTGGTTGTGGTTGAACCAAACTAAACCGCGCGAAAAGAAACACGATATAACATTTCGACAAAATTGTAATAAAGATAAAGGTACTTTGGAGATATATCCATGTTGTATTATTGATATCACTTGGTTCAATTTGCAATTTAAGGTAGTAAAATTGGTCTAAAATTAATGGAATCTTTCTGATTTTGTTTTTAGCAAAGATAAAAACCGAGTCAATAGAAGCACAGTGGAAAACGGGTTGTACATGTATTACACTTGGTAAGAGGTAAGAGGTCACAGAACACAGCAATTGTATTACATTGGGTCAGGTCTTAGGGGTTAGAAGTCACAGAACACAGCAACTGTATTACACTGGGTCAGGGGTTAGAGGTCACAGAACACAAAAACTGTATTACACTTGGTAAGAGGTTAGAAGTCACAGAAAACAGCAACTGTGTTACACTTGGTAAGAGGTTAGAGGTCACAGAACACCACAACTGTATTACACTTGGTAAGAGGTTAGAGGTCACGGAACACAGCAACTGTATGACACTTGGAAAGAGGTAAGAGGTCACAGAACACAGCAACTGTATTACACTTGGTAAGGGGTTAGAGGTCACAGAACACAACAACTGTATTACAATTGTTAAGAGGTTAGAGGTCACAGAACACAGCAACTGTATGACACTTGGTAAGTGGTTAGAGGTCACAGAACACAGCAACTGTATGACACTTGGTAAGAGGTTAGAGGTCATAGAACACAGAAACTGTATTACACTTGGTAAGAGGTTAGAGGTCACAGAACACAGCAACTGTATGACACTTGGT
Source organism: Mimachlamys varia (assembly GCA_947623455.1). Classification (NCBI taxonomy): domain Eukaryota; kingdom Metazoa; phylum Mollusca; class Bivalvia; order Pectinida; family Pectinidae; genus Mimachlamys; species Mimachlamys varia. Next base: position 13,873,745 of record OX392542.1, on the reverse strand, counting down.
AAGAGGTTAGAGGTCACAGAACAAAGCAACTGTATTGCGCTGGGTCAGGGGTTAGGGGTTAAAGGTCACAGAACAAAGCAACTGTATTAGTCTGCGTCAGGGTTTAGGGGTTAGAGACCACAAAACACAACAACTGTATTACGCTGGGTCAGGTGTTAGGGGTTAGAGGTCACAGAACAAAGTAACTGTATTAGGCTGGGTCAGGGGTTAGGGGTTAGAGGCCACAAAACACAACAACTGTATTACACTTGGTAAGAGGTTAGAGGTCATAGAACAAAGCAACCGTAATACACTGGGTCATGTGTTAAGGGTTAAAGGTCACAGAACAAAGCAACTGTATTAATCTGGGTCAGGGTTTAGGGGTAAGAGGCCACAAAACACAGCAATTGTATTACGCTGGGTCAGGTGTTAGGGGTGAGAGGTCACAGATCACAGCAACTGTATTAGGCTGGGTCACGGGTTAGAGGTCACATAATAAAGCCACTGTTTTACACTTGGTAAGAGGTTAGAGGTCACAGAACACAGCAACTGTAATACGCTGGGTCAGGAGTTAGGGTTTAGAGGTCACAAAACACAGCAACTGTATTGCACTGGGCCAGGGGTTAGTGGTTAGACGTCACGAAACAGCAGCTGTTATACGTAGGGCCGGGGCCAAAAGTCATTGGCCTTTTGGGGATTAATGGCGCCTATCTGTGACACAAAAAGAAAAGAATGATCTGGTGGAAAAAGGAAGAAGCGAGAATTAAAGTTTGTTGACTTTTGTCTTGTTGAGGCGGAAATGGAAAACCAGCAAAGAAAAAGGTTCCCTTGGTTCGCGCATCTCCAGTATGAAAAAGACGAAAAAACGCTGACTAGGAAACATTTTTTGAGATGTTACAAAGAGATGACTAGAATCTTCACATTTTAGCCACCATCGGATTGAGGAGGGACATAGAGCTCTATAACATTAAGTTCCAGTAAATAATATGCATGCATGTATGTGTTTTATGTGTAAGTATTCTTTAAAGTTAATTTGAATTGTCTCCCTTTATACACTGGCCATGAGACTTTGCGCCAACACATTTCTAGCTTGAAATAGTCCACAAGCAATTCCTTATTGGTTATTTTTCTATGTGAATTTATAGTCTCAAATAGTTATACATTTCCATTATGCATTTGCATTTCGTCCTCGTAGATTTGGACCACCGGGATTTGAGAACTTGCTACAGCCACAAGCACTTGTGGTCAGGAGAACAACCATCTATTTATACAAGTAGATAACTTCGCGAAATATGAATAATTAAAAAAAATATATATATAAAAACAAAAGTTTCAAATTTTCTTTTTGTGTTATTAATTTTCTGTCACCCTAATTAAAATAATAGCAAAGTTTCAACGTCATACGTCAAGTAGTTCTTTCACAAGAAATCGACTATCAGACACTGAACCGCTTGACGTATCAAGCTGAAATTTGGATATAATTTTCATTATGGTTTTAGAAAATTAATAACACAAAAAGAAAATTTGAAACTTTTGTTTTAAATGTTTTTTTTTTCTTTTTAATTATGCATAGTTCGCAAAGTTATCTATATATACATGTAGATGGTTATTCTGGCCACAAGTACCTGTGGTTACACCTACATATATATTTGTATCTACTTACTTTTTTTCTGAATTCTCTTTCAACTTGTGACATATTATTAGATCGTTAATAAATATTGTTTAAACCAAGAATGTTTTTGGTTTGAGGAAACCCGAAGTGCCAGTAGAATAACCATTTATGTACATGTGGCCTGTAGGCTTATCTTTGTAATAAGCAACATGTATCATTCATCCCCAGACTCCTGGGGGGGGGGGGGAGTTACAAAATTCTTTGAACTTGAAGTTGTCAGTATGTGACATGGATTAGATTGCCTTACAAGCGTCAGCTGTAAAGAACTCCCCCTGGGAGGTCGGGTGGTGCAGTGGATAGCGCACTTGCCTTTCACCAAGGCAGCCGGAGTTCTATTCCCCGACCGAATGTGAAAAGGTATGGGGTCATCTGCCCGACCACATGGGTTTTCTCCTGGTACTCCGGTTTACTCCCACAATAAGACCCCTCGCGCGCTAACATCCGGGCCAACAAGGGTTATTAATATGTTGTATTGTTTCATAACTGTTGTAAAATAAATAAAGTTAATTTAAAAAATAATAACTCCCCTTAAGCTCACTGCGGCGATAGAGCATCGGGCTGGAGAGCGAAAGGGGTGCGGGTTCGGTTCCCAGCAATGCTGCTATCTTTGGCATTATTCCTCTTCTTATTACATATATATTCCGCATGTACACATACTTTTGTCACAACTTTTACCGATGGTTATTTCACGCCGTGACGTTGACAGTGCTGTCGCTGGGGCTCGAACACGCGACCTTGGCTCTACCGCTGATACACACTCTCTCTCTATATATAGTTCTAGTATTTAGCCGTGTTCCCAGACCTGCTGTACTTAATTAGAAATATAGCAAATTACAATTCCTCTGGTAGCAGAACCTTACCAAAAGAGTGTCAACTTGGCTTTTTTCTTTTCTTTTAATATTTTCTTTGTATTTTCGAGGAATTAGATTAGTCTATCTAAGTCCGTGGTATTTCCAACATTTTTCAATAAAATATTTCCGGCTTTGTCTATGGATCATTTTTTAATGAAATTTTGTACACTTACAAAAAATTGTTTCAATTTTTGATCTCATAATATTTCCACCGTTTTCCGTTGTGTATATGACCAGGGGAATCTTAGGACGCCATTTTGACGTCATTTTAGTAGTGTTATATACACTGTACATGGCCACACATAACTTGTAGGCTTGCTGAGTTCATTATTCGAATGTAATTTTTTGAAGAAAAGTTTTATAGCACATCGCATAGTGGCCAACCATTTGGTTACGACTAGGTATATATATATATATAAGGAAACACTGGCGTCACAAGGAAATCAGCAGAGTAGATAATTCTGTATTACTCCAGAAGTACACAACGATAAAATAAATCAATCTAATGGAACTATGGTAATATATATTGTTAAAATCCATCCACAATCAAAGTCATGAATAATCATTGTAAAAATTCAAACAGCTCTACATTGAACATATTGCAAAATAAAAAAGAAAGACCCATTTTTGACACGGTGCTCTAGATAAAATGAGTGCAAGTCCGTTAAGGTGGTATAAGAAATTAAATTATGGACTTGAAATCATTGATTTGTTCGTACTCCGAGCTTTACTTTTTCATATTGTAGGTAGACACTCGTAGAATATCGCCATGAAAAAAAACCCCAATATGTTACACACGGGACATGTTTAGACATATATGATAAAACTTAATGATAAATAGCTATACATACAGTGTAGTGCAATATGATAAAGTCAGATGAAAGAGCTAACAATTCTTTACTAATATATGGAATTTTTAGAAAATTCCATACAAATAAGATGTCATCAACATTCTTTGAAATTTTGTCAAAATGCATGACATATATAGTAAAAATATAGCGTGTCCTCAGATATAATGAACTACACTGTATATTGACAGTACATATAGGTATTTATCGCAAAATTTTACCATGTAAGTTTACTGTACATGTCCCTGTGGTTTTCGCTAGTAAGCAGTTCATGGACGGTCTCCGGTTCGTCTCCGGTTCTACATTTAATATAGTCCGTAAAACGATTCAAAGCGAGGCTTCGGGATACTATCCACTTCCGCCATAATAAAGCTCGTACCAGGAAAGCGGAAAAGACTTATGTAGAGAGAAGAGACAAAATCCGGCGGGGGTAAAATATGACCTCAAGAAGGTAAATTAGCTCACATGATTCATCAAATGCCCTAGTTATTGCAACTTCCTGCTGTTAGTTTGCTGGAGTGCAACCACCTGTTGTCGGGCTAACAGCTGATCGCAATGTCGGCTCTTTCCAAAGACCTTCCAGAGATTGGCTGGAACTAAGTTAATTCATACCGGAATGATGGAAGTTAAATTAAGATATGATATGGAGGTCTTGTCCTGCGTGTCTTAATAATTCCTCTATCCAAACTGTAAGCAATGCCCCCTGTTCCGGTCTGGCTTTCAGATGTCGATGCATAAGACATGATGTGTATATATATATATCCTACCTGTGATTATGCATTTTACAATCCAGTATTCTGTTTGGTCGTTTGCTAGTTTATTAACTAACATTTTGCATTGCATGCTGTCGGTGTTTGTATTGGTCAAGGTATTTATTTAACACAAGGACCCAGCCCCTTGAAAATCGGAACGTCAGTTTTTACGTACATGTAGACAGATCAGAATGTCAATGTTTCCAATTATTCAGAGTAAGGGTAACAGTACGTGATTTCATACAGGATGTGATTTCGTACACTTAAAATCGTTCCCAAAGTAAACCACTGTCATAACCCTTCTTTATGAATGCTTATTGCGTAATTTTTCAAAAGTCCTGTTTTTTAAAACGAAACTAAAGATCGGAGAGGTCGTTTGTCAAATGGAACCCGAGTCCGAAGGGTTCTGACTCCCTGACCCGCAAAATATTTTGACAACAGGCGGGTGCGTGAGTCAGAATTCCTCATTACCGGGTCTGTAAAAGTTTCACTTTTTAACTAATGAGGAATTCTGACTCTTGCACCCGCCTGTCGTCAGAATATTTAGCGGGTCAGAGAGTCAGAACCCTTTGGACTAATGGGACACATGTAACTTAAAAATATTATCTAAAACAAAGTACAGTCAATTTTCTTGTGATCAGTTTGATATTGTTTTTGGGGTGTACAAAATCATGTACATGTACCTCTTTGCCACAAAATGTCGTAATAAATGAAGATAAAAGAAAGCTCCCCTGGTGTGTAGTAGATTTATGTGCATATGACGTCACATTTACAGAAATAGAGGCAGATTGTGTACATCTGTTAGATCCAAGTAGAACCGATTTTCTTGGAGATGCATTTAGAAATAAAATTGTAACTCACTGTCAAAAGTGTACGAAATCACGTACCCTCACTCTATATATGTTATGAATGAAAATTTGTATACAATGTCAGGTGAAATAAAAAAAACTGCTTGTTTACAGTATTCAATCATAAGGGTACGTTTCCCTAAGAATGTATGAGAGCTAGATCGAGCTCGAGCCTATTAAAAAGTTAAGGCTAGCTCCAATACATTTTAATCATTAATTCTGAATCCTTTTATAACTACATGCTTATAGTAACAAGTCCCTACTATAGTAAACTCAACAGCATTAAAAAAAATGGTTGATGAATGTATAAGGGTTCCTATAGGGCCAGTAAGGGTCTCTATAAAATGAAATTAGTGGCAGGTATGATTGACAATGAAAGTTTATTAGTAGTAAAGTTAAATTTTAAATGTTTTGGAATCAACAGAGTTCCTCATCCATGTAAGCTGCAAGATTTTCCATTAAGCAGGTATGTTGATTGGCTTTAATGTGCTACGTTTTCAAACAAAAATTTGCTATAAATTTAAACATTCATTATTTATGTCATTGTAATTATATGCATTACTTATATATGTAAATGCTTATGCTTTAATTTCCAACATACTTGTAGTCTTAATCCAAAAATTCAAAGGAGAGAAATCATGTTGGTTGATGGGACAAACATTCATAATATAAATAAATAATACACAACATTTGATATAACAGTATAAAGCTTACTAATTTATAGCTTGTTTTATTTTACACATTTAATAATAAAGTGAATTTTATACTAAACCTTTTAGTGCAGAGAAAATTAAAGCATATATATATATAGTCATAAAAAAGAATGTGACCATCTGAAGGTCACAATATATAGTGTCATGATCAGATCTAAATGACACCATGTGCTTATACTAAACTTAAACCAAGAGCACAGATGGTATTGTTTTCCTTAGGAAAAATTATTACCGTTTTAGTTATGAAAAATGATATCTGTTTTAGTTGTGCAAAATACTAAAATAATATTTGTTTGTTTTTTTAATTATGCACTAAAATGCAGTGTAATATCAACACTGTCACATATTGTTTTTTGTAAACACTTTTTCAGGTGAATGTAACAATACCACATATTCATCTAAACGAAAGGCTCTAATTGATAATTAATGTATATAAATGCAGCATCAATATGTTACTATTTTTATATTAAGGAAGATATAGTAATATCACGCATCAATTGGCAACTTGCCAGTATTTCATATGTGAAACAATTTTAAAGTGTTATGATGTGTAATGATGGTACAGTGTATTAATTAATTGTTGATGATGATTCATTACCGTTTGCATCGAAGGAAAAGTCACTAGATGTTACAAACACTTACTGTAGGTGATCAATTCCTCTGGTTTTTACAGGAAAAGTGTAGGCGAAGAGTGTACATGTAAGTAAGAGCATTCCTGTTAAAACTGTTCAGGATGGTATAAGTACACTTGTACATCGTATGTTGTTTAATTTAAAAGGCTAAGCAAAATTTATTTTTGCTTCTGGTAACCCTTGCCTACTCATCAAAATTTTTGGAGCCTATCCTAAATTTTTTAAGACAGTTTTCAAAGTGGCACTGTTAAAGCCAATATTACTTTCTTATCAATATAAACAATATAGAATTAACTTTATCAAAAAGCAATTGTTACCTTCCTATGCTACATTACATACCACTGTACCTAAACTGTTCCAGTATGTTACAGAAAACAAAACAAAAATTCATTTGGCCTAATAAAACTTAAGAATAAGCTGTAGTCTGTTAGTAGTTAAGTGAGGAAGTACGAGAATGTGTTCTTATTGCATATACGATTCTCAAATTATTGTTTGATGCTAATTAATAAACCAGCATCATTTCTGTTTGTGAAATAATGAGTGTATATATGTATAATATACATAATGTAGAAATGACATGTCTGCTTATTCATCTGATAAAAATGTATCATCACTCATTCAAGTCTAAGAAATTCTTGATAAAATTTAGGGGCTGGTAAAGCATTGTTAGTCTTACGATGCATTGATCTCTTGTTTGTTTTACACTATATGGAATTAATATAATGTATACACTTTTGGTATTTCCAATGGGCTGGGGGCAACGGTCCGTATTCAGCTGTAAAACTAAGCAACAATTAATCCACCGAATTTCATATCAGGAAGTATTATTTATATGCCTATATATATTTTCTGTATCCGTAATTGTGTTGGACCCCAACAACTAGATAAATAAACTTCTATTTCATGTGACTTTTGAAGTGTTTCGATAAGACAAAATGTAAGTTTTCAAGTACAGTACTGGACACTGTACCCATTCAAAACAAGATTAAGTGTTTCTCATTTTGTACATGGTGTAATTATCAGCTTTGTTGGTATGTTCAAAGATTGGTCTGCTTGATGAAAATTACTCATGATACATTTTAAAAGTGGTATATTTTTTTCAACAATGTCATTGACAAAGTGTTTCTTGAGTAAAGCTTTCAAATTAATATATTTTAGATGTAAAGTGACAAAATTATTGGTTAATTTGTCAGATACCTAGTTTAGAAACTTTGATTTGATAGTTTCAAGTTGAGCAGGCTAGGATTATAACGGGGCCCAGGATGTCAAATATATACATACAATAGAAGTTTAAATTTACTGTGAAGAAGCTGGAGACCCACATGTACACAAGTTGTTGGAGTTACAGTTGAAACAATTTGTAATTATTTGTCACATTTTATCTGTAAACATGTAAGTATTTGTATAATGATGAACACAATTATTTGTATATGTGTATTGGACAAAAAGTTTGTAGACCTGTAGTTTGAGTGTCCCAACTGTTTGCAGAGTGTGCATCCATTGGATTATAAATACATTATATATAGAAATCATACTAGAGACATGGCAATGTTTTCTTATCAATTTGAGGAAATATACAAAAATGTTTAATTTGTCAAAGTTGATTTCATGATTTTTAAACATTTACGTCTTATTTATTTGTTTAAAGTTAACGTAAGTGAGAGTATTCTGATGTTCCGTAGTGTAGTAGTATTTATGTACTTCCTGGTTGATGACACATTCGGCGGCCATTAAATTCAGTCACAAAACAACCTTTAGACACTTTTAAATGTTGGATATGTAGATAGTGTAACAACCAACAGAAAAGAATGAGCTTAAAGAATATCTAAACAATTGTGAATCTTTAGAAAATTCAAGGCATTGAAGTTTAAAGTCTTGTCAACTTTAGCATATTTATGTTTCTGTTTTATGATTAGCCAACAATTTTATGTGATAATAAATATAGTTATAGCCACATTTATAAACATATGGAGAAAATGTATTGCTACAGAATTATAGTTAACTGACATTATTTATATGTTATTCTGGCCATGTTCTAATACAAAAGTGACTCTTATTGAAATGGATTTTTATTTTTTTACATAAAAAGTTTTATTCCAAATTAACCAGTTTGTTCTCTGAAGACTTTATTAAAAATAATAAATATTGTTTTTGTAATAAATTCATGGTTCCGTGATCTGTGATCTAGGTTGAATACATCTGGCTGTCTGAGAAAATATAGAGGATAATACACAACAGTTGAATCTTAATACTTCTGAGGAACGCATCATCATGTCGAAGAATTCAAACTCATTCAGGGCCAGCATGAAAAAAGAGCTGGATTCCAGTAGGATTGAAACCATAGTCAAACAGATGAGGCAAGTATTTGTTTGGCTTTCGACTTCCATAACCTAACAATCTACACTCTTTAGAGGACTCTTTGCTAGTTTTCAATGCACTATCGCTGAAATCCTATACTTTTAGCTTTAGCAACCTGATTCTTTACAAATATTCTAAAATAGTCGTGTACATCACAAAAAACAATTGGCACTTTCACCATATTTCTAAGTCACCCTTAGAATTTTAAAGAAAAGAAGTTAATATTTACGTAACAAATTCTGTGTGATTTTGTGTGTCGTATATCAGTAATTATAATGCCCTAGTGTACTATAACTAAACACACCTGGTACTCATCATCACCTTTAATTGGTTATTTGTGTTAAGATGGCTGAGAACTTGAAATAAAAATATTGCATATTTATTCTAAGCTTTCTGGTAGATGCTAGAATAGGCATACACATGATATGGTACCCTAAATATTAACTTTTCCTCTGCATTGCGATCTTCCACAGCAATGTATAAATGTATTGATGACATGCCAATGCAAGCTAATTATAATAGGTAAATAAAAGCTAACTTTCAAATATAATTCTTTAAATGGAGGTGGTTTAACATAAGTTGCAAAACTTAATGCCAAATCCAATTTCAAAAATTTGTGTATTTGCTCTTCGTTATGTATTGAATGAAAAAGAAATAAAATAAAGTTTATATTAAATAAAAGCTGTTGTGAGGTTATATAGATATACTAACAACATTTTCTGTTGTGACAGCATCAATTAGTGACTATAATATTTATGTCATCATTTCCATTGTTGTCAACAGTTTATCTACTGTTCAAAGAATTATTTGAAATATATCAATAAAACAATGCTTCTCTTTCAAATGTAAATCTAAATAATAAATATTTTAGCAAATATAACTTATAATTGCAAATTGAAACGGGTCTACCAGGCTTTTTTTAAGTTTGTCATTTTTTTTAATAGAAATGTGCATTATATACATTTTAATAACCATGATACCTAAACATAGGTTTGCTGTGATTTTTCCACTAACCTAGACAAATGTAGTGCAATAAAAATGATATAGTGATTTAATATTCACCAGTAGATACTAGAATTGTGCTGTCATTGTGATCACATCTGTACGTGTTTAACGGCACTATACAGACCTGAATAAATATACCCGTGTTACGACCGGCGTTGATCGCATTTTTAACTACAAACTAATATATAGCTACACTGTAAATATGTGCACATGTGTGTGTATATATATGCTTGTGAATCTAAATCAGTGACATATATATAAACTTAAGTTATTATCATACCTGTATATATTGCGTATAGGTAAATTTTGTCTTATCTATACACTGTAAATCGACTTGGATATAGCTATTTTGATACCCCTGAAATTTCATAATGAATTCCAGTCTTTTAATTGGAAGGAGTTCAAATGTATTTTCAGTCGTCTAGGATCAGGGGTGATAGGGTCAGGGGTGCTAGGGTCAGGGGTGATAGGGTCAGGGGTGCATGTCAGTTAAAAGAGGTTCTAAAAGAATTACTTCATGTATAAACTTCCTGGTACCTGTATTACAGTTATTATGTAAATGAATAATAAATATATTGACAGAGTTGATAATGTTATCGCTGATTAGCTATATATAGAACAGGGAAGATATAATACAAAAGACCATTTTCAGTGACGAGAAAGTGTAGTTTTGACGTGAGAAATTTTGTTAAGTTAATTGTAAAATGATTACCCATTGATCTATCAATTATTTCCCATCAAAGTTAAATATAGATATAAAATGTACACAAATAATATAGTTACCAGATCTAGAGGAGCTATTGTTTATCTCTGTTTGAGTTTAGTGATGTCATCATGATCAGTATATAGCAAGGTCCAAACCGTACAGATAGTTTCGAAACTTGAGAACTCCATCTGTGTGCTTATTTCTCTCTGATGGTAGGCTTTGATTATACTAGCTAATTAAGCCTTCCCTACATGTATATCATTATATTACTATACAAAACCAGTGGCAGTCACATAATTATGTAAATCTCTGCGATTCTGAATAGTCTTTCGAAGTTGAAGTAAAAGAAATGAAAAAAGTTGTTTTCTCAGTGCATATGATGATAAGAAAAGAAAGCAACTTATATAAACACATGTACAGTGGAACAGAAATTAAAATTATTGTAGACAATCACAGTTTCATGAAACTTTCTTTCTTAAAATCTATAATGAACTGCTGATGAGCTGCATTCGGAATCCTAATTACTCTGCTCCTCTAGATCTATTGCTTTAACAATCTTATCACAAAAATCTTCATTTCTAAATTGCTACATACTTTTTATTTGATGTTTTTCATAAATGACTTTTTTTTCCTGACACAGTGTATACATGTTTGCATAAATGCTATAAGTAATACATTGTACATAGCTATGTACTGACACTGTAATGAGTTTTAATTAGCACCCTGCAGTGTGTGTTTTAAACCTGTACGGAGTCTATAGAAGTATAAGGTGGTCATGATTGGGTCATGATCAATTCCTGGAACAGCCATGAAAAGGTTGGGTCATGATGAGGACATGATGACAGGTTGGGTCATGATGACGTCACTGCCTCCCCCTGGCCATGTGGGTTTTCTCCAGGGTACATTCTAGTTTCCTCCTACACTTATTAGACTCCTGGCCTGCACAGTTGAGCCAACAAGAGTGATTAATATAAGTTAAAATAACTAGTTTCACAATTTTTATAAAATTAAATGTTTATTTATTTATTATATAAGTATAGTGAACCTTCCATGGTGCTAGCCAAACCTGCCAATAATGTAATTTGTCTCTGTATTGGGGTTGTACACAATCCAAAGGTCGTATGTAGTATACACTATACATACACTGCAGGTACTTTTTAAATGTCATTTATTATGTCAATGAGATTTGTAACATTAGCTTGACCTTATTGGGAAAAGACCCACTTGAAGTAGCTACAAAAAAATGTAGCTGTATACTTCAGTATTATACTACTATTTTCATAAAAAAAATTGTCAAAAATACCAATATTTCGAAGATTTGGCAGAATGGTAGACTTATATATTACCGGTATGATGAAATAAATATTCTATGTGGTTTTCTTTGTCAACATTGCATTCTAGACGAGCCAACCAGAGTTCTTTAGATTTCAATATATTTTATAAGTATAATATACGCAACTCATGTTCCTTTGAATGGCTTGAATTCTGATTTTCTGTTGGTCATAGTATGATTGTGTACATCTACCTGTGCCTATGCATTATATATATGTATTGTAACACCTTTGCGGAGGCGATTTAAATATTTTGTGCCCGAATGCACTGGATCATCAATTTAAAATTAAAGTTTTAAGCTGAAATAATTTGGGTCTTTTGGTTACAGAGTAATTTAACGGTATCAATGTTGTTAGTTTTATGTACATCTTTACTGATGATGTTTGCTCCCAATATTCCATTTGATGTGAATTGTTTAAATAAAGACTTTGCTATTAATGTGTGTACTGCCATGAAAATTATAAATTAAGTGAAAAATATCAAAGGACCTAAATCATCAGTTGAGGGAAACCAATTTGTCTGGTGTAATTTTACCATTTCAATTCTGAACTGATTACTATTAATATATTTCAGCATCAACAATACTGGGCTGGTTATAGTTTGTATTTAAGTCATTGATTGTACATGTAATACTTAACCTTCATTCAAAAATCTTGACAAGTAAATTAATTATCAAGGTCAGTTCTGCTGTGACCTAATTTTGACCTATTTTTCATCTTCATACCAGTTACACTTAATCAATTTCTAGCCATTTCTGTGTTAAGGTTTTTGTCAGTTGTTTTGAGCAAACAGGTGATCTATCATGAGCTGTACGTATGGATGTGTCTTTGTGACAAACTATCTTAAAAATGTTCCTTATTGATTTGATATTAGACTCTTGAAGGCGTTGTCTGTTATAAACATATATACAAAATGTAGTCTGTATATCTGAGTGTTACATCCGCACCGATCAATGATTTTCATTGTTTGGGGGAGTTTAAATGAATAAACATGTATATAGGTGTACAGGTACGCATATATATATACATGGCATGAGTTTGGGTGTCACACAGTCAGGTGCCGGCCACAGTGTTGTGTGTATACACCCTTTATTTACTGTTATAGCGGGGCACTAGACACTGGATGTAGATAGCAAAACAGGAAGTATTAAACTTCATACTTATGGTACATGTAATATAACCAACACCAGAGCAGGCACGACATGTGCACCGACTTCATATCCTCTCTTCACAGGAAAGCGGGCTTTAAATCGTGATCATCATGTGGGACAATTTGAGACATCGTCATTATGACATCAATATTAAGCAGTACTGTACATGTTTAATTGTATATACATGTACAGTAATTCTGTGATGTGCATTTGTGCGGAGGAATTATTGCACCCAGTACCACTTAGGTTGTCACAAATTGGATTTGTGTTTGTTTTAACTTTCTGGATATGAAGTTCCAAGAATGTTGGACTAGAAATATTACCGGAGCTATTTTTTTAAGGCAAATTGACATATGAAATATTTCAGATTTGCTTAATCTTAATATAAAGTACTTTCTTGTGCTGTTCAAAAGTTTTCTGTGTGTTCAAAAGTTTTCAAAACATTTTTTTTTTTTTTTTAAAGTAATTAACATATCAAAATTTGATATATGGAATTAATATTTAAGAAGTTAATTAATATTAAGGAATATTCAAGAAGTTAATTATTAAATTTTAATTTTTCGCTGACATTTTTCATTTCAAATCTTTTGATTAATCAAACTATCTATATTAAATTTCCTTATTTTTTTAACAGGGAAATTTGTTATTTTTTGTTAAAGTTTTTTTTTTTTTGTGTTAAAAAGTGGGAACTGTGTAAAGATAAACTTGTACCTTGTTCTATGTATACATGTATATACCTACACATGTACAGTAAAACCTTATCTATGATCAATAATATTCCCAGTCACCTAAAGGACTGGATCACATACTTAAAGATCTGTCATATATCAAACACCTTGTATTAGAAACAGGAAGTCTTGCATACATTTGTACTTCATTGTTTGAATATTTTTACTGGGTTAGAAATAATACAAACATTGTCCACTCATATCATATAGGCTGACTATACCAAGAACTTCAATTGTTTCATGTATTTCCTTTTAATGTATGTCAGAAAATTTGAGATAAGGTAGTTTTCAGTCCAATAACTGTAATAAATTGTCCTAAAACCACTAAGGAAGATATTTTTATGTCATTGGTCCTATGGACAAATTTGTGAGTGTCTGGACTCGTGGATTTTGTAGACAAAGGGAAATATTAAGTGTCTTAATCATATTCGTCATGTGTATTAGAGTGAAAAACTGAGAAAAGTTCGTGAAGAGATTGTGTATTTCGTCAATACAATGTTGTATAGCTATTAGTGCAGCCAAACCCTGTACAATAGCAGACGAGTCTGTGTGGAATTACTCTACAAATAATGGCTAACACTAGTTTAACTAATGGATCTGCAAAGGGATCTCCAAATAAACCGAAACCAAAAGCATCTCATGGCCCTAAGATCCCCCAACCACGGGAGAAGGTCATACCTGTACCGAAGAAAGGATCGGGGGAGGAGGATAAACTTCCACATCAAAATAGGTAAAATGGTTTTATAAACAGTCCTCGGCAACAAAATTCTCAATGTTTTCTTTCAAACGATTTTCTTCAATATTTCAAGGCCACATCTTACTCATTAAGAAGAGTAACTGACTAAATACTGATATTCTCTATTTGTTCTTGTACCTTATTACAGACATGTACTTGTTTATATTTGCAAGGGTTTCAATTTTGCTAAATTTCTGATTTCATGAATTAAACCTTGCAAAGATTAAATCCTCATGAAAACTCTGTGTATTATGGTTATATATATATAATCTACTGGTTTCACAGTTATTTTGTGATCTACAAAACTAAACGTTGTGATCTACAAAACTAAACTTTGTGATCTGCAAAACTAAACCTCATTAATAAGTCCCACATTTGCCTTTCACCACTGCGGCCGGGGTTCGATTCCCCGACCAGACGTGAAAAGGTTTGGGGTCACCTGCCCGACCGCGTGGGTTTTCTCCGGGTACTCTGGTTTCCTCCCACAATAACACCCCTCGCATGCTTGCATCCGGGCCAACCAGAGTGATTCATATAAGTAGTATAACTTGTTTCATAATTGTAAAATAAATAAAGTTTATAATTATAAGTCTCAGGCAGAAAATTTGCAAAGTTTTACACCTGTAAAATTTAAACTATGCAGTATGCAAGTTAACAAGAGATCTGGCACCAATATTTAATTGTTGAAAAATTGTTGTGTAGATATTTTGGATCTGGTATTTCCCTGATGTTATGGTACAGATTTTTTTTTTTACATTTCTGTTTGTAAACATGGACTTGCAAAAAAATAATAAAGCATTTTATAATTTCCTATATCAAGAATTCCAGATCTGTTGAAGAATGTCTTTTTTCTGTAAATATGACAATCAAAAGCAAAGAGGAAAAAAGTTACTCCAACAAGTAATCTCAAACTTAAGGAAGAAATCTGATGAATGCAAAATAAGGAAGATATTATGAAAAAATAAAAAGAGAAATATTTTATTTAATAAAACCTTAATGTTTGTTGCATTTTATTTCATGAACATTTACTGGTACATAATACTGTGGACTCCACTTATTATCACCCCTGTTAATATCACATTCCTCGATCTTGATATCATGTTTTTCCCAATCACCATTTTTCCCTCTATATAATCTATTTCAATAAATTTTATTTGGTTAATATCATGGTATTTTAGGTGAATTCCTCTTAATTTCATGTTTTTTTTAACCAATCACATAACATTTTAAAAAATGATGTCATTTCCATGGATTTCAGGTAACACTTGTAAATATTTTGCATAGAAAAATAAAAAAAGAGAAATAAAAAAAAAGGTTTTTTAATGAAATAAATTTGCTATCTACAGATTGTAATGTCTTCATACATTTTTGGTATATACATTGAATATCTTAGTTTAGCTATGGAGATTGGAAATACACTAGATTAAGTGAATAAAAATGTTTCTGTTAATGTCACATTCCTGTTAATATCATGTTTTTGTCTGACAAACGCAACATGATATAAAGAGGAGAGCACTGTATAAAAATGATCAATTTATGTCCCAAGAAGTTCTTTCTCGCTGTCTGGGTTTATCTCATTGCCCTGGCTGCAGACCCATTTAAACTATTTCAATTCAAATGTTCATTACAAAATTTCAGGGATAAAGAAGTAAAATTAAAACAAAAAACAGATTATAAACAGATTATTAAAGTGTTTTTAACCTTTTTTCTACATTACATATTTTTATGTATTGTATGGTGTAATGTTTTACTATAAGATAAGTGTATTTTGACCAGGAAAATCGAAGCTAACACATATTATGTTAGTTTAAGTATAGTATCTTTGATTCTTGGAAGGCATGAAGGGGTCTTGCCACTGATAACACTAAGTTCACAGTAAATATGTACACCCTAACCCTACAGGGTAAGTAAAACTGGAGTGTGTACATAGCAGGTCTAATAATTATATATAGCTGGTAATAAACTTGTTCACTGTCATATAACTAAACAGGCATTTGTCATACATCTATAGTATTACATGAACAAAAATGTACAGTGGACCCGCGATAATCCGGACGCCGATAGTCCAGAAAACTCATAATCTGGACAGAAATGCACGAGTATGGATTTTCATAGCAATATTTGTATTAACCAGCCGAAAATTAGGCATTCCAGAAAACTTGTAATCCGGACAGTTTGTGCTGGGAACGAATTCGAAGGTGTCTGGATTATCAAAGGTCCACTGTATGTTGATTTTCATGTGTATTTGTTGCATTCAGGTTGTTTTTATATAAACTTTATTTATTTTACAACAATTATGAAACAAGCTATACAACTTATATTAATCACTCTTGTTGGCACGGATGTTTGCGCGCGGGGGGTCTTATTGTGGGAGGAAACCGGAGTACCCGGAGAAAACCCACGTGGTCGGGCAGGTGACCCCGTACCTTTTCACGTCCGATCGGGGAATCGAACCCCGGCCGCCTTGGTGAAAGGCAAGTGCGCTATCCACTGCACCACCCGACCACCCCCAGGTTGTTTTTAGCCAACTGTAATCAGATTGTGGGCTATTCAAATACCTAATCATTTGTGGTCTATCTGGCCTTGCGTAAGCTTTTCTTGTTATCGCTATTTCTTGACATGTACTCTGTAGAAAATTACAAAATTTCACTTGTAGGTACCAAAATTGATCAAGGTTTTCTTTTCAGACTGATTCTAGGATAAATATGGCCAAAAGCTAAAGATTTGGCGTCTTGGATTTTGAGAGTGATCGTTTGTTAGCAATGTTTCTTGACAAGAACTGGCCATGGATGGATCATTCTCAAATCTTATATAAAGGTTCCCAGTTTGGTCTGTATAGTTGTGCATTGCCCTAGTTTTGAACTGATGATCCGAAAAAACAAAATGGCTGACAGGCAGCAACTCTTAGATTTTGAGTATAAATGTTTGTTAACTCAATTTCTTAAAAAATGTAAGACAAATTTCATTGACGTAAGAGCAAGTAAGAGGAAAGAGAAGGGAAAAGATCCAACTTATACATGAAGTATATATGTCAACAGTGGTGGTCAACTTGAAGATCTGGATCACTATATATAGTAGCTGTAGTACAGTGTACATGCATGCCAATGTTATTACAGCTGATAAATTAATTGATAGCTTTCCCTGTGTACAGTCAATTAATATAACATTGTTTAACATTAAATCTAAACACACATGCACACATATATTTATATATATGGAGACCAATATACATTAAGCATGGTACAATTATGACAGGAAATTCACATTTTAACCTTCGGATCAACAACACTAAGTGTTTATAATAAATTGTGTTTAATATATTATAAGTAACACGGAAACACAAATGATGAAGGAAGACAATTTTTTGACTGGTGCCCTATCCGGGCCTCGAACTCACGATATCCGGCACCAAATCGCCTAGCCAGAAATACAGGTGTACATTGTATATTAATGTATTAACAATTCGTTACTAATTATATAATTACTTTATATATTAATTCTTGCTATCAGTACTAACAGCTGGTTTTGAAATGCTTTTCACTCGATCCGGAGACTAACAATTTGAAATTGCAGCAAAAAGGTTGAAGATGTACACTTGTTTCTATATAAATCATATACGACAGGGTCTGTCAATACAAAAATATCAACATGTAAATCAGAATCTATATGGTGCCTGAAAACATACATTTTTATTTCCATTTAATAATGATGGTATAATTTGTTTAAAAATGTATTTATTCAGCCGAAGGAATTTTGAAACATTTCTTAATTAAGCTTGAAACCTGGAAAGTCAATGATGAAAAAAATTATAATCATTCAAGGTGAAGGCAGGGAAAGTTTAGAAGACTAACTAGACATTAAAAATTTAAAATATAGAAACTTTTAAGAGGATCGATACTAGATTATAGTTATTTGCAATATCTTGTGATAACATCATTAATTAATGTGAATAAAGCATGAAATTTATATTGTCATGAATGTTGACATTTAAAATGAAAGGTTCTAAATAGGACCATTTGTGAATTCGAATTTATTAATGATAAACATTTGAAATGTATTATTCTGCAGAAAACATGTTACCTGCACCTGCACGTTCATGGTTGCTATATATACATTTGTATGTAGACATGCCTTTTTTCTCGGGTTGACCTTTTCATGCGATTTAGTATTCTTGTATTTACACAGTCATGTAACTTGTAGTAATCAAGAAGTCATGATCATTATTATTTGAGTCCTGAGATTAGGTACCTGTTTGTTTTAAGCAAAGTTGGATTGCCATTTTTTAACCAAATTTTGTGGAAAAAAAAATATTGTAGTGAATGAACTGTAAATGACAGCAAGATTTGTTACTTCAGTGTGGGGCTAAGTATCTGTAACATCCAAACAAGTTGGCGCTAACTTTATATTCTCTTATTATAAACCTGTTCTTGTTTAGTTATGTGATGTACAAGTAATAGTTTTTTTAGGTTGATTATCATCTGGTTGGCTACAGAAAGGATTGTTACCAAGGTGATACACATCAACAACGTGATGGTTTTCATGTCTGTCTCTATAACACACAGCTGGTGTGACAGTGTTTCTTTGAGTTGCCTCTATGTATTTATACAGGACAAGTTGTTATCCTTGAGCAACCCCTGATCTTCAGGTATTTTGTTTGAAGGCATGGTGACCTCTTTAAACAGGTTGCCACAGGAGTGATCATGAAACAATGCTACACTTATTACATGTAAGTTTTTACTTAGCCAATCATGTATGACATTACTTTAACTGACATTATTTGTGATTAGCAAAGACAAAACTCAGTTTCATGATCCCGGGGCGTGATCTTCGGCATTTTGTTTGAAGGTATATATACACTGTATATGTAAAATTATAATGGTAACCTCTTTAAACAGGTTGTCACAGCTTGGAATGACCTATATACAGTCAAGCAATTATGGTATCATCATGACTTGTATAGACAAAGATGTCATCATGACCTCTATAAGCAGGTATATTGTTATCAGAAAAATGTCTGATGGTACACATAAATGTACATGTAGTAACTTTGTACATGTTTTGTCATCAAGGGGCCGGGTGACCTCTTCATGTTTGTCATCAGTTTGACCTAAAAGGTCGGTTTAACTGTGATTAGGTTGTCTGTTTGTCATCAGTTTGACCTGATAGGTCGGTTTAATTGTGATTAGGTTGTCTGTTTGTCATTAGTTTGACCTGATAGGTCGGTTTAATTGTGATTAGGTTGTCTGTTTGTCATCAGTTTGACCTGAGAGGTCGGTTAAACTGTGATTAGGTTGTCTGTTTGTCATCAGTTTGACCTGATAGGTCGGTTAAACTGTGATTAGGTTGTCTGTTTGTCATCAGTTTGACCTGATAGGTCGGTTTAACTGTGATTAGGTTGTCTGTTTGTCATCAGTTTGACCTGATAGGTCGGTTAAACTGTGATTAGGTTGTCTGTTTGTCATCAGTTTGACCTGATAGGTCGGTTAAACTGTGATTAGGTTGTCTGTTTGTCATCAGTTTGACCTGATAGGTTGGTTAAACTGTGATTAGGTTGTCTGTTTGTCATCAGTTTGACCAGGTCAGTTTAACTGTGATTAGGTTGTCTGAACTGTGACCTCCACTCAGACAGCAGTCTGTTTGCATTTTGAATGACCATTTATAGACATGTCTTTGCTGTTGAGGTAACATCTCAAAGTGAGATCTTTGTCATCAAGGTAAGTAACCCTTAACCCTTAACCCTTATTGATACAGAAGGTTGCATTGCTTGTCATTGGAGTAATATTCACATTCTCTCCATGCAAGACAACCCCAGACAACCTCAATAAGTCTGTGTACATTACCTTTTTCACCCTGACGTAATTTGAGTCGACTCAACCATACATACATTTGGATAAGTCCATTTTATTGGTCTGCAGTTCTGTAAGGGTTAACTGGTGAGTTTTCTGTTGACAGATGGTTTCATCCTCACATTACTGGATTAAAGGCTGAGGAGCTTCTCAAGGAACGAGGATATGACGGTAGCTTCCTGGCCCGGCACAGCAGCAGTACCACTGGCGACTTCACCCTGTCTGTCAGGTACGCTAGTCGACACTCTCCATTGTATCTTCAGATTGAAATTGTGCACCAGCACAAGCATCAATTGTCAGTTGAACATGAATATACATGTATTATGATTATTTGCAATTTTGGGGATGTACACAAATCTTGTATTTCATGCATACAGGCCAACTTAATAGAAGTGCCATCAGTTTTAATTTACTGTAAACCGACTTAATTTTGCGTTTCTTATGAAACGACTATTTCGTGGCGATTTATTTTCACGATGAATACAGTCGTAAATCCTATGTACATTTCAGTACAGTAATCCTACAGTTAGCATACCTCTGGTTTAAACTATATTTTCGCAGCAATTTATTTTTGCGAATTCCAATCATCCGCAATAAACACGTAAAATAATCGCACGCAAAAATAAGTTGGTTTACGGTAACTGTTGATAAACAGTCCTTAAATATTTATTGACAAATTTGTGTCGTTATATTCAGCCTGTTTTTGTTGTCTTGCTCATGATTGCACAAATATCCAGGTGAGTGATATACAGGTCCTCTGGGCCTCTTGTTCTAGTTTCCTTCTCTTTCTAAATTGAATGTTTGGAATTGTGCCCATTTTATTGAGATACTGCTATAATGTAAAACTGCTGCAAGTAAACAAAACCCAGAACAAACAAGGCCCTATACAGTTGCAAAAGTGCTTAATTATGACGGTATATACCTGTCAGAAATGTGGACAGGTGCAGTGCATTACAGTATGGGGAGCAATCCATCTATCCATACTTTGGTTTCTGCAAGATTATATATAGCTTGCATTATTGTTTTGATTTTGATGAAACTTGATATTTTTGAACATTATATGAAGACTGACACTGTAACTTAGAACTAATGAGCATAAAAAATAATGAATATACAGTGTACATGAATTGACAACATTAATTAAGGATATATTTGTATATGGTTGAATTAATATTAATGTTGAATTAATAATAAGTTCAGTATTAATAATAGACAAAGTTTGTTTTGAACACAAACAGGAAATAAACACTTGTTTTGTGAGCTTCAGAAAGCATCTATTTTCTTTGTCTTTCTGTGTCGACGTCGTTACTCTAAAATTATTGTGAGCTTTAAATTCATGATTATAGTGGGCCATATTTCCATCCATCGATCTGAAGACCCCCCCCCCTCCCGACTGTGAACATGTACTTTTATGTATAATATGTTCCCCTCCAAGGATTATATCATAGAATAAATCAATATAAACATACACTTGTATAAAACTGGAAAATGTAGGTGAGTACTCAATTACAGGTCAGGGCTATTCCATTAAAATATCTACCTGACCCTAGGACTCCAAAATAAATCACTTCTACCCATGGATGAATTTCCTTCCTGTTGCTTCTTCATTTTTCTGGAAAAGCCCACTCACTATTAATGTTACGCTAAGCATCATCATTTTACTTTTTACTTACCTCGCCCAAATAGGGAAGGAAATGTTAAGTGCTTGGAGAGTCCAATATACTTAAATTTGATACAGTCATAAGCTAAAAAAAATTAATTGAATACATGACAAAACCCACATATTTTGAATAGCTCTGCCCACAGATATTGTTGTTGCATTAGCATGTTTTCAAGTATATATAGTTAAGAAATTATAAATCTAGTTTGAGGAGCTATGGTTTTCAAGTGAATGTGATAGTGCAGATTGTGAATATATTGCAATATAATTATACTGCATAATATTCAAAATATATAACTAAATACAATGAATGAAATCGGGTCTTTGAGTTTTACGAGTTCAAGGTACCGAGGTTTGACTAAAGTTTCACCAAATATGATGTAAAAATACTTCAAGTACATACATGTGTATACCAAACATTGAATTTGAAGAAAAAAAGTAAGCTGCTAATTCAATAGGAATGTTAATTACATTAAATTATAATATACAACATTTATATAGCGCTCTATGTAATTTGTAAAATTGCTCTTAAGCGCTTCATGGTATACCCTGTAATTTCTTGGGTTCAGTTTGATAGTGATGTCCTAAGATTTTCGCTGCAACTTAATTTCATGTTCTCATATGAAGCAAGTATTTTGAGGTGATTTAATTTCGCGATAAATAAGGTCGTAAACCCTATGATCAACACAGTGCAGAACTCATAACTCTTATTAAATTTATTTCTGTGATTAATTTTCGCGAATTTCAATCACCCGCAAAAAAAGCGAAAATTAATTGCACACAAAAATGATTCGGTTTACAGTATATACCAACATAAAATATCAGTAATTTGAAATATGATATTGAACCCATTCTGTTTTTCATTGATGACATCCCAGTGATATGTGTGATGTGATAAAAGACAGACCCCTGACTGATGAAGTTGTTTTGATTTTACAGACGTAATAAGGAGGTGACACACATAAAAATCCAGAACAATGGCGAGTTCTACGACCTGTACGGGGGAGAGAAGTTCGCGACGCTGGCTGAACTGGTTCAGTACTACATGGAGAACCAGGACCAGCTCAAGGAACGGAATGGGGTTGTCATAGAACTCAAGTACCCTCTCAACTCGGAGGACCCTACCACAGAAAGGTGAGGCGCATTCTGTGTTTAACATTATGTTATGTAATATTGTATATACAGCTAACCTAAGTCACACATAAGTACACTCTTGACCAGTATTTACAGTAAACATTCAAAATTTCCCACAAAAAACTTGAATGGTGTCCGTAACATAAGGATTCTTCAATATTATCTTAAGCAATGGTCACAAAGGTCAGGGGTCAAAGTTAAATATCAATGCTACAGAAAGTTGTGCTGTACTTACAGAAAACATCATTTACAGTTCAACTCTGAAATAAATCCTTGTAGACTTGATTATATATTGCAATACATACTTAGCATATTTATACATTGTTATAGACAATTACTGTTAATAAACTTCTACGGGCCCCATTAAAAGATACCTGCTCCAATCCGATTAGCGAAAGGTCGTAAGGGAGAGGGCGTGTAATGTATACATGTACGTCTGATGAAACAGAGACAAAGTCTAGATCTGTATATAAACTTAATGAATCATATTCACGTTGATAATCAGACGTTAATTGCACACATACCAATATATTCAATGACAAAATATCTACACCCATCTTTGTAGCCCCAAAACAAAAGATTCAAATAATTCCACCCTCTTACCTAGACATCACCCACACATGCACGCCGAAAACACTCAGTGAGCTTACTTCCACTTACTTCAATGGCGCCTGTACTGTACTGACGGTTTGGGTTTGGCTAGTCACAAATTAGCTATGTGGACTAGTAATACATGGAATGAATTACAAAACACTTTTTAAATGGAGAATATTGTTATATGATTGCATAAATATCAAGGTGAGCAATACAGGCCCTCTTGGCCCTTTGTTAAAAATATGTATATGCATTTTTAATGATGAATTTTCATATGATTTTACGTAGATGGTTCCATGGCCACCTCTCTGGTAAAGAGGCTGAGAAAGTTCTCCTGGAGAAAGGCAAGAACAACAGCTATCTGGTGAGGGAGAGTCAGAGCAAGCCAGGCGATTTTGTCCTCTCTGTCCGCTGTGATGATCGAATCACACATGTGATGATCTGCTTTCACGAGGAGGTGAGTCAGTAGAAGCATGTTTACGCCTGTAACAAAAAGTGTAAAACTGCAAAGGTTAGACTGGAGTTCACACCAGTACTTTGAGAACTCTTAAACGGTTGTATGCGTTTTAACCTCTAATCAGGGCCGTCTGAACTCCTAGATGGTCCTTCTAACCTAGAATCAGGAATATCCGAACTCTTAGACGGTCGTTCTAACCTCGAATCAGGACCGTCTAAACTCCTAGATGGTCCTTCTAACCTAGAATCAGGAATCTCTGAACTCTTAGACGGTCGTTCTAACCTCAAATCAGGAATCTCCGAATTCTTAGACGGTTGTTTTAACCTCATATCAGGACCGTCTGAACTCTTAGACAGTTGTTCTAACTTTGAATCAGGACAGTCTGAAGTTTGATTACAATTATGTTACATATTTTCAATATGAGAGTGATTTAGACCTTTATAAGATATTTGCCATAAATGAGTGATTAAATCATCGGATATTTACGATATGGTGATTTACGGGAAACATCTTACTTTTTAGTAGAATATTTCCCATATAATTCATAATAAGTAATTGATTAAAATGTAAGATATTTACCATACATGATTAAAATGTAATATATTTACCAGAAGCAAGTGATTAAAACTAAAGATATTTGCTGTAAGTGAGCAAGAGAAATGAATTTAATTATTAATCGGAAATCTTTCCTTTGTGTCCGTAGGATACAACGTACGATGTTGGAGGAGGAGAAAAGTTCCGCAGTTTGTCAGATCTAGTGGAACACTACAGAAAGAACCCAATGGTGGAGAAGTCAGGCACAGTCGTATACTTAAAATTGGTGAGTCAGCCCCGACTACAAAGTCTCATATCAGCAACTGGTATTATCGCAGGGAATGTATTTGTTTGTACTGTATTAAGTCATTTGCCCGTGAGTTAGTTTGCATGTCGGTTTTTAATATTACATCGCATTATAGCCTTTCACGAATTGCTGAATTATACATGCAAACAGAAAAAAAATCAGAGTCTATATTCATGAAGCCTGCTTCTCATGTCTATATTCAGCTTCTCAAGCCAAATTTCTAGCATACAATCCATGCTTGAGCATGAGAAGGCTAGGGTTTTATGAATATATTTACACTGGTGTCCGGTTTCATTTGTTGAAGTGGGATATTATGTAAGTTAAGAGGAACCGGAAGAACCATGAACAAACGGCAAGGCTGATAATAAACACGGATCCGGAATAGACAGGGGCCAGTTTAGACAAGTTATACTGTATATAAAAAAAATGCTTGTTGTCACATAACAGTATGAATTGGCTGGCTTTTAAGTCAGGTACTGTCTAATCTTCAACAAACAGGAACATGTATCAGGTTTTGTTTTACCTGAGACCAATTGCACAGCTATTTTGTGCCCTCAGTTTTACTTTTACATTTCAGGGATGCAAATGGTAATATTTCTGGTGTAACCTAATTATAAGGCTCTTCTCTTGGGAATACATAGTGTATATAAGCTAAAATCAGGTATTGAAGCCTAATTTGTAGAAAACTATATATCCAATAAAACCTAATTCTCATCTCTTGGAAATTTATAGTGTATATAAACTAAAATCATGTATTGAAACATAATTTGTAGAAAGCTATATATCAAAATGTAACCTTATTTCAAGTTACATACTCGATTACTCATGAAGTTATATGATTTTGAGTATTCAATTTTGAAGATTTTTTTGCAGCCATTTAATGCCACAAGGATTCCTGCCTCTGGATTAGAAAACCGTGTGAAACAGTTAGAGAAGGAGAAGGAGAAACAATCAAAAGACCAGAATACTGTTGGAAATACCAAGGGCGGTTTCTGGGATGAGTTTGAGGTACGGGACTGTAGTTATCTCTGTGTGACAAACTCATAAACTTTACTTGCATTAAAATCTCCTGAAATTACTGTAGTCAAGATCAAGGTGGCTCTTAACATTTTTTGACTCCCAGGGGCAATCTCAGATTTCATATTGCTAGAAGAGGCTTTATGATAGTTTTTTTTTTTAAATATCCCAGGGGAGACAACTCGACAGAACAATGTAAATTCTTTCCTTGAAAATTATAATCACCAACACTGAAAGTACTGACAGTAGTTAAATTGCTTACTCAAGACTAAGGTGCCTCTTGAACTTATTTGACTCCCAGAGGCAATCTCGGATTTCATACAGCTAGGAGGAGATACTTTATGATAGATTTATCAAAATATCCCCGGGGGGACAACTTGACAGAGCCAAGTAAAGTCCGTCCTTAAAGATTATAATCACAAATACTGAAAAATACTGTAGTTTAAATTGCTTACTCAACACTTAGGTGGATCTTAAACATTTTGAAATATTTTGACTCCCAGAGGCAATCTCGGATTCATACAGCTAGGAGGAGATATTTTATATCAGTTTTCAACAAAATATCCCAGGGGAGATAACTGGAAAGAACCGAGTAAATTCAATCATGAAAATTGTAATTTAACAACTGGTCTGTTGCTTCAACTAACCAATGTTCTTATAAACTAATTAATCGAAACACTGCTATGTGCTACTGAAATTTTCCAGTTTTAACTTTTAATTATTTCAGCAACTACAACAAATGGAGGTGCGTCATTTATACAGCAGGAAGGAAGGACAGAGGCCAGAGAATAAGCCTCGTAATCGATACAAAAATATCCTGCCATGTAAGTAACAATTTGTTATTGATAGTTTGCTGTAGGAAAACAAAACAGTTTTTATGATTACACTTCTATGTAAATCATGTGTTTCTGGCCTTGAATTTAAGTGTTGTGATGATTTTCAGTTTTCAATGCATTATGTTGATAGAAGAATATCTTTAGCTCACATATCTCTGACCATGACGGTGGGCTGTCCCAATCAACATTCATCAATTCATGATCAGTCATCATTCCTTAAACACTGTTATAACAACTTCTCAAGAGATAATGGAAAAACCGGCCCCAACTTTCACATGTAGATTTCTCTTGGTCTGTGGTTGTACATTTTTGCAACTGATTTGAAAAACAAGATGGCTTACAAGCAGGCATACCGTATTCGACTCAATGAGAGTCCAAAGCATTAAAAAAATATACGAAAATTCAGTGGGAGCTTCCGGAGATTATTG
The DNA here is from genome assembly GCA_947623455.1 of Mimachlamys varia. Taxonomy (NCBI): domain Eukaryota; kingdom Metazoa; phylum Mollusca; class Bivalvia; order Pectinida; family Pectinidae; genus Mimachlamys; species Mimachlamys varia. The sequence goes on along the minus strand of OX392542.1, from coordinate 13,846,622 downwards.
GAACCAATTAAGACTCAAAATCACGAAATAGACCTCTCTATGAATCACAATTTACTTAAATTTTTACAAAAGCATTTTAGATTATAAGGTACCCATATGGCAATTTTAAGGTATAGGCACACAAAAAAGAAGGAGGGGCATTTAAAGGGACTTGATTGCATATTGTGTCAAAATCAGCATTTTATTTATACTTAAAGGCCCAATATACATAACTTTTGGCAAAACTTGAAGCGAAAATCAAGCCTAATAACTTAATATTAATAGATTTAGTTAAGATTTACTGATATCAGCAATACTTATTAATAAGATTTATTCTTACACGGTTACCAGTACAGCAGCAGTTGAAACTCAGTATTTGTAAAGACGCGTTCATTTTGAACTGTCTTCTAACTTCGGCTTGTTGTTGAAGTGGGCCACACTTGAATTATTTTTTGGAGTTTTCTGTCATGAGTTTCTTGTTAGTTACCACTCAGCTTTACTTCTTTTAATACTTATTTTTGCATGGTTATCAACTGGATTTTTTTCATAATTTTTCAGAATCCCAAAAAATTTCCTGAAGTTATGTATATTGGGCCTATAACTTATTATAACAATATTTTACTTTGCTGTGTAAATTTTACAATTTCTACATACTAATGTATTGATTGAGTTAGATATACTGACTGTGTTGATTTGTTACAGTTGATCACACACGAGTGGTGCTACGAGACGGAGACCCGAACACGGTCGGCTCTGACTACATCAACGCCAACCATATCACGGTAAACAAACTTAAAGAAAATATGTGTAAACGTCCAAAAATATACTTACATGTTTTACAAACTAAACTATAGCCGTCAGATGCAAAGCTTCCTTGATTATTTCTATGTACAGCAGTTTTAGCTATGAGATATTGAATTTCACATGTACCGGTAGTTACTTGTTACCCCTATCACAATGTTCCAAAGGACAAACGGAGAGGTGTGGCTCCTCCGGGTTTAGAGTTGTGGGGCTCAATAGGGGAATTCAAGGTTTAAATCTTCAAACTGTTTTCACTATTGTAACACTGGAGGGATTCTAATATGTAATAAGAATATTTCCTAAGATTGCTTCATTATTCTAGGTAAGTTTTACGGGTCCTCTGGGCCTTATGTTAAGAAAAGAATTGACTTTTTGTACAGTCCTCTTCATGATCATATATTTCTCTCTTTTGCGATGTAAGTTCCCATATAAGCATTACCAGAAGAAATTACATTGATTTCATAGGTCTATGTTGAATGTTATCCAGACATTTTTTAGTTTTCATGTTGCTCTAAACCATGTTAATTTAGGGGGGGATAATGTACAATAATATGTATGCAATCAATTTGTGTTCAGATTGGCATGAAACATGAAAAAATAATGTTCAGTCCTTATATTACTGTCTGGTTATACATTTATAGCTGTCTCGTGTAACACAGGAGTTTAATTGAAGACATATTGTAACACAGGAGTTTAATTGAAGACATATTGTAACACAGGAGTTTAATTGAAGACATATTGTAACACAGGAGTTTAATTGAAGACATATTGTAATACAGGAGTTAAATTGAAGACATATTGTAATACAGAAGTTGAATTGAAGACATATTGTAACACAGGAGTTGAATTGAAGACATATTGTAACACAGAAGTTCATTTCTAGACAAGAACTAATGTATACTCTTGATACAAGTGTTTTCATTTGCTTTTAACAATTACCACTCCAAAATAAACACACTCAGCACATAAACTCATGATATGGCATACACCTAGAGACCAACTTTTAGTGACCTTAGCTGTTAATGGGAAGTAAAACAAAATAAAACACCAAATTGAATCCTCAGAAAGTAGAATTTGTTCCTGGTTTATCATCCATTCTGTGTAGTTTTGATTTAGATGTGTACCCTTGAACACCACAATCCAGGTTTAACTTCCTGTCACCACAGGAAGGGCCTACCGTATTCACCGTATTTGGCACCCAAAGCACCTAAAAAAAATTGGTTCCATATGGAGTGCTTAGTAGGATAATAAAACTAAGATCATGACTAAAAAGGTTGTTTTTATAAAGTAAATACTGATATATTATTACAAGAATGTGTAGTACTCGTGGTATGTGACAATTATATCATCAATTTCAGACAATTTGTATACCGGTACATATTACGAATATTTGTGGGTGTTTTTTCTCATAAATTTATGCACGATGAGTTCTGAGGTTTGCTGAACAATCAAATCATGTAGTTGTATCACGATTGGTGAGAGCATTTATATAATTTTAATACCTCTGTAGAGTGGGGAGGGGTACTTATAGGTGGAGGGGCGCTAATTATGGCGAATACAATACATACATCATATGTAACAGAAAATGCAACAAAAATGTATTGCCACCTCGGCCGACAGTCTTAGTCAGCTAGACGCTCTAGCCAGAGTCAAAGGGAATTTTCCTCTAGAATGAAGCTAGAATCTAAAGGTGACTATAATATAATGTAAAATAAAAGTGTCCATGTTTTTGGTTGACAGACAGAAGATGACAGTATGGAGCCTAAGAAGTGCTATATCGCAACACAGGGCTGTATGCCAACCACTGTCGGCGATTTCTGGAGGATGACGTGGCAGGAGAACTCTCGTGTCATTGTCATGACAACAAAAGAGGTAGAACGAGGAAAGGTAAGAGTTATGTCCCTTTATCTTATCCAAATTTTCTATTATGTGTTACGGTTTTGTGATTATAATCATACATTAATTATTATCATTTAATATTTTGTATGTTTGATTTGTGATATTAGGACATTTCAAAAATTTTTGAAACTCCTTATGAAAATTAAAATATTTTATCACTTGCACAGGTTTAGCGAATATTTGGGGGAAAAAAATGAAAAATATGAAAATCTTTATAAAAACCAAAATATATGGTAATTTCTTGCTCAAAATAAAGCAAAATTTTATGATCTAATTGAGCATAGTGGGATCTGTATACAAGGTATAGCAATGTCAACAATATATTTCCTGATTATTCTGTATCAATATTCTGTCACCAATTAAAACGTATCACTGGCTTTGTTTTATAGGTGAAGGCCTGTCGTTACTGGCCCTGTCCAGAGGATCCTGACGACGTGTTGGAGCGGTCATTTGATACATACCAAGGGAAAATAACAGTGAAACATATTGGTCAAAAGAATGAAAGTGACTTTATAATTAGGGAGTTTACAGTGTCAAGGGAAAAGGTTAGTACACACATTTCACAAATCAATTGTGTGTGTGAAGGTGATAATTAACTTAAAACTTTTGTTCATTTACCCCCGAAATATCATAATGATTTATTCAAACCTTTGAATTGGAGGTGGTTAAATATGCATCAGGCGTGAGTAAATTAAGTCCCTGATTTGGTTTTTCTACAGTAAGTAGATATGATACACACTACTCATTAGAGCTGGGTACCACACAACCAAAAGTACCATTGTATACCACTTGGCAGTAGAATATGGAAGATATAATAACACACCTAAAGAACGTAGGTATTGTAAAGAATGTAACACCACATCTGAAGTGGAGGACGAGTATCATTTTTTATTAGTTTGTTCTGAATTTCAAAATCTCAGAGCTAAATTTATAAAAATTATAACTGGAAAAAACCATCTGTATTCAAAGTTGTTCAGCTATTGATTGTCCACAATGTTAAAGAACTATGTTTACTGGATGAATCCATCTATGAGGCAAACAAATTAAGATTACCATAATTGATCAACACTGTCTCCACTCTTTTCACTTTGTCCATTATTTCCTTTGATTATTATCTATGATTTTGTATAATGCATTGTACACTGTATACTGATTGGTCAAATGGCCAAAAGTTTGAATAAAACTTAAAACTTGAAACCACGGTATTTTGGCAAATACTGTAGTATGTACCACGGTATACCACCTTGATTGTTTATAATTATTTTCTTAAACTCACTGTGTTGAAACTTTCCATTAAGTTTATCTGTATGTTAGTGGAGTATATAGCGAGACACTTATAGAGAGACCAAAACACCAATTAAATTGTTAGAAGGATTAATATCAAAAACTCGAAAAGCAGATCTAGTTTCAATGCCATCACCAATAATATTTTAATACATGAGTGGTACATCCAACCTTCCCTATAGTTATGATAAAATAGAGAATGGTCCTTTGATGCAGCATGTACAAAATCCATATATTATGTATTTCCAGTCGTCAGAAGGACCTAGAAGTATCTTCCAGTACCATTTCCTTACCTGGCCCGATTACGGCGTACCATCAGACCCTGGCAGTGTCCTCAACTTCCTAAACATAGTCAACGCTAAACAGGAATCTATACCGAAGGCTGGTCCTATCATTGTCCACTGCAGGTAAGTGATAAAGGCAGGTGTCCCTATCATTGTCCATCATAGGTAAGTGATAGAGGCAGGTGTCCCTATCATTGTCCATTACAGGTAAGTGATAGAGGTAGGTGTCCCTATCATTGTCCATTACAGGTAAGTGATAGAGACAGGTGTCCCTATCATTGTCCATTACAGGTAAGTGATAGAGACAGGTGTCCCTATCATTGTCCACTACAGGTAAGTGATAGAGGTAGGTGTCCCTATCATTGTCCATTACAGGTAAGTGATAGAGACAGGTGTCCCTATCATTGTCCACTACAGGTAAGTAATAGAGACAGGTGTCCCTATCATTGTCCATTACAGGTAAGTGATAGAGACAGGTGTCCTATCATTGTCCACTACAGGTAAGTGGTAGAGACAGGTGGCTATCATTGTCCACTACAGGTAAGTGATAGAGACAGGTGTCCCTATCATTGTCCACTACAGGTAAGTGATAGAGACAGGTGTCCCTATCATTGTCCATTACAGGTAAGTGATAGAGACAGGTGTCCCTATCATTGTCCATTACAGGTAAGTGTTTGAGACAGGTGTCCCCATCATTGTCCACTACAGGTAAGTGATAGATCAGACAGGTGTCCCTATCATTGTCCATTACAGGTAAGTGATAGAGACAGGTGTCCCTATCATTGTCCACTACAGGTAAGTAATAGAGACAGGTGTCCCTATCATTGTCCATTACAGGTAAGTGATAGAGGCAGGTGTCCCAATCATTGGCCATTACAGGTAATTGGTAGAGACAGGTGTCCCTATCATTGTCCACTACAGGTAGGTGATAGAGACAGGTGTCCCTATCATTGTCCACTACATGTAAGTGATAGAGACAGGTGTCCCTATCATTGTCCATTACAGGTACGTGATAGAGACAGGTGTCCCTATCATTGTCCATTACAGGTAAGTGATAGAGGCAGGTGTCCCTATCATTGTCCACTGCAGGTAAGTGATAGAGACAGATGTCCCATTATTGTCCACTACAGGTAAGTGATAGAGGCAGGTGTCCCTATCATTGTCCATTGCAGGTAAGTGATAGAGACAGGTGTCCCTGTCATTGCCTTCACAGGTAAGTGATAGAGACAGGTGTCCTTATCATTGCCTTCACAGGTAAGTGATAGAGACAGGTGTCCCTATCATTGTTCATTACAGGTAAGTGATAGAGACAGGTGTCCCTATCATTGTCCATTGCAGGTAAGTGATAGAGACAGGTGTCCCTGTCATTGCCTTCACAGGTAAGTGATAGAGACAGGTGTCCCTATCATTGTCCATTACAGGTAAGTGATAGAGGCAGGTGTCCCTATCATTGTCCATTGCAGGTAAGTGATAGAGACAGGTGTCCCTATCATTGTCCATTGCAGGTAAGTGATAGAGACAGGTGTCCCTATCATTGTCCATTGCAGGTAAGTGATAGAGACAGGTGTCCCTATCATTGTCCATTGCAGGTAAGTGATAGAGGCAGGTGTCCCTATCATTGTCCATTGCAGGTAAGTGATAGAGGTAGGTGTCCCTATCATTGTCCATTACAGGTAAGTGGTAGAGGCAGGTGTCCCTATCATTGTCCATTACAGGTACGTGATAGAGGCAGGTGTCCCTATCATTGTCCATTACAGGTAAGTGATAGAGACATGTGTCCCTATCATTGTCTACTGCAGGTAAGTAATAGAGGCAGGTGTCCCTATCATTGTCAGTTACAGGTAAGTGATAGAGACAGGTGTCCCTATCATTGTCCATTACAGGTAAGTAATAGCGACAGGTGCCCCACCCTTAATACTACAAGATCTAATGTCAGTGATATTGCGATTAATCCTTTTAATTAATGATCAGTTGTTTACCTCTATGGTTAATTAATCATTACTTTTTATGCCTCCATAATTATAAAATGGCATACTGTACATGTGTTGCCCTTGTACATCAGAATCATATTTTGTTTTCGCTCATTTGCTCTTAAACAGATACCGGTAGAAATGTTAACTGAAATTTAGTATGTAGTTGTATAATGATAAGATGCTGTAATGTTCTATGTTAAAGCCAGTCTTCGATCACATCAACATTAATTTTAATAGCATACACCACTGTTCCCTTACTGTGAAAATGAGCAGTTTTTCCCAAAAACTTTATTATTAAAGATAGTTTCCAGCTTATTAAATAAAAAATGTTATTCTGTGTTTCAGTGCTGGTATAGGAAGAACTGGAACTTTTATTGTTATAGATATCATTATAAACCAAATCAAAACATTTGGTAAGTACTCAAAACTTCATAAATTTCAAGAATTTGTTATATGTTCCCTAATTGATGGACGCAGTAGGCTTATGTTTATAAATCATTCATTCATTCACCCTAGGTCTATAAGACAAGTTAGTGCAGGGCGACTGACCTCAAGATGACTGTCACTAAACTCCTGCCTGCCTTGGGTGGTCTGGGTTGATTATTACAGATATTATTTGTATTGATGATGCAAGTACTTCTCTCAGTATACCAGAGTTTTAATCTTGTGGGAAATGTAGAGCCATAGATTAAGCTACTTTTTAAATAGTTTCAGTTGTAAAACAAGATAACCAGAATGCTTTGGTCAGAATTAGGTTACTGATATTGGGCCTGTGTCATGCTTGGATGAAGGGCTATTAAATATAAGTTTGTTCAAATGAATGACCTTGACACGATGAAGAACTACTAATTATAAGTTTGTTAAGATGAATGACCTTAACATCATGAAGAACTAATAATTATAAGTTTGTTAAGATGAATTACCTTGACACGATGAAGGGCTACTAATTATAAGTTTGTTAAGATGAATGACCTTGACATGGTGGAGGACTACTAATTATAAGTTTGTTAAGATGAATGACCTTGATACACTTTCATCAATGCCTTCAATGCCTTGACTGAAGATGTGTTGAGGAAGATATCGTTGTATAAATACATATCTACAAACAATATGTCATATAAATATTGTAGGGCTAGTTTTAGTACTGTCAGACATGAAATCATTACCCCTATATATAAATGTGGAAATCATGTGTAGCAGATTTCTGATCAGAAGTGCAGTATTTAGCAATACCTTCTCTCCTCCATCACACAGACAAATATTGATTTTGATTGGTGAACATTTTCTGGAACCTACATACATGTAGGTTTGTATTAATAATTGACACAAAACCTGATTTTGTCTGCAGGCCTGGAGTGCGAGATAGATATCCAGAAGACAATACAGATGGTGAGGTCACAGAGGTCAGGCATGGTCCAGACTGAGGCCCAGTACAAGTTTGTCTACATGGCCGTGCTTCACTACCTGGAGACGGAGAAACAACGCAAAAGAGCCGAGGAAGTAAGTCAGAGTGCCACATCCAGAGATAAATAGTGTTAACGTACTTATTTTTACGCACTGAAATGATAACCCATAACCAAGTAAAATCAAATTTGCTAAAAGATTACCGCTTAAATATGCACGCTTCCAGGACATGGACAAACTACATGTTTTATTATTGCAATTTTGCAACAGGTTTTTGAATCAAAATGACATTTAATTATTTTTGAGCCATCTTCACCCTATAAATTAAGTCCCAGTTTCAGGAATGTTTTTAATATATACTTTTGTAAGGGGAAACAGATCTTTACCTCTAGAGATTTCCTTATTTCCATTTCATGCATTTAAGTTAAAAAAAATTCAAGGACAACTCATTAATTTCCTTAAACATTCTTCAATATTTCTTACTTTGTGTTGAAATAAAGTCCTTTGATTAGAAAATGAGTAGTTACTTGTTATATGGAATAGGGAGATTTTAAGTACATTAGGTCATAGCATTCTATTCTAATTCTTTCATATCCACTTAAAGGCCCAATATAAGTAACTTTCGGCAAAACATGAAGCGAAAAATCAAGCTTAATAACTTATTATATTGATATATTTAATTAATATTAAGTGTGATATCAGCAATTTCAAGATGAATTCTTACCTGGTAACTGGTACAGCAGCAGTTAAAACTAGGTATTTGTAAACACGCGTCCATTTTGAACGGTCTTCTATTACTTTAATTAAATTACTTTTATTGGGCCTTTAAATGTAGATGTGTTTTATGATTTGTTTGAGGTTTATATCTTAATCCAAACCATGTTTTACGTACAGTAATTGAGGAAAACTCCAATTATACTGTTTTCGTTTTATGATTGTAGCAAAGTGTTGGACGAGAATATACCAATATAAAATACACGGAGGGCACACGAGTACAGCCACGCCCTCAGCCAGCCCCAATACAACCCACGCGCAAGAAGGAACTACCCAAGTAAGTGTATCAATTGGAAATCCAGTAGTTGAGTGCTGAAGTGTTTACAGAATTGTAATTTTTACTAAAATCATTGAACTTGACAAAATACGATAAACAGTATAATTTACTTTGATACCATGTAAAGGTACATGGAGATTAAAAGTTGAGCTTGTTATACTGTACTATTGTGAGTACATATCACATGAACATAGCCTTTTTGAGGCACCTGCATAGATTTCTGAGATAAAGCTTTAAATGAATGTATGTGGAAACTTCTTATACTATCAGGGACATTTTCAAACTTTGTTAAGAAAATATTTGAAAGTTTTTGTATTGATGTAAATTCATTTTTTAAAGATAATAAATATATAAAAACTGTTGTTATTTGGTTTAACTGGTGTGATATATAACAGTATACATACAAAAGAAAAACAAACAAAAGCAGAATACCTTACTATCTGTCTTTGATTAAATGATTAACTGAGACCTTGAAAATTACAACAAAGTGTATTTACTCGGGGGGGAAAAAGTGGTGTCTTTTATCTGAATATTGAAGAATGCACTAGCTGTGATAGTGGGACAGGGGAAGCAACTCAGGTCACACAGCAGGCAGATCTGCTTTTCTGTCTCCTATCCCAGATATGTCCATTGATGCTTTAGGTACACATAGTCTAGAATGGGAAATTGTAATTTCCAATAAAGTTATAGAACAATGAGCACTGTTTCACGGGATCTATCTAAAAAAAAATGAGTGTCCTGAGTGCCAAAAACAGCAAAGCAGTTTAATGCACAATATTTAAAAAAAAATTTCTAACACTCCAAAATTACTTGTTGTTATTCCTTTCACATGTGTATTGGCATTTTAGAAGACAACATTTATTTAGTTCATAGTTTAGGAAATTGATTTGTGAATTATTTTTATCAATACAAACTAAAAGGAGTTTGCACAAAACATAGCATTGAGCTGTATTTATACTCACTGAACCAAATATTTTGGTAAAGATGACATCAATTGTGAGTTGTCCTTTTCTTAAGTTATACATTGTAACCTACAGAAGTCCAATCATTCATAAATGTAAAGCAAAGAATTACTATTTCACTTAATATTGTTCCAGTTTTCATTTGAAAAAAATGTTACAATCTTGTAGGACACCAGAGGACTCGAACCAGATTTACCAAAATGTTCCAAAGAATTTGTTGTCCAGCAGCAACAAAAGATGATGAGCGGAGAGTATGGACCTTAGACAGATGTCCTGTGATTCACAACTGGCTTCCTATCACTGTTGATACCTGTGTCTGGATTGGCTGTTATCGGCTTTGACTTACATGATTATGTATCAAACATTCTGATTGGCTATTGATTAGTGTACATTTATGTATTGAACATTCTGATTGGCCATTATGAATTGAAGCGTTATCGAACATGTATTTCCATTAATAGAGAGAGCTTTGGGTGGAAATCAAATGGAATGTAAATACATGTTGCCATGGTTACATAATATTTCAATGTTAATTTAAAGTTTTGTTATGTCTTTTATGGTAATTACTGTGATTGTATCACATTAGAAGTATTTCTGGAATTATATATATCATTAAATATGTATTGATTGTATGTATGAAACATGAACAAGCATATATAGAGCCATCAAGTATCTTTCAAAGACAATGCTTTTTGACTTGTTCACAGCAGAAATGTATTAACAAACTTTTCCAGTCATTTAATTGATGAGTCTTCAAGTGTGAATGGGTTCAAAGTCTCTAAAATACAAGTGATATACTAATATTTATATTAAATTGATTACAACTGACACATATACATGTACCACTAGGTAAACCATTAGTGTGCTTGGGTAAGAATCAAAATCAATAGCAAGATTTTGATAGTGTGTACGATATAAATCATTTTTGTCTCAAGAGATTAAAATGTTGTTGGTTTAATTTGATCTTTTTTGATATGGAGTTTGCCATCATATAGTGGTTTGACCTGTATCAAAGAAAGGGCAAATATTGTTGGTAAGTTTGCCATGAGTTTTGATCTGTATCAAAGAAAGGGCTGGCTATTTGACTGACACAAGGGGTGGGGAAACTTTGATCGTGATTATTGTTAGAGTAGCATACATGGTGCTGATTTGTTACAGAGATATATTGTTGATCTTTTTGTATTGTTCTTGTGAAAGAATTGTGACAGTTCAATGAATTCAACGCCGACTGGAAATAGGGGGTCATTGATTGATATGAGGCGAGTTATCAGGATGGTTCGATTGGCTGACAATCTGTGATTGATTATGTGTGATGAGGCTAGAAGTAGTTTCAGAACCTATTTTTTAATAAATCCTGTAGCTGATGTTTCCATACAGTGTAATGATTTGGAGATAGACTTGTGTAAATCTTGTGATTTTCTGTCATTTTTTTTTTGTTTTTGTTTTTGCAGAATCCACAAATTTATCATATTAATTTTTAATCCTGTCCTTTGTTTATATAAATCTGATTTTACTTTTCGTGTCCTAGCAATATTGAAATATCATCAAATTTCTGTAGATAATTGGAACAAATTATGGAGCTGAAGCCTGTTTTGTTAGTGTAGATGGGCTTGCTTATCTGCTGTCAAATATCCTGTATTCAGTGGAGGAAAGGTCAACGACCTAGGCATTAAAATCTTTGTCATAGCACTCAGAAAGCAACTGATATAAAGTTATGTCTGTTTCCTTTCTCTTGAATATACATCCTAAGGCATTCTTATTTAAAGGACACAAAAAAAAACAAACGTGATCTTGATGGATGGATTGCCAAGGTGACATGATTGGAGATATATTATTTGCTACAGAACAATTTTTTTGTATTCTTGTCTATCACTTGAATCCTGAATCAAGAAAATAACCCAATAGGAGGTACATAAATTAGGGTATTCATGATCTGATGAGATTAACCATATAAGGAATGACATCACATTTGTTTTATAATGGAACTTTTGTGTAAACTTTGAATTGTTGCAACAGTACTTAAGTTTGTCTTTGCAAATACCAATCATAAAAAGATCATACATACTAAAGATTGTGTCTGAGTTGCAACTTTTTTTTTTCCTACTTTTGAAATTGATATAAAATCATGTTATATGTGATTCTTGGTAATTAAACTCTTTAAAAATCCTATAAAAAAATTCTTGAACAATTTGAATTTTTGTATTATGTGTATTCTATTCTAATGCTTAATGTGTAACCTTTCTTTACACTACAGAAAGAGAGTTGAATTAAAGCATTAGAATGCACTAACCCATTTCATACATTTGGCTGAAGTCCACATTGTAATAATGTAAGCAAATTAAAAATTGTGTTGCTTGAAATATTGGTGACAACATGAAATTGGTTTATTGTACTGTGTATAATGTTTGTAGTCAATTATTTCTGTTTTACCTTAAATTATGTTACGTCACTTGATAGATATGAATGCTTGCATTAATTGATGAATAGAATATAAAGTAAGTATATTTTTGATAGATTGAGACAAGTATCAAATTTAACATCCTCAATACTCCAGGGTTTTGCTCACTTACACTCTACACCCCTGGAATATATCATAGTGAGATTGAAGGCATAAACAGAGCTATTTGATTGGGTGAAATAGTCCAACCAATCACAGGGCTGGTACCTGACCTCTGAAGCCTACAGTCGAACAACACCTGACTACAAAACCTTCAATTTTACTCATTTCACAACTGAAAGATTCAATGGATCAAACTAGTTGTTTTATACATATTCACATATTCTAGAGGCGAAGGGAGCAAAAGTGTGTGTAACCCCAGGATATCAAGGATGTAAACATTTATAAAGGAAAGTTTCAGTGAAAGACATTTGAAATTATTACCAGGATACCTAGTTTTTGTGGAGAATTTCTCACCTAAAACATAACAAATGATGTGAAATTCCAACTCATTGTTTTCTTTTAATAATTTATTTCAAAAATTCTTGTTTTTGTTAATGTACAGTACCAAAGAAATATGTCTTTCTTTTTGGCTTTTAAAACACTGTAATTAGCAAGCTAGCTGCCCACCACTGTCTTATCTGGAGGACAAATTGATTGTTTCTGCTGGCAGTAATGTTGTAAAATAGTATATATGAAACAAGAAATTACAGCTGAGAGCAGGCATAACAATAGGTATTTTTATTGTTATTGTTGTGTTGTACTGCTAGAAGAAGCAGGAATAACGACAACTTAGTTTGTGTAAATATTGTGTATAGCTATTTTTGTGATAATTTTGTCGCCGGTATTGTTTTAGTCTTTACATACTATAACAAGTATCACTGTACATACACTCACTCACACGCAGGGCATCTTCTGTATCGTTGCTATTTCCCTCATAGCAGTTCCTTATTTGGAGCTCCAACTTTTAATCACATACATTTTGTCCGAGAAATTGATTATCTTTTTCTACCCTGAGGAAGTGTTTTAGCAAATCTACATCTTTTATGACTATTGATTCCAAAGATACTGACATTAAGATTTTGAAAATTTCTTTGAAAATTGGGAGTTAAGTGTTTTTGAATACACAGGCAATATGTGATATACTGTTTACTGTCACAGAGGATAGACTATGTAACACTAGCCTTTGTTTGCTCACTGGTGTAGTATGTTTACATCATATATGTATTACTTGTGTTGAAAAATTCTCTCACATTCACCTAAACATTGTTTTTTGCTGAACTAGTTTCAAATATTAATTTGAAACATTCGTAACAAAAAGTGATATCAACTTCAAGAGGAATTTCTATTTTTTTTCCCTTTTTTTTGGGAGGGGGGGGGGGGGATTTTGTATCTAGACACTGACATTGTTTTACCTACTAACTGGAGTACAAATATTGTTTACTTTGAAATCTATTCTAAGAAATAAAGACATGCGTTGTATATATATTTTTGCATGCAATTGAGTAAACAAATTAAGGAATCTTAAAATTTATTTGAGAGCAGAAATTAACCATTATGGGGAATAGTCATCCTTGTGTACCCATTTTAACCCCTCAATTTTCAGATGTAGGTGCGTTTTGACGTTCTGGTCTGTTGAATACATTCGTTTGGACTCAAGTTAAGACTTCTTTCCATCATACCAGTTAAATGTCCTGTATATCTAAACCTAATCATCATGGCAGGTGTGTAAATTACTGTAATATCATTTTTAATGTTAAATGGGAAAAATATACAGTTAAAAAAAAGTTTTCTCTATATTAAATAGTTATGAACATGTTTACTAGTTTTTCCTGACAGCTAAATATATATAAGCATAATGTGTTAATAGGTGTTTTGCACCTGTTTGTAAAATAGGTCACTCAACAATTGTTAAATTAGATTATGACAGAACTATTACAAAATTCCTGATACCTATTGTGGCCATTTCAACAATGAATTCTGCTTAAATTTGGGTCCAGGTTACATGTTACATAGTGGTTAAAGAATCTAACATTCAGCTTCGACTAGCCTTCCATCACTGGTGCACTGGTTCAAAGCCTACAGGGGACCGGTACTGGCAGCAGGTCGGTGGTTTTTCTGCGGGAAGTCTGGCTTTCCCCCCACCACCACATCTTATAATGTCCATATATATATACCTGTTAAACGGACATAAAATACCAACAAACCGCACCAAACTTTTAACATCAACTTAAGAGAGGTTTAAAAGGAAAAGAGTTTTGAGTAGTTAAATGCTGCAAGAACAGTTAGGATGATAGACTCGAGAATAACATTTCCGTTTCCTTCAGATTTCATTTAACCAAATTCGCTATTCTTGAAGCTTTTGTCATACTCTGTTTTAAGTTCTGTTGGAATGTACCATATTTTTTCGTTATTATTATCTTAATAAATAGTAAGTGCTCAGTCTAAATAAATAGTAAGTGCTCAGTCTAAACTCAAAACAATATTTACCCTTTTTTATTCTGTTACAGGTTTTGTAATGTTATAGAGAAGATGCAGGTTTTGAGCTTATACATGTGTAACTGGAGCTTGGCTCAACTCTTTCTGTATACAAATACGGCTTTTACCTTTCTAACTTATCATGAACTTGTAATATATACATAACATTGAGTCATTCAATCTGACAGTCAGAAATATTTCAGAAATGTGTGGAATTATATAATGTTAGACAGGAACGATGTTTATGTATCATTATTTCTCATTTTGTACTATTTCAAAAGTTTTATCACTCACACTGATTTTCAGATTTAAGTAACATTATTAACTAAAATTTAATTATAGATTTTAGAACTATTAAATATTCTTAATTGCATGTTTACTGATTGTGTTTTGGAAAGTGATATTGAAACTTACATGTAATATAATAATGTATATATACAGCAAATTAAATTGTTCTGAGTAAATCTCAAAGAAAAACGTGGAAATCTTGTACATTTATATCTTACTATTTGACCAGGTGAACTTTGACTTCATGTGATCTCGTGAACTTTGACCTCTGACCCAGTGTTTTAATCATGGCATGTTTGGATTGCATCATGGTTAAAACCTACAAGTAAATGTGCTCAGAATAGTAGAAATAGGGAAATGTAAACATTTTGTTGACCTTGTCAGTTTACAATTTCTTATTCGAACTAGTGGCTAACAACTTCAGATGTGACTTCATTGCTCGATCATCTGGTGGTAGACTGTTATCGATTTTAATTAAAGAAATTTTCTTTACCAATTTTCAAGATCAAAATTTTCTTTACAAATTATAAAGGTCAATGTATCTTTACCAATTGTCAAGGTCAAAATTATCTTTACCAATGATCAAGGTCAATTTAAATTATCTTTATCAATTATCAAGGTCAAAATTATCTTTACCAATTATCAATGCCACAAGCATCACATGAAGTTATTTCATACTCTTTGTTGAAATAAAATCACTAAAATGTAAATTATTTGATTTTTATGAGAAAAAAAGAAATAAATGAAAATCTTTAAAACAACTGATCCAAATAAACTGTGAAACAGTTAGAATTTGTTACAATCCCCCGTCTTGCCAAAAGGTGGTGTACCTAATGTTTAGTAAACTGTGCAGTGTTGTATAGAAAATAGATTCTTGCTGTTCGTGTCAAAATGTCAAATAAATTTCGTATATATATATTATGTCATAACTTTGTGTTGTGTGTTATATTCCGTATTTCACTCATTACCCTCCAAGACACATTTTAATTCTTCAATTTCAGAGGATGGAATACAGGTTATGTAGTCCGCTATGATCAGGGGTGAAAAAGTTAATACCCATTGTCTGTATAGCATAGAAGCAAAGTGGACAGAAATTAACCATTAGTCAAAAAGTCCAGCATAGAAGGACCAACAAACCAAAAGCCATAAAATATTCCTTTACAAAAGCAGGTCCTTGTCAAAACCAACTCTGATCAAAGTGTTACGATCAGAATAGTGACGTCACTCCAAGTCTCCAAGTTATCTGACAAAACAAAAGACAGTAAAGGAAATAGAATTGAGGAATGAAGCAAAACAAAGAAAACCAGGGAACAGAAGCATATGTATACAGAGTCTGTGGACCACCCTGGGACAGAAAAGTCATGCGTCTTCCAAACCAAAAATTACAAGCAAATGTAGAAAAAACTCACTTCTGGTTAGAAATTGAGGCCCGGATATTCTGATCCACTAGCTAACCAAATTCAGACGTGTACTGAAATCAAAACAGGATTTTCTGACCAAAGTTTACATTATATAGGACGTTCTGATCAAAGAGAAAAACTCCCAGACAGGAAATATTCAATTGAAAGACATTTGCCCACTTTCAAGGTTACAGGGGTCAAAAATGTTTAAAATCTTCCTACCACTGTATGTCAGTAAACATACAGGTCCAGAGAACTGGCATAGGGCCTGTAGCACCTCGGATAAGGGCTACCTGCAGGTTTGTTCAAATGAAAGACACTGACCCACTTTTAAGGTAAGAGAGGTCAAACATGTTTCCACCAAAAGGCCAAGGATACTGATAATTTGGTGATAATTGTTGAAATAAAGATAGCTATATTTCGTTTGTTCAGATGAATAACCTTGACCCACTTCCCAAGTCATAGGAGTGAAATGCGTTCAAATTATTCAAACAACTTATTTCTGACAGCATAAAGGGCTAAGAGTATCGACATTGGGCCTATGTTAACGTTATGCTTCGATAAAGGGCTACTAAGTTTGTTCAAATGGATGACATGCATTGGCCAACTTTCAAGGTCACACGGATCAAATATGCTGTAACAATAAGGCCCAGGTAGTGATATTGTGCCAACAACATGCTAAAATGAAGGGCTAACGTTGGTTTAAATTAATGGACTTCACTTTTGTCTAGGTCACAGGGGTCAATTTGTTTTAAGATCTTAAAAAGGACATTTTTTTCAATAAATAAAAATGCTTATGGTACTGATATTCGTCATGTAGCATGCTTGGATGAATAACCTCGAGCCACTTTAAAAACCACAAAAGTCAAACGTTCTTAAGAATTGTTTTTCCAATAACCAATGGGGCATGTCTTATAATATTTGTGTGGAACGTAGCACGTGTTTGGAGTTGGTTTTCAAGCTAATTTGCAGCAGTTGTCGTAAGTGAAATGCTTAGCCCACTATCATCAGATGGTGGGCTATTCAAATCACCCTGCGTCCGTGGTCCGTCGTCTGCTATCCGTTCTTCGTCGTCCGTCTGGTGTATTTTTGTTAAGAATTACTGGAGCAATCCTTCTCAAACTTCTTATGCAGATTCCCCTTGTTCCCTTTTTGTGTATTGTAATGTTTCTGAGCTGATCAGAAAAACAATATGGCCGATGATGACCATCTTGGTTTTTGACAGTCATAGTTTGTTATCTGTATTAGTATTTCTAGATTCGGTACTGGGTGGACCCTTCTCACATTTCATATGCAAGTTTTGCTTGGTCTCTTTTTGTTTTTGTGCATTGTCCAGTTTTTTATAGCTGATGCAAAAACAAATATGGCCTGCAGGTGGCCATCTTTGATCTTGACAGTAATAGTTTGTGAGCGCTGGTTCTTGATGGATCATTCTCAAATGTTATAGACAATTTCCCATTTGTACCTAGTTGTGTATTGTCCAGTTTTCGGGCTGATCTAAAAAAAACGATTTGGCTGACAGGCGGCCAACTTGAATTTTGACATTCATAGTTTGCGATTGCTATTTTCTGATGAGTACTGGAACGATCATTCTAATATCTTATATTTAGGTACTATTTGGTCCCTAGTTGTGCATGGTCCCATTTTTGGACAGATCCATGGACAAATCATTGCCGAAAGGCATCCATCTTATATTTTGACTATGAAAGTATAGTATGATTATTTTGAGAAATACAAGATGGGCATTTATCAAATTTCATTTGTCCGTTCTTCTTGGTCCTTACTTTTAGTTTGTTTTTTGTTTTGTTTTTTTCAACTGATCAGAAAAATTGCTGACACAATCCCTTCTTTCAACTATTATTAATTCGTAAGGGACATTTTCAAATTTCATATAACTGAGATTAAGTACATAGATAAAAAAACAAAGGAAAATATCAAACTGTTTAATAACTTTGAAAATCAGCTATAATGAACGTCAAGATCCAGAGCAGGTTAACGATTCAGGCCCATTTTCACACATTAAACTTCTCCGGTTCCACAAGTGGAATTTACTTGAAACTTCCCGAGAAGGTCCCGGCTAATTGTTTTTATTTTAATTAAAGACCGATCTGAAATCCAAGAATGCAATCATCTTGAAAAAACATATTTCAAAATTCTTCTCCAGTTTTATGTGCGACCGAGCTAAAATTGGTAAAGAAAGCCGGTATTAGTATTCTCATATTTTGCGCTCATCAAAAGATCAACACTGCAGCTACTGTAGCCATTTTGTAAAATGAGTGTGTAATCCATCGTCGGAAACCCACGGTACACTTCTCTGACGTCGGAAACCCACGGTACACTTCTCTGACGTCGGAAACCCACGGTACACTTCTCTGACGTCGGAAACCCACGGTACACTTCTCTGACGTCGGAAACCCACGGTACACTTCTCTGACGTTTGCATATAGTTTTTTCTGAACAGTTTTATCTGTGGGTATGAGTTTGAACTTGCTAGGAATGATCCTGAGGTGGTCCTGGCCAAGTGTTCCTATTGTACTTTTGACAAAACATCTGTTCTTTCATTGGTGGAGCACCGTTACAAAGTGACTCTCTTTGAAACTGTAGTGGGTAAGTATATATTATTGATGAAAAATTTGTAAACGCTCCGCTTACGGATCCTTATATCTACAACATTTGTCTACGAGTGTTTTATACCTTTTTTGTTTGATGCAGTCCCATCTGCAGACATACATGTATTTTTGCATTTGCTCTGCATTTTCCCTTGACACAATGCTAAGAGGCAGTTGCTGCCATACGCCTATAACACCCAGTGCCTCTGACTATAACAACATTTGCTAGTGTGACGTCTTCACTTTCATTGTTGTCTGTATTTGATTTGCTGTTTAAAATTGGTTCGAAGTGATTAAATAAAGCTCAAATTTCTATCATAATGTAAATATAAGTAATGAACATTTTAGCAAATATTGTTACAGTCCTATAACACACATTGCTATTGCTGACAAACTCTCATAAAGCCCTATCGGGCTTTATTTAGTTTGTCATCATAGCAATTTGTGTTGTAGGACTGTAACAGCATTTGCTAAAACATTCATTGTTTAAGTATTTCAATTCAAAACGTTGCCAGTATCTAGACTATTGTTGACGACGTCACAGAACTTGTTTCACAAAGTTTTCGGGAAAACGGTGTTGAGTGAGTATCGGTGTGGACTATAAATATTTGAACATAAACTATATGTTCAGAATAATCTTACCCTGAACAAGTCAGTTTAGCCCCAATTATTAGGTCCCTGTGTATTTGTATAGCACATCATTACATACTGTACATATGTTTCAGCCACTTGAACTCAAAATAAATATAATCCCTTGTTGCAAAAAGTGCAAATTTCGAAACGAATTTGATTGACCTTAAATTGCCAAAAAAGTTTAAATTAGATCTGTTACGTAGGGTGTCACTGATCTCACCTCTATAGTTCTTACTGACTCCCTATATTCCTATAGTGGGCCAATGAAAAACTACATAACTATAGAAGTATGTTCCGGGTCGGTCCAAAATCAAGTCCGAAGGGTTCTGACTAGCTTGTCCGCCAGTAATCCCAATACATGTATTTTGCGGACCAGATAGTCGGAATCGTTGCATGGCTACTATTTTGAAAGACACCTAAACTTCTGAACTTGACTTCTTTCAAGGGCACAGTGTGTTCTTGTAAATACATGTGCTTAAAATCTTAACAAGAACTTAATCTTAATAAATTACAATGCCCAAGGGTACTAATAATAACCCTGAACTATGCTGGGATGAATTACTTTGAACCACTTTCAAGGTCACACAAGTCAACCGTTTCAATTTTAAGCTCCTCTTAGGTATGCGGTTACATGCATCAACAGATAAATGAGAAAGACGCTCGTTATACGGTCAGACAGCTAGCACAAATGACAAACTTGGGTTTAGCATTTGTTCACTTTTTTTCTGAAGAAGATTATCAAGGTAAGGAAAATAAGTGTTCGTTGGATCCCACATTTACTTACTGACGAGCAGAAACGAACATGGTTACAAATGGCTAAGAAACTACTGAAGAAGTACAAAAAATATCAGAAAAAGGCATTTGATAGTCTCATAATATCTGATGAGACATGAGTGCATTGTTATGAGCCGGAGAAGAAAGTTGACAATAGGATATTCAATTCAATTCTCTTTATTAACTAATTTCGGCCCGCATGAGGCAATACGGGAAATACAATCACAAAGAGGTAGAGTGGCCAAAAGACAGAAGAATGGACACGTATATATATACATACATATAGATTACAATCACATAAATAATGCTTGTGACATGTAATATATGATTTGGAAGCCAGCTAGATTGACTATTACAAAATCAGTATAATGGATACAAATATTGTTTGTATTATTTTTAATGTAACTAAATGAAATTAGAGAACAACTTTAAAATATCCCCATCTTAATCATTCATCAACTAGATTTATTTTTGTTCTGGATCTTAAATTTGAAAAATTGAGAGCTTTCATACAACATAGATGAAATAGCTCCTTCCTATCAGCATTGTACTAACTACATGATACTAAAGAGTGAGTTTCATCCTCAATACAGTAGTTTTCACAGTGTGTACATACACGTTCACTGCGTGGAATATTCATATAACGACCCCTTTCTATCATGAGTCTATGCGTAGTTATGCGAAGCTCAGGAACATGTCTCCTTGCATGAAACTTTTCTATAGAACTAGTATAGGGTTCAACCCCAAAATTACATTTCAGCTAAAGGTAGCTAACCAATTTCCCATCTGATATCTTTTCTCTGTTTTGGTGCCATTTGTTAATATAATATTTTCTGAAGTATTTTTAATAAAACCTTTAAATTGGGTAGCACTGGGAAATCTGTCTACTGTGTGCTGTATACTGTATGTTTAAAGTAGAAAATGTAAATTTAATAAAATTATGCCAAAAGTTGTTATTATTTTGGCTTCACAATTTTGAGCAATTAACAGCTTTTTGCAGTAGTGGGAATTTCTCACAGATTGTTCCAGATGGAATCAGTATAAAAAACATATTTTTTAAAGATATTGAAATGTACTGGGAATCTTCTAAGTTCAGATCGAACTGCGAAATTGGTACTTCTGGCATGAACTCATAAGACAAATTTACACATCTTCATGTGGAGAATTTCACTTTCCCAATCGTTATAAATGTCATCAAAACTTATGGATTGATTCACTTAAATCTAGTTGTAGTGTTATTAAACCAACCCCATATTTCAGAGGCATACAACATACTTGGATTGATAGTATAACCAAGGACATTCAGGCTAGTTCTTACAGAAGGATCAAAAGCTACAAAAGCTTTCCTAAGCTTAAAATAAGCTTTTCGTGCCTTATTGGTAAGTCCTTGCTGGCTTCATCAAAACATCCAGAAGAGGAAAATATTATACCAAAATATCTGTATTATTGAACAAAACTCTACAATATGGTTATGAAATAGAATAGATATTTGATAAGCAACGGTTGTCGCACTCAATGTGCATCACCAATCTGTCAGCACTGAGACCACATCGGGTAACAGATGGCGCCAGGATTCTGCAGTTTGAGTCAAAATAATTTTCATGTACTGTTTTGACATAATTTGATGCGGTTAGGTCACTAGGATCAACCATTGACTATTACATATTAGAGCTTGAGTTTTATCGACATTGACCTTACGGCATCAAACTTTACAGTATTTTTGTAATATTTCATTTTTTCTGCAAGCCACTAGCTGAAGTGGATAATAGTACAATATCATCTGCATACATTTAAAAATCAATTGGAGATGACTGGGGATACCCAGGATCAGAAGATTAGTCAAAGTTATCTGGAAAGTCATTAAAAATATTTTGAATAAATTGGGACTGAGGTTATCTCCCTGGCGAATCCCTATTTCACATCTGAAATTATCAGTTAGTGTTGGGTTGACCTTCACACATGATTCACTATTGTTATACATAGTATGTTTTTTATCAAGTCGTAGAATGTATTGCCTATTTTCATACTGAGTAATCTGAGCTTTAGCCCTGAGTGAACAACACTGTCAAAAGCCTTACGGAATTCAACAAAACTTGTATAGAACTTCTGCTTCTCTGACTTAAAGTATTTACTTAAGAGACAATTCAAGATAAACATGTGATCTGCAGTTCTAGATTTTTTTGTGAAGCCTATTTGACACGAGTATTTAATTGTATTTGTTTTTAAAAACTTGTTGAGTCTGTTGTTGAGGATGCTGTTAAACAAGTTCCCCATGCAACAAGTAATCGTATTGCCTCTATAGTTATCGGGGTCGCTGGAATCATGACTTTGATAGACAGGCATGAGGTAACCTTAAACCCATGATGTTGGGTATATACTATGCGATAAACATGCATTAAAACGTTTATGTAGACATGTTAAACGTTGTGATATGGCATTTGAAACATGTCAAAAGGCAAAGTATTGCTAAACGAACATTGACAGCAAAGAAGATATCATACGCAATATTCTTTAGAAACAGTGGACAAATCATGCAAATTGCTGTTCCAAAAGGTCGGGGTCTGTCTGGAAGAATTTAGCTCTGAAAAATTGCGAACACATATGAGAAAAATTCGTCCTACAACAGGTCTCTAACATGTCCAATTGTTACATGGCAATACCCAAGGCCACCAATCAGCAACTGTTTTAAAGGTCGAAAAGGTCAATGTATTTCCAAACCCTCCATTCAGCCAAGACCTTGCCCCGTCAGGCAAATTACTTGACTGGTTGATGGATTATGTTTCGGATAGAAAACAGCAGGTATTTTTTTGGGAATAAAAAATCCTTAGTAAAATCAGCAAATGCAGGAGAACCCCAGGGTTCGGTTCTTGGGCCCCTTTTGTTTATTGTATATATCAATGATATAACTGATAATATAGAAAGCTTATCAAAACTTTTCGCGGATGAAACTTCTCTTTTATGCTCTGATAAATCTTCGCAAATTGTTGCTCAGTCCGTAGAGCATCGGGCTGAAGAGCCAAGGGTCGCGGGTTCGAGCCCCAGCGACGGCACTATCTTTATCACTTTTCCTCGTCCAATTACACAGTATCGCGGGGATGATCTCAAAACTGACCTCGATGCTATGTCATATATCACTGCCTAGCCCTATGTATAATTTCACCAATGTCGGTACGACCGAAATGGTGCTTTACCGTTATCACATTTCTTTCTTCGGGAGTAAGACAGAATGTTTTGAAATCTGAAGACAAATTTGTCTTCGTCTAACCCCGGTAAGGAAATGTCATATCTGATTAATTATTATCAACACTCATGTGTAATAGGACGAGAAAAAGTGATCAAGATTTTGCCGTCGCTGGGGCTCGAACCCGCGACCCTTGACTCTCCAGCCCGATGCTCTATCGACTGAGCTAAAAGGAAATTCCCTACAGCTCAACTTGATCTTGAACGCTTGTAAGGCAACCTAATCAATGCACATCTTTTACACATGGGCGTAATTCAGTTTCCACCAAAACAATCAAACGTCTAGGGGTATCCCGCGAATGTAAGTTTTTTTCATATTTTTTTTTCAAAATGTTACATACATATATCGAGTGGGTATTCTTATGGACTACGACGATCGGATTTTGCTGATATTTATTCATGAAAGAATAATATCAAAATAACTAGTGGAATTCCTAAAGGTCTAGCCAGACGCTCTGGCTTGGGATTTCCACTTACCAACGCATGCGCCGTTTCCATTGAAAACACTCTACCTGGTATAACCGTCAATCGGACAACCTCGGGCCTTTCCGGCAAGCTCGGAAAAACAATTGAAGAAGAACCGAGGTGTTCCGAATGGTATTACCGTTTCACCGCGATAAGACCTAACTACTAAGCGAAAAGTTGCCGAATGGTCAAAATATGACGCAAGACTGCGTTACGGAACCATATTGAGAGATGGGAAGTATTCAAAGGAGAAACTAACTGCTCTATCGTGTGTATGTTACATATTTCTTCTGTGTTCGCTACAAATAAAGCTTTTATTTGGTTTTGGGGTTACCCAAGGGGAAACTGTTTCAGCTAGTCCTCTGCTGCATAAAATGTGTGTGTAATATTAAACTTCAGAGTGTGTTTTATGACATTCCCTTTATAATATCTCATGTTCCAGTAAAACGGTATGATTTAATTATATTGCTGGATAGAAACACGTTTTCAAATACAATATATACCGTAACAGAAAAAGTCGTTTGATTACATTGTAAAACGGGACGTGCGACCGAGGTACATTGTGCATACGGCTTCAATTTGTACAAAAGGAATAAAAAATATGTCTTCACGCGTAAAAAAAGTGATATTCATATCTAATCTATAAATTAGGTTTTTATAAGGCAACTCTGCATAGGTTGTTATTGTAAACTTATTAATTTAGCATTGTATAATTATGAATCACCGTATATATGTATATTACCTTCTACATTCAATGAAAATAGTCACATTACAATATTCATGTCCACAAGCACCTGTGTCTATGTGTACTGGTCTCGGTCTCGTTCTCGGTCAGGCAAATATAATATATATAATTCCTGGTGTCGATAAATGGTCGATATGCCGACAATTATTCTTCATTTGAATATCGGTATGTGTGCAATTGATGTCTGATTTTAATGTGAATATTATTAAATATGCTTATTCACGGACTATGTCTCTATTTCATCAGTCGTATACATTACGCGTCCCCTCCCTTACGGTCCCTTCTGTCAAACCGTTCTGGCGACTTGCGGCAAACCTGTCACGTTGCGCAATCACCGCTATTTTCATTGGGGCTTTCCCGAGGAATGCGATTTTGCAAGTTGTCAAAATAGACATTTCGAGCGGACTTTGAATATTGGAATAGTAGGAAAATATAATTAGTAGTGCAGACGCATGTATAATATTCAAGAA
This sequence comes from Mimachlamys varia, assembly GCA_947623455.1. Lineage (NCBI taxonomy): Eukaryota > Metazoa > Mollusca > Bivalvia > Pectinida > Pectinidae > Mimachlamys > Mimachlamys varia. The sequence goes on along the minus strand of OX392542.1, from coordinate 13,821,446 downwards.
CAGGCATTTAGGCTTTCGCGGGATGCCCCTTTAACGGTGAGCATAGCCGTTGTACGTTTGAAGTGTTCTGCGCTTTTAAGTTTGATATATTATTCATGCATATATATATATATATTTAATCAGAAGACTCCGATTCATAATATACAATGTACAATGGTACTAAATACTATACTGTCCATGTACTGATAGGCGGCCTGGCCATGGGATATCGGTCAGCGACCTTGACCACGACTGTGTAAATAGAACGTTCCGATAGAGTTTATGTCATACACGATGTGGAGTATTATAACAAAGGACAGGGCTGATAATACACGGCGGGTTAGATCGAGGTTACTAGTAAGTGGTTATATTTTATTTATAGACGACTAGTGATCGCCGATCGTTAGTACAATAAACTGGTAAAGGTTCCACGTTGACTTACCATTAAGTTTCTAATTCTCAGGATTTTGTTGGATTCTAATGCACTATTTGTAACAAGGTAAGTCTTATAATTCTTTTGCTTTAAGTGATTTTATTTTTGAACGCGTGTTCACCGAACAAACGAAATTTAAAGGCATTTTGAAATGAAGACGTTCGTACATGGATCATATAGGCCTATACAATACAATGTATCCATGTAAAATTATTAATAGCATGCCCTACTCTTGAACAACCGTTACTACAGCACGAGAAACACGGCATTGTTCCTGTATGTACTACGATGTATAACATTGTATGTGAACCAGCTGTTCAAGTGCAGTATATGTACTTGTAACTAATCAATATTTTAAGTTGACTTTGCAGTCTACACGTTGCACTAATCTTCGTCCGTCCTTGTCAGTACTACTGGTGGTTGCATGCACTGTCCCGGATAAAATGAAAACTTCAACAAACAATAAACACAAAAATAATAATTCGTCAATTTGCATCATATAATAATGCAACTATCATACGTAAGGTAATATTCTTCAATTTGTGTATGTTAGACTTGACAAATCCATGTTCATTATATTCTTCAACGTTGCTAGTTCGTTGTAGTTGAACCACGAGTCCACAGATAGAAAAGTTCATAAAGACATTGTACGTACACAGAGTATCAAGCTCAGAATGACAAACACACACATAGAAAACCTAGAGAGATGATCTTGGTGGACAGGAAATAGTATCCAATGAAACAAGCGTGCACAGTTCCAGAGAGCCAATCGAAAGATAGTTTAGTACAGTAGAGAAGGAAGTTAGATTGAGAAAGAACCCGGATAATAACATAAAGTTCCAATAGCTTAGCGTACGATAAACCAAACCTGTGCACGGTAGGTATATTAGGCCTATCATGTGATTGTATATAATTTATATCAGCTCAGCTGATACAAGTCCATATCAACCACACAATCGTAACCTTACCACCCATGATATACATCTTACACGACAAACACCGCCATGACCTTGCATATGGATCACAGTTGCTTGAGTTTCTGTCAGTAAATTATAAATATATATGTGTGTGAAATGAGCCTCCCATTACAGTAATGCATTACATCCTGTAATGGACCGCGGCTCCATATATATATAAAACTTTTTTTTATATACTGACAGAAAGTCAAGCAACTATGATATGGATAACCTTATTGCATCGCACTATTATTAATTATAATGACTTATAAACAATGACTTATAAAATTATGCATATACATACTTTATACCGATTGATCTTTCGAGACTATAAATAAATTGGTAAATGGAATCGATATACACTGTACACTAACATCTGAAGTTCACACGTAATGTATTACTGTGTATACGTTGACTGCATGATATTCTGTATCACAAATCCAGGGTTGTTATAGATAGAAAGAAACGTAACTATTAGGTAACCACAATACACATAATGTATCTTCATCCATGCGGTTATCTCCATCCAATCATATAGCTTGTAATATTACTTCCTTGTTCCCTAGCGTCTGCTATACAACACCTGTGTATCCGTATGTGCACATACATTCTACAGTATAGGCGTGCATCTACGTTCTACGTACAGTAACACACGATTGTATAATATGTAAACAAAACAAACTCGTAGGCTAGTGGGCAGATTGTCATGCCATAGATAGATATCGACACGTATATATACGACAACAGGGAGATAAGGTAAGCATATGTGTTAGTGCTAGTTAAGATTCCATGTTTCACTTTAGTATTGATCAGTGAGATTCTAAAACTTGTGATCGATTTTACTGGAATAGGTTATGGAGTAAGGTAAATTATACAAATATTGAATTATTTCTCGTCTAAAGCGAGGTCGTTGGGAATAGATAAAACGCAACGCTATACAAAGTCATTAAAACAACCTCGCGACATTCTGTACTAAGTCTGCTTTGTGAATTATTCGAGAGGAGAATGCACAAGAAATATTTATAAATCATTGATTTCATATGTTTGTCTATATAGGTGTCAGCCAAGCTTTTAGTCAAACGTCAATTATGGTTAATCTTTGACCAAAAGGGTACTTAACACTGATGGTTTGTCCTACTATTCATACCGTTTTAGGGGATTAGATATAGTTTTCCTACAGCCATCTCTGTGTTTCGAAAGAAATGTCAAATTGCATATAAATATAACAAAACATACTAAATAACGTCAAATGAATGTAAAGCAAAAGTGGATGGATTATCTACTAGATAAGTCTGTGAATGGATTAACTACTGGATAAGTCTGTGAATGGATTAACTACTGGATAAGTCTGTGAATGGATTAACTACTGGATAAGTCCGTGAATGGATTATCTACTGGATAAGTCTGTGAATGGATTATCTACTGGATAAGTCTGTGAATGGATTATCTACTGTATACGTCTGTGAATGGATTATCTACTGGATAACCTTGTGAATGGATGCTTTACTGGATAAGTTTGGTGATGGATTATCTACAGGATAAGATTATGGCTGGATTTTATGACTGGATATGTTTTTGGATGGATTATTTGCTGGATACGTTTGTGAATGGAATATCTACTGGATACGTTAGGTGATGGATTATCTGCTCGAAAAGTTTGTGAATGGATCATTTATTGGAAAAGAATCTGGAGTAACTTTTTAATGATTATGACTGGAACTTTAACTGCATTATATGCACCTTAGTACATATATGTGTGAAGTTTAAGGTCTAAGATCCTATACAAACGAGTTGTAAGGCAAACCAAAAGGAAATCAAAACATTAGATATATTGTAAGGAGGGGAGCAGGTAAATTTTCTTCTTCTTAAGTCTTCCCAGGTGAAAACTTGAAACCTGAAGAGAGGAAACCCCGGTTCTGCCGGTCTGTAGCCAGATGTGGCAAGTCAAACTACAAAATAGTTGGATTCTAATTTACATATGAAAGTGATCTGACAGGAAGGTGTCTTGATTTCCTGCGGAAACAAAAGTGACAAGATCATCCAAAGGACGAAGAATAGGCAAAGTATCTACAGTATACGAAAGAGACAGGATTACGTGATGGAAGCTAAGATGACAGGATTATCTGTTGGAAGCTAAGGTGACTGGATTATCTGTTGGAAGCTAAGGTGACTGGATTATCTGTTGGAAGCTAAGGTGACTGGATTATCTGTTGGAAGCTAAGGTGACTGGATTATCTGTTGGAAGCTAAGGTGACTAAATAATCTGTTGGAAGCTAAGGTGACTGGATTATCTAGTGGAAGCTAAGATGACAGGATTATCTGTTGGAAGCTAAGGTGACTGGATTATCTGATGGAAGCAAAGGTGACTGGATTATTGGTGAAAGCAAAGGTGACTGAATTATCTAACGGGAGCAAAGATGACTGGATTATCTGATGGAAGCTAAGGTGACTGGATTATCTGGTGAAAGCAAAGGTGACAGGATTACCTGATGGAATCAAAGGTGACTGGATAATCTGATGGAAGCAAAGGTGACTGGATAATCTGATGGAAGCAAAGGTGACAGGATAATCTGACGGAAGCAAAGGTGACAGGATTACCTGATGGAAGCTAAGGCTACTGGATTATCTAATAGAAACATTTAGACCAAGACGGCGACTACTAAACACGCTCATAGTTTTCATCAACCCACATCTCTCGAATCCCTGTGTGTCGTTAGTTTTGTTTTCAGTAGCCAATTCTAAACTGTGGATTATCAGAAGCAAGTCCTAAAATAAAACGAACCAACTACGATATGTAAACAATATATAGGTTTAAAAAGCAAGGGTTCTTGCCGTCGGGAAAGGTAAAGTTCTCGACTGGAAATTGAAATCTTGACGTTTATCGTATAGCGCAGCAGTAAGCTGTCCATGTTGGCAAACGTTAAGTAAATATCGAAGTAACTGATGGCGAAGAGTCAATGAGGCTTCTGAACACGTACATACAAAATAATGCAAGTATACCAAACATGGTAGCAACTATAAGCACGATATAACTAAAGGTATTAGCTTAAAAACACCAAACCTCTTTGCTAGCCTTATATGTAGACATACATAGTGGTAGCGGCAATAATTGACCATTATTGCCAAACAATAACGTAACAGGATGGAGGTTGAGTTTGTTTTGTATAGTACTTCATGCTTCAGATTTGCAAGATGGCTGCCTTGTGAACAACATTATAATTATTTCTAAAACATATAAATGCAAAGTATACCAAACAATGTAGCAACTAAAACCATAACATAACTACAAACCTTAGCTAGTCTAAGCGGGGTTGCCCAAAAACGCCGCAAATGGCTTCCTCCTGAAATAGTACGGATGTGCAAATTTAATCTTTCTAGAATCTAAACACGATATCTTGTCAGAGTTTGTTTATTTACGTGCATGATATTTATCGCAAAGTGTGTTTTAAAGTATTTTTAATTATTGAAGATTTGATCTTCATTCCTGTTATGCATATTAAGCTATTTAAAATTCCAATTGATTTATTTTCGTCGCAGTTATTTATATCTATTTTTGCATTATTATCACTGAAGTGGAAAGCGTACCAATTTAAAGTAACACTTGGGATGTACTCTCTTAGTGTGACAGCATCACTATCAAGGAATGGGGTGTACTGCGTCTATAAGTCCTGGTTTGTATTCAGCTCATTTAACTCCAGGTGGAATTCCAATGTTCTTTTATCAAAACGATTAGCACATGCAGCTATTGTGTGACTCACCATAACTCGTCAATAATACCGTGTGCCTCCGTTGTGGTCTAATATCCACATGGATTTGTTATTTGGTTCTAAGTTGTTTTATGTCACGTCAGTATGTTTAACATCATGTCTTAATTTCCCAGTAAATATTACGACGGTTATCTAATTGTCGATATTTTCCATTGCAGCTGGACATCCACGGGAACCTGACGCAATGAATCGCGACTTTCCCGACGTGAGTAGCACATATTTCTAATTATTAGTCAAGACCATAGGTTACTTTCTTTACAACCAGTTTATGTTTGTTCATCTTAAAGGCCCAATATACGTAGCTTTCGGCAAAACTTGAAGCGAAAATCAAGCCTTGTAACTTTTTATATTTATAGAATTAGTTAAAGATTAACTGATATCAGCAATATTCAAGATGAATTCTTACGCGGTTACCGGTACAGCAGCAATTGAAACACGCTATTTGTAAACACGCGTCCATTTCGAACCGTCTTCTACCTTCGGTTTGTTGTTGCAGTGGGCCCCACCTGAATTATTTTCAATTCTTTGGATTTTTTTGTCCAGAGTTTCTTGTTAGTTACCGCTCAGGTTTACTTCGTTTTAGGCTTATTTTTGCATGGTTATCAACTGGATTTTTTCTCTAAATTTTTCAGAATCTAGAAAATTTCTCTGAAGTTACGTATATTGGGCCTTTAATTCATCATTCTTACCTCGAGAATTATCAGAACATGTACCATGATTGTTCAATATTGACGAAATTGAATATATTAATTTAACATAACTGTACAACTTCTTTCATTTAATGCTATTTCATATACAGGACCATCCCAGAAACATTATTCCAGAACTGTGTCGCCTCTACTACAGCCAGGGATGGATGCCGGGGTCCGGGGGCAGTCTCAGCATTAAATACGGGTACTTCAATATTTTATTGCACGTGGAGTCGTTCCCCAGTCAAATGTTTTATTGTACATTGGTGAAATCCGTTTTTAATTTCGCTCTTCACTTTAATTTCACTTTTTTGTCAATATTTTTTACATTTCCATTTATGTAAGTCGTCATTTGCTGTCGTTACTTAAGCTTGCCCTGCAAGTAGGATGTAAGAATTGTAACTGCTTCACCCATTGCATAACTCGTAAGAGGAGACTAAATTTGGTAAATTGTTATTTTTCTTGTTTTTTCTTAACATCTTTCTCCCCCCCCCCCTTATGTTTACCTCGACACCAACTCACATTTATGTTGAGCGTTGTAGTATACTTCAGTGTGGCTGCACTTAAAAATGGCAGACGTTTTGGACAACCACTGTTACACGATCGTACCGTAACTTCTTATCCACATCGCATACAGTGGTTCTTGAGAAGAAGTAGTTGAAAATGATAAAAATTAACGAATGACAACGCACGACGACAGACATGATGACAATAGGTCACCAACACCTAATAAACATGTAACCCGAAAAAAGTGAATATCCCATGTTACAAATGATGTAATTGTCAACGTAAAAGCGTTTATTATTATAAAATATTATATCATGCTCTTATCCCTTTCATCAAATATATCGTACATGAATAGTGATTTTTACTATTTCTATGTTATTAAAGCGGATTTTAACACCTTTAACTGATTTTATTTTTTATTTTATGTTACAGGGAGGAAATTTTTATAACACCTTCGGGGGTTCAAAAGGAACGTATTCAGGTGAGAGATTGAAATCAGAAGATTAATCACAGTATGGGGTACATTTCACGCTAAGTGGGGCTTACCTTGATCATATCGACATGTATACATCAACCCCGTATATAGGATGTACCTAAATATACACAAACGATATTTTTTTATACAGGTGTGCTGCGGCGAGCCTGTGACTGGATAAAACGTGAAATATTATCAGGAGGATAAAGGACAAAAAACGGATCATCCACACAATATCATGTCTGACGTTGGACCATCCTTTAATTTTTGCATATTTATCAGTTTGTAGTATTAATTACATGTAATTCATAGTATTCTGTTCTTTGTGAGTAGAAGTTTTATTAAAAAAAACATACTAGTATTGTGCATCTTTATTGTTGCAGCCCGAAGACTTATTTGTCCAGACGGTCGACGGAGAGAACATTTCCGGTCCACAGTCTACCAAGGGACTAAGAAAATCACAATGTTCCCCTGTCTTTTTGAATATATATAAACTTAAAGGTGAATACGGCAGTGATTTGTTTAAAATACATTGTAGCAATATACGTGTACATTCAATGTCATATCGCTTCATCTAATAGTATGTTATCTAATGTATAGTTAATATCATGGTAAGGATGTTCAGTTCGATGTGTAAATTCAGTGTCATACCACATCTTTTAGCGTACTTAATACTATTGTTAGGGTGTATTCAATTCAATTGTATTACGTTTAGCGCCCTATTAACAGAAACAGCAATTTTAGGATGTGTCTCGGCAGACTCTGCTGGTGGAGTTTTTAGTCCCCGAGGTTTGCAGGAGCTTCCATAGCCAAATGGACTTGAGAATTTGTTACAGCTAGTGTTGGACCTAAAATGGGCTGTTTAGAGTAATTTTACACTTTTGGGGGATTAAGATCAATTTTCGATAAAATGTCCCCTCAATGGTAATAAAAGCTAAAGGGTGGAAAGCTTTCCAGGTCGAAAACTCGACCCCACCTACCTTTCTTGCATCAAATTTCTAGTTGAGGTACGAAAAAACGCTTGGTATCGTTGGAAAGATGGATAATTTTTATTTTACAAACTTCCTAGATGCAAGTCAAATGTATCATCCTTTCGCAGAAATAATGTCCATTTCTTCCAAAAACATGCAAAATGTCCGTGTCTCATTTTTTGGTCGGCTGCCCGGCCAGATTTTGCATATTCATGGCTGTTGACGTCACTACGCGCGGAGGCCTTATGCTGTCATTGGATGCCTGAATTTAAAGGAAGACCGCCATCCATTAAAAAATGTGGATTTATTTAGTTGGATGTTCTTATCATGCATACTCACCATAGCAAGGATAACGGTGATTCAGGTCTGTGGATAAAAAATGTCCTACTGTCTAATAAACGTGTAAGGGAGAGGATATTTCAGTATCGCCAACATTGCATCTTTAAACGTGAACTTTGTTTACACACAATTTTAAAAGGATTGAGTTTTGTCACATGTGCCAAAAACGGTCATGTTCCTTTCAGGGTCGACGGTATATTTTGGTTTTGCGTCATGTCAGTTATGTTCTTAGTGTCTTAACATGTTGATTTTGTCTTGAGACGGAGTAGTATATTTTACCCCGTGGCTCGTTATGGTATAATTTGTTCTCGTGAGTTGAAGTCATACAGTTGCCTTGTGTTTTGTGATAGTGAAGACGTTTTACATATGACGCATGACACTGTTGAGGCTGAAGTTATGTTTGTTTCGAGTTTGTCATTGGTGTTGTATTGCAGCGTTTCTGATATTCGGTCTATCATTTAAAGAAAAAAAGATCAAAGAATACGAAAACGTCAATGAAACCATAATGCAAACTCAACTCAGACTTACACGTAGACCCCTGAAAAAAACCCAAGAAAGTAAGACCAGGTATTCCAGAATAGTAGGCGTATTCTGCTTCATCAACGACACTCGCAATGTAACTCAAGGTCGTATCCAAGAAAATGTCACATCCTCAATGTAAGGTTACATTCTTAATCACATTAGGTAGGTATACAAATGAACATGCAAGACCAACCCATTTCTATTAATTTCTATTTCACAGCTCCAGGAGCAGTCTTCCATTTACATTCGAAGTCGGCAGTGCTGGCAACATTACTCACCAAAGACGACACTGTTCATCTGTCCAACCTACAAATGATCAAAGGGATTCGGAAATGGTCAACAGGTTAGTTATATTATAATAAAGATAATTAATAACATATAGATATAGTACCTTTGTCTATCGGTTGAAACATAACGACCTATTTTTCCATAATATTTGATGAAGGTCCTTGTACATTTTTTTCAATTCAATTCAATTTTATTCTCTTTCACAATACAATGAATAGAGAAACATACTTACAATATATAATATACATTGAATGTAGTGTTCCTGGACGATGGTATACAATATCAATGGAGAATACATATACAAATTCACATCAAGGAGGACACATATTGTTATAAATTATACTTATACAAGTGCAGAGTTTCTTTAATAGCTTTTGTTGATTAATTTAAGCTTGAAGAAACAAAATAAGAGAGTACCAACATTTCAACGAAACCATAATCCGATATCAAAATCAGTTTAACTTAGGACAAAATATGAACAAAGAAAGCTTTACACAGATACATGTATCTTCGGGAAGACCAGATGTTTCGGAAGTGTAAGAGTCTTCTGCGTCATCGACAACACCCGTCATGTAAATCTATGTCACATATTTTATACCCCGAGGTTTGCTGGACCTCCGCAGTTATCTCATTTGAGTAATGGCACGGTACATAATATACACATTTTCGTAGTATAAGATTTGAAATTATACAGAACTAGTTTAATTTTACTTCTAAATTAATTAATAAATTAAAGGGGTTTTACGCACCTGACCCTTCTGCTTCTACGTTACATGTAGGTTAGAAATTTTGGATTCCCACCTTTCGGACCTTAGCATCACTGAAGAGTCCTAGGAGGACGAAACAGCTTTATGAAACAGTTAAATTCACTTTTGCGGCATACTGTATCTATTACTAAATTAAAAAGGTGCAGAATATGTTTGTTTTACGTCGTCTTTCACATGAAAGTAAATGCCGCGTCCTTACAGTGAGAACAGAGGTGTTATTTTTTTACTTAACAACATGGTATACTAATGTGCATATTCAAAACGTCGTCCGTGATATCACACAATGAAAGCCACACATTACATCGTTGTTGTTTTTTGCCGCACAGGAGGAAACCACAAATTCACAGATGATGTCGTCATCCCTGTTATCGACAACACTCACACGGAAGACGGACTTATTGTGAGTACTATATTTGCCTACCCCCCCCCCCCCAAAAAAAAATAAAATAAAAACCAAATTATTATAAAAACACGCCTATTAAATGTAACACAGGGTCAACTAGAGTGAGAACGTGCTCTTCAAACACGGCGTCTGCTCCTTTTTATTCCTATTTGCTGACAATTTAGACAAATTGAAAATACAATTAATTTTAAAGAAAAATATTATGAATACGATCAGTATGTATAGAAACATGTATTTCTCAGTTTAATAAGTAAAGTTAAGTTTATTTTCCGATACAGGATCAATCAAGATCCCTTTCACCGGGTTCAAAAGCATGACATTTAAATGATTGAAAACATAATTATGACATCACTTGTATTATCGTTGAATCTATGATTATATATGAGTTCATGGTTCTCCTAGTGCTTGCGCAATGCCATGAAGTTCTTACGAATGTCGATTCTAGAAAGTTGTGGGAACAATTTCAATGTATAACCTCTTAATACCTGTCTTTATATTGTACTTAATTCTAAATTATAAAAGTGCTAGCCAAGGTGATGGTTTTATCTTACCGAGTTTGTAGTCAGACGGATAATTTACAAATGCAATCTCACAATTATTGTCACAACACGCATGTCGTGTCACGTTTCATGGTACTTAACGTTATGTTGTGTCACGTGTCTCGGTCCTTACCTGTGCAATCTAGTGTCACGTGTCACCGTACTTACCTGTACAATCTAGTGTCACGTGTCACCGTACTTACCTGTACAATCTAGTGTCACGTGTCACCGTACTTACCTGTACAATCTAGTGTCACGTGTCACCGTACATGCCTGTACAATCTAGTGTCACGTGTCACCGTACTTACCTGAGTTATTGTATATTTACAGCCTGGGATGGTGAAGGCTATGAATGACTACCCAGACACATGCGCAGTCCTAGTCCGCGGTCATGGGATCTATGCCTGGGGACAGACATGGGAACAAACCAAATTAGTGTAAGACATAACATCAAAACTATTTTTGTTCTCTTCATTGTTACGGTATCTGATCTTTTACAATATCTTTAATGTTTAACATATGATTTACAATTGAAGATTACTGAGTAATATTTAACGAAATACATTCCATTTAACAGCTGATTGACAAAAGAAAATGATTGAATACTATTTCACGTAACATATTCAGTGCTCGGAAATAAAATCAGTAAGTTACAAAATAGCCAAAACATAGAATATAGACTAGAGAGAAATATAGAGAAATGATACAAGAAGAAACACAGTGACCGTATTGTATTTTTACAGTAGTAATAGATTCTGGATAAATGATTTTAAGGTATCTGTTGTAGGTTAACATCTGGACTGCAAGTCACGTGCGATTGTAGTTTTGTACAATATAAAATAGAATGGAATATGTACAATAGAAATTCCTACAGTATATTCTGTTAAGATCACCAATATTTTATTATTTTGTAGATGTGAATCTTATGATTACCTGTTTGACATTATGTTACAACTGAGGGCTGCCGGAGTCAACGAGATCCGCTGAAGGGTTTCGGAGGTTGGGAGAGCCACTGAGGGGTTCTAGATTCCGGGATATCCTCTGAGGGGTACTGAACTATATTTTTCTGAAGTCTGGAGGTTCTCGAGTCCGACGGATCCATTGGAGTGTTCCTTAACAGGAAACAACTCTGACATTAGGTTCTTGTGTCACGAGATTCAAATGATTTATTCTGAATTCCGAAGATCAACTAATGTGTTTTCGAGTCTCAGGATTCCGGTGAAATATTTCTAAATTCTAGGAATTTACTGAATTAATCTTTATTCCACGGAGGGGACATTTGAGGGTTAACAAAGCACAGGAGATCGACTTTGCAATCATCAATGTCCAAACTTTCTCTCCCTCTGGAATGAACTAGCAGTTGCCTCCCTTCAGTTATGACACTCTTGCATTAGCAGTAAAACCGTAGTTTCATCATACATTTAAGTTAGATGGGAATGTTTCATTTAAAAAATGTAATAAGTTTGTTTATACGTCATTGTTTATAACACGTCTTAGGTAATTCTTTTTCATATTGTCCAGCATCTGTATTTTGCGAAAGTAAAATAAAAACAATTACGGCAAATTTCATAGATAAGAAATGGAGGACCTTTAATACATTAAGATGTTTTGATAATTGTATTATTTCAGAGGTTGTTGAAAAGGTCATTTTTGATGCATGAAAGACATCTGTTAAGTATTTATATTGATAGTCCAAAGTGTGATATCATTATAATTCGTATTATACAGAACAAACGGTGACCGTCCGAGGTCTGATATCATTATAAATCGTACTATCTGCGTAGCGGAGTTTTACAAAAGTTTGCAAGCAAAATTGTTTTCATAATCCTATGAAACTAAAAAATAATTGATATCAATTCTTGTTATTAATTTTTGAAACTTATTTTCAAATTTTAAACACGTTATGTATAATTTGACTGATGAACAACGGATACTCTTTTACAAATCAATACGCAACGTCACAGTATCGCCTCATCTTCGGATTTTTTTCATAGATATATGAAAAGAAAGTCTCATCCAATCAGAAAGCCTCATTCTGCATACAATCAATGGAAAATTAATTATATGAAGATGTTATAAGTACCGATCTATTTGCAGAAAAACAAATCTTATTACCTTGGGTCTATTCTAAGCTGGATAAATGAAAAGGGTATTATGATGTTTATTGCTTTGTCCCCTGTATACAGATAATGAATTTCATTTCATCATGGATAAACATGAAATTAGACGGCTATTTTTATAGACCTTAAACTTGGTGTTGTTTTAATGATTACGTATTACCATGAATTTATGGACCAACGAACTACATGTAGTCAAAAGGGGATTTTTTTTACCTGTACAGGACTACAATTACGAATTTATAAAATCTATGGTGTTAATACATTTGTATGTGTTATCTTTTTGCATTAAAAAGATGGGTTATATAACATACAACTGATATGATATACAACAAAATCTATATGTTGTTAACATAAACTGCAGTATCAAATCGCGATGGGTCGCACGCTTATCCAGACCTACGTTTTATATTCTTGTGGAATGGGAAGATTCTTAGATAAAAAGCGAGATGAAACCGTATAACTGAGCATTTTATTTAAATAAAGAACCGTTCACCGCTTATGACATAAATAGAATAACTCATAAGACAACCCGAAAACGTTTTCAGTAGTTCTTTACCGTCTTTGTCTATTTAGCCTTTTGTTTATCATTTCACTCATATTACCTTATTTACTCGGTTAGTAGTGCGTTTCAAATAATTGAAAGTTTATGTGTGCAATTTCAGCTGTAACATAATACAAGATATGTCGTACCTGTGATATCTATGACTATATGTCATTCACTAAGTAGACTTAGAGATTACCATAACGAACTCAAAATCTATTAAAATAGATACAAAATATGAACGAAGGAAGACTCTTGAGTAAGATTGGGAGTTTCGTAATTGTAAGGATCTTCTGGGTCAGTGACGACACCTGTCATACAATGTACTATTCTCGCTCATATCCAAGTAAATGTCACGTCCTCAAAGTAGAATCGAGTTTTTTTTTCATAAATTGGCATTCTGATGAGTACATTCAAAAGTGTCCGCGTTAATGGCGCTCGCATTAATAGCATAACATGCTTGCATAATATTTCTGCTTCTGATTGTTGTTCGTTGACTCAAGCCTTCTTGACATCAAAATGTCATATTTGGCTCAAAGACCACGTAACCCACACATATGCTGCACCTCTTAAATTTATTAATAGATACAGTATGCCGAAAAAATGAATTAAACTGCATCATACAGCTGTTTCGTCCTCCTAGGACTCTTCAGTGATGCTAGGGGCCAAAAGGCAGGAATCCAAAATTTCTAAACCAATGTAGAAGCAGAAGGGCCAGGTGCGTAAAACCCCTTTAATTTATGAATTTAGAAGTAAAATTAAACCAGTTCTGTATAATTTTAAATCGTGTACTACGAAAATGTGTATATTATGTATCATGCCACTACTCAAATGAGATTAACTGAGGCTATGGAGGCTCCAGCGGGGACTAAAAAATCCTCCAGCAGAGTCTGCCACCCCCTATCATAAAGAGTAGTGACTCTATGTCATTATTTTGTTTTACTTTATTTCTTGTAATATATTAAGCGCTGTTTGGTAGTTAGACATTTTGCACAAAATATAAACATACAATCCAGAAGCAAAAGTTATAACGATATCCATTCATATCCGTTCTGAAGGATTCCTCTCCTGCTGCTCAGTTGTTTATCATATAGACCATGAACTGTTTTCGATATAACTGCAGCACAGTTTGTTGAGGCAGAATTGGTCCTTTGTGTATAGATATCCCTATTGGTCGAGCCACTGGAAAACATTCGGTGTTCAAGGGTTAGAATCCTGAACACCGTTATTCAAAACCAGATTACTTTAAGTAAAGAGCAAATTTTAATCCTCACAAATGCTTGAACTAAGACACAACTTTACAGATTTACATGCCAGAATGTGTTACTTCACCTTTAAGTTACATATTTAGGTTGAACATAATTATCTTTGAATAGTGATTAAGCTGACAACATTTGGGGAAAAAATCAGAGTATACCAAAGTGTCAACAAAACCATAATCCGGACCCAAAAATCAGAGTATACCAAAGTGTCAACAAAACCATAATCCGGACCCAAAAATCAGAGTATACCAAAGTGTCAACAAAACCATAATCCGGACCCAAAAATCAGAGCATACCAAAGTGTCAACAAAACCATAATCCGGACCCAAAAATCAGAGTATACCAAAGTGTCAACAAAACCATAATCCGGACCCAAAAATCAGAGTATACCAAAGTGTCAACAAAACCATAATCCGGACCCAAAAATCAGAGTATACCAAAGTGTCAACAAAACCATAATCCGGACCCAAAATCGATTAAACTAGATGCAAAATAAGGACAGATTTACACATGGAAACACTCGTAATAGCACAAGAGAATAAGACCAGTTGTTCCGGAAGAGTAAGCGTCTTCCGCTTCATCGACGTCACCCTCTATGTAAGTCTTGTTCACATCCAAGTATGCATCAGTCCTCAAAATGAGAACCGAGTCATCATTGTCAATCACAACAAGTAAGCACACTAATAAGCAAACTCAAAAATGTCCATCTTCATATCACACAAAGATACCGAATATTTCTCGATGAGATTCAGATGACGACCATAAAACTTGCCCGTAGTCTTCATGAACCTGCATTTCTCGAATCGATGTGCCGTAAGTTTGTTCGTCAGTAGACATCTATCACGAAAATCTCGATATTCAGAGCAAACCATAGAATAACAAATCAACTGGAACATGTAAACATCAGGTTGGAGGGATGTTACTATCAAGAAAGGAAAAGTTAACGATAGGAAATCGTCACGTTTATCATACAGCTTAGTAGTAATTTGCGTATGTTGGTCATAGTTAAAGTAAAAATCGAGGCAAGAAGCTGATGAAGGAGAGTATGGAGAGCAAGTTCAGTAGGGTGTATACGATCGACTAGATCAGCAAATGTTTTGTTGTTTATAGACAACACATCGTCGATATACCTGAGAGTGAAATTGAAAGAGATTTTGCAAGGGTTTTGTTACCCGTCCTGATAAGCCCCGTATGAAAACAAAAACAAGTCAGCCAAAAGTGGGGCACAGTTAGTTCCCGTTTTCATGCCAACAGTATGTTGGAAAATATTTTCCCCGAACTCAACCAGGAGCAATTAGGCCTAAAATAAAAGCCCCTGACCAAATTAACTAAATGTTAATATACTAATCCCCTTTTTAATATGATTTTCAGAACGTCCCGATATTTCAAATTTGCAAATGGTTAATCAGAGCTATAGCCGTTGTACTGATAGAAAAAAACCCGTTGTTTTGAAGTGGTATAAGGATTGTTAAAACCTAATATGTTTGCTCCCCTAAAAATCAGAACATTGCATAAACTAGTATGCATATAGCTACCCAGTGTTGGGTATGCTCGAACAAAGGGTATTTTGCATAAACAATAACAGTTATTCATCTCTGTAGGAGGTACATATGTATTTGCTCATACGATATCAAATCAACTGTGTGCTTTTCATGCAATGGATGAAGCATAAAGCATCGATATTTATAGGACGTATACTTTTTAAGTGTTGACGTGCAAAAGGTTAACAAATACAATTGTACTTAGTAAACAAAGTATGTTTTGCATTAGTAAATGACTCGTCAAAAATCAAGGAGCTTAAAATACACATTTATAAAAAATGGATCTATGTACATCAAGAATAGTTGATAGCAATCGAAGTTTCCCAACAAGTTATAGTTGATCGAGTTGATTTATCGATCATACTAAGTATTTAGACCTGTTCAGCCATGTTCAGGATTTATATTTAGAAAACAATGATTTTCTTCGAGAACAACGGCGTAACAGTAGAACATGACGTCTTCATGCAGTTATTATTAGAAGATTAATCAATGAATGGGCGTAAACATTTTTTTTAACTCCTAGCAGGTTGCTATGTTATGCTATGCAGTACTGTTATCTGACTGTCCTTTGTTAGCAACACTTGTATTGGAAACGATTCATGCATCAGTAGCAATTTCGTCGACACTATAGTAACTGGAAACATTTGCCGAGGATTATACTCGTATGATTCTCCTTTAATGAAGTAATGTATACAAAACACTATGAACACATGGCAGTAATTTATAGCGCATGGCGCTGATATTTTATTCAAGGCATCGACAGGGAGGAGAAGGTTATATACAACACTTACTGATCCCCCCTGTAGAATCACGGAATCAACAAAACAATATCAAAACTGGTCAATCCAAACATCGTCTGGTATTGTACAAATAAGTAAACAAACATTCAATTATAAGTTCAATATTATTTATATAATTCAACATTCTATTTGTCGAGTGAAAACTTTCAAACGTTGATTCCTCATCAACTATGATAATACTTGTGATAATGAAAAGGTGTTTCCAACATGAGGCAACAACATAAAAATATGTATGTAGAAACTGGATATCAACATAAGCTATTAGTTAGCATTCAAATTAAGATGGTAAAAATCCTTTTATTCAACCATGATACGAGTCATATTTAAAATGCAATTAAGTACATTATGCAAGATATTCACAACAGTTAGCTACGTATAAACTTTCATTTCCGTTCCGATTCTAAATCAACAGGTCACAGAATCAGAATCAGAAACTTGAAACTATTAATTTTTCTCGTACACGTGAAATATAATCGCAAGAATTGTCTTTTCTTTGAGGTGATTTACTCGCTTTTTCTGCAACGTTTATGTCTTTCGTTATGTATAAATAATTATTCGCGTGCGACTGAAATTTGGAAAAGGTTTTTACGTGAAATCATGCGAAAATATAACGCACGCGAAATACCTAGTAATCTCTTAGTGCAACTTTTAAAACCGCCTTGCAAGTCCTCTTCCTCCACAAAGCGTTTTTTCTATTTGTATATTTATGATTTTTATTGTAGGTAATTTTGCCTTGTTTAAGTTCAAAACTATATATCAAATGAAACTTTTTTGTTTCACTTTGTCACAGAGCATGCTACCTCAAACATGATGTTCCTCATTTGTCTTCTATTGCGAGCCGAAGGTATTCCAAAACAGATTTAGTAATGTATCACAGTGAAACATTATGTCGAGATAAATCATGAAGTGATGTTTTATGTATTTGAATGAATGAACTATTATTGCAATGTTAGGTTTGCGGTGACGTGGGATGAATTATTAGCCATCGGGAAGTGCACTTGACTGATCAACAAACTGTACTAATGAACTGCAAAAATAAATAGATTTGTTCACCTGGCTAACTTTAGAAAGGCTTTCATGAAACATGTTCAGAAATCGCTATCGATGAAACAAAAGTTGAAATGATTTTTTTGGTTGTATATTGATGTTTCCGAGATGAAATTTCTTTTAATTTTTGTTAGAAAAATTATGACATTTTAGCATGACCACGAATCTAAAAAATATTAAAGAAATTGCGATGAATAAAATGGACAGCATACTTCTGACATTAATTCAATATATAAAAAAACCAACACTTTTTATTTATGACCTTACGTAGCTACTTAGAAATGAAACTAAGGTCATTGTGGCTCATCAAACTGATGGTGATGTGGCTTCTCTGGCGTTGGAAATGTATCTTAGGTCGGCGAATTATCTAAAGATATAAACTTTCAAGTACAAATAATAATTTGCTGCGCAAAATTGTCGCAAAACTACAGTTTAACATTATAACAATCACAGCTTATTATTCTTTCAGTCGGGAAAAAGAAGACTTTAAAACCTACAGCAAAACATAATTACAAGTTAACGAAGGTATGATCTTAATTTAGTGCGATATTCCACAGATACGAGATTTCAAAGGGACATCATGACGAATTAACGGGAGAAAATGTTTATAGGAATATTCCTTGTAAACATATGCATTGACAGATCAATGATAGTTAATTAATATAGGACATTTCGGGAAAAAAACTATAACGGGTCTCGCATGGGTGAATCTTCCTTTAGATACATTACAATAGATTTTTTCATAAACAATACCTTAATGGATCCCCTTAAATGTGGTCCCTTAGCAGTGGTATGGTTCGAGAGAAGAAGTTCTGAATTTAACTGTATTAGCTACATGCTAACCGTCACGACAAAAGTGTTTACTATGATTCATTGCTTGCAATTTTGATCAAATTTATGCAACAATTAACCCATTAGAGAAAGCGAGGATATATTTTTGGGTATAATCCTGAAGTATAAAATGTTTCGCTCTCTGCACCTCTGGGATATTTTATAGCAAAATCGAAGTCTCAATGTGAACCGTCTTGTGGGCGAAACGATGTTATTTTAACCACATAATGTACATTAAGACTCTAGCAGTCGAGTAATGGGAAACATTACTGGCTTTGAAATCGGGCGAAACTTCTCTATCTTCCTCCAAGGACAAATACCAGTCTAGAGATTGGTCAGGGTGTTTTTGCACATGACACCAATGAAACCCCTTTCCATTTGCTTTTAGATTTGCTATCACAGGGACGCAGAGAGCAAACGCTAGTATTATACCTCATCTCGATTCCTCTAAATCTGATTCGTTAAAGCACGTCACATAGCGGTGTTACAAAGCATCGTGTCTTCCCTAGGGGTTGACAAAACTTTGTATCTCTCTGGAGCACGTGCCCCCATGACAACCCTCTTTATGATCCTCGCAAGAGTTGTCGTTCGTCCTTGTTTCATTGTGTAAATAAGCTTGTAACAAATGTAATCAGAACCCTTTTTGTTGATTCAATTTGTCTTATACGTTTTTTTCAGTATAATAAACAATTGATGACCCCCTTGATAGGGCGATATCAAGGTTTGTCTACCCGGAGCAGTCATATTCCCTTGAGGGTGAATGTGACTGCTTCGGGTAGACAAACCTTCATGTCACCCTACCAAGAGGGCCATAAATGTATAATGTAACCCTAGGTATCAATTATGTATAATGAACGACAGCAAATGTATCGAACTAGGAATAATCTAACATAAGTAGGCACAGCTTATGTGACCCTCCACTTTTAATACTGTTACTGTCATATGTTCGGTATCAATATACAATACATTTGATACATTATCATAATTACAAATACAACATGCAGCAAAAATTATAGATTATCCAAATAAAATGAACTAAAACACATCATGCTTACTGCTATCACACCGTTGGTGAAGTTTCCGAAATGAATAGGTACATGTAACACAATGCTATTCTAATGACCAAAGGGGCAGATAACCTTGAACGACACATAACACTCCTTAAGAAGTCAATATCAATCCTTACGTGCTATTTTGATGGTGCTATATATGGTATATAATGGAACATGTCTCGCACGTTTTTGTAAGTCGAATGTCTTATTTGATACAATCGTGGGTATAACACAATTATAGACGGCTAAATTATATTAGAAGCTGGTCTTTGAAACCATTACATCCTTTCCAAGTTAAGTCAGGGATTGTCCATGACGCTAATGTAACGTCATAATGATAAACTGATTCAGAATCAATATTTCGACAAAGGAAACTAATGTATAACGTATTTAGATTTAAAAATTAAAAACACTTTTCACCAATTTCTACAAATTGGATATAAGTTGACATCTGACTCGAATTAATACTTCACTGATACAAATGTTGTTCTCCCGTGATGATTATTCTTAACAGGGTGTTATATTTTACGGGTAGGTAATTTCGCGGAATTTAATTTGACCGCGAATATAGCGAAATTGAATTCCTCGCGAATAAAAGCCACTATACCGTACACGATTTTTATATTTTGTTGGGACAAGAATTTTGTAATACAAATATTGTAGAGAAAACGTTGTATGGTTGTTTTAGTATTTTAGTAGCTTTCCAGTTATATGATATTCTAACGAATAAACAGGACTACAGTTTGTTTTGTAGAAACACATTCGTACCTATTTACTTAACTTTTGGAATAAGTGCTAACTTATAACTGCAATAACACACCACATGCTCCTTCGGCCCTTTGATTACTGTAAGTGTACATATCTAGGTGTTCATATCATTTCAGCGATTTTCTGGCTGAAAGTATTTTGCTAAATTATGATTATGCTTATTACAGTTTTTGTTGGATTGCTTTTCACAGCAAGGTTTTGAAGTGCCCCAGTTTAGCATCGAGCTTATCTCTTTGTTTGTTTATTCGGGTTCTTTGGGCTTTACGTCCATATTACAACTATGGTTATTTAATTCGCTAAAATTGAGTGCGTTAAAATAAACACATTTACAGTATCATAATGTTAATATAAATACGCTGATCTTAGATCAAATCTGCTCGCACATGACGTGGTTCACGTGATAGTCTTTAAAATGATAAATATGATAATAAATATAATTACCTAAATAATTAAGTATAAAATACACTTTTAATTACATTAGTATACCAGTACTTAAAACGTTTTTAGATATGCTATGTTTTTACAATGCAATCAATAAATCATCAACATGTTCTCTTGTATCAATAATAACATAATACTTACTTTTATTTGGAATCATAAAAAGAAAAAAAACACATTTGCTTAAAGGCGATATTAGAACCACTTGGACTATTAAAAATTGGTACGCTAAGAAAATTTGTATCATACCTACATTGTACATTGTATGTAGTAAGAAAACATATATTAAGTAAGTTGAATGTGATTTCCATTACCACGGGGTATCTTTCGTATATCAAATGATTAATACTAGCATCAATACACATGTAAGTAGAATGCTCCACGTTAAAGGCCCAATATTCGTAACTTTCGGCAAAACCTGAAGCGAAAATCAAGCCTAATAACTTATTATATTTATAGATTTAGTTAAGATTAACTGATATCAGCAATATTTAAGATGAATCCTTACGCGGTTATCGGTACAGCAGCAACTGGAACTCGGTATTTGTAAACACGCGTCGATTTTGAACTGTCTACTAACTTCGGCTTGTTGTTAAAGTGGGCCCTACCTGATTATTTGCAATTCTTTGGATTTTTCTGTCAAAAGTTTCTTGTTAGTTACCGCTCATGTTTATTTCGTTTTAGGCTTATTTTTGCATGGGTATTGACTTGATTTTTTCAGAATTTTTCAGAATCACGAAAAGTTTCCTGAAGTTACGTTTATTGGGCCTTTAAAGATTTAATTGATTAATTCATCCATAAGACTATAGTTGTCAATAGAAACAGTTCGCTTTCTGCTCAGTGAAACAACTACAAGAAATACAAAATAACGAATATTATTTTAAATGAGACTACTTTTATCAGAATATCAACAATTGATCAAAATGAAATTCGTATTTTTCAGAAGCATCGATATTTTAATAACAAAATGAAAACGTTAACATATCTCCCAA
Organism: Mimachlamys varia; assembly: GCA_947623455.1. Lineage (NCBI taxonomy): Eukaryota > Metazoa > Mollusca > Bivalvia > Pectinida > Pectinidae > Mimachlamys > Mimachlamys varia. The sequence goes on along the minus strand of OX392542.1, from coordinate 13,799,419 downwards.
AGTAACGGTTTTATAAGCCGGTACCATTAAAAATGTTTACGCAAGGAATTCAGTAGAATACAGCTTATACAATATATATTGAAATATGATAAGTTCTGCGAATTTGCTGCAATCAAAGTTTTGGTGAATATAAAAAGCAAGAAACATTCAATTTAAAATCTTCAAACAAATGGCTATTACCTTTTGGTTTGTGACTTGAAAACAATCCTATCATTGACAAATGTCAGAAGTGGTTTTAGAATTAAAGCGATATTAATTCTTTTAAGGGTTAATTATTGCTATAAAAATAACGTTTTGGGTTAATAATTTATAACAAAAAAGTACCAAAAGTTCAATCATATTTATATATATATATACCGGCGTGGTTAAAAGTAATGGTTTCGTTATTCGGGATATGGGCAACAAGAAATATTCAAGGAAAAGTGTAAGAGAATTTTACCCCCGTTTGGGCCTGCGAGTTGTAATCATAATGCAAACATCCATTACAACACATCTGATGCTATATTGATCTTCTCAGATGTAATTAAACTATCACTAATTATAACTATTACGCGTTTGACCTTCTATTGCCAATTTGACCTTTGGAATACGAACAGAGCCGTGATATATTACACCCGTTCGGTCCATGATGCATATATATATATGACGTTTCATAATGAAAATATTCCCCCGGGGTCGCGGAACTCAGTGAAACCAGGAGCCGTCTGGCGATGACACATTGCTGTATGTAGAAAAATTCATTAAAGATCACCATCCATTTCCACGTTATTGTCCTAACACGATTTTATCTTCTTTGGACTCAAGTTAAGGGTCATAAAAATAATATCCAAAGCATCGGAACTGGTGCTACTAATCAATGTGTTCAGAACCTAATGATATACACATGTAGAGGGAATTGTAAGGAGAGTAATTTACCAGTCTCTGTCTCTAGTAAGGGGCATATATGACACACAGAATTTAACGATACTTGATGTGCTGATGTTTTCAGATCATAAATAAAGTTATAAAAGTTATTTTGATTTTTGTACAGATAACAATATTGGAATTTGGCTTGAACTATGATAAAGATACAGTTTAAGTTAGCATACATTGTAGCATCGAAATTATAGTGTACGTTTACAGAATATTCAGAACTATGACCGAACCTAACTCCTGTCTTGGAGTCAAAACTACCACCATCAGACAAAAAAAAAAAAAAAACAATAATTCGTACACTTCATTAAAAATAATAATAATAAAAAAAAATTAGAAATCTTCAAACAAGAATTGTTGAAACAATATTATCCTTCTCGAAAAAACTATAAAACTGTTCTGGTTACGTTGATCATAAACCACACTTTCACGTACAATAAGCAACAGGGGATCTTTACATATGTAGTGATCGTTGTTATGTCTCAACAAAATTCATTTTACAATATTCCAGGTTTCGGAACTTAATACATGTTTTTATTTTGTAGTATACAGAACATATTCAGAAAATAGTGATAAACAAAGTTAAATGAAGACTTGCAACACCAAAGCAATAACGTTATTTCTGAAACAGTCTTTAACACTTTTAATCATTGACAAAATAAATACTGGACCCAGATGATCGTCGCAGGCATCACCTCACTCAAAGCTATCGTCAACAGGTGAACCTATTTTAGACACACCGTACAAACTACATTTGATAGAATTAAGTAGATAAGATAAATGGCTAGGAATGGTTTTATAAAGTGGTATTAAATAATGACATCCCTTAGACAACATTGGCTCGGCTTATGTTAAAATCACAACCATTATGACATACATTCAATTTGAGTGTACCAGAGCAAATTCAGAATTGGTCCTAATGGGGTTGCCAGGGGAATGCGCATGTCTTATATTTTCAAAATCTCTTTTTATATTTAGGAATGCTCGTGCTGCCGACCAGACATCAATTTAAGCTGTAGTACCAGATAACTCCATAAAACCGTTTAATTTTATTATTTTGTCCTGTCACATGCAACACACCCACCGGAATCGTCGGCGTGAAAATCTTATCAACATCTTTATGACCAATCCCCCCGACTCCACCATTGAGACCGCTGCTGAGCATGACAGGTTCGAGGTGCGTGTGGGTTAGACGTTGTTATGGTGATGGTGGTGGTGATGAATATGGTCGTTATTATTACTGCTGTGTGAATCTAATTTGGCCATCCTATCGGTGAGAGTGTATCCATTCTCTCGTGGTTTTCGCACCAGATGACATGAACAACAATAAAGATGGACAAACGTCTCTCGGAACTTGGTACTCATTGAACAATACAATATAAAATTAACTGCGTTATTTACAAGTGCAACAATATCCATGACATCACCCAAGGGAATATAAACAGTGTCAAAGAAATTTTCTACGCATGCGCTACAAACTATTAGAACTCCCTGGGGAAGTTCTGTGACGAGGAACAAAACGATTACAGCAACTAGCATCTTTGTGGTTCTGGAATGTTCCGAAAGACGTAAAGAGCTGGCACCAGATATTTGTAGAACTTTTCTTCGTTGTTTTAGCTTCACATGGATGTTATATATAAGCAGGGATCCAAAAATAGACATGAGTAGACAGGGAATAAGTTTAGCTGTGAAGGCATACATCCAAACATTCACAAGAACCAGAACTTCGGTATCATTTTTTCCTAATTTTAAATCTCTTAGAACATATATCGTTTCGTTATTTTCCGGTAGCGTATCCTGCAGAAGTTCGTTGCTCATGTAATTAGGTATGAGAATGATGGCACTTGCAATGTAAACTATCAAAATCATAATATTGGACTGATTAATCCTCTTTAATCGTGCTGAATTGGCTTTTGTAGGTGATCTTATATGCAGGAATCTCACTATAGCCAACAACACACACATCCATATAGAAACAGTGTGAGTGGTGGCTGTTAGATTTATATGGAATATCATAAACGTCATCCATGCCTTGCTGTTCTTTGCTGCTGACTTACTCCCGGAAGGATGGATACAATAAAAATGGAATGCAAACGGTACATACGATATCATTGTACTGATATCCGACACCGCCAGCCACGACAAAATCTGATTTACCGGTGTGCGCATGTGTTTCCGGGTCAGGACAGATATGTTGAAGATATTTGTGACAATTCCAAACACACAAACACATATACTGACGTAGCCATGAAAAGACGCATAGCCTTTGGCAAAAGTAAAAAGTTCTTTCCCCATCACCGTCTGGTTCTCCCTCATCGTCGTGTATTCGCAATAGGCATTGGCCGCCGAGAACCTGAAATATACAATATAATACCAAACATGAGAAATGAAATGTTGATTGATCGATTAAGCAGATTTAACTTTATTGACAGTTGGTATCATTTTAGGCCTCAGGTTAATGAACGCTTCTTAACTCAAAACATGTTTTAAAGTTTTCCACAGGAATTCATTACAGAAAATAAGGAACGATCATCACATTGGAGCTAGGATGTTCATGTGTTGTACGCCTGGTATAAGCTTAATTTTTTTTCATATACATGTACTGATACTGTATCAAGCTCCATGTGTGCTGTGTTATCGTGAATGTAAGCTGAGGACAGAGTATGTTAGTGTATATGCCATCGAGTGAGTGTGCAGATCTGATTGCTACTTTATAGAGCTATCGCAACGGAATGATATACCGAATATCGTTGTCAGAGTACAATTGTAGCAAGCACGAATCCCATGTAAATATGTCGATTTACTCAAAACACCCATAGCTGTATATAGAGATCGATCGAATTTAGTAGAGAGGGGATGGAACATCAAAATGGACACCACTGAATCTTCGTCGATATATTGTTAAAGTTTTAAAACATTCACAGTGAACATCACTACTTTTCTTCATTACATCATTTGTAAATTTTGGTATTAAATATTATTTATAGCACTTCGCATTTATTCTTTATCTATAATGGGCGTTATATACACGCTTTGACACAGTGATCTTGTTGTGAAAATGTCGAACATCGGACGTTACCACTGCAAGGCGACTCAATGTTTGTATTAACGTCAAAGAATTTCAAATGCGCATTATTGGGATCAAGAAGTTTGCAAGGAGCCATTTGCTAATAATCAGACGAAATGCATCTCATATAATGTTCCAAAATCTTCAAAATCATCAAGTTCAAAATCTTGAAGAAACTAAACAATGGCCGTCAGCGAATAGCATTGTTCTGAAGCGTGAACGGCGTAATATTTGAACAAACATCAACTCGCCAAGCCTTTTTTTTCGTTGCGTATTCTCTATTTTCTTCTCAGTCCGAGATTAATCAGCTTAAAAAGGGAAAGATGTACATATATGTTGATAAATCACAAACTGATAATGCTGAACGGTCTTAGTTTTAAGTCACGACCTAACCTGACGTAAGCAGGGACACACGAGAAACATCTAAATGCCATACTATTTTGCCAACTCTCTATCACGTCCACATAATAATATGTTGAAGGAGCTATAGAAACTCCCCAGTTTGAGACACAATTGTGTAACATCACCAACAATAGACGTGGGCGGTGTTAACAACGACTTATGCTTATTTTATGCTTTTCTTGACCCGTGCTCTAGTACATCAGATTCGAAATGAAATATGTGCTCGAAGATGGCAATATAATGAACAAAATGGTTACGAACCTTTCATGGAAAGATACAGTAAATATATGGATTAACTTTCTGTTTTGTTTAGGTAATCATGGGTTAACTACAATGGAACACTGGTCAAGCATTCACAACTGACTTCGTCGGTTATTAAATATACTCGTGCCCAATTGTAGTTATCGCCCAATAACAAAATGGAAAGTTTATCCTAAACTAATTAACACAACTGATGATAAAGTAATGTTATAAGATAGGAGATATACACATACTAATATTCAGCGAATGTCTCTTGATATATTTATATTTAATATGCTGATTTGCATTGCAAGATCATTGCAACACCCTTTGTTTAGGAGAACGGACATTGTATGATGGACACATGCATGTAACCAATATTATTGCAAACCTACCTTATTCTACAACATCAGTTTTCGTAAAAGGTGGCTAATAAAGGGACACGGAGAAGACAAAAATAACTTTTTTCCGTCGCCATCCCCCCTCCCCAACACACACCTCGTGATATTTGATATCTATTTAGATGCCAATCGCTATCTACTGTCTGTTTCTATACCTATACAGTCGTACGGTACGTCCCTGGGTGTTACAATTACATTTATTTATTGAAACATGTTCATAACGAAAGAAAGTCTGAAAGGGAAAGAAAAATAGATGAATCTGTTTTGTGAGGCAGACAGGGATTACTGATTCTACGCCATCTCTTAAATACAAATCACGACAGATAAAGACGTGTCTTTGCCCCTCCCACGTTTCCGACATCAGCGAAAAACAGATACCATCCTTTTTGTGTTATAACAGAGCAAGAGTTAGGGGAACATTAATTAAAAGATTGTAAAATTGCTAATGAATAGCGGCTCTGCTTAGAATTCGATCACATGCCAGAAGGAGCATTTCAGAGGATTATTTACACATTCCTTTTGTTTCAAATGTCATAAAGTGACAGTCATTATCTGTGATAACATTGAACAACTAAAATCAGAATGCATAACTATTCCCTTAACAGCAAAGTAATGTCTGTATTTTGAAGCGACCGATGGATGTTTTAACAAAATCATTTATCACATAAGCTTGACGGGTTAACTGCCAAGCTGAATTACAAAACAATCAAAGTAATTGTCAGAAAGCATCTCTCTAATATCAAGCACAAGGACGCGGGATAAAGCCTCATTTCTGGAAATCCGTTTCAATTATTTAGTTTGATTGAAGAGTACGATTTGAAAAAAAACCCAAACAAAACAGGCACGAAATAATCACCGACGATTCTTTGATGATCTGTTGTAATTAAACTTCATCGGTATCCAATAGAACACCTATTAAACAATCAATAACAATCATTATCTATTAACATTGAAAGCCATTCACAAAGATGTATTGGAACTACTGACAGAGGATATTTTTATTCGTCAGTTTTCTTTGCCCACGGGTGTATTTAACAAATTTTAGACTAAAATTGTGCTACTTAGTACATGTTGTTTGCAAGATCGCAATATTAAAGCTGGGAATTGCCCATAGCCGATAGGCCAAACAAGGCCAAATACAATCAGCAAGGTATACCGTATTTAAGGAATTTTATATCCAGGCAAACTCTCGACACTCGCTGGTAAAATCAAACTTCGCCAGCTTTAATTGTGTTTTTCACATTCAATTACTGTGTAATAGGACGAAAAAACGTGATAAACATAGTGCCGTCACTGGGGCGCGAACCGGCGACCCTTTGCTCTCCAGCCCGATGCTCTACCGACTGAGGCAAAGGGAAAGTCCATACAGCTCACGCTTTTAAGACAACATAATCAATGCACATCTTTTACACTATTCCCCCTTTTTCTAAAAGTCCAACCAAGGTTATTTGTCTTCCCGCCAAGGCTTATCCTCCTTCAAACGGAGAGAGTCATCGGCACCAGTATGTAATAGGACGAGGAAAAGTGATAAAGATAGTACCATCGCTGTGGCTCAAACACGCAACCCTTGGCTCTCAAGCCCGATGCTCTTCCGACTGAGCTAAAGAGAAATTTCCTACAGCTCACGCTTGTAAGGCAGCTTAATCAATGTACACCTTTAACAACTAAGCATATTAAAATGTTTATACATATTTGCTGTAAAATTGCATTTACGGGTTATAAAATGAAGCGGAACTTATGCTGCAGTGAGTATTCTCCGTTATACAGAAGTATCTTTACTGTATATCAGATTTGTCTGTCCTCTCCATAGCTAAGATCACGCATATTCAGACACGTCCATCTTGAACAGAAGTATACGAACTAGTTTTCAATGAGACAGATTATTAAAACGAACCCGCAAAACAAATGGTCTGCAGAAACATTAAATTGTTTTCAGTTCAAATCATGTAGGTTCACGTACAAAATACAGTGCAGACCGCAGAGAGGAAGCTGCTCTCTTTCGTATGCGCATATATCATACCTACATACCACATAGTTACATTTGACGTAAAGAAGATAATCATTGTTGCCATGCATGTGATCAACCATTTACTGTCAAACACATGATGATTGAATTTCAAACAAATTCGTGACAAATTTTATACTCTGCAAACAATCTTTGGTTTCTTAAATTAAATTAAATTACATTGCATATAAGGATTGTACCTCATTTTGACTGCGTAAACGGTAGTATGCCCGCAGTTGGCAACAAATATATTCTATTGTGCGCGTTTATTCTATGGTAATTTTCTTCATTACATCATTTGTGACGTTTCAACTGCAGGGCGGCGCCATGTTTGCGTTGCCGTCAAAGAATTAATGTGCATCATTGTCAGAAACATATTTTTGTTTAATCAGACGGAATGGATTCCATATATGTTCCATAGTTCAAAATCTTGAAGGAACCAAACAATGACCGTCAGCGAATATTTGTTGTTCTGAAGCGGGAACGACGCCATGTTTGAATACAAATCAATCCGCCGAGCCTTTTTTCATTTCGTATACGATAATTTATTCGCAGTCAGAGTTTACTAAGCTCAAGAAGGGAGAGGTGTAAATATAATAAGATATGATACATTTCATAAACAGTTCGTTTGCTATTGATATATTTTGATATCTTTTTACTGATCCTATTGAGATTTTAACATTTTGTTTCGGGTTATTTATATTCATTTTTTTTATTGTCGAGGTTTTACGATGGTGTTTGGTCCCAATTGACTCAAATTGAAGATATGTTGCTAAAAAAACAAACCAAAACAACAACTAAGGTTGTATCAAACTGTGTTCACGTTTCATATTGTTCTTTATCAATGAACGTCCTGCGCTAGACACACTGAAAATCCACCCGCTAACACAATAGAGTGTGAAAGCAGGGTGATACTCGATTGTACTGTGCTTTTAGTGTGTTTACTTGTTGTGATTGACAATGATGGCTCGGTTTTCATTTTGAGGAGTGATACTTATTTGGATGTGACCAAGATTTACATGGCAGGTGTCGTTAATGCAGCAGAAGACGCTTACTCTTCCGGAACAACTGGTCTTATTCTCTTGTGCTTTTACGAGAATATCCATGCATTCCTTTCCTTCGTTCCTTTTTTGCCTCTTGTGTAATCGATTTTGAGTTCGGATTATTGTTTTGTTGACGCTTTGGTATTTTCCATTTTTTTTTGTGAAACTTACTAGCTTCAGCTAGGACCATTTGTGTGCTACATGTATCCATGCGTGTTTATTTGCTCAAGGCAGGGTATGTTGGTGTATTTTCTTCCTGGTAGTAGTGTGGATAGAGAGATCAATGGTGATCTGGAAGCAAAGTTACGTCCTTGCAACAAATCATAACAAAATACAAATAAAAAGAGTATACATGTATAGGAAAAGACGAGTAACGTGTTATTGGAAAGCAAACCAATTGCAATATCTTTCAATCATTTAGCCATGCAGACACATTTTGAACCATTCCAATGCAAAAGACGGAACTGTTATTATGAAAATTTAGGAGTAATATATCCCGCATTGTAGAACCAGCGAAACGTATTCAGCAGATGTACTCCTTATAACTTTATCTTTGTATGTCATGCAGTTGGACTTGAAAGATTTACTTAGAAAAGTAGGGCAAGAACCGTTATATGACCCCCCCCCCCCGATGAATAGGAGATTTCCCTCGGTGTTTCCAGCCTGAGTTAGTCCTTTTCCATCACTTACACTTCAACCTTAATTTACTATAGAAATTTAAGGCTATGCTTTTTCGATGTATCTTATAATCTGCAGACCTCGTTTTAATTTGACCATGAGTGATGCAAGAGTTGTTTTCAGTTCTGGTTATGTATTGTTTTAATTCTCGTCGATATAAACTTATTAAGGGCTAGATGAATACTTCATGCATAGGTATTCACGAGACATTCTTCCTCACATATAGAATTAATAGGCAAATGGTGTGATCAGGTTAGTTTGTGTTTTACAGCCTATCAAGTACAAGGTTAATAGTTTTAGTGCAGGAGAAGAGACGGATGCGTAGAAGATTAAACAATCAGTAAAGTTCAAAACGATGTTTATAATGTATCATGATACCTTATTTTAAAGTGTAGTTCATATGTCAAATTTTAGGGGCACAGAAACTGAATCAAGCAAGCAGTTCAATGTTTCATTATAAAAATCACAATGCGTTCTGTAATAATGATAATAACATTCTGTTGGGATGCTGCAAAATGCTGAACGACACTTACTCCTGTGACTAAGTAGCATATTTAAAAGGTAGCCGCGAATCCTGCTAGTGTCACAACACTCTATATAGGTCAATTTATGTGTCCTTATTTCGACGCCATACAGAAAGCACTGTTGATCCTCCCTCTAGAGTGCCATTTTCAACATGCCACTTTATATCTCCTTAATGAAGCATCACTCAGAGGGCCGCTGTGTATCCCCACGACGAGGCAGTTCCCCGGTTAAATACACGTTAATTAAGTATTGAAATGAATACGTAACGATTAACGCTCCTGCGAGAAATTTCAATTCCATTTCGAGTGTGTCAATTTGACCAATATCCCCCTTAAACCCCTCTTGAGACTGCTGCCAATCGAACTGACCAACGACGACCATAACTTGACGTGCACAAGGAGATATTCCGATGTCTCCAAAGCCTCTTAAGGACTCAGATTCCAAATTTCGTTTATTGAATTTTCCAAAATAGATCATTGCCGCAAAATTCAATTTGTTTTTCCTTGGCATGTTCTCAAGCACGGAGGATCAGCTATCGCAAGTGTCAGCTACATTGTATATCGTCTTTCCTAGACACATTACCGAGAGAGAAAAACACCGTCGACACTTTTCGATCTTCAAGCAGACAAATAAATCATTCACATTTAAACAAGATAAATGATAATTTTAATCTTATTGCGTACTCTCATGACAACCTTTAACAAATCATTCTCTCTTCCGATGTCATATCCCCGCTAGTCTCAGTCTTACATGTAGTATATTTGTTTAACGCTGCAGTCAGCGTGTCATAATGGAAAGGAAATGGCTGGTTTGTCACGGATATACGAGTCGTTTAAACTTTTATTTGGCTTGAACCAAAAAGAGTAATAAAAGAAAGACATTTCTTTCCAAAGAAAAATATGTAAAAGTCGATAACATTTTCTAATTTGGAATGCCAAAGCAAAGAAGTTGGGATAACATATTTGGTTTTTATAACGTAATGTACTTTGATGTCAAGTACATCGCATTTTGTAATGTATTGATCCATGTGGTATGAACTATCAGTCCAGTGATTGGTTATGAAATGCAAAAGTCCCAATGGAGACGTCACGCCCAGGACAAATACAATCAAACCTCTTTACAAAGGATACCTAAGGGACAGAGCAAAAGTGTCCTTTATAGACAGGTGTCCTTTATACAGAGGTTACTCATATAGTACATTGAACTGTATTGGAATGATGAGTATGTCCTTTATAGACAGATGTCCTTTATATAGAGGTTACTCGTATAGTACATTGAACTGTATTGGAATGATGAGTATGTCCTTTATAGACAGGTGCCCTTTATATAGAGGTTACTCATATAGTACATTGAACTGTATTGGAATGATGAGTATGTCCTTTATAGACAGGTGCCCTTTATACAGAGGATACTCATATAGTACATTCAACTGTGTGGGAATGATGAGTATGTCCTTTATAGACAGGTGTCCTTTATACAGAGGATACTCATACAGTACATTCAACTGTGTGGGAATGATGAGTATGTCCTTTATAGACAGGTGTCCTTTATATAGAGGTGTCCTTTATGACAGGTTTGACTGTACATGACATCACACAGACTTTCGTACTGGAGTGAAGATGGCGCTTTTCTTTTATATTTGCCACAATGTTGATTAAGAGTTATATATGATTCTATTAACTTGTTTTCATTTTATACGAGATTTATGAAATTCGTCACGAATTCTTCATCTGAGGTCTCCATAGGCTCGTTAAATTGAAAATAATCTCTTAAACTCGATAATTTCATAATCTTTATAAACCTTTGAGGCCATGACATTTACTTGGATGTGACCTAGATTTACTTGGCGGATGTCGTCGATGAAGCAGAAGACGTTTACTCTTTCGAAACACCTGGTCTGATTCTTTTGTAAACTTTCCTTTATTCATATTTTGCTTCTAATCGACTTTGAGTTCGGATTATAGTTTTTTGACGGTTTGGTATTCATTGATTTCTAATTTGAAGAATCTAACTCGTGTAAGATCAAATAAGTAGGGTGTAGCACACTTTGCTGGTGGATGTTTTAGTCCCAGAGATTTGCTACGGTACATAATACATATGTTTTCGTAGTACATGTACATGGTTCAAAATTATAAGGAACTAGTTTAATTTTACTTCTGAATTCACAAATAAAAGGATTTTTACGCACCTGACCCTATTGCTTCTACATTAGTTTAGACATTGTGGATTCCCACCCTTTGGCATCTATCATCAGTACTAAAGAGTCCTGGGTGGACTAAACAGCTGTATGATGCAGTTCACTTCATTTTTTGTGGGCATACTGGATCTATTACTTAATCCAAAAGGTGCAGCATATGTGTGTGTTAACGGCATCTTTCACAGTTTGACAATCATTAACGTACATACTTGGGCTTCATTACGATCGTTTCTGTTTTTATTGTGTTTTCATAACTACATTGTATGCTCTTTTATATCAATACAGAGCCTAGAACGGACGCTGAGCTCACTCTCCAGTGTTGTCTTACAAAAACATTATTGAGCATGTGTCGGTTTCATGTTTAGGAAAAGGAGAGATTTTTTCTCAATTTTATGCATAACCTATCCAATGTTTTTTTCTTTATAAACTTACATTGGTTTTTATTTTATATTAAAACTAATTATAGGATCAATGCAATGTTTAGTTTATTTACACCATCAATTACATGGCCTAAAAGTTACTAAAAAACACTTTTTCGGAACAGAAAATGCTCTATACCATCATACATGCATCCTGAATTTTGAAATTCATCCAGAATTTCGAAACTTTTCATCGTCTCATATGATCAAAACTTGTTACAAATATAATGAATATGTATATCGTATACCTGCTTTATAACGTTATGATAATGCAAACATATCCAAAATGGGCAATGTTTTACAAAAGGAAATATTTACAGTAAGAGAGAGCAGGAATAGGACATGCCCTGGTATTCTAGAATGGTATACTGATATGTAGCACTTACTGTTTTTTTTATTGTTTCTTTAAAATATTTATATATATATTACGAACAGGAAAATAGATAGAAGCTATCTTGTAATAACATAAATTCATATAACATGTGCTACATGAAATTGATATTTTCTGAAAATTATTTAATGTTTTTCTTATCTTCACCCTCGTTATTGCTATTTTGTTCAAAAGAAAAGAACAACACTGATTACTGAATTCCGATTTTAGGTATTTTCGTTTATCAATTGAATAATGTTTCAGAGGTTTCCCACTTTTTACATTGTATTCGAGCTATGATGTAACGAAAAATGTAATAATTTCGAAAAATGTAACATTGTTACGCACAATTGTTACATTTTTCGAAATTGTTATATTTCTCGTTGCATCAGAGCTATTTGTTTGATCAAATCATGTTTATATACGCTGTATACACGCATATAAACATTTTATTTTAGCTGATCATTGTATGTAAATACAGGACATCTTCCAAAACAACATCAACACTAATATTTTTCTATAACGTTTTTAACCTTATTGGAACCACTTTTAAATAGCCTCTCAACAATGCTAGAACTGAAATGCATGTATTAAGACCAATTAGAGTGTGCTTTAGGGCTCCCAAGCTATTTGCGATAGTTTGAGAATATATCACAACAAAAACAGAATGTTATTCTAATGAAAAACAGCAATATGTCACATACTAACTTTTTTTTTGGCTTTCCTTGAAGCTGTATTTAATTTCCGTGAAACAAATACAAACCGCATTTCCGATAGTTCTACGGTATCACCATGACTCTGTTTCGCTCTATTTTTGACTCATTATACGATTTTGTTCTTGATCAACATACACATCGTTATAATATATCTAAAATGTGTACCGCAAGAATTACCAATGATATACAAACTTGAATATTTACTGTTTTATATGTTACAAAACATGGTGTAGTATATATCGACGTAAAAATTATAATAGATAATACAGTATAACATTCATGTGTGCAAAAATAATATATTTTTTTAATTCATGGCGTAAATCAATCCGCTTTAACTGGTGCATGTTGTCTATGTCCGCAAATATTTTTGTTCATCGCAATTCTTAATTTCTCGATTAAAATAATTTTGTTGATTACTTCATTTTACCCTCGTATATAATTACATTCATAAACGTGAAATAAAAGATGTTAACAGTTTTAACATATATTTATATATTTGAAAAAAAATTACAATCATGTTAAAAGTTTTGTAAATGATATAGCTGTTACTTACCGTTGATGACAAGATATCAGCGGCATGGTGACAGTTCTTAAATAGTTATATAGTTAAAGTGATTACAAATCTTCACTAGAACGCACAAAATATGTACTTTCCGTCAAGGACACAGTTCTGTGTGATAGAATGTATCGCTCTTGAGAGATGTTTTCACTTCCTTTATCTACGGTTATTAGTTCATGAGGGTTCACATTTGTCGATTTATGCTCTTCACAACAATTGCTAGGAGTCGTAACGGAAATGAGTTCGAATGTTTATATCTCTAAAGAGATACTACTGCCCATCCTTTACGGCTTGCGAGTTAAATGTTTGTTCCTCGATGACAATAGCACTCCCGCCTCGCCATGGAGAAGGTATGCATTGCGCCTGTTGTAATACACAGCGTCAGAGGTTGTCACAGTTCCATTGACTGACCGTTCCTCACACAAATAGTCTGATTCCAGGAAAGCAAACAAATGTGTCCCAGATCATATAAACTCAAATAGAGCGAAGTGCACTTTGGACAAGATCTGTTTGTGTTGAAGGTATAATCACAATTCACGGTCCATTTACTGCCGATCTAGGCATAAATAATTACAGTTATGAGATATGTCGAAGCGATAGTCCGATGCAATCTAACAAATTGCTTTGTTCAAAAGTATTGTACGATATAATGTTTGTTATGCTTGGAATAATGTTGATTTTGAATAATATTACTCCATAGAATCGCTCTGTTAAACAATATTATGTCTTTTAAAACATAGAAAAAATGGAATGATATGTGAAAATGATATTAAAGCTTTTGCAATAATAGATATTTTGATGTCCTTTAACATTGTCATCACAAGACGAGTTACCAGCGTACCGTGTCCAGATATCATCCAGTAGAGAGTGTAGGTCGTTGGTCAGTCCACTCGATATTACATACAATAAGAATTGTTACATGAGATGGTCATACCATGCAATGGAAGGCAGTTCAGATATGTAGTTAAATATAACCAATTAGCAGACCGCGGACACAGAATCAATAACCATTATAATTGTTTTGTCTAAATTGAGTGGTTATGCCCACACACGATACAGAGGCAATTCTATGGGGAAGTTAGCTTCCGCACCGGCGTCACTTTGTAAAATCATAATTCATACGAATCTGATGGCTTCCGACACGATGTGGCCCACGTCCAAGTCCTGCCGTCCCCAGTGCGTGATATTATTAGTAGTTATGGAACAAAAGTCGTGTCCAGGGTAATTTGTTCATGCGAAATGAACATGAACTTATATCATCATTTGTTTTATTTCAAAATATTCCTTCTACAACAAACATAAACCTCACTGGGGTTGGCTGTCAAACTCACAGGAAAAAGATATTTGTCATGCGATATATATCACCTGATTTTAAATGTAGATACATGTTTTTTTTGTTTGATGTTTCGTTGTTTTGAGTAGGGTTAAGCTGATAGTGCTATGCATGTTTGTACCCATTGTAGTGTCCAGTGCCGCGCGATTAACCCTACCCCGTCCCTAGACATATTAAAACGTGTTAACCTTATCACAATGCTAAGACAAGGCCTCCAACTGATGCCTCTTAATTGTGACGGTATCAGCGTCTGTTAATCAGACACGGTATGGCAAGGAAAACACGAGTTCTCGCGCAGCGTGACATCTCACTATGCTAGACATTTCACCCACAGGATGCGAACATTTTACATTTGACGTATATATCACACAGAATCCCATTAAATCCTCGTTAATTCCACGCGCTTCCGTATCACAATATTCCTCCACTAATTACGTTACGTGTCGCCCTGATGTATTTCAGTTCGTCTGTGAAATCTTAACATCTATTACACCCAGAAAAAAATGATCATAATTGCATTATAAGTGCATCAAAATGTAGTCGACATTTTTGAGAGTATGTATAATTGATTGGATTCACTTAAAGGTGCACGTCTCATAGCTGTTTGTTACTCATTTACATTCACAAATAACAATATATTCGGAACAAATAATGTATCGCGCGATATACTGTATTTTTTAGTGACTCATATCTTAACGAATAAGATATCCATGAATTTCAGTTGTACTTGATTTGAGTTCTAGTACAGTCATTATATCCTGTTTTAGGAGTAACTTTCAGACCGACGGATTTAATAAAATAAAAGAACATCCATAGAACATTCACGCAGCAAACAGTGCTCATAAATTTACAAGTAAAACATTATCCACGATTTGCCTCGTCTTACAAAAGTTAAAAAAAAAAGAATGAAATAATATTTTGTTGTTACAATGTGTCTGTTAAAAATGTGGGAGAATGCAGCCAATAAAATTTCACAATATCTGAGAAACGGATATCGAGTTTTGCTTGGTAGTAACCTCGAGGACCGAGGACAGGGCGGATAAGGAATGCCTCCAGAACCTAAAAAACATTAACTAATTGCACGTGTTGTTCACGAAAAGGAAAATCTTTTAAATTATATTTAAGATGCACCAAATAACTGGCGTTTAAGTTTCATGAATGACACCTTAGTTTTCTTGGCTTGGTTTTATCTAAAACGTTGACTTTTCATGTCCTTTAATTAGCAAGGTTCGGCAGACATACAATATGTTTTTTAACATAACCCCGCCCACACCTGATGTTAGGATATCTGAACCGAAGGATAGCTATGTTTGTTGGTTAGTTTTAAAATGCTACTCTCCCGTACAATGTGACGCCTCTAGCGAATTTCAATCAAATTCAGTCTGAACCATCTGTTTGGGAAAGCAAACATTTTTTAATACAAGAAACTGAATCGACCCCTGCGGATAGGAATGGCGGGGCCGAAATGGGAAATTTGGCTGAAATATTGCTTTATAACGCTACTCTTCTATAACGCCTGGGCAGATTCCAACCAAATGTAGTCTCAATCGTGAAGGTGATTTGACTAATAGAGAGAGGAAGGCGGGGCCGTTAATGGGGAAGTTTTGTTAAGTTATCTGACCCTTGCCACAGGTAATATACTCAGCCCCGACGTATATCCTAAAACTTATTTACTTGCCAGGTTCTTCTACAAAACGACGAAGAGGTAATCCTAACCGTATTGTTTAAGTACATCTCATTGACATTTCGCAATTTGAACAAGATTATTAATTTATTAATTGATTTGAAAATAAGACGACTTTTAGGGGGAAAAAAGTTATTTCTTGTAGTTTAACAAACTCGAAAAAGGCGTCTTTATATTGTGACTTTTACTTTCAATCCATGGAATATTTTCAAGATCGGCCTTTTTTCAAAGTACGAGTCCCAATATTTTCCTGTTATAAAACCGAAAAGGTTTTACTGAGAATTATCACATCATACTACTGATACTAAACTGATTTCGAAACTAAGACTTCCTTGAACATGAACCAGCTTTGAAAATAGTCTCAGATCTAAAATAAAGATGAATTTGAGCCATTATCTAATTTCGAGATTAAGACATGTTGTTAAGCTAGAATTAGCCACTTATGTTTAGTGACAATACGTAGATACACGGTCAATATAAGCGAACAAGTCAATACATCCATACGGCATGATTTGCGTTATCATGCACCTGGTTCTGATCCTATGCAGCTCGATTAATATCCTTAACTATTGCTCCAAACTCAATGAATGCATATTCAGTGGTTGTTTGGCCAACTTCTAGAATATTTTGCGATAGAGCCACCTTACACTTGTATTACACAGCAGCATCAACTCCATACTACTTTACACTAACACTCAAACTCCATTTTCCACGTAGGGGAAACATGTTTTTTACGGAAATCAATGCCCAGATGACCCCGGGACCATGTTAGATAGGAATGTAGTCCACTCGACAAAACTGGTGAAATTCATAACAAAGGAACCGAGAAGAAACAACTCAGACTGTAAAGAATCAAAATTCCCTACAGTACTCGTGCTTGGCCAAGCAAATTAATTGTCCCGTCAATGGTAATACTTCCAGGGATATAACTAACTGAGCCGTATACTAATGGTGTTTCATGATGCATGTAGACCGAACGAGAACAAGCATAGCATCCAATAGAACTTGTTTACCGCGTTCTTTTAAAGCGAGGTCAAGAACATCGTGCCATGAACTTCTTATGATCTAACGACATTTTTGCTAATTATCTAGGGAGAAGATATGGCAATGTTACATGGCCTATGTGTAAATCAGCTAAAACAAAATGTAATTAGATGAGAGTTGAAAACAAGTTCAAGACTGACATGTTATATGAATTCCCTTGTTATCAGACTGTGAGGCCAATAAAGCAGAAATGTCGCGTAAAACGTCATATCTGGTTTTGTCGCTTGTCTTCACTAACGTCATGTACAATGTAGTTCATTGGCATTTGGAGCGAGGACTTAAGCTTCCTCGTAAACAGTTGTTGACCTTGGAGACGACAGATCGTCCCTCACTGTCACAGTCCCTCGAGGTTGATCATGAACTTTATTATACTGTATAGTATTACTATAAATGTACACCTTGTCTGATCTGATGATGTTCAGCAACATCAGTAATATTGACACCGTATCCTTATTAGGAGTTATTCGCTATAGGAGAGAGTTCATGCGTTTGTAGAAACATTTACTATCCCATAAACCGTACAGAGACAAATAAAAACTTTTTGAAACTGTCATCTTGATAACAAGGAGATTCAGTAAACGTTTCGCGATAATAATGTAAATTTGTGCATTAATTCTGATAGTGATGGAAATTGTTTCCGTATAAACGCAATGTGAAATAGATTAGTTCGTCATTGACCATCAAGATGCATGTAGAAACAAATCATACTTAAAATGTTATATATATTTTTTTGATGAATTCAGCTCAGTTTGTAATCCACTTCAGCCATATTTTTTGAATACATATAAAAATTCATTTAGTCGATCTCTCGGTATAAACACGTCAATAGTGCTCTCCTTTTGCAAAATGATATGCACATGTAATATGTTAATGTGGTAAAATAATCGGCTTTGTGTCAAATTTGAGAAGGAATTGAAATAAAAGCATATATGGTGTGTTCAGAGAATCCTGTAACTAGTATATAGTCATTGTATAACAAAGATTGCGATGTTTCTTGACTGATACTCTTCCATAGCCATTGTCAGGCAAATGTTATATTTTCAGCTACTACATTTTCATGAAAATAACGATGGTTTGTTTTCAAATGCATTCGAAAAGAAAAAGGCAAAGCTTAGAGACTAGCTTTAGTTAATCTCTAATATTCCCCGATGTTTAGTCTTACTTAAAGTCGGTAAGTCAAGTAATTCTTGAGTGCCATTTCAACCAGAAGAATAGCTAAAAAAACTAAACCCTCGGAGAGCTAGAACATAATTAGGGGAAACATTTGCTTTGCAGTACGTTCAGTGAGGTTATGGAACAGTCTTGAGAGTATAATGTCTACCGAATCGATGAACAATTTCAAAAATCGATGCGACAAGTTCATTATTGGACAAGGACATACGTACATAATTAAGAGGACAATAAGGCCAGACCTGCCATCGCCAGACGTCACTTACAGTATGTATATGGACAAAAATGTAATATTAAAGTCTGATGTAGAGGAGCCTGAATCAGACAACAATGCTAAGTAAGTAATAACAACAAACCCAGGCCGAACCAGACTAAGCTTTCCTTATTAGTTGCCTGTGGCAGAAATCAAATAATAATCACAAAGTTTCTGAAGCACCGACAAAGAACTAAGTGCAACGGACATCAGCTGATGATTTCCCGTTTAGTTTTCAACTTTCCAGAAATAACCGATCAAGGTCGAGTATGACGCGTGTATGTGACGTATTTCCGGTTTTCTCCTTGGAGAACTACTTCCGGATGAAACAAAAATCAAAGGCAAAGTGTAGCTTGGAAAAGCAAATCAGTTTACGCACGCATGCGTTACCATTTAAGAGCTTCGCTTGGGCGCCATTGCTGTTCGAGATCTAGGCTCTTATACAACAGTTTGCAAAGTTTCGAGGTGCAGGAGTTTAGCAATGAAACTAGTTAAACACTTTTGAATTGCAATGTTTTGAATGTATTTTTCTCAACAAATATTCAATTGTTCTTATTTTCAGCATGTTATTATCGCATTTTATCGTTCAAAATACTAACAATCGGCCCAGAGAGAGAGAGAGAGAGAGAGAGAGAGAGAGAGAGAGAGAGAGAGGGAGAGAGAGAGAGAGAGAGAGGGAGAGAGAGGGAAAGAGAGAGTGTGTGTGTGTGTAACATCCACCTTAATAGCGGGTGTCGTCGATGAAGCAGAAGACGCTTACTCTTACGGAACACCTGGTCTTATTTTCTTGTTCTTTTACAAGGGTCTCAATGTAAGTCGATTTTGAGTTCAGATTAGGATTTTGTTAAAGCTTCGGTATTCTCTTATTTTTCTTGTATTATACTTATGACGTTATAACAGTGATTCCGTCAACAGTGTGCTTGTTGCATTAATTGCTTACATAATTAGTTATTAAACTGTTAAGTCAAACGATATTGTATGTGTACTCACACCTTAACCAATAGTCTAAGGTATGCCTGCAGGTGGAATAGTTAATTACCTTCCACGGTGACTATTTCTCGATATCAATCGAAGGTCGTGTTGCAGAGTCCACTGGCTATTCAGACACGCAGTTATCTCATATAATTCGATCAAAGGAATAATTTGTTTCATTAGTTGTGATCGTTACAAGGAAATGTCTTCAGGTTGATTGTGTCTTTGCCATTTAAAAGAATCAAATGTCTCTGTCTTGAAAGGCTGATAATGAATAGTCGCCGATTCTTATAGAAACCTAGACTAGTTTGTATTAAGACAACGATCCTAATAGCGAAAACAGTTTTCCCTTGGCATGCATCGGGATACTTTCTCGACGTTTAATACAGCTTTATGGTATGGTACCGGATGACAACTACGAGTTTCTTCAATGCATTGAATACGATTATGGTAGTGGTAAGCTGGACGTTGACAGGTACAGATACATTGTATAGAGAATAAGTAGAGCATGCGTGCAAATGCCATATTTGTAAACCATATGTATCCACGACAACGGCCGTAATAGTGATTTTGAGTTAAGTATAGCCCAAGCAAGTGTGATGGACTGGTAAAGAATATACGTGCTGCATATTCCTTCGCGACCACAAGACGGAATGATTTGGCCCTGCATCAAAGTTTTCTATCGTGTCTGCAATGAAAATTTTATTGAAGAGACCAACATGTAGCTGTCGTCCAATCTTGGCAATGGAATGGTTTTTACTTCATATTGAATCAGGTTAAACAGGGCATTTATAAGTCCAGTGGTTTTCTGTTACCGTCTACGATACAATATATCATAAACCACGTTATCACCGTGTACGTGATGATAAACCTGGTTGGTTTTGTTTCGAGCGTAATATTATTTCCTACACTGTTTACATGACCACAATCAGTATACGGTCCTTTCATAGTGATAAGTAACACATATACAGTTTTGACAAAATTATGATGTCTAATGTCGCCGCAACTATGAGTAATAATTTGTATTCTTGTTAAGGTGTTTTTGAAGTGGATACTGCCAAAAGATTCCCAGCAGAACAACCCAACCGGCACAGCATACTGACAACGGGTGAACCAGGCGTCCAACAATGCTGAGCGTCGCACAAAGTTTTTGGTATGCTGATAAAATCATATTTCAATGACATATAAAAAATGGGTGGGCAGAAAAGGGTGGGTTTTGGTTTCTTGAAGTTTTAAACTTGACAATAATTCTGTTTTCTTTGTATACAATATGGCGCCAGTGAAAAGTTTTTCTCTGAAGTAGGGTCTCCTGTGTAAGCCAATCAGAAACATGTATTAAAGGAGCCCAAAATAGTTCATGCCACAGCCAATCAAATTCAAGATTTTAGTGGGGCGCTTAAGGGGTATGTCCAAAATAAATGGGAGGCGACATAAAGGGAAATCGAATCTTAATTATTAAAATTAATAAAATATTACCGGAAGTAAAACCAATTCTGTAGTGTCGTCACATAAAATTAGCTATACCTATAGCTTGCATATATTTGTGTATCATGTTGCCTTTGGAGACCACGTTATTACAAACACAATGCTTCCAAACTAAATCCTTTCGCTCAATGTCTGATGTGCCACTAGATCAACTGCCGTCTTTACCCAAGGAAAGAGAATGGCCGGCTTAGATATACCTGTCCTACAATGACCCGCGTGTTCATATTTATCAACAGAAATAATTGGCTTCAACAAATTGACTATGCAAATATTGAGGCCTGGTGGGAAGCAGATGTGTCGTATTCATCAGTTTTGTCTCAAATGACACACGCTTGTTAAATGCCTTTTAACAAAATGCCGGTATTTTTTTAAAACCAATTCATCATACCATCCATGATCAATATATATAGAAAGCTGCTTGCGCATATTTTTTCAGTACATCGGTAAAACGTGTTAAAAACCATTTCAGTTTTACATAGAACAGTGACAATAAGCTATTACACTTTGTGATATACATGTCCATGTTTTGTTATACAGTGGTAATCCTGTACCTTTTCTAGGGAAGATATAATAAATAAATCACAGTTTCTATCTCGTACCCTCATCAGTATTGATAGAACGATGGCAATGCTATTCCCATGGATATATAGATTGCACGTCAACCAACGGTAAATACAAACAGTGTATCTCTATTTGGTGTAAAGGCAATTTATGTTGTATTCAACTTTTTAAATGAAGAGATATATCAAATCTTTTTTTTAAATCGATGTCGTGTTCAATTATTATAAGAATTGAAAAATAGCGGTACATGCAGCATAATTTATTATTATCGTATTGATTTTAGGATAACAATGTCGTACTTGTTTTTCAAAATGATCGAAACTAAATATCTGTCAAAGTGTTTATATCTCTGCTTTTGGAGATGGACGTGCCAAACTAACAGGGATGAATCTTCTTCCGTGTTTTGAGTGCATCGATATGAAATGTAATTGAAGATCCAATTAAGATTCTGCAATGAATCCTCCGATACATATCGTGCACTTAATATGACATTCATTTAGCAGGACATTTATTTGACATCTGTTGCTTCTCATCACTCTACCAGCGGCACATCTTATCAGTAGAGGTCTGGTATTGATCAAAGTACCATCTTTCATGCAATAAATATAAATAGTTACCACAACGAGTTTACTTGAGAGGGATAATGAAAATGGGCTTACCAATCATTTCATAAGGCAACGGCACATTGTGCTCTTAAAATAATACAGATGTTGTCACCTAAGTATTCCTTAATCTTAAAAGGGTGTCTGTGAACCTTTCACAACTAAAACAATCTCTGCTGTTCAAACACACAAGCAATACAGCAATATTTCTCCCGACAGTTTTGCGGCTAAGTAAACGATGGTTTGTTCAGATACCTACAGACGACTTCCAGAATATGCTGCAACACACCATTGCTTGTCTTAATACCTTTATCTGATACTTTTTATGTAACACAGAGATGAATTATGTAGCTACATTTCTTTCGAAGTTGTAAATGCTTTTGAATGAAATCCTAATGCACCAAAACTGATGCATATAAATAGATTTGATATATGAACAACTTGATTTGTTACGCGCAGTAGACCGACAATTCTTTAAAAAATACTGACACATTTGAGATCATCAATTACAACGACAGTTTCTGTCAGGTTTTTGTTTAGTTGTTTGTTGTTAAATGTCCTTACAAAAGCAAAGAAATGTAAGGGCGGGTGTGTAGGGTGCCAGAACTTGGATGAAATAGCAGATAAGAAGAGTAGATAGGAGACAGGAATCGAAATACATCCAAAGTAATGATATAAGTGCGGCAGTCGTAAAATTGAAAACCAACCCGAAATATCAAGTCGGTGAGAAAACTGTAAAATTTGTCTATATCATATTACTTGTTTTAACTTCTTATTTTGAGTAGACAAAACTCTTGTTCAATGTAAACGCTGTATTCTTTTTCAACATTAACTAATGCAATATTTTACATATAATATGCCTCTTTATAATGTTTCTTTTCAAACCAAATGCCAATTTTAGAAATAAGAAATGGAATAGAACGACCACTGAGTCATATTTGTATTAATCACATAACTGGCCCGTTCAGTCGTGTCATAAATATGGTATTACATACGTGTAATAACACTACTTTGACGTCATAAACAAATGACGTCTTTATGACGTCATATAATTGTCTCGGTAGAGAAAATCGGACAATAAAAAAAAAGAAATTTGCGTTACTTAAAGAAAATTAATTTGTGAGTTTTTGTGTATTTTCTCATAGATATAACTTATGTGATAAATATAATCTTACACTCGTGTCAATGTGATATGGAATTTATCAAACTCTTTCAAAAAATTCCATATTCCATCGACACTCGTGATGATCTTACTCGAGTGTCGATGTAATATGGAATTTATTAAACGAGTTCAATAATTTAATATGTCACGAGCCTTTAAGCGAGTGACACATTGAATTATTTAACGAGTTTGATAAATCACATAACTTATATTTATGAGAAAAAACACCAAAATTCTAAAATTCATTCTCTATAAGAAAGGCAAATTATTCCTTCAAACATTATGACTGTATCATTATCATAGCACGCATTTCATAATTCTATAAAACTTACTCATAGTCTTTTAAGCGATCTTACGTATAATACTACATGATGTATTTTTTGCATTCTTATACCCCATATTTATCGTGGTTCAAATGTTACCATTATAATGTAACCGGATGTTTTTTTTTTAATTGGTCCTTCGACTTTATTTGTCCGTGTTGTAGAACTACACGTATTAGGTCATCAAGTTCCGCAATAGCGCAGGGAGGCTTACATAAGCAAACCACAGACATCAAAATACACGGACACTAGCACATGCACTCCCTTCGAATACATCGGGAGGGTGTCCTTAAATGGCCTAAGCTGTCAATAGGTCGTAAAACAATTAAGGATTGGTAGTCATTTGTTGACATTCATTGGTGTGTAACAGACATTGGCGCACTTTCATATTGAAATGTGTGCGCTAGCGCAAAATATTGAATATGTAGGTAAGCCCATGTATGTTACACGCCATTCAATGTCCACAATATGGCAATCGATACTTATATTTACAGTTGTTTTGCTATGCAGACATATTTATAAAGCATTAGCCAAAACATGTTTTAACGTCAGAGAAATCCTGCGTAGAACTGCCAGAAGTATGATGCCGTCACAATGCCCCGATGTATGTCATTGGAAAATAACATAAATTGGGCATAGTAGCGTCATCTAGTCCCTGTGTAGAGGAAATGTAAATTTAATGAAACTAATCAAAACTAAACCAACTTTCTTACTGATACATGTATATATGAGCCGAGGAGAAAAATATATAGTTAAATTCATACATTTATATGAGTAAATGCAGACATGTGATAAATTATAATACTATCATTGGCGGAAAGTCGCTCAAATTGTATTAATATTGGTTCTAATTAATTCATAAAAAGCTATAGATGTTTAAGGATCGCGTATCATTAATCAATATCAATAAAGTATATGTTATTTCTTAAGTATTCAATTCAAATTATTAAAACAGGAAGCAAACAATAATACCAAAATTAAAACGTATGTTATGACTTGACAGCACGGAATTTTCATGATCAGACCCGTTGATATCAAAACTTCCATTAAAATATATTTATCATAACATGAAATTAATTGCATTTGGAATTAATCTCTCGATAGAATGTTGCTAGTCATAAAGTTTTATTCGACATTCAACGATTCTTTCTTAAATGCGTTACAATTAATTTGGTTTACCTTCACCCAATTTTGCGTATATTGTACCTTGTAAATAAGTAAGAAAATAATTCAATGTCATTTTTAAACATTCGTAAAGTGCTAATTATGTTGAAATAAACGGAATATGTTGTAATTTTCCAATGGGGATAAAATAAAGAAGTTTTAATGTGGACGAATCCGAGTTGGACCGCGTCCTTTGAAACATTTGCAATGATGAAATATGTAAACAGTCAACTCTTTGTAGCTGGATTGCCACTCACCGATCTCACGTTTCGGAACGCCTGGTTTTATTCTCCTGTACTTTTTCAAAAGTCTCCATGTGATCTAATTTTGTAATAAGTTCTTTCTAAAGTGACGAAATAAATAAATCTCCAATATAATGCATCGGCTTCACTAGTCTTGTCCTAATGCTGCGCCCTGTACGAAATCATGCGGTGTGCAAGCAAGAACTTTTGTCGTCTTTGCCTTCCCTCCTACGGTCACAATTGTAATTCGTACCCAAACTAAACTACTCTCACTGAAATTTTCATGAATTATTTTGGAAAAAATTAAAGCAATAGGAATAAATTGGATCGCTCAAAACATGTATAGATCAGAGGATTAATACAATGAAAAGTGTTATAAATTGACAACACAAGCATTGAAAAAGAATTCAATAACCCTTCTGAATTGTCAACAAACTTTCATGAGTCTCTGTCCCCATCACGAAACTTCCTTGTAGGTGCAGTGCTCAGATTTACAAGCAATTTGTGTTTCCTTATGGTACATTGTCTACCTTAACGTTAATTAGAAATAGGGCATCAAACCGACAGAGCAAGAGGAAGCAGTTAAAACAATATTTATTGACCAAAAAAATCGTCAGCGGTAGCTAAGGGATATCACCGTAGAAATTATTAGTGGTAATTATCGGAATTTATAATACATGCGTGCTCACTTTCAGCAAAGTCTCAGAGATAGCGTTATTGCTTGACAGGGCTCAGTTGTACATGATATCCTTATCACGCAAAGCAATATTAGATCATGTAAACTATATAAGCAATTAAAGAAGAGTTTTTTTTGTAGGAGACAAGTTAGTTGCTTCACCATCAGGGGGACGTCATGAAACAATAATAAAATACACCTACACACACTACAACGCAGCAGAGGAAATTGATGGTAAAGTATCATAACATATATTTTAACATTTCATTATCTGCAATGGCTGATTTCCAAAATAGGAATCAAAAGTAGATCATCTGTTTTGCCAAAACAAAGATTTAAGAGCATGGCCTAGCCGATGACGTCATCATTGACGAAGAAATATACAAACACAGGTCAACGGTTTCCTAGTTCCATTCATGTTTCCAGAGACAACATACTGGTATGACGTGAAGTAATATTGTAACAGAAGATACAATTCTGTAAACATGTCAGCAAGATTGCGTAGTTTACAGTCGCACCGTCATTTCACCTGTGAATTCAATTATAACTGAAATGCCGTAACTAACGCCTCTCTTTGTGAATAGTGTATGAAGATAAACAACAACACGTAAAAGGAGTATAATATAATGTGTCTTTGTTTACGAGGTAATAAATTAATCACCTACACTTACACATGGACGCTTAGCGAAGAGCAAATCCTTAAATAGCAAAACTACTAACAGTATACTTCCATATAAACTTTGAATTATTTGTGGCCATCAATTAGTTTTGAAGTCTAAGCAAACAAACAACAAACACATCTGGTGTGACAGACGACGCAACGTTTATAATTGCTGCTTTGAACGACGAAGTGAAGTTTATGATGGGCATGGTTTATAATTTTGCTCATTTCACTTTGGGTTCCTAATATCACAGGGGGAAGATGCTAGGGAAAATATCTCAGGTGGAAGATGTTAGGGAAAATATCACAGGGGGAAGATGTTAGGGAAATTATCACAGGGGGAAGATGTTAGGGAAAATATCACAGGGGGAAGATGCTAGGGAAAATATCACAGGGGGAAGATGTTAGGGGAAATATCACAGGGGGAAGATGCTAGGGAAAATATCACAGGGGGAAGATGTTAGGGAAAATTTCACAGGGGGAAGATGTTAGGGAAAATTTCACAGGGGGAAGATGTTAGGGAAAATATCACATGGGGAAGATGTTAGGGAAAATATCACAGGGGGAAGATGTTAGGGAAAATATCACAGGGGGAAGATGTTAGGGAAAATATCACAGGGGGAAGATGTTAGGGAAAATATCACAGGGGGAAGATGTTAGGGAAAATATCACAGGGGGAAGATATTAGGAAAATATCACAGGGGGAAGATGTTAGGGAAAATATCACAGGGGGAAGATGTTAGGGAAAATATCACAGGGGGAAGATGTTAGGGAAAATATCACAGGGGGAAGATGTTAGGGAAAATATCACAGGGGGAAGATGTTAGGGAAAATATCACAGGGGGAAGATGTTAGGGAAAATATCATAGCGGGAAGATGTGAGGGAAAATATCGCAGGGGGAAGATGTTAGGGAAAATATCACAGGGGGAAGATGTTAGGGAAAATATCACAGGGGGAAGATGTTAGGGAAATATCACAGGGGGAAGATGTTAGGGAAAATATCACAGGGGGAAGATGTTAGGGAAAATATCACAGGGGGAAGATGTTAGGGAAAATATCACAGGGGGAAGATGTTAGGGAAAATATCACAGGGGGAAGATGTTAGGGAAAATATCACAGGGGGAAGATGTTAGGGAAAATATCATAGGGGGAAGATGTTAGGGAAAATATCACAGGGGGAAGATGTTAGGGAAAATATTCATACAGCTGATTAGTATCCCCCGATTTGAACGATTCGATGACGTAACACACACATATGCTGCACCTTTTGAATTAAGTAATAGATACAGTATGCCGAAAAATATTAAAATGCAATTAAACTGCACCAGAAAGCTGTTTCGTCCTTCAATGATGCTAGGGTCCAAAAGATGGGAATCAAAAATATCTAAACTAATGTAGAAACAGAAGGGTCAGGTGCGTAAAGCTCCTTTACTTGATGGATTTAGAAGTAAAACGAAATAAGTTCTGTATAATTTGAAATCGTGTACTACGAAAATGTGTATATTATGTACCGTGCCACTACTCACATGAGATAACTGTGGTCATGCAGGCTCCAGCAAACCTCGGGGACTCAAAAATCCACGAGCAGAGTTTGCCACCCCCTATAATCAAAGATTACGTAACACACACATACATTGTGCTACACCTTTTAATTAAGTAATAGATTAAGTATAACGAAAAAATGAATTGAACTGCGTCAAACATCTGTTTCGTCCTCCTAGGACCCTCGGATTCGTCCTCCGATGACGATAAACGTCATCGATACTGGCTATATTGTAGAGAGCAAGGACAGCTAACACACATTGTGACTTGACTGACAACCTAATCATCTGTTGTTTTACCAGTAGTTCCATTACATTTCAGTCCCTGGTGACGGACCTAACACCACCATAATTATGTCCGCCAGCTTTGTCTCGACATTCGTATGAGGGAAATAGAAGGGCAAAGAAACACGCCGTAACACAAGCTGGCTAATGTATAGCGGTCTATGTGTCATCGGCAATAGTGAAACCATCTCTTGGAAAAGATCTCTTGTCAATGTATAAATTGAATTGTGTTAGATTTCCATTATCATCTAGATACCACGACCAGACGCTCCACCGTACGTCCTAACTCGACGAATGTTGTATGGCCTTGACAGAAAATAGAACAACCCGAAACATGAATGATTAAATATGAAGTTACAAAGTATCATATCTGAAAGAATTTTTGTAGTGTTGGTAAACGAATCTCAAGTCTCGGTCCAGAATTTTTTTTAGAAAACCCATCAAGATCAAACAAAACGGAAGCATTGCAACAGCAGTAAATCATTCAAATTTGCATAATGGAGAAACTTGTTTTTACCTTGTCTTATGATGGGGAAACAAGTTTTTACCTTGTCTTTCTTGTGACTTAGTTTGTATGACGGGGAATGCATTATAAGTGAAATAATTAACACACTCTGAACAATATATTGCAAAAATGTCAATGTTCTATTGAGCGTTCAGTCTTTGAACATGAGATAGGAAAATATTATTATGATTTTAACTACCCTGTTGTCTGTCATAACACATGATATTTTAATTGAATTATGGACATCAAGCTTTAGGAAGATCTGAGAGGTTCGTTGATGGTCCTACATGTGTTTTTTCTTTACTAACGTCACCACTGCAGGCCTTCCCTCTGGCAGGACAGGCTGCTACATGTAATACTATTATGACGTCACTAATGATATGGCTTTGAATCGAAATAATCCGTTTTTATATTCAAAGTTGAATCGTTGGAAACTTAGAAATAGTTTGAACAAACGTTTGATATTGATCATCGTCAGGATTGCCAGTTTTAGCAAGCAAAAATTAAATTGATGTAAATACCAACCATAAATATCAAATGATTTGACGAGATCAAATCTTCTGGTGTGGTTAACTGATAATTACATTTAAAACCGAAACTTTATGAACAAGGATAATAATTAGACGACCAAAGGAGTCAAGTTGAACTAGAAGGCTCTGCAATGTCAATTAAGTAACTAAATGGTTTTACTGAGTGGGTGTGCTAGTTCTAAATTACCCGCGCGTGCAAAGACATAACTAAAACCTCCGCATGTATATGGATATCTTCGGTTCTCATCATTCTTTTCTATTTTTGTTTTTTATCTTTTGTAATCTGATTTATTACTCTAATCAATACAATACCAGCACACATTGCCCACACAATGGGTTTGTCGACCGCTGAGACACTGAAGTAAAATAAATTAGAAGGATTAAATAGTGTTATGGCTGCAACAGATAAGTTTACTTTATAAGTAGAAAAAATAAAAAGGTGTAATGCTACCGGAGTTATCATAGGTATAGGAATATTTCATATAATCACGAAATGAGACGCAAGAATTGTACACGCTGCCCACATTGCATGATAGTAAGAGGCGACTGCATGTGCAATCTTATCTTTTCTATTTTATAAGCTTAACTGCTTTTTACTTCCGAATGTCTCTCTTGACACCGCCTCACTTTGGTCCTTTTATTTGAGCGTCCGCCTCTCTGTGAAATGTTTGGTTCTGTCGCAAGGCCAAGACATACCAGAGCCTCACAACGGTAGTTACTACTCCCTGCTTGATGATAAGCATTATTGGCATGGTACGGCTGATTCACCAGTTGTCAGTATAGTTTACTCTTGAACGGGCCTTCGGATATATTCTTCAGGCAAGTAGCACTTCAATATATACTCAAGATTCGGAAAATTGCAAAGAAGTTTACACAAACATAGCGCGGTTTCTCATCCTACCGATATCAGTCAGTAAACATTATTTCAGTTTACATGATTTAGATTTTGCAGGGTTTTGATTCACTACGGACAAACCTCATCTATACCTCTATAGCAGGGAATGTGGGATTCATTTTCACAGCTGCAAACAGATGACGTAACACACACATGCTGCACTTTTTTGATTTAGAAATAAATACAGCATGCCGAAAAAATGAATTAAAATGCATCATACAGTTGTTTCGTCCTTCTTGGATTCGTCAGTGATGCTAGGGTCCAAAAGATAGGAATCCAAAATTTCTAAACTTATGTAGGAGCAGAAGGGTCATTTGCGTAAAACCCCTTTGATTTATGAATACAGAAGTAAATTTGAACTAGTTCTGTTTAATTTCAAATCGTGCACTACGAAAATGTGTATATTATGTACCGTGCTACTACTCAAATGAGATCAAATGTGGCTATAGAGGCTCCAGCAAACCTCGGGGACTAACAAATCCACCAGCAGTGTCTGCCACCCCCTAAACTATTTTTTCACAGTCAGAGTCAGCATATTAGCTACTTCATCTTTCCTTATAATTAATCCGCCAAATGCCGTTATCTTTTCTTTGGTTCCTACATTGTATCTGAGTTACCTGAGATATCTGAGCCAGTAAATAAATTTCGAAGTCGCAAAATGCGAACTTACAATGTTTATGGAGTTTTAAAAGCATGTAACGTGTAAAGTTGGCTTTGCA
Organism: Mimachlamys varia; assembly: GCA_947623455.1. NCBI lineage: Eukaryota > Metazoa > Mollusca > Bivalvia > Pectinida > Pectinidae > Mimachlamys > Mimachlamys varia. The sequence continues at coordinate 13,768,077 of OX392542.1, read as the reverse complement.
GAAAGTACATTACAATCCAAACATAAACGCCATCACTCTCAACTCGTTATCACACAAAGAAATTTCATTAGTAACATAAATAACGGCTTCCCTATTTGTTTAGTCTCATTAACGCGAAACGCTTCCTCTAAAAACCATTAACTTGTCCTCGACGGGTAATAAACTATGTGTAATGATATCACAATGAACACGTTATACATTATTTGGAGTTAATATTGGAGAGCTTGGATAATTATGATTCAGACAAGCATAATGATCATTTCTTTTATTATAAAAAAAAAAAGCCAGTCAATAAGTTTAGAACAAGGACTTTTTTCTTAAACTAGCGTAAAGTACGAACTTATCAAAAACACCAGTTCACGTTAATTAGATAATATGCATTGTCTTATTTCCCAGGAGGAACAGCTTAGTTAAGGAGGACAATTATCCGATATTTAAACAAGTGCTATATTCTGTAACTTCAGAAATAAATCGCCGGATGATGTTGTAGGAGTGGTGATTTAACAGAGAACACAACTGGAACAGATACACGTAGAACACGGACAACTCTATTGCTTTCTTAGTGAAAAGGAACATGGAGACGATGTGGCGTTATGGCGGATAGCGGACTTGCCTTAAACAAGGTGGTGGGATTAGATTTCCCGATTGGACGTGGAATGGTAAAGATATACCTGCCCGATCACGTAGGCTTTTCTGCGTGTTTCTCAACATCCTCAAACGTTAAGACTAGCATGCAAGCCAACACAAGCAAGCATCAGTGTGCTTACTTGTTGTGTTTGCGAATGATGACTCGGTTCTCGCTTTGAGAAAGTCGCATGTACAAAGTTGTGATCAAAATTTACATCACGGGTGTCTTCGATAGATCGGAAAATACCGACTCTTCCGGAAAACCTTGTCCTATTTTCTTGTACTTCTTTATAAGTCTCCATATGAATTGTCCCTTTGTTTATATTATGCCCCCATGTAAAATAAGAAATGCTTATCTGGTATTCAGATAATGACAATCGTTGGTAGACACAAAAGTAAAAATCTTCATTTGCATGAATTATACAAACAAAATGACGAAACATTATTCTTTCGTCAGGAAAACTTTCAAAATAGTTTGCGTAGAAAACTTAATCTCACCTTTGTGGTGTCTATGGTCAAAGGTTTTTTAAAAAAGGGTTTAATTTCATCACGCCTTCGTTTTCTCTTTTCGGCATCAGAGTTTACCGTAGTCGTGACGTCACGTCATTGTTGAGCCATTGCGACGTCACGTCGCGTGATATGCTATGTTAGATAGATTTTTCTTAGTACATAGCTTTCTTGCATGGGCAAACTTAATCCAACATGACCAGATATGAGAGAAATATATATCAGGATGTTCGATTGCATATGCTCGCACACAAGTGTAGTTAATGATCATACAACATTACACTCACAAGTAATAGACGTCGCCTAAAACACAATTTAATGGGAAATTTTCACATCATGTTTTAACTCATTGATATTTATATCACTAATAAAGTTAGTTAGCATGGCGTAGACAACTATGAAATACATAAAAAGCAGTAAACATTTATTTGAATATTTAATTGACCATGCTGTTTACATGGCGCCCGCTTACAAGTTTTATATTTGTCTGTAAGTCCTACAAGAGATGTAAACCACACTTTTAAACAATTTCATGACGTTTAATCATGTTTGTCAATGTAATATTCAGCTATTATCAATTAATTTGCACTTAAATATATTTCTGTATATCTGTATTGCATAAAATCGATAATGTTCTGAATTATTTACAGCTTATCAAGGACAAGCAACTGTATGTTTAGTCAAAACATTATCTGGTGTTTCATACATTTATGAATACAATACGGATGCGTCTCTCTAGACAACCGTTCGCGTATGGCTCTTGCTATTGCGAGGACGTGGTAGCCCCCCCCCCCCCAACCACCACCACCACCACCACCGCCACAACCACCATCCATCACCAGCCAATGATAAAATGAAAGAATAAGAACTAAAGCCAATTAAGGCGATTAAACGACCACGATAGATATCAAACTAATCATTTAGGGCCAAAAATGTGAAAGCGAACTATACCGTTTCACAATTTTTAAAACCCTCTCCATTTACATGATTTTGAAATGGCCGAAACGTAATCACTTTAGCATTATATTGTTATACCATCTATTCATTGACCGACTTCTTTATTCGTATTTGCCTGATAATATTGGTGGAGATAAGGTTTATCAGCCTTTGATACACTACAACTGAAATACCGAAAAAAACGGATTAGAATACAATATTCATCCAGTATTTAACGGTTATTTCTTAGAGCTAATTTTCTAAATTAATAACTGGATCTAAAAACTTTAATACAAACAGCTTTTAATGTTTTGAATATGTGTTAGTATAGAAAAACGCCATACGTACCACCATTGCAGGCATCTTGCCCCGCCACGACCAACGTACGTTTGCCAGATCATCTTCCTTTATGAATCAAATACTAAGTAACTCCATTGTTCGCTAATAGGCAAATCACCAGCAGTTATTAGACATAACATAAGGAAAACAAGATGAATATATCACACCGTCCATAGAAAACGTCACGTCGTCTACTCGAACCGCACTATTATAAAACGAAACTGACTGAAACAACTCCACAATTAGCACTTCATACGACTTGAGTGTTATAAAATCAGAGTCGGCATAGCAGCACGGACACTGCCGTACGTGTGGTGATCAAAGCCCGAGGCATCGGAAAGGTTTCACGAACCGAGTCAGGGCGACTCTTAAACGGTATCATCACATGGATTAATTTTTAAGTCTTATACAGGAAATTATTGGATACTTCACGAGCGCACCGAGTGATAGAAAACTTAAACATAGATGTGATGTACACATGGGTATTGATCATGTTTCTATGTGTTGGAGAAGATAAAAGCGGGCATTATGTCGTGTATAGTTAATCTTGCTAGCCAGTAGACTCATCGTGAGTCGGATATTAATTATGGATGTCGTGTTGGTGTTTCTAATATTAATACCAAGGTAGATTAATTTGTAATATTCTAAAACAGATGTGTCCTTCAGGGGGAAGTTTATACAATATAGAATACTCGAGGCACATATAGAACATGGATAAACGAGATACATGTATGATAAAATAGGCTTTAGTGTTGAGATTTGGAAAGGTATAAATAAACACGCATTACATTAGATTTAACTTCAAAATCGCTTAAGAACTAGGCTTATTTTCATTGATTTTCCAAAGGTAAGGTTATTTTGGGTTTTGTCTTGTTGTCTCATCTAATGTCTTCGATTTGGTTCTCAGGAAACGGATTTACTATGAGTTACTATAACTTGATGTGGAATGTCTTCACAGTGAGCGTGGATACCATGAAGGGTTATCTGTACGATACTCGAACTACTGACTGGCTAGTTTCGCCATCCTCTTTTTTGGTCAGGATGATTTCGTTGTTTCCCGTTGCTGTCTATTTACATCACGACTTTTTCTTGAGTGGGCCGAAAGTTCTGTACATCATTTCCATTTTAATTAGCAGTTAAGCATCCCGATATCTTATACAAATAACCTAACATTCAGTAACTGTAAAATAAACAAAATACAGACATCCGCCTCAGGCGATGTACCGTTCAGGTTTTCTCGTAGTAAGTAATATATTTAATTTCTTGGGACGCAGGTTGTATCTACCATCAGGTCTGTGTGTTATCACAATCCCGCAGCGCCGCTGTATGTCATCTGTAGCTTCAACAAACAACGTGTGTTGCTGACAATGGTTTACTAGGTCAATGGCGACACAGGCCGTGCTGGGCCAGCTGTCAATCGAGCAATGGCTAGAGCAGGGCCGCGGTGATCTTGTCTGTAATCAGCTTACATCCACAGACACCCAGGCAAACAAATGTTTAACGCACTGACAGTTCCCGTAATAGAACGTGTGATATATCTGATAATTAACGGCTCCTTCGATGGTTCTCTGTACAATGCTTAACACTAACAGTAAAGATGGATATAGTTTCTAAATGAAGATGCTGAATTACCAATTTTACCAATTTTGTCTCCACCATGCTAACTCACTGTTTTTCGTTTAATCTTATAACGAAATGAGTACTTTACCAAACGCTTCATCTATATTTCCCTAGATATTTATTTTTCCTTTTCTGTTTTTTAGATATGCAAAACGGAACCAAATTTAAACTTTAATCTCTTTTACGTGTTACTACATGATGTAGTTTCAATTTTTCTCCGTTCGATTACCCTAACAAACTTAATCATTTTATTTCCATAAACATTTATTTTTAGATTCACCTATCATATATATAAATTGACCTTTGGGTCCTGAACATCACTGTTACTTCGGGTACTTTTAATTAAGTGATGTTAATAAGTGGCTGTTGTTGTGTATTTATCTAGATTATCCATTCCGGATATTCAATGATGGTTTTATGTGTTAGATCAGCCCTGCGTATGAATACATAGCATTGTTGTGAAAATAAAAGTAGTTCGATAACATGGAGTCCACGTGTTTGTAATGTGTGTGTGCGCTGGGCAGTTTCCAACGTTTGGACACCCGGTATTTCCCTGGGAAGCACAACAGTGTTCTTCATATAACAATATTTCATTCTGGCGACAAGATGTTACAATGCAGAAAGGAGAAGGAAGGGATATCAAAAGTTCCAACCAAGTGATCAATTTTATCTTTGTTCGCGATGGGATTAGATACATACTACATCTGGGTCTTTAATATGGACACATTGTCAACACTTATAAATAAAGCAGAAGACGCTTACTCTTCCGGAACACCTGGTTTAATTTCCCTGTACTTTAACAAGGGTCAATCTTTCCATATTTTATATTTTGCCCCTTGTTTAATCGATTTGGAGTTCGGAATATGTTTATGTTGACGCTTCGGTATTCTCTCTTCTCTCTCCCTCTCTTTATATAAAAGACTGACCAATGAACTAATGTAACGTGAGTATATATACTTACTAAAAAAACCAAACAGCACCGGACTTATTGTATACCTGCTCTCTAAAATTTACTTTCGATTGTTCTTCTTGAAATATTAATTTCAAAATCAATGTCGGAGATACTTTTAAGAATTTGTGTGGATATTTCGTTACCGATGAAATCATATGAAGGGATTTGATATACTGATGTGAAATAGGAGATCGTAATTGTTTTGGTGCTATTTTAATTATGTCTTTAAATCTTTTTAATGTTCATTCGATTTACGTGTACATGTAATCACCGGAAACTATGTTAGAAGATCAGAGTCCAAACCAATCGTTAGAGATACGATTAACGACGTATAAAATTTAATAAGACTGTAATATCTTCCCGCTATTTTATAGCTTCATACTTAATGAGTTTTAATATAAGTTACCAAATATAGCTTAGACTCTCCATGAACAGCGTTTTGTATGATTAATTACGATTACCACTGTGCCTATTCTACATATAAATATAATCAAATTTTTATCAAATTACAAAAACCGAACGGCAAAATTATGCGTTTTAATATATCGGTAATTTTCTGAAAATCATATGTTGGATGTTTTACCTTTCTATTTTGCTTTGTTTTGTGTGTGAGTGGGCTGGGAGTTAGACGGAGATGCATGTTTTAATAATAGTACGGTGTATAGAAGGACGTCTACCTAGGACGGGGTTGTTGTTGTATTTATACAGAATTAATGCGCTTTTATTTATGTATATTTAAGGCGACATGAATATTCATTTACAACTTTGCAAAAGCGAAGAGCTGGTGCCGAGCTACGAGTAACGTGCTGGGAGAACGAAATTGCTTAAATATAAACTGTTGATGTATTAAGCATCTGTATTCTTGTTACACGGTAGGGGAAATACATCTGGTTTGGCACGGTTTAACATTAAACAATTAATGTCATTATGCATTCATGTTTATGTGCTAAATGAAAACACCCAGCACAGCATTCCGTCTAGTCGCATGACGCTGATAACGGGTGAACAGTTTTTGTACAATTAACCGAATGCTTAACCTTCACCATTGGAAAACACCTAACAGTACTGAAAAAGTCAGATCATTCAACAAAAATAAAAAAAACCCGAAAAAAAAATTGAGAGTACAAAACACAGCGTCAACAAAACTATAATCCGAAATCTATAAAACTAGGCAAAATACGAAAGAAAGGAAAGATCTACATGGAGACCCTTGTAAAAGTACAAGGGAATATGACCAGGTGTTCAGGAGGAGAAAGCGTCTTCTGCTTCATCCACGGCACCAACCATGCAAGTAAACATCCAAATCCTCAAAATGATAACCGGGTCATTATTGTCAATCGCAACAAGTGAACATAATAATGAGCATACTCAAAAACGTATCACATATCACAAAAAGATACAGAATATTTCTCAATGAGACAGAGATTGCGACCATATGAAACTTCCCTATAGTTCTGATCAAACTGTATCTCTCTAGTCCTTCTGTTGTTAGTTTGTTTGTCAGCACTCGACATCGATCACGATATTTAGAGCAAGCCCTAGAATAACGAACCAACTGCGACATGTAACCACCATAGGTTGAAGAGAAGCAGGGATGTAACTATCAAGAAATGGAAAATTGGAATTTTCACGTTTATCGTATAGCTGAATAGTAAGCTTTTTATGTTGGTCATAGTTTAAGTAGAGTTGGTAGGCAACTGATGTAGAAGAGTCTGTTGTGTCCTTTATTTCAAGTTCAGAAAGGTATATAAGATCAACGTAGTCAGAAAAGTTGTTCACAGACAACACATCGTCGATTTATTTGAAATTCAAATTAAAAGACGCTGATAAACAAAAAACCTATGTGTACAGAGAATAAAAACATCAATTATTTCAATAGAATATTCGTTTTCGTCGCTTTCGTGTCCACAAGAAGAGGACGATGCGAACTCCTTATTTTACAGGGCTCCTCATATAAGTTCCAGCTTACGTTCAACAGTTGATATATATTTTATGGCAATCCTCGGCCTACATCTAGTTTGTATGACTGTTCACGCGTACCCTTGTAGTCTAATTATCGTTTCTTTCTGTTGTTTCAGCACTAAGGCAGAAATTGACGAACGAATCATTAATCCCGTGTTGCCTAACTAAACTTAAGTCTTTCCTTTTTCTGATTTTATCCTTCCCGTGATGTCTCGCGTCACACCCTGTTGCTACACGCTTCATGTTTTGTAGTAACTTAGTAAAACTCGACAAACGCGTTTTCTGATTTTATTCCATCATAAAATCGAAAGTAAATGTTGTGAACATGTTTTAAAATCAGAAAGTCGTAAAAATGTTAAGTAAAATCTGCCACACAAGTAGGTGAGGTTTTTACGTCTTCTAATAACCGGTTCGTGTGTTCGGCTTCATATGTAAAGGATAAGAATCCATACACGATATGGATTTTGAATGACAGACATTTATTATATCCGTTCTAGGCGGAACAGCTAAGCATGGTGTCACTGCGTGGGATAAATATCTGTGTCAGGAAAAGAGTACATGGGTGATGTGTAACAAAACAAAACCAGTGAATTTTTGCTCGTTTTAGACTCCCCGACCAAACGAAAACACAGTGCGAATAAAACGCCAATGTAAAATTTTATTTTACAAACTGCCCATATGTTATGTTACGTCCTCGCGACAAAAATATTTATAAAAATGCAGTGAGCATGAAAAGCAGTTTGCTGAGGTACGACTCCTTCGGCATGCTTTTTTGGGTGAAATAGCACTATATAGTTGGCATCAGACTGATCAGCGCTGATCACAATGAGTCGTACACGCTAACATACCCTCTCCCGTACGCATTAACATATACACAGCACAAGAACAGGGATCCTTAAATTACCCAGCTGTTGTTCGTACGTTAAATCCTATATACCAGGACATTAAATAATACAGACACTAAGTAAACTTACCATGAAAAGGCCATTTATAAACTGCTATTACATCGGATACAATTACCTTGACAAGGAAACAGGCCTTTCAACCCATTCTGAAAAGAGGAAACGGGCTACGCAGTGTTTGACTTCATGCATTTAGAGCCGAACGTTATGTACATAGCGTTAAGCACCAACTGATAGGGCATTTGTTTGTCTCGGGAAAGAAATTATCCGTTTTGTATTCTGAACACATTGTCCAATTTGCCACCGCAGAAGTTCGAATACATACATGTACACGGCAAAATAAGCCAACATGATGCATTGTGGTATGACCATTTACGGATGTAAAGCAATGCGTGTACAAATGTGTATGTGTTTAAATCAGTTAAATTTATTACATTTTGATTACAATAGGGGCAGTAATTCATTTAAACAAATCCACGTGTTCATCCTAAATTGTTTTTTTACGTACGTTTTGTTCAAGATATTTATTTTGTCTAACGATATTGCTGTAATAACTAGTGGATACAAGGAACATTAATACGATATTCATGTTAATTTCTGCAGAGATTCGAATTTGTTTTAGTCAGTGGATCATGTTAGGTTTGTTTAACCTGCTTGATTTTGTTACAAATTCGAGATAACAACGATTACATTTATTTACTGAATCATTTAAGAATATCTACGACAGATGAAAGTCCAGCTGTTTGTCCTGTCACTCAACATTTAAACAAATATTGAAACTTACTCATTACAGCACGATGCAGTTTTGAATATCGAGATTTTCGTGATAGATGTTGGCTGCTGACAAACTAAATACACAGGGATTCGAGAAATTGAGGTTGAAGAGGACGACGAACAGATTTCATGGTCGCCATTTTGGCCTTATTCAGAAATGATTTATGTTAACTTTGATTGGACCAAGATTTACATGGTAGTTGTCGATAAACAGAGTTATTGTTTTGTTGATGATATTCTCTTATAATTTATTTTTTTATTTTCTTTGTCAACACAATAAATAATATTGATTTGTATCCATTACTGACGACATGAGGTACGATATGGTAGTACCAATATAACTCTGCAGTTTCACACCCAATTATTTGAACATATCTGTTGAAACCGTTCTTTTCGCGCATGCGTATCAGACATATCGATGTGAAAAAAATGTTTGCAGCCTTTTTGCCCTTTATGTACTGGTAACCAAGTCTTAATCTGATTTCTAAAAAAAATTCTAGGATTACTGTCTTCGTTCGGGGTTATACACATGCTGTCGACGTATTGATTCTAACATCTGTCACAAAATAATTGTTTATTGTGTACTTTTGTGAGATTAAACAACATTGTTTGGTTGCTTCGATTCCATGGATTCCTTTTCATGCACAATAGGATTTCTTTTTCCATATGCTTTTGCCAACATGTAAATAATGATTTTTCTTTGTTGATGGAAATAATTTTGTTTTACGAGTTGTTACATTTCGTAAATTGGTGCATTCGCGAATTTAGCAAAATACAAAAGCGTCAATATGAAGTTTTATTTGAAACTAATAGGTGATATTGAGTTATTACAAGCTTTATTACAACAATATTATACAGAATTGTCAACAAAACCATAATCCGAACTCAAAAATGATAAAACCAGGGGCAAAATATGAAGAAAGGAAATATTTACACAAATACGTATTGGGGACACTTCTACCCATATATTTTAACACTTGTCATGTAATTGTTTGGTCATATCAAACTAAGCCCTAAAAGTGAGAACCGACCGAGTCATTTTGAATCACATCAAGTAAGCACACTTATGAGAGTACTAATAAATGTCACAAAAAACATATATAACATATTTCTCAATGATTAAAGATCAGAATATAAAATTTGCTCCTATCGCAAAAATTTCGATATTTAAAGCAAGCCCTGGAATAACGAAGCAACTGCGACATATAGACACTAGGTTGCCGAAGCAGGGGTGCTACTATTAGGGAATGAAAAGTTCAGGTTCGGAAAATTGATCCAAGGCAATCTATGAACGAAAATAAAAAGAACTAGTAAGTAAACGATTTTTTGTTGTTGTTGGATATAATGTCCAGAGTCACACGAGGGTGGTGATACATTATACCTAGGGAGAATACACTTAAATCAAAATACAAATCCAAGTACAATTAAAGAAAAAGATAGAAAACAAAAATGTGTGGTACCGAATGATGCAATGAGTGTATCCGACCAATTTCGATCTCCTCATTTTTAGAAGACAGTGAAGACAAAACACCAATCCTCCAAGGGGGCATAAAAGGCGCCTCTTACGATACTGTTTGACACACCAGGGCCTTTAATCAGGAAACCATTCTCATGCTCAAGCATGGATTCTGTGTTCAAGCCCGATTTTGTTTGTTCTGAATATAAATTAATTATGAAATGATATTTTACCAAAAATTTGAAAATAATAGTAAAACGAAAAATTGTTTTCAATATTTACAATTTACTTTTTGCCAATTGGGTTTGACACAATTTAAGTGAATTAGAAGAAAGCTGACTTGAGCACAAAATCCATGCTTGAGCTTGAAAACAGTTTCATGAATACGAGCCCTGGTCTATTTCCTCACTCTTGGAGAGTTGGCCTGGTCTCAGTTTAAGTGTATATCTGTGTCTTTAAGTTTCTTTGTTGTCTTCTTGTCATGAAAGTTTGTGTGAGGTCCTTAGATATAGTTGTAAACGTATTATAAACAATATTTGGAAATTATCATCTGGCATGGCATTACAAAGAAAAAAATCAATGAACATCGGTTCGGATTAATTTCTGTTTCACAACTGTGAACATAACAAAACTGAGAACATTATATGTACACCAGAACAACTCGAGACACACTTTAAGCCATAAACACATTTTAGGGCACATCTCCAAGGACTCAAATTTCCTCTAACCATGTCAAGTCTAGTTTAATATGTATGTCAGCTACTGTCTCGCTGTTTTTTAGTGTTGTTGTCGGCTTATCTGATTTATGATCGGTGAGTGGCGCTGATAGGTTTTTCGATAACTTTTTATTTAACACACAGAATGCTGTCTTACTCGTAAAATAAATACTTAGCAAACACAATGTCTTTAGTATACATCTTATGGGAAACGCTCTTTTTTGACACATAAAAAAAGGGTTTTAATCTATCAATCGTGATTATTTATGTTGGCAACAAGTAAGATCATATATCAGGGGGAAAACCGTCATGATAAATAAGTAACAAACACAGCCGCTTTCTTAACCAATCCACACACGAACTTTCATAATGAACTATTCCGATTTTGAATTACACTTTGTATGTGACTTCAGGGGTGAATATGTAAAATGCTGCATGATACATACAACATAAGTTGGTGACATTAGACATGTTTATCCACCTACTCCCGCGGGGATATTACTGTTTGCTCCGAATTGCCTCTGTGACGTACTGAGTGCGAGAGTTCAGAGATCGGCTAGCAATACGCCACACCTGCTGCAATGAGTGTGATGTATTGGTATCATTGTAACTGTCACATCTGTGCAATGTGAGATGGATTGCAACACACACATTGCAAATTATGACAGAGCATGATTATTAAACTAAGTTATGCATTTAAATATTTTCAAAAGCAGACGCGTGTTCATGTGCTCTTATATATTGCAGACCCAGCGGCAAAATGATTGGTTTTTAAATATGTCTTCGTGTTGCGAACTTTTCCATGTGGAATATGGCGGCCAAACAACCAGACTTTGAGTCGAAATAAAAGTATTTACATTTTGATAATTTTGATTGTAATTCGAACATCGTAAATTTGGTCCATAAACCTTGCCTTGAGGCAGTATCTAAACATTTTAAATATGTCGACAGGGTCTAGGACTTCGATACAGGATCAATGGCTTAATTTCCACAGTCTTAAATTAATTTCAAACATGTCGATTTGATTCTTGTGTGGCAAGAGTATAATGAATACAAAGTGAAAAAGATTAATACATTTGTTAAACTGTATACCTTTCTATTGACGTGAAGTATCTGTGATTTATGTATTGTTATTTCAGTTCAGCTTTTGGACTTTTTAGACGTAACTATTAAACCTTTTAGCTGTCTGTATTTCGCGCATAGGGAAAACAATCCATAAAAGATATCTTTCATATACAATATAACCCGTTTCACTGCAGGATGCTTAAGACCAGCGTTTACTCTTTAGTTAGAGAATGTTGAATCCCATTGTCTAACCGATGCTACAGACCAATTAATTAACTAAAGACCTTGAACAGTGGAACTAGCAGTTTTTAACGTTCAGTATGGACAGTAATTTTAATATCATAAAACGCTGTTGTGTGATGTTTAGGGTTAATATTTCTGTTAGAAAGCACTAAACGATTCGGCGTCGCATCTGCACTATCGCCTGCGGGCAAAATACCTACATGTTCTGCCTTTAGCACACAAAAACAGATGTATTCGCTTAGCAATGTAGGTGTGGCGACGCAACAGCTTCACTAATTGATCAGAAAGGAAAGCGAGTGTCAGCAATGATTATATATCTATGTAAACTGTGATTTGAATTATTCTTTAATATTGATTGGTTTGAGAAATGCCTATATCTAACTGTCTTGGATGACAGCACAATAAAATGATTATCAATGACGAGAAGAATTGAAACTATTATACGCAAATGTTAATACCTGTTGAGTGAAATATATCCGGAAAATATGCATGGCTATTTCAGTTAATTGCTTTCAAATTATTTTCGTTATTAACACTTGGAATACTCGGATTTAGATCTCCATGACATGACTAGAAGATGACGTCAAAGTATATACTTTCGGTGTGTTTCTATATTGCCCTATAGCCGTTTTAACTTCCGTTTACGCACCGTGTTATCTTCCAAACAAGTCGATGATCCAAAACATATTAGAAAGAACTCAAAATCGTTAACCTAGAGGCAAAAAATGAACAAAAGAACATCCAAGTAAACATCGATTCTCAAAATGAGAACCTAGTCATCATTGTCAATCTCAACAAATAAGGACTCTAATTAGCATACTCAAAAACGTCAATCTTTATATCACACAACGAAACGGAATATTTCTCGATGATATCAATATGCCGACCATAGTCTTCATTAACCTGCATCTTTCGAATCTCTGCAGTAAGGTTGTTCCTCAGCAGCTGAAATCGATTACGAAAATCTCCCTAAAATAACAAATCAACTAGGACAAGTAAACACCATATGATTGGGAAACAGGGATATTATTATTAAAAAGGCGATCGGTACACCGAAATCGTCACGTTTCTCATGCAGCTAAGTAGTAAGCTGCCCTTGTTGTTATCAAAGATAATATAAACGTATACATATACTCTCATTTAAGCAAAGTCGTCTTTGATTTTGGTGACGCCTGTTCAATATCAAGTTTCACATAATGAAAGAAACCCACAGAGAGACCACCGAAAATAGTCAAAAGTGCCAAAATCAACAGACACCGGGGCCCGTATTTATGAAACTGTTCTCATGCTCAATCACGGATTCTGTGCTCAAGCCAGCTTTCTTGAAACTCACTTGAATCATGTCAAAGATCAAAAAAAGGCATTATAAATATTGAAAACAGCTTTCGACTTCATGCCTCTTTAATTTTTTAACAAAACTTTGACAAAATTAAATGGTTTGAATGATTTATAGCCATAACAAGATATAAGGCTTGAGCACAGAATCCATGCTTGAGCATGAGAACGGATTCATGAAAACGGGCCCGGAACAGCATAATAGTAGTGCTTTCTCCATGGTCTCCTTAACAGAGAGAGAAAAAAATAACAAACACAAGCTGCTGGGACATTTCATTTCGCACCTCTTTCTTCATGCAATCGACATTACACCTAAGAACTGCGCCATTGTGGGACTATGCATTTTTTTAGTGGCATCAGAAGTGTTTGGCACTAGAAAAAATTGAATAAAAACTGTAAACAAATCACGATGACTAATAATAAAGGTAAATCGGCTTATAATACAAGTAAAACGGCAATAATACTGGTAACACGGCATTAATACATGTAACAAGGCTTATCTTTATAACAGTCCAGTTAACTAGATTATTTGTATACAGCTGAGATACCAGGCACATAAAAAATAACCGTTCTAAAAGTAAAAACTTTTCTTGCATAGGTGTAAGGACACGTTTAACTATATTTTAAAGAACAGTCTCGACAAAACACGTTTTTACATTTCACCCGTCTTTTTGAACATGTTATAATATCAGTTTTGCAATTCATTAACTCGCCACGTCAGGTGGTGTTGTTTGTAAACACTTGACTGGGTTAAACTGCATTATGTTGAGGAAACATATTACCCTCAAGACACAAATCTTTTTCAGAGTGTGTTGGTTTTTCGCACAATAAACATTAGTTAGACGTTTGGTTCTATTAACAATAAAGGACGTGCGTGCTTGCTAGTATTGCCGTCCTTAAACAAAACAAAAACTTCATACTGATCTAGATAATATTTCAGACCCTTGGCTTGATTCTAATTAAAGTCATAAGATATGTGGAAGGGCTGTCCATGGTTTATTTATATATCATCATCTCAGTGGACGTACGTAACCAGTGCCCAGCTGTTCCTGCCAGGAAGCCCACCTGATGCCACAAGTCACACGGGATTACAGACTAAATGTATGTCACGGTCACACGGACGCGCAGCCATGACTTGTGGTGTAGTCCAACAAAAGTACGCTCAGTCCAATAATGGTCACATAGAGATGCTGAGCCATGACTTGCGCTGTAGTCCAACCAAAGTACGCTCAGTCCAATAATGGCCACACAGAGAAGCCGAGCCACAGCGTTTGCTGTAGTCCTGCCTGACAACATCTCCAACAGCAGCCGATTACAATAGAGTGTCCCAGCGCGTGATGTATCAATAACGTTAACAGTTTGTGCATCAATTTCCTGAGACGGGGTTGCTTGCCAATACCTTGACTAAAGGTAATAACATTACCACAAAAATGTAGTTCATCATCATCATCACACACACACATAAAGAAAAAACAACAAACAGAAACAACACATTGGCTACGTAATGAGATCACAATATCCTGTCTTCTTGATTATGAAACAGGGAGTGTAACAAGGTGCCTGTTCCTGTTTGTTTATATTTGTCGGTGATATAGTTTTTATCAACATAATATTACATAGTACACTATATCTAACTGACAGCTGTATTCAAGTTTTAAGATATTTAGATAGAAAGCCATTGCACTGCAATAGAATATAAAATATACTTCAAAATAATCTCAATCAGGAGAAAATATTTGTTTCTACATTCGATTGTGTCATAGGACTACTCAAGGGACACATTAGCATTTCATAAGACTACTCCACAGACACGTTGGCAAATAAAAGGACTACTCGAAGAACATGTTATCGTGTTTTAGGACTACTCCAGGGAGACGTTAGTGTGTTATTTGCCTACACGAGGGACACGTTATTGTGTCATAGGACAACTCGAGGTACACATTAGTGTGTAATAAGACTACTCGAGGGTCACGTTAGTGTCTCATATGACTACTCGAGGGACACGTTAGTGTGTCATAAGACTACTCGAGGGTCACGTTATTGTGTCATAAGATTACTCGAGGGACACATTAGTGTGTCATAGGACAACTCAATGGGACACGTTATTGTGTCATAGGACTACTCAAAGGGACACGTTATTGTGTCATAGGACTGCATATTATGATATTGTAAAAGCTGTGGATTCACGCTCACGAAAACATATGTTAATGTTACTTTAATAATTTCAATGTATTCTAATTATAATAACAAATATATAATTCAATATTCCCTGATCGTAAATGAAGACGAAATGATTTCAAAAATGCAAATTAGTAAAACTCTGCTTGCTATAGGTCTTCCAAGTACTGCTTTTTTTAAATTTCGCATTTTATATTTAACTTAAAATGCTGTATGCATGGCTGGTACCTAAATATTATGGATTGATGGGTTATTTTGCTATCATAGACTTAAATGGTCTGTTTCGTATAAGTGGACGGATACCTGTCATGGATGCAGGTTAAATTTTCTTAACAAAGACAGATATAATGAATTACATCAAGTATAATAGAAAGAAAAATCAAATGGTTATACTGGAAAGTTGTCCTTACTTTTCTATAATGGTGTTTATACTCATTGTTACTATTTGGAGAAGACTTAATATATAGTCTACGTTATTCGATCTTTTTTCTTAATTAGATAAAAGATGTTGAAATTAAATGATACTTACATTGATCCAATTTGTTAAAATGTTCAAAACATTTGACAGAGTAGTATCGATAAGAGATGACGTAACACACATATTCTGCACCTTTTAAATTTAGTAATAGATACAGTATGAATGACACTGCATCATACAGATGTCGATCACTATCTGAAACCCTAAATATAATATTGCATAATTTCCCGACGTGTCAATGCGGATTCCTTATATAAAAGAACATTCTTGACACGATTTACTTTAGGTAAATGGTGGGGCCCCTTAAACGTTTAATGTATTAGAAAATACATTTGTATACATCATCCTTTGTGTATTGGTTTAAAGGTAAAATTAACATGGCCCCTGTACGCCGTCCATAGATGTAGTTACATATTGGCCTTTTTTGAGGATTGAAGACGATTTGCTTTTATACTAGGAGATATAAGCTTGTGCTATCGTTCAGATTTAAGATCAAGTGATTACTGTAGATGATATATGTCAATGTATCACATGATGACCGTGTAATGCAATACTTACATGTGTAATATAACCTGTCATCATTGTGATTGGTAACACTTTTTAATTGCTCATAAATTGTTGTTTTACGCTAATGAATTCCACCGATTGCAATAATGTCATAAGTTTTCATCTTAACCTTGCCAGAGGTTTGCTGATTCGAAAACTATTTAAAATTCCTTTTATTTTAAATTTCAGTAAAAAACAATACATAAACATCTTTACATAGTGATTTTATAATTGTTACTGCTGTTTTATGTTTCCATTTTGTTTTCGGTATGAAGTCAATGATACAGGTCTAAGATATACGTCCTGTTTATTAGAGTCATTAGTTGATTTATTCTTTTTGGAGGTTCAACGTTTCCCTGTATTTTTTGCATATCTGGAATAGAAGGATTATGTTCCGATGTATATATCAGCATCGGTGACAAATTACTAACGGAATTGCCTAGGCATCATGCTAATAACATTAACTAATGAAATCGCCAGCTGTGACTCTCATAGATAATGTGTATTATATTACCAAAATGAAACCACAAAATGGGAATTATCACACACATGTGAGTACTGTACACACATTGAAATTTTCACAACGACATGCTGGTATTAATGATTGTGTCGTCTTTGAAACACATAAAGAGTTATTATTTGTCAAAAGGAAAACCAAGTATAGATTAAACTATAATTGTTTTTCAATATCCTGTCGTTAAATTTTATGGCCAGTTTCTATATTTCAAATCTTAAAATGCATCATCGATTTTAAACTTATTTGAAAACTTGGTTAAGCAAACTAAGACCATTAGTGTACTAACCATGTGGTTACATATTTATGTACCTTTCATTCCAGCTGTAACCTCGTAACCTCCGATATGAAACAAATCAATATTTTTTTTCTATAAATTCGGAAAAACATACCACTAAAGAATTCTAAAAATCAAAGAATACTGAAGTGACAACTAACCCATGTAAATAACTCAAAATTGATAGAACTTAAGGCAAAATATGAACAAAGGAACGATTTACACGGAGGAAAAAGGAAAACTTCCATTACAGCGTTGATGTTTCAGCATACTTCGCAGTGCGTCTTGTAAAACCAGTTGTTGAATATTGAGACATGTTGCGATGACTTTGTTCCCTTGTTCATATTCTGATATGTAAATTCGATAACAATTCAAATAAGAATCCAAACATAACATTTATATGACAGAAACATGACACGCCTAACAAAAGAGATGTAATTACGAAGGTCTTGTAAAACGAACGACGCCTTTGAAGATGTTTTGAATGTGTTTCCGCAGCTAGCATGTACATTTAAAAGGCATATTGACACAAATGCTGTTCGTTACGTAACTCCAACAGACATGACCTTGGGAAGCTACATAGAAGTTGGCATGTAAGGTTATGACTCCCGAAATAAAATCTACAATAGAGAAGCTATTTTGAAATATTTCTGTGCTCGTCACATCAAGATATCCACAACTGCTGTTGATCGTGTTACTTGTAGCCCTAGTCGCACAGACATTGCTTGAAACAGATTGCTCAAAGACACATTTACACAGAATGAAGTTGAGAGACTTAAAACAATTACCCCTGGTATTCTATAATGAAATATTCCAACCATGTATTAAATATATCGTTGAAACATGTACACTGCTATCCAAAAGTTCTGATACATATTTTCTGCAATCGCTTTGAAATTTAGAATAACCCAATTGTGAAGTGTGTATAACTATTAATATTTTTACTATATAATTTAATGCTTACGATTTTTTGTTATTTTTCAGCTACATGTATGTATGGTTTTTGATACAATCAAACTCCACAAAATGCAGTATTTTGCAATTTCACGTTTTTTATACAAACAGTTCAACAATATATTTCTTTTTTTATATTTTTGATAGTTGATCCTATGGTATTAGTTCCATTTAATTGTGCAAATAAAAGAAAAACTATTTTTATTGATTTTTGGACATGCTAAAAATTAGACCCCTCCCTTGATCCTCCCTGCAACTTTCAGGACTTGAATATTTTTAAAATGAAATGCCAACTGTCACTTATAAGTGGACTATATGTAGAAAATTGCATCAGTTGTGTTCATTTTTTGTTGACTAATGGCTTAAAATGTACACAACGTTTGTAACAAACGTTTTTGATGGCAGTGTACTTATCAGTAGTCAGATTTTCTAAAGAACAGTATCATTTAGCAAAATAGTCTCACTTAGCAAATAGTTCTCATTTAGCAAAAATTCTAACCCGAAATGAAAGAAAAAGAGAGTAATGTTTGAGGTGAAAAGAATCGTTCTCTTCATCAACGCTTGCATTTGATAAACATGCATAGCCGAAATATTGAATTATTCATATTTGCAATTTTTATATTGGATTATTTACAAAGTATTGATCAACTTCAAAATGATAAAATAGCTTTCGCCTATAGCGAAATATAAAGGACCTGTAGAATATAGATGTGACGTTGGTCTACTTAGCCTAAGATGTTTCTCAATCATATTGCATCGTTAATCAGATTTAAAGATCGAACGAACATGTGCATATTCTGAAATATTAATCTACATTCCTCGTGTTAATACCACTGATTGATAGGGCTATAATGTAAAAGAGCTTTAAGTGAAATCCCTTGAAAGTCATTTCTTCGTGTGATTTAACCGAATTCTGTCAAAAGATGATGGTAGCTTTTCGTTAATTTTAGCACTTGATTACAACACAAAAAACAAAACAGTACCCTAATCCCCATCTCCAGAGAATCGGTATAATAGACGTCACTTTGATATATTGTACATGAACAGACGTGACAGTTTGTTTAAATTTAGGCAATGCATTATACGTCTGTCTTTACTCGTTATGTCAAAAATGATCGATTTGTGTGGTTTTGAACGGTATTGATTATATGCTTATCGCGGTAACACTTCCTGTGAGTTTAACTTCGGTTGCAATATTGGTATATTAATATACGTTTTAAGATAATGTTTCGTCAGAATATTAGTTACAATACAGGTTTGAGGTTTCAGTATACTTAAAAGATGACGCGACACAAACATATGCTGCACTTTTTATTAAACTGCATCATACAGCTGTTTCGTCCTCCTAGGACTCTTCAGTGATGCTAGGTACCAAAAGGTGGAAATCTAAAATTTCTAAACCTATGTAGAAGCAGACGGGTCAGGTGCGTAAACCCCCTTTAATATTTGAATTTAGAAGTAAAATTAAACTAGTTCTGTATAATTTCAAATCGTGTACTACGAAAATGTGTATATTATGTACCGTGCCACTACTCAAATGAGATAACTGTGGCTATTGAGGCTCGTATGGTAAACCAGCTGTTGGTATATTGAGACATGTGGTGTCTTTGTGATCTTGTACATATTCAGGGACTTAAATTTGATAACAATTCAAAAAGGCAATCCGAATTTCATATCTAGAGTACGGAAGCATGAAACGCCCAACAAAAGAGATGCAATTACAAGGAAGGTTTTATAAACGCACGACGCTTTTGAAGATGGTTTGAGCGTTTTTTGCAGCAATTATGTACATAAAGACGACAGACTTATATAAATCATGTTCGTTACATAACCCTAACATTATGACCCTGAAAGTTTTGGCATGTAAAATGATTTGTGCCAAGGTGAAATCTAAATTACAAAAGCTATTTTTGAAATATTTCTATGTTCGTCACATCAAGATATCCACAACTGCTGTTGGTCGTGTTACATGTAGAGCTAGTCGCACAGACTATGCTGGAAACAGAATGTTGATGTTGAAGGCCACATTCACACGTCATGGTTTAGATATACTTACTTCATTCACTAATAGTAGTTCCTAATGAACTATTCCAACTTTTGGACAAGAAGAGTTCAGATGTGTCTTCAGTGATGAAAATGCACGCATTGCTCGGGCTTGTCATTTAACATTATGATTAACAATATGAATATCATACCCATTTACCCAGTTGTATTAATGACATTTTTCATACATGCACTTATCAGCTTTGTCAGTTGTTGTAAAGAACAGTAACATCCTTGCCAACTTTCTTAGCCAAAATGAAAAGAAGAAGTCCCAGGGGAATCTTGGTGCCAACCATAGACAATCTTCATTTGTTCTTAAAAAGTTGGTTTTGTTTCCCTCTTATCTCTTCCATGTATTTAATTTTAGTTATATTGAATTGGTAATTTGCATTTAAGAAAAAACAATGATATTGGCAAAAAGCAGCATGTAAGCAGTATTTCTGATTAGCCTCAAATACAAAATAGCACAACGATAAGGACCAAGTTGAACCTAAATATGGCCTTTGAGGAAAATCAACAAGAAATAGCGATAACAAATTTTCAATTTTAAAATCAAAGCTGACCGCCTTTCAACCAATTTGTTTTTCTTATTAGTTCTCAAATCAACAGGGCACAACTTGGGACCAAGGGGATCCTATATATGGAATTTGAGTGATATCCATTAAGTGCTTCTCAAGAAATAGCGATAACAAACTTCCAATGGCAATATCCAAGATGTCAATGACATTTCGTCGTTTGATTAACTCTAATTTTGTCAAAAATATGATTGAAGCTTTACGCTGAATTTAAGCACTTGATCACAACAATATGAAAAACAAAACATTACCCCCTACCTTACCTTCATAGAATCTGTGATTAATTATTTGTATTTTGCATTATTTACGCGGTATTGCTAAGTCACAAAGTAACAGAAATACCTTAACAAATTAAAAAAAAAAAAACTCTATCGCCTATTACAAAATATAAGGGATCTGTAGAATATGGAGGTGACGTCGGTCCACTTAGCCTCAGACTGTTTCTCAATCACAAGATGTTTTGCATCGTTAAGCAGATTTAGAGATCGAACGAACATGTTGTTATCCGGAAATACTAATCTTCATTCCTGGTGTTAATACCACTGATTGATAGGGCTATAATGTAAAAGAGCTTTAAGTTAAATCTCAAATTGCTTGAATGTCATTTCTTCGTGTGATTAAATCTAATTCTGTCAAAGGATGATGGAAGCGTTTCGACAATTTTAGCACTTGATTACAGTACAAAAAACAATGCAGTATTCGTCAGAAAACCTGAATGACGTACGTCATTTTGATGTATTGTACATGAACAGTTTGTGACCTTTCGTTAAACTTGGGCAATGCGTCTTACGTATGTCTACGCTCTATGTCAAGCATGGACTATTTTGGGGGGTTTGACTGGTAATAATATATTATGTTTAGCTAACACTTCTTTTGAGTATAACTTTTATTGCAATGATGGTATAATATAGTATAGTGTACTGTCAGAATATTAATTACACT
Organism: Mimachlamys varia; assembly: GCA_947623455.1. Taxonomy (NCBI): domain Eukaryota; kingdom Metazoa; phylum Mollusca; class Bivalvia; order Pectinida; family Pectinidae; genus Mimachlamys; species Mimachlamys varia. The sequence goes on along the minus strand of OX392542.1, from coordinate 13,746,136 downwards.
TCAGCGTTGAGGTTTAAGCATATCTAAAAACGCGTCTCGTAAACCAGTTGTAGGAATATTGAGACATGATACGATGAATGTGTTCCCTGGTACATTATTTGATATTTAAATTCGATACGAATTCAAATCAAGACTCGAAATATCACATCTAGAACGCAAAAGCATGACACGCTCAAAAAAAGAGATGAACTACAAGGGTTTTATTAAACGAACGACGTCTTTGATTATACAGTAGTTTGAACGATTATACATATAGAAGACATACTAATATAAATTATGTTAATTGCATAACCCCTTCAGATATGACCCGAAAAGCTTTGGCATGTAACGTGATAAGTGTCAAGGTTAAATCAAAACTACAGAAGCTTTTTTTGAAATATTTATATGTTAGACACATCAAGATATCCATAAGTGTTGTTGATCGTGTTAGCGCAAGTCGCACAGACAATGGTGAATTTTTGAAAGGCAGAGAGAATTAACTCATTCATCCCTGGGAGCCCAGAATGAACAATTCCGACCTTTGAACAAGAAGAATTCAAATGTGTTTTCAGGGATGAATGAGTCAATTAAAGTAAGTTCGTCTGTATGTAGTATTTACGCATTCCTTTGGCATGTCATTAAAAAAACCCAAAGAATACCAAAGCGTCAACAAGACTGTTATTCGAACTCAAAATTGATTACACTAGAGGCAAAATAAGAACAAAGGAAATATCAACATGGATACCCTCGTAAAAGTACAAGAGAAGAAGACCAGGTGTTCCGGAAACGTAAGCGTCTTCTGTTTCATCCACGACACCCGCAATGTAATCTTGGTCATATCAAAGTAAACATCAAATCCTCAAAATGAGAGCCGAGTCATCATTGTCAATCACAACAAGTAAGTACATTAATAGGCAAATTCAAAACAAATTAACGTTTTGGATATTATTAATATTTATTACAGTTGCATGTATTACATTTCTGATACAAGTTCTTTTCAGCGTTCTCAGTTGTTGTAAAGAACAGTCTCGTATAGCAACATTTCTAAATAAAAATGAAAAAGGAGATTCAATGATGTTTACTCTTCACAGAATCGGTATATAATATGTATGAACTTTATTTCCTTTACAACAAACGAGGGGTCTTATTTAAGAATTGAATGTCTATGTTGTTGTTTGCATCGGCTGATGAAGTCAAGTGAACCTCGCGCAAATGAAGTGAACTGCGAAGCAGTTCATGTACCATTTGCACATACCATTTATATGTGCTGTAATCATACCTCTTAAACTTTTATTTTCAATACGAATTGATTGAAATACCTTTCCAGTATAAAATTAATTACTAGAATAGTTTTTAGAGCAGTTTGCATTGCGCAGCAGTAAACATAACGACGTCGTGATTTGGTCACAGTTGAAGCGAGTCAAATAAAGTTGTCAGAAGTCGAATTTCGGTTAGGCCTAAGCATATTGAAAACGTCTCATAACAGTAGATTTAGGCATTGCTTATTGATGAAAGTATAATGAATGATATTGGTAACATGTAATCAACTGGATTAGTGATTTGACGATTTTTAATTTGGGGCATTAACCGAAAACTACAAGCTTTAAAGGTAGGCACACGGTACAGTTATGTATTGACAAGATCATAGGTGCCTGAGAATTCGTTACATATACTTTTTAAAAGAGAACGGATTTCTGTGACCAATCTCAAACATTTTATTTAAGTATCGGACATCAAAAACACGCGAAATATGCCGACGATCATCGAGGGGACCTATACTATGAGGAATTTAGGACCAACATATCTTGAATCAATGCTTTCGGAAATGTACAATGTAAGTATTTTGTCAGATCAAGTATTATTAAAGCTATGTGCGATATGATACTGACATAACTCATTGGCATGTAAAACAGCTGTTTTACGGGTGTAGTACACCCGTACATTACCGTACAAAGTACGTCTATAACGATACACTGTTGTATACAAATGTATTACTTCGTCAGAAACGAAAAAGCGCGTGCTCCACTAACTTCATCGGGAAATAAAGCAACCATATTTTACTAGTTTCATTGAGGCGGAGCAAGTGAAAATGTAAATATTGTGGGATGAAACGCGGAGAAAATCCACATGGTCGGGCAAGTTACTGCATACATTTACCTTTTCACGTCCGGTCAAGGAATCGAACCATGGCCGCCTTGTTGAAAGGCAAGTGCTCTATCCAGTGCACCACCCGTCCAGACAAAAGAATCGGCCTATAGGATAAAACTTGGATTTGATAAGTATGCATAGTCGTTGTGTTGAATTATCTGTTTTTGGTAATATCTTCATTGTATTTCTAAATCATAAAGTAATAGAAGTGCAGCAGTGCAAAAAACTATCGCAAACTATAACGGATCTGCAGAACATGGATGTGACGTCAGTCAGCTTAACCTCAAAATGTTTCTCAATCATAGGTTTTTTTTTATCGTTAAGCAGATTTAGAGATAGAACGAACATGTTGGTATTCAGAAATACTAATCTACATTTCTGGTGTTAATACCATTGATTGACAGGGCTATAATGTAAAAGAGCTTTAATTTAAATCTCAAATTGCTTGAATGTCATTTCTTCGTGTGAATAAACCCAATTCTGTCTAAAGATGATGGAGTTTCCGGTTAATATAGCACTTGATTACAACAAAAAACAAAACAGTACCCCCAAGAGAATCAGTTTGAAGAACGTCATTTTGATAGATTGCATATAAACAGATGTGGCAGTTGGTTTTAAATTGGACGATACTTCTTGCGTATATCTTTACCTATTACGTCAAACGTTATCAATTTTTCTGTCCTTGACACGCAGTGATAATGACAACGGAATGTGGTCTATTTTAATATATATTGTATTTCCTATCAAATCTGTTCACAGGTATTACTGTTACATAGGTTTTAACACATCGACTTGACCAAGTGCGTGCTATGAATATCACCTTCAATCACGCATGTATTAGCCTTCCAGATATTGTTTTTGTTTTTAATTTCCTCTTGTTTTACGCCTTCTTGAAATCAAATCTCGCTGTATCACGCTCTCACATGAGACATGAGATGGACGTGCTCCATTTTAACGTAGCTGTCTGAAACGTCAGCAGTAACGCTTTAACTCGCTACCAGGGTTTACAATGTTTAACTCGCTACCAGGGTTTACAATGTTTAACTCGCTACCAGGGTTTACAATGTTTAACTCGCTACCAGGGTTTACAATGTTTAACTCGCTACCAGGGTTTACAATGTTTAACTCGCTACCAGGGTTTACAATGTTTAACTTGATCCAGGGAAGTACATTTGTAGTATCATTTGATATCGGACGTATATTATGCTTTTGATGAAATAAGACACATGCTTACATGTATTAATCAAATTTTGAATGTTTTCCCCTGAGTTTAGAAAGATGTTCGGTGTCATCTGTGGAAGAGGTTTTACATCAAGTTACCTCCCTTTGACGGTTTTATTATACCATGCCGTCAGTCAACATGGGAATTTTTGCATAAAATGATGTAGCAGAATAAAAGTACACATAGATGTGTGTTTCCGCTTCAATCATATGAGAAATATACTTGAAAACTTAACAAATGTTATCAAAACTGATACTGATAAAGAGGAGTAAATTAGCAAAGGGGAAAAAGTTTTTTGTACTAGATTGATGATTATGACGTCAATGTGTCGCCATTCTCAATCATAGCAAGTTCCTTTTTTATGTACATCATTTTTACATTCAATATAATGCAAAAGTTACGAATTAAGTGTTTAATTATACATTTTTATGAAATATTTAGTGTAGCGGCATCGATTTCCATGTTTTAGACCAAAAAGAAGCAGGCTAAGCCCCATTTTATGACTGTGTTTGAAAGTGCAACCCATTTCTGTTTAAATTCGTTTAAGAACGTTTAATATCCGAAGTTGTTATATAAAGCTTTACTTTTGCGAAAAACTTGAATTTGTTCGAGTTAAAAGTAATTTGAAAACCTTTTACTTCCATAATTCATAGGGAAATGCTATTTTTGGCAATTCAGCAAACATTCATATTCATCGATCGGATCTAAAATGTGGGAGATATGGGATGAAATGGTCGTGCAATTGGGTAAACCAGTATAATTTAAAATCATGTTTTATGCCAATTTGGTATCTTTGATGGTCATACATGAAGCCGAAAAACGGGGACGCCAAAACCTTTTTGTTTTTGCCCTTTGCTGCTACACCATGTATGCCATGAACTAAATTTTTCAAAAATGCACACGAGAGGAAAAGATAATCATCATATTTTATACTGTAATAGCAAGTTGATATTCCAAGTAAAAGAAAAGTTATTACATACCAAAGGCATCCCAGATCATTTAATTGAATGAAAAATAACCGATTGGAAATTAACCCCGAAATATAATTGTGTCATCCATATGCTATGGATTTAGATCATAGATACAATTGCATAATAATTAGGAGATTATAGAATAAAAGACTCAGAAACAAGATAACCCAATACAATCTATTTGGTTCCTGATCAGATTTACTTCTTTGCTTTGAGTTTAACATCCATGAACCAACATGTTTCTTATAAATACGTGTGGCCAGGGAAAATAGATCCAAAGCGTACCATAGGGACAGCAATTTAGTTGTTAGATGTCCATTGTGCGGAAGAGAAACTAACTGCTAGAAGAGAAACTAACAGCAGAAGAGAAACTCACAGCAAAAGAGAAACAAACTGCTGAAGAGACCCTGACTGCATAAGAGAAAATAACTGCAGAAGAGAAACTAACTGCAGAAAACCTCTGAATCCCAAGGGTAACACTAATCCTTATTTCTTCGCAGTAGAGTGGAGTGTTAGATAAGATATAGTTCTTACTCACTAACGATTGCTGTCGAGATTAACTGATGTGGTTTTGCAAAGAAGCACATGCAACCAGAACTTAGTACATGTATGACGCCTACTAAATCTTCGAACAGAATAGAGCCAAACAGTTTTCATACCACAAATTGCTATGCCTCATATCCGAAGTCCGACATTTCTCATTTCTCTGCCAAATCAAACATGCCAAACTGCCAACAATCAACCCAGCAGACATCCCACCCTGTTGGGAGTTATAAACAGGGGTGTTATAACCTCCCGTGTCAGCTATTAAATCCATCAGAGCAGATTTTATGACATTTCTTGTTTACTTTACCTTTGTTTGTTTAAGTGGAATCATCATCAAAACGTCCTACAAATGCAATAGCCCACGTGAAGAAACATTTAAATTGAAAACCTGAAGACACGAGTTTTCTGGAAGGATGGACATATAAATATTGTAGTTTTAATAAGTAACGGAATGATTGTTATGTTTCTGCAGCAGTAAAGTTTGACAGTCGAGAAACGGGACTAACTTTCGGAAAATTTACGACAACCCAATATACACATCTTGTCCAGTTCGTCTGTCAAGCTGTCAGAGAGGTCTGTGACTCGCCTGTTTAATCAATGTTCCTTAAGTATGATTAACTGTACAAGTTGAACGTTCTTTAGGATGGGTCATGAATTTATTCACACCTATCATCAATACAAACTTGGCGGATAAGCATGATCTGCTTAGTGTTCTATATATTTTGATAAGTGACAACAAAGTAGCCGTCTATGTTACAGCGTTTGTCAGCATTTGTCTGGAGAGCCGTGGCTATCAGATTACCATCCGTCATCACCCATCCACGCCTGAAGACAAAACCAATTAAAAAACAATTATAGCTTATGAGAAAATACCGTTTATGATAACGAAACTCAGCATTAACATGCGATAAACTACCATGATCTGAGTTAAGTTCAACATGGAATCCATGCTTTGATTTGCTGTTAAGTATAACTACAAAAGTCATTTTCAAATGTTTAATCTTAGACAAATATTGCGTCCGACTAATGTATCAATCAAACATACATAACTAAAGTCAATTATTCCTATAAGGAATATTGTAATACATTTCTAACCATTTGATTTTAAAACAGTGATATACCCTGTTTGAACTATGTTCAGTTGACCCAAGTTTTATCACGGAACGTCGTTAGCCCAGACATATTGGTTTCCGCTTGAATATCCGGAACATCGATGTGTCGGAATCAATTTTCCAAGACTGCCACTTTGTCGGAAGTCAGTTTTACAGACACGATCGTTAGTTATCTAGTCTAGAGACCGGTTCTGGTGAAAACTTTTGCATTGTATTGCTTCCTCTAATTATACCTCGCCAGCATTGTTTGGAGAGTTTCCTTTGACTTTCCCATATCCGGCAGAGCGTTTCAGAATGTATACAAAACATGTGTACATTGCTTCATTTTTATATCATTAACTCAAACCCTATCATCAATTCCATTATGTAGTTTACCGGAACAGTACTATGAGTTGAATTGGGAAAAGCCATCGACTCGTCCATTAAAATGTTTGAGCTAATTAGATACACCATGATATTGAACAGTCTATAGTTTTGGTTTTGTGATATTAATACAAAATCTGTTAATGGATTGGGCATTTGCTAATTTTAAAGCAGGGCTTGCTCTAAATATCGGGATTTTCGTGATCGATGTCGACTGCTGACAAACAAACTAACAACACAAGGATTCGAGAGATGCAGGTTGATCAGTACTATGGGCAAGTTTTATGGTCGCCATCTTTGTCTCGTTGAGAAATATTCTGTATCTTTAAGTGATATGAAGATGGACGTTTTTGAGTATGCTCATTAGTGTGTTTACTTGTTGTGATTGACAATGATACTCTGTTCTCATTTTGAGAACTTAATGTGTACATGGATGTGACAAAGATTTACATGGTGGGTGTCGTCGATGAAGCAGAAGACGCTTACTCTTCCGGAACACCTGGTCTTAGTCTCTTGTACTTTTGCAAGGGTATCCATGTAAATCTTTCCTTTGTTCAAATTTTGTCCCTGGTTTAATCGATTTTGAGTTTGGATTATAATTATGTTGACGCTTCGGTATTCTCTTTTTTTATTTCACATATGACTGATACGACTTTCCTCATATCTCTGGTACCTGAATGTCCCGTTTATATGAGTGAGGTTGATAAGATATTGTGTATGGAACCAAAGGAATCATTTCTGTAAAAGAACATGAATGTATGACATATATGGGTCCATTACAGACGTTTTGACGAATCCTGATTGTATTTGGTTATTTGCGGCAGTGAAATTCTCAACGACAAGTTTAGCAGATATATTTAAAATAAAGCTAAGTGGGTATATAAAGGTGAGAAAGATAACTAGAAAAATGAGCTTAATCTAACGTTATAAATGATGACACTATGTTGGGAACATATACAAAATAATCTTTTGACACATTGCTTACTGATTCTTAACAAATGTATTTTCATTTTCTATTAATTAATCAACTTATAAAGCGCCCTTGTTTATTTTTGTTTTTATTTTGTTTTTGTTTTTGTGTTGTTGATTTTTCATACTGACCAATTCAAATGAATGTTTTGAGGATTGTACACTGTACTAAATGCGATTGTAGAATATGTTAACTTAATTTTTTTTAACGTTTGTTTACTAACAACAGAGGAACTAAATTTGTTCATATGGAATCTTTTCACTTTCATTTATATTTTTAGTCAATGGTGCATAATGGTATCGCTGAAATTGCAACATATTTCAAATATTTTCACATAAAACATTTAAGTGTACAGTAAAAACCGGTTTTACGCGATATATGTAAAAACTTGGTTTTTTTTTTTGTCGATACCATATCTTTGTTCTACAGCAATACTTAATGTCATTTTGAGTTATGCCTGATCGAGCTTTTGTTATGGCGAAACACAACAGGTGAAATAACGATAATTCCGGCGTCGATATCGCTTGGCGGATCTATAATAACAGTGGGATGTTTCCTGAATATCGCACGTTTGTAGAATAACTGTTTTTATGTCTGTTGTGGTGTCTGTTATCTTGTTTTAAGTTATCTTAAAACGTTTGTGACAGACACATTCTATATAATGGTAGTGGAATGTAAGCTAATGATGCACGTTTGTGCAGGAACGGTTTTTTTTTGTGTCTGCTCCTGTTACAGCCTATATAATTATTGCCATTTTATTTTGAATATCGTTGTTTGCGGTTTTCAGAACCGTCATTTAATTTAACGTTAATAAGAAACTCACATGGAAATGTAAAGTTCTATACGACCGAAACTGCCACTCGCAAATGGTAGATGGGGAATAATTAACCCAAAGCAAGCGCCTGAGTGACCAAGAATTTATTGTCAATGTCACGAGACGTGAGGTTATATCAGACGACAGGATGAGGAAGTAGAATGAGTTAGGTTAGATTGATTTGTAGGTGTGACAACTGCCAATATCATATGAAGACGGTGTCAATTGATGGCGGGGAAGCTCGAATGGCATTTTAAAGTGCAAGCTTAATTTTATACCTTGCTTCCCTGATATTTATGGATAAAGAGGTTCACGTTTTGGTAAGGCCACAGCTTCATTGTAACAATAGGGGTTCTTCACAAATCTTCATATATTTCAATTGCAATACATTTTTTATATCCTAATTATTTGTTATTTTATATATAGTTATGCATACTATATAATTATTTTCATGTTAGACATGAAAATTGAATTATTTGTTATTTTATGTATAGTTGTGAATTTTATTTAATTTTCATGTTAGACATGGATAATTCTTTGTTAGTGTATGCATAGTTGTGAATACCATGTATTGTCATGTAACAGTTGGACATGTTACTGTATGCATAGTTGTAAATGCTATATATTTTCATGTTAGACATAAAAATGTAATTCTTTGTTACTGTATGTATAGTTGTAAATACTAGATATTTTCATGTTAGACATAAAAATGTAATTCTTTGTTACTGTATGTATAGTTGTAAATACTAGATATTTTCATGTTAGACATAAAAATGTAATTCTTTGTTACTGTATGTATAGTTGTAAATACTAGATATTTTCATGTTAGACATAAAAATGTAATTCTTTGTTACTGTATGTATAGTTGTAAATACTAGATATTTTCATGTTAGACACAAAAATGTAATTCTTTGTTACTGTATGTATAGTTGTAAATACTAGATATTTTCATGTTAGACATAAAAATGTAATTCTTTGTTACTGTATGTATAGTTGTAAATACTAGATATTTTCATGTTAGACATAAAACTGTAATTCTTTGTTACTGTATGTATAGTTGTAAATATTAGATATTTTCATGTTAGACATGAAAACTCAAAGAAAAGAAAATGCTAATGATCAAAGAAAGAACGATACTCTAAGAGTTATGAGGTACACGAGATAAAGCATCACGCGCGCAATATTAGTATGTACTAACCAAATCAAGCACACAGTCTGTCTGATTTCGAAACAGACAGAATATTGCGTGTTGGTAATTCGAAAGTGTTGCAAATTAAACAACTCGATTGAAAAAAAAATATTGTTGTTCAAATGTCATGAAAAAAAAGAAAAATCTAAATCAAAGCTGTTGGCCGTTATATGAGTTCAAGATCAAATTTATCATGCAAACATACATGATCGCATACTGTACACTCGAAGAGCACGTTCTACAATGTAACATGCAATTACTGAAAGTAAACGAAACTGCTAGTGGCAAATGATTTGAACTAGTAGATTTAGCATTGTTTGTCCAAAATGGTAAAAAACAAATGCCGTGATATGCACGTAGCGTATCTCTGAGAATAAAAATCATTGCTTTGTAGTGTTCGTCGTCCATTTTACATATCCTTTAAAATCATCAAACGAAACTCGACCTATTTGTTTTCGTGATGGGCTTACCGTGTTTCAAGTACACGTACCAGTGTCGGAGATAGATGCGTTGATAAGCACGCTCATTATACCCATGTTTGCTTTTACTGAATAACAATGGTGAATCAAAATAATCTCTTGGAACCTAGTGCTATGATTCCTGATAATATATCTCTGTAACGGAACTGCGCAGCAGATGGTTCATGATACAATTAATGTGTTAATGTATTAATTCTTATAACATAAAGTTGCTTATACATGTATGTTTCTTCAGCAGGACTTTCTATCGTAGGAAAGTCCATAAAATATATCTGCTAAACTGTTATAACGAACGATATATCAAATCAACAGCTATAGCTTGAGGGCTGGAAGCTGTTGTTTTTGATTTGCTAGGTTATGAAACTATAAATAAGAGAATCGCCTATAGTTAAAGGTACCAGTAATTTATTGTACTATTAAACATGGTTTAATGAGTAGGTGTATGGTTCGCGTTCACGTTAATTCGGCAAAACCTCGGCCCAGACGCCATAATGGTCATTTCCGCACGTCTACGCTATAAAATATATCTGCCAATTTGCAATGAATTGTATGACGACCAGGGAATCGGGGAAGCTTCGAAAAGCCAATAAAACCAATACCTACACAGTGTTGATATGATCTGCTCCCTAACGAGTTTAATTATATCGAGAGTGCGTCTGGACCTTGATACTTTGCTAAGCTTCCCGAGGAAATACAACTAGTTAGTGTAAGTTGACCTCACCAGGTTGTTTAGCGATTCCAACCTTGTACCAACCAAGGTCATTGAAAGGGCAGCTGTTCGCCGATAGTGCTACCCATACAAGTACTGTAAAAGCCAATATTTCCACGAGTGGAATTTTCGCTCAGTCAGCCTCCAAACTGTTCGCAACATGGAAATTTTCGCTCGTCAGTCATTCTGTTTTGCACGCTGTCCCCATAATACTTTTATACACAGCAGAGTTTGAGTGACGTTAGATATGTTCGCGTGTGGTTATTTTCGCGGAGATTTAATGCCAGCGAAATAAGCGGAAATTTCCACACCGCGAAAAATTCAACTTTCACAGTATTGGTTCAGTTTGGTTGAATTTATAGGCGAGTTAGATATTAGTTCTTCTGTAAGATTATTAGATGCAGTCATATATCATGTATGGTACCAACACTGCATAAGGATCTTTATTCCCAACGTTTTATCGTTGGTTATAATAATTGCTTGACGAGGATGATTTAATCAACACTGTATACGCCAAAAGGGGAAATAACGAGATGCGTATTTTGAAAACCTCTTAAGATCTTCTAAACAATATTGAATACCCTCTCCTCAAAATGTTTCGCTTATCGAAACATTTTTCTTTTACCACCTTGTATACTACTAGAACTTATACCAAACTGAAAAAAAACGTTTTTGATCTTTAATTATGAGAGCTTTCTTTTCCAAGACCTGGTTAAAGTCACCTTAAAGTATAATGTAATAGCCTCTAAGAAAAAGGTAAACATGTGATAAGTAGCCGAAGTATTTATGTTCTCCATTGTTCCATTGTGTACCTTACATACAATTCTGTTGCTGAAAGTCTTTTAGTACGATGTACAATTTGTACACTACAATTACGTGTAACTTCCTTATCAAAATGATTTAAGATACCACAGAACTGCTTTGATATCAGAATACTTGATTTGTTTGATTTTACACTTCGATATTGATAGTCCGTATTAAGGACCAACTGACGCTCATTTTAGAGTCTCGGTCTAAATAATAAATATACTGACAGCATTGCACAGAATATGTCCCTACTTGAAAGGTCTTACGAAGTTGAAGTGAACGTTTACGATGATTTTCATACACGTTTGTTGATTATTCAGGTTGATTTTTATATGACCATTCCAATCAAAGCATCATTACGTATCTAGTAACGTAGCATAGTGCATACGTCTACACCGTATGATCCGAACTAATATGTAGCCTTACCAACACAGTAAGAAATCGTGATCAACCCAACAATCTAGTCATCGACAGGTGCTTCGAGTTATACATTCTCGCAAAGCACAGTATTTCGAGATAGTGAGTCCAGTCAAGGAAATAATGAAGCACTCCGCTCGAATAAATTATATAGAAAACTGGTTGGACTAACATAAACTATCAATCATGTATAATGCAGACAGAAAAATCTAAACCCGAGGGTTAGATTTATGAATTTTAGCACGAGGCTTTGCTGAGTACTATAATTCATAAATCTTATCCCGAGTGTTTCAGTTCATCGCGCCATCATCAATCGCAGATGCAATGTGTGACGAGTGTCGTCGATGAAGCAGATGACGCTTACTGTTCCGTAACACCTGGTCTTATTCTCTTGTACTTTTGCAAGGGTCTCCATGTGGATCTTACCTCTTTTCATAGATTGCCCTTAGTTTAATCGATTTTGAGTTCAGATTATGGTTTTGATGGCGCATCGGTGTTCTCATATTTTTTCCATCCGGTAATTCTGATCGTATGCCGAATTTAAAGTGCTACATATACCTCACTGGATTGCCAAAGGAACCGAGCATCCTATCCGATCATATCATACTGACAAGGTCGGATCAACTATCTCTATAATTGTAATATGTAGGATGGTGTAGGCCTTGGTTTGCGTACAGATCGCAATGCATTCCTCACCTGAGCGAACTTCCAACGATAAAGCCGAATGGTATTGCTTTTGGAACTATACTGTTATTACTACAAGTAGTAAGTGTATCAAACCTTAGTGATAACGAAACAAATTAAACGAAATAAAATGCATGACAGAGCATTGAATGATAGAACATACATTTAGTTTTAATTTCTCGGCGTATATACGTTGTACTATTTCGCAAACCAATGCAGTTGGTAGAAACACTGTTTTAGTTCTTCAGTTGGTTGAGTTATTGAATACATTTTATGCGTACGTATTAGCCCAAGTTTTTTTTACCGATAACGTGACGACGGACATATATGAAAAATTGAAAATCAATAAGCAATAATACTTATCATTACATTTATTCATTGTTGGAAGGTTTTAATAAACCTCACATTCTATCAAACATTTTAGAAGTGAAATACATATCTATTCTTGTATAATATGAAGGAGGCCTTTTTTAATTTGCTCAATAGTATGCTTTTTTGTGATGATTGAGAAATTCTTACTTTGTGGACGTGATAATTTCTTGTATGTGACCTATATGTACATGGCTGGTGTTTTCGACGATGCAGAAGACGCTTACCCTTTCGAAACACCTGGTCTCTTTTTCATGATTTTCAGTGTAGTAATTTGTTCAGATTATAGTTTTGTATTCTCTGATTTTTCAAACAACTGCCTTTTTTGTAGAAGTAGTTTTTTATCGTAGTTTATTTCACATTATTCTGACAGTGGGTGAACCAGTCGTTCTACTGTCATAATGATGAGTGTCACGCAGGGAGTTGTGACTATCATATTTTGTTTATAAACCGCTCAACATGCACCATTCTGATATGAATTAAACCAAGACATAAGCTATATTAACCAATGTCAAGACTAAGGAATCATCTTGAATTCAGAAGCTAACACTGAGGGCAACTGATTTTGAAAACAAGACCAAGCTTATTACACGTAATGGTTTTTCTGTATATATTTTTTCACCTACAATTGTTATATGCAGATTTACTTGTCTAAAACGACCAACTGGTTGTAATAGCGGATAAATACAATTTACCCATAATACACGTTCCTATACAACATTCTCTAATATGTTTAGCAGTCGTGCAGTCGTGAATCCTATATAAACACGTATAGTGAAATATACCTAGGCTGCTAAAGCAATCTGCTATTGTTAGTATTTTGATATCTTAGATCAACAAAACCGGATGTTGCCTAATAAAAAAATCAGCGATACTCGGTCGCGTGTGACATTACATACAGCCGGTAAACCTTTTAGCAACAGAACGCTACCTATAATCTGATAGGGCTATATGGACACAGCCAATCCTGCGTGAGTATTCCCTGGAGCTGTTGCTGCTGCTGCTGGATAGCTCGTCCCTAGGATGCTTCAATACACTATTTATCGCGTGCGTGCTGGTAAAACAAGGTCCAATATAAACTGTCGCATATGTTCCGTCAAGAAACGTTTAGTTTTATCATGCATTTTTTGCTCTGGGGACAAATGATCTGACAGCGATGACTGATCTGCGTCTATGTAGTTTTCCTGAACGTGTAGTACATGTGATCCATGTTGGTGCAGACTCTGGCGTTCCCTACGAGCCGTAAAAGTGCTAACAAGAGACATCAATCCCGTCTGTTCTGTCACACTTTGTCAACAACAGCTAGAGGGCGCTGTACAATACATATCAAATAATATGATTTGAGTTACAGCTTTATGATATGAACAAAACGTGAGGTTACAGGTTTATAATTACATAATTAAATAATATACGAGAATAAAATTACTGTCATAAATACATGTAACACATGGAAACAATACTTCATATAATTTGTTGTTTATTTGTTCTAGCATAACTACCAGACTGAGTAAGCTTATACAGCTTATTGAATCACGGTTTGTTGTCACGGCCAATCTTGTATGTCTAATATTCAGATGTGGTCACTATTTCCGATGGTGTGATTTTTATGGAGGCGTTAGTAACGCCGTACATATAGGGATCATATAGGGGGAGTATGAGACACCTAGCGGTAATCTGGTGCTTCGTTTAGAATACTGAGGGACATTTTGTTAATTTCGGACAAGCGGAAAACCTCTTTTATGAATCCGATTGAATCTAACTCCGTTCATGTAAAACGTTTTTAAACGAATATTATTGAATCATGCACAATGCCAATATAAGAAAGTGAAAACCCATCCAATATGGCTGACGTATAAACGTTCGCTTCAAACCATAGACTTTGAAATATATATAAAGCAGCGATCGTGATTGTTGAAATCTCCATTCTCATTAAATCTATTTTGTTGCTAATCGCGACAAAAGTCGTGTTGATAAAAATGGCCCTCACTGTTGATTGCGACAAACTTATAATTTTCAGTCGGTTGTCCGGAAGTAAATCCCCCCCCCCCTCCCTCTGAGGCTTTTTTGCGTCAAGAAACGACGAAAGTATAATATCTCTGATTGGTTCCGACGTTATGCCGTTCGATCTTCTCGGGAGTTTACTATAATACAAACGAACAAGCAGGATAACTAAAGTCTAAGTGAGCTGAAACTTTCCTTCCCTAACGTCAGTTCTGATAGAAATAACGAGTTTGCATGTTGCACATTATATCAATAATTAATAATCGATTTGATGTATCGTAATCAGCAACAGCTAAAGCAGGACATATCGGGCGAACAAAGGTAGGCTCGTTCATCGGTACCAAACAATTTTACCAATATTTCAAGTCCGATTCTCAGATAAGATATTTCTTAACATATATATCTGTGATGAAACGTTAATCAAATCCTGCCTCAGACTAAATTAATATGCTGAAATTTGTGGTAAAATAAATGAAAGACTGAAAAAAACAAAGCTTTGAAGTTACCTTAATATCATGTTTTACCCAGGGACATATTCCCTGGTTTACCTGGGAATGGCTGGAAATATAAAATTTTAGAAAATACAAATGCACGGATAGAAAGTTTCTCTATTATGATGTACAATAACAAAATATTACTTTTATGATGTTAACAGTAATATTCTACGTTTAATCGAATTAATTAACAAGATATTACCTTTTAGGTGAAAGTTTACCTTTGATGGTCAAACAAAAAAGTCTGTTATATCTTAAACTATCAAATTATGTGAACTTCACAAAAATGTATTTACAAGGAACTGCACAGAAGTTAAGCGTTAACTTGTTCAGCCCATCAATTTATTACTTGTGATTGAATGACCAATCAAATCGTTTGTTGTCAGATTCCTTCACGGTGAAACACAGGTCATGCTATTAAGTATTGCCCCTTTGATCTAAATCGTAGAAACTGGCCGCTCAGAGTGGTGACACATGTCTGATACAGTGAACACAGAGACGTGAGAATTTATTACAGCCTGTTTGCATTTTAAAAAATGTACCTTTCACATTTCATTCTTTTACCATATCCAAACTTACATGTAAGAGTAACGCCTCCTTCAATACTTTCACTAATTTGATTTTTTGTGCCATCGACCCTTACTATGTGTCAATATCTCCCCGGGGTTGGTCAGGAACTTCAGTGTTCAGACACTGTCAACAACTCCTACAGCAAAATAGCACTTAGAGATGATTACTCGTTACATAGGGTACACGAGATAAACAGGAATATAGAGACTGTCCTCGACGCCGGAACATAGTTTGGTGTATCCTGTCGGCAGAGCTATCAACAATATTTTGTCTTGGCTATTAACACTTCCATCAAATTATAAAAACAACCGGCAAGAACCCTAATTATACGCCGTATTGATTTCAAGACATTCCGTATACAGGGTATTTTTTCTGAGCCTGGTCGTTAGCAGGCTTTTACCACGAAATGTCTATACTTGTTCTTCGTGCATAACTTTTTTTTAATGGATGACAATTTTGATTTTACCAAGACCTTTGTACCATCATTTGTATATAACATATATTGTTTGGAGGAACGGTGGTATAGTGGTAACACGTCGGGAACGTGAAAAAAGGGGTTGCGAATTTGAGTTACGTCACGGCACTATGTTGTTACAAAGAGCAAGATAGTTTACTCAGATTGTTCAAGTCTACTCTACTGTAAATGGGTACGAATTTTGGAAATGAAGGAATTATTGAATCCTAGACATGAGCACCAAAAAAGCAGCACCGGCTGTTCGCTTCCTATGATGTTGAAAAAGAGATAAGCTGTTTGCAATGGCCCTAACCATGAATTGGGATTTATGGTTATACATATCTTCATTTTTAACATGGGTAGATTTAACAGTGTATGAAGAAAAGAAGTAACCAAACGTGTATGACCAGATTATTGTACTGGACTCGGTCCTATCTTTAATAAAAATTGAAATTAATATCCAACAACAGTGTGACATTCCTTCTAATTATCGGTACCAGAGTGAAGTCTCGATGGTGAGGATATCAATCGCATTCGAAACGTCCTTTAAGCGTTGATGAGCTCGGGTCATCTCATCGTGAGAGCATGGAATTCTCGAAAGGAATAAACATCGGATCCTTTGACACTCGATCTCAGTAATTTCTCTGCGTTATCAATCAAAACAGGGAAAAAATCCAAACCTGAAAACATTGCAACGGAAAAAGGGATGATAAATCAGCAATGTGCAGGCAAAGTTGTCTAAAACGTCAAACATTTTTTTTTCGTAATCCGATTATAGTGAAAACTCTACCCGGCAGTGCCTGGGAAAATAGCTTGGCTGTATCTCACAGGATTTTAATGTGATAAGTGTCTGATGCTCTTTGTAAAAAAAGGAAAACCAATTTTTGATATCCCTAAATTTTCGATGATGTCTCCTTAATGATGAATTTTTATGCATCCAACCTTATTTGTCTGAACACTTAACGGCTCCCCCTCTCACCCCCTCCGAAAAATAAAACCTCAAATTAATGTATACCTCCGTGAAGCACATGGATGCGATAGGAGGGTAAATGCCTGTGTATTTTAGAGGCTGCAATGTGTTCGTGTAGGCGTCCTTGCGATAGTCCAGAACTTGAGGCAAACTGAGTTTGAATGAATTGTTAATAAAAGATACACAAATTCTAATACAATTTCTATAAATAATCATACCAATGAAAGTAGTTTATTTACTGACAGATACATCCAGAGTTTTTGTTAAAAAATAAATTGAAGTGCTTAAGGACACATGAACTCAGGAAAAACCAAACAGGTTACCCAAGCTTATAAACAACGGGCATTTTTCACGTAAAAAAACATTGTTAATTATATTTCTCTCACTTAAACTGGTGAAGTAATCAACACAGACAGTAAATATAGAACCCAATGTGTAAAACAATGGGAGAACGTGCCAGATGCGAAGTGAAGAACTTGTTCATTTATTTCAGAGTTAATTAGATGAAGTAACTCGTGTTGAATGTCCCTCATGTTGTGAGGACTTTCAACACAACTAACGCTGAGGATGTTGAATACATTGTATGTATAAATGACCTTTCAGTGCTATTCGCGTTATAATTAGTACAATTTTGTCATTTGGGTTGAAATCCAGGTAATCAGTTGAAAGGTGCGTATAAAGCTTTTCATAAGATAATGACGTCCATAACAAACACATTTGATATTGAAAACAATGTCAAATATTTGTAGTTTGTCGTCCTGAAATGCACATTCTATCCGCGTCACCACTGCTAAATTAAACGAGGTTGCTGCCACAGTTATATGAAATGTTTTGTAAACGAACCAGTTGAAGTACTGATTATTTGCTGTCAAACAATTCAGACAATATCCAAATGCCTGCTGTTTAATCATCCCTCTATGCTACCGTCGTACCTTTCTGTCTTGCTGCACTGTTATCGGTAACAAATAAAATCGCTTTGCTTGCCAAATTCGAAATAAAAACTGTTCCAAATAATGAAAGTATTATCAACTTAAAAAATATAAGCAGTTGTTTTCTCTTTAAATTCTAAAATGACAGATATGTGGTTCCTTGGTTAAAATGTACCATCGGCGTACACATACTGATGCATATTACAATGAAATATCTGAACTGAACATTTTTGAACAGTTTGGCCCTACATCCCGGCACACAACTGTTCCATTATACGTTGTATGGACATATGGACCTGAGGTGTACTGACCACGTCGATCGGATATACCCTTCGGAATTTGAAATAAAGGTCACAACAGATTCTTCTACATCAGTTGCTTACCTCAATCTCTTCTTAAACTATGACCAGCATGGACAGTTTACTACTAAGTTATACGATAAACGTAACGATTTCAATTTTCTGATCGTAAACTTGTCATTTCTTGAAAGTAGCATCCCTTTTTCTCCAACTTATGGTGTTTACATGTCGCATTTGATTCGATATTCTAGGGCCAACGCTAAGTATCGTGATTTTCGTGATCGACGTCGACTACTGACTAACAAGACGTACTGCAGAGCGATTCGTGAGGTGCAGGTTGATCAGAACTATGAGCAGGTTTTTTGGTGGCCATCTTTGTTCCATTGAGTGATCATTTTCATCTTTGGTGATATGAAGATGGACGTTAACGTTTTTCAGTATGCTCATAAACGTGTTTACTTGCTGTGATTGCTAATGATGCCTCGGTTCTCATTCGTCGACCTGAAGTTTACTTGGACGTGACCAATATTTGCATTGCAGGTGTCATCGATGAAGCAGAAGACGCTTACCCCTCCGGAACACCTGGTCTTATTATCTTGTACTTTTACAAGGGTATCAATGTTGATCTTTCCTTTTTTCGTATTTCACATCTAGTTTTATCGATTTTGCGTTCGGATTGTGTGTTTTTAAGCTTCGGTATTCTCTGATTGTTTTCATTAAGAAGAGGTTGTGTGAAGTAAAATAATAACAAAACTGAACTTAAATGTTTTGTTACAAAACTTGCTCAGTGACAGTTTTTGCTTTTATGTAAAATTCATTGAAATAGTTATTTCGGTGTACTTTTAATTGTTTAAGACATCAAAATGTATTCCCAAAAGAAAACAACAGTACTTTTAAGAGGTTTGTATCGGGAAAAAAGATGGCGTTGACCTAACCAAACAAATATGCTGCTACTTTTAAATTTAGTAACAGATACAGTATGCCGCAAAAAAAAAATTAAACTGCACCATATCGCTTATTCATCCTTCTGAGACCTTTCAGTGTTGCTAGGGGCCAAAAAGTGGTAATCGAAATTTTCTGAAAAAATGCAGAAGCCAAAGGGTCAGGTGCATATAGCGTAAGTCGTGTAGAAAAATAATTTTTCCATCGTTAGTGTTACAATGTTTCCAGTTTCCATACGAATGAATGTACATGTTTATTTGGTCGTGATCAATTACTCAGAGATAGAACCTCAAATAAACAAATTAGTTCTGACATTGTCAATGAGTCTCCTGCTGATAAAGTCTATAATGTTGCTAGAACATGGAATCCCGGACAGGAATCTGACCCTTGAGAACAAGGATGCTCTCCTAGATAAAAAAAATAGACTGATTGATCAAAACCAATCTCGCATTAGCATTATCGTTTGGTGAAGGACTAGGTAATTGACTTTATATCAATACCCGAAGCCCACTGAAAAATCCTCTTTTTGATTAGATTCCGCGTCAGTAATTGAATCCGGGGATGTTATGTATGCAAATAATGACCGATGTGACGATTTATACTAGGGTGACGTTGACCCGCTTTGTGAAAGCCAAACGGACATCTTGAATCGTTCAGTATTACTGATACTTTTTGTACTGACAAATCATATCAATTTCTAGATGCACAAATATTTTTCCCGTATGGATGACTATTATCAAAGTTAAGAACTGATGTCTTTTGCAGGTGGTTGTTGTGATGTATTGTGTATGACCGATTCTATCATCCACATCTTTTTCCTGGTGTGAGGATATGGGGTCGTGTCCACTTAATGTGTATAGGATATATATGGCACATAGGAACGGATCACACAGGTCAATACTAATTAGACAACCTCGCAATCAGTTCAGACGGTCACGGCGGTCAATGGCCGGAGACGAGAGGTAATCATGATGTCAATTACACCCTTCCATTGCAGCAGGGATAATGCGATTACAGTATGTACTAGGTTACGACAGGATAATTAAGCCGTTCTGAGCATCACAGTTCTTAATTATAATGGTTAACGTTATATTCGTAGTGCAATTTATCAAAACAAACATCATACTATTTACTAAGTATCAGTGTTTCCTCTGAAACGTAGGATATGTTTACTCGCAAATACATATTATGTTACTTTGATCGCAGATCTGGGAATTCATTCGGAACAGAGGGATTTTTATGATGTTGACTATCGCGTAGAAACATTATTACTTCACAACTATCCTATTTCGTCAAACGACCGCTTTATCCATGGGTGAATGATTGGGTGATATAATAATTTGGTTTATGTCATTGATCGTAAATAAATAAAGCATAAAGACTGTTCACACATAAATAAATCAGACCAACCCCCATGAATACTTTCACTATAATATCGTTGACATTTCATTACTATGGTTTAATTTAAATTTGTGTTGTTGTACGGCCAACAGACAACTTAAATAATACAGGACTAAACAACATTCTTTAAACTGGACATTCGCAAAACAAGTAAAACATCAAACCAGAAACAAAAGGAATACAATTTCAAGCATTTAAGATCTGTTTTAAAGGTATCAAAATACATTAATAGCAAACGATAAGTGAAAAGGGAGGAAAAAAACAATATAACTGGTTGATTTGTTTAGCCAAGAAGCTTATCGAAGGATCAAAGCTACTAAGAGACACTGGTGGAGATAGGATAATTTATATGTTTAAGACCTCACGTCTTTAAGCTAGCCAAGGTCATTTCAAGACAAAAACAAACAGGACTAAAATTAGCAACTTTAAAGTGCCATCTTGATTTATCGTCAGAATAATTACAGATTAGCATTGCATTCCACTGAGTCGGATATGGTAACTACATTCTGAATTCAACTAACATCCATCCATTTATTCATTAATTTTGACGTCAAGCAGAGAACAGTCACCAACATTTAAAAACGTAAAAAATAAAGCAGATAAGTCAGGGGGGAAACACATTACCCTTGCTGTCAAGGAGCTCAACAATAGTTCCAAAACGTATTTACTATCTAGAAAGGGTTAAAGGGGATAAAACGCAAACCAAACATGCTTTTGTGTCTTTCTGTGTTTTGCATCCATTTCAATTGAATTTCCTTTCTACATATAGTCCAAATACATGTAATGAGGCTGCCACTTTAAAATATCCCCAGTGAGATTTGCATTACAATATCATTTGCGTTGAATATGTTG
Source organism: Mimachlamys varia (assembly GCA_947623455.1). Lineage (NCBI taxonomy): Eukaryota > Metazoa > Mollusca > Bivalvia > Pectinida > Pectinidae > Mimachlamys > Mimachlamys varia. Next base: position 13,724,445 of record OX392542.1, on the reverse strand, counting down.
CATTGATGAATGTGATAAAATATGAGGAAAAATATTCAGGTAAAAAATCTTCTTTTTTTTTGTTTTGTGATATTTCAATTGATAACAGTAATAAACGCAGACTTTTTCAGGGCGGTAACATAACACTAAGCCAAGCTTCACACATATATCCCGCCTAATCCTTTACTGTCTGGGAGTTTCTTATGCACTGATAAATATTGTAAACACAGATAGAATTAACTTAGAATGTAGTTCCATATTGGATACAGAATGGTATTAACGTAGCAATATATACTCAAAATGCTGTACGATAGGCAGTAAATCAATATAGGTTTCTGTAATTTCCCCCGAGCAAACGTAGACAAACGCCCCCGATTCCACCGAGGTGAGTAAACCTCGTTTCTTTCGACGATACACCAGTACAGCACACCAATTAGATGATGTAAAACGTCTTATAAAGGTGCTCTTCTAGTGTGTGTTTTGTTCAATTCTTAAACATCTACAAAAGTAATGAAAATACAAAAAGTTTTCCTGAGCATTACGACCAAGCAAATTCAACAGACTATATACTAGAATATTTAACTAACTTGGTAAAATGATATTTGGGAGAAACCAGTCATGACTTATTTAATATAGGATGCCTCTGTCTAAAAACACTACAGTGTTTCAAGGTAAGAATCTCCCCATATCTAGACATTTTGACACTCTTACTAAGATAGTTTAGCTTGATTGTGTTCATTTGTTTTTCAAAGCGTTCTTTAATGTTAAGTGTATTAAAAAAACACGATTAATTAAAGGCGTAAAAATCAGTGTTATTACCTGATGTAAAAAGTGAAGGTCTTAACGAACTTGTTAGTGAAAAGAACATTTTAATCACATATTAGTACAACGCAAGGAACGTAGGTTGTGTTTTTATTTTCACTTTCTATTCAGAATGGTAACGGTATGCTACTAATTCTGCACTTAACTAAACACTGCATGACGGTTAGCGAGCATTATGAACTTATATGTCAATAGGACGTGGGACATATACATACCATACCTTTATGAATTAACAAAAATACATTGAAAGCAATGTCATCCGTAGTTTTGATAGGTTACCATTATCCGACTTAATGGTTTGCAAAACATCTTCGTCCTTGCTTGTAACATCTAATGAAACGTGATTAACTGAAGCGTTCAACCCTGTAAGAAATGATATGGGTTCTGTCCCCAGGCTGAAACATACCAGAGTCTCCAACAATGGTAGTTAGTCCCTGCCTGACGCTCAGCATTGTGGGAGTGGAATAACTGGTTCGCCCGTTGTCAGTATAATGTGTCCAGGTGGGGTGTTCTGCTTGGGGCCTTCGGCAGTATGGGCAAAGGATCCGGATTATCGCAGGAAGGCTTACGCGAACAAATAGCAGCCTCCCAAATATACACGCTCCCTACACACACACCCATATCGTATACACATGGAGGCCGTCCTAAGTGACCCTGGCTGTTAATAGGAAGTAAAACAACCAACCATTGTCGAAATCGAGAGGGCTACCTCACCTTAATATATGTACCATACATTTTGTACTCTATACTAGACAAACATCACTGTAACTCACTAAATGTCATTTGATATCAATTGTTGACGAAAGCAAGGACAAATAAAATATTGCTAACAGCCTAATCATTGCAAGGATCTTTTACTTCAAATGTAAACAGATTTTACGGGACTTTATCAGAAAACATTGGAAATCTGCGAAATCTTAGAGAGTGGTCTGATTTATCATCGGTTTATCGCTCTGATCAATACACCAACAATCACCTTACATTCAAACTGTTGTCGGAAATTGTGATCTTAGCGTTATCAGAAAAACAAATCTGTTTATGGTAAGGATGTTTTTTAAGAAGCAAATTAAATCAATGTGATCTTATTTTGGCATCAAATGTGGAAGATCAAGTTCTAAGAACAATCTAAGAAAAAACAGCATACCTATTGATTTGACTCGTCCGGGCAACAGAGGACAATCATTGAAAGCAAAGCGTATTTGCTTGACTCGAGATGAAACGTGCGATAAATAAAGGCAAGGACACTCTACTTCAAGCATATTTTTTAATTTCATATTTAAAATCGATATATTAACGAGTTCCTAGTCACAATAAATAGTTCACATTATGTTCGACGCAATGCAATACTGATAACATTTGAAATGCATGAGCGTAAAGACCGTATATTTCCTCTCTAATTGTAATGAAAATAAAAAAAATCCATTTTCCTTTCAGTTTTGATTAAACGCTTTGCAACACTGGGGAGAGCAGTCGAGAAAAAAACACATTTTCAAATCATAGTATCACAAAGCACAAAATGAAATGCCTCGATTATTCAAGTTGACGATTGGTTCAGTCCGTAGCACTATAGCAATATAAAGTTGGCATCATATCCGCGATATAACAAGGACGCAAATACATAGGTACACCGTGATCTTTGTACACATGCAAGCATGCATACACGACACACTTGGAGGCACGTCCTTGAATGGCATTATCTGATAGTAGAACGTCTAAACAAACAAATAAATACCTCATCAGACCTCGCTACGATAGCATGTAGCCAGGATACAGTCGGCCACGCCCAGAAACTTTTAGTTTAGTACCTAGTTTTATACTGAAACATTGCGGTAAATAACTATGATTATACTTGACTACGTTCAAATTGCCATCATTATTAATAATTCATTTTGTTTTTGCATGAGTGGATGTGTTTTTCTTGGACAATACATGCTATGATAAGGTTATTTAAAATGAAATGAAATTTAAAGTAGGTAATGAAAATATGTATTTCAAAGGAACTGAACTCTATAACAAGATTGATAATGATTTCGTGTTTCTATTTCATTACAATGTCATTGTGCTCCTTTTAAAGAAATCAAAAGAATATTACATTTTCCTGTTAGATATACTTTCGAAGTCCTTTTTGGTGCTACACGATGATATCTTTACCTGTTAAAATATCGAAATACTCTACCCCATTCGTTAGATACTGGCTTTCAATGGTTTGGGTTATTTGGTGTAGAGTTCTATAAACAGCTAAGGTCATTAGTTATTCAGGGGGAAACGACTTGGTACCCTCGATATATTGACCAGGAAGTGGAACTGTTGTACCTTAACGCAAGAGCGATTACGATAAAACACGATTTCCGTAATATGTCATGCCAGGCAAACATCTACATTTTATATGTATGGGCCTTAATGAAGTGCCATTTCCATGCTTTCCTTTATTTCCTTCCTGTATGAATTTGTAAATGTATTTCTTTCCACACGTAAGTCCGACATTCATAACCGAAGATGCAAACTGATGAATGAACTTAGTTTTATAATGTCAATTGAAGTTGACTTCTACGAATGATAAATGTTTTAAAGTAACTTGGCAAAACAAGTAGGCTTTCATGGTCAAATGACAATAAACGATGTGTGTTATGTGCATGATTAAATTCGCATGCACACAATGTGTGGACGATTTGTGCAGGATTAACTTGGCATACGCTTGTTTGCGCAAAATTAAAATGAGAACGATTACTGCTTGAGCATGTTTATGTAGAACATGGCTGAACGTTGAACAATGATTATCGTAGTGATGATTTAGGACTAGCTTGACAATTTATACGTGTTTATTCATATACTATTTATTTCAAAGTATATTTAAATGTTCTAGCAATATCTATTAGCTGATATTTGTGAACCATGTTACGATTATAAGCAGGACCGTGTGTGCGATGTATGCACTTTTCGAAACAATTTCAACATTTAGATGATTTATTATTCATTTCTCAAACTTTTATGCTGTACCTGTATTCATGCTGATATTTCTAAATGTAAATGTCATAAATCTATTTTACGAAAAGTTCAAGCAATACTACTTAGTAAAATGGCATTTTTGTTAAAGAATTTCTCAAGAGTACATGTGTTTTTGTTAAACCATCTATCTTAATGGATGTTACGTACAAATGTCGCCCCAGAGTGAACCAATGACCTTTACAGTACTTGCCTGACATCTAAATCAGACAAAGGAATTCTTTCAGTGGGACATCCAGGACCTTTCAATAACAAAACATACACTATGCATTTAAAAGTGTAATATAAGATAATGACATTTTCCAGGTTTATCAGGACAGCTGGCTAAAATGTAGACATAGTGTCCTTATTCCAAAAACATGAAGCCCCAGCAACAATGGTTTGCCTCTGTTAAAGGCCTGGGGTCCGTATTCATGGAACCGTTCTCGTGCTCAAGTATGGATTCTATACTCAAGGTCAGCTTTGTAACTCGCTAAAATCCTACCAAACAATCAAATATCCAAATTAAGACACTGGGAACAGTTTTATGCTTTCGTCTATGTCACGAATAGAATAAATGTTTCTTATCAAATAAGAGCAGAACCTAAACTTCAGCTAGAGCATGAAAATGGTTCCATGAATACGGGCCTTGTTCTTGTTACTTTATAATATCCATTTAATTGACGCAATATTGAAATAACCCGATCGAACAATACTTTCTATGTGATACGACTTTTCTGAGAATGTTCAGATGAGGAAGGCAAATGGTTTGTTTCCAGGCCGAATCATGCCAAAGTCAGAAAACATGAAGCGGGCATTTACTACTTACCGCATTAAGGGTATCGGCGATACCTGGTACCATATAAGATATGCTATGTTTAATACACAATTCGGCTGCCATTGATGAATATGGTTTTAACTTTTTCGGGTTTTTGTCTGTTTGTTTTGTTTGAACGTCTACTTGCTATTTGGCCCAAAAATACAAAAACTCTAAGTGGGTCGTTAAGCAAAACAAAACAAAATGAAATAAAACGCTGGCAAAGTATTGCAGTGAGATAGGATTTACGAATACGATATAAAACAAGTGTATTTTCACAAGGAGGTAAATGCACCATAATATCGACATGAATCCAACTCTGAAGTTGCCCAAAGTCATGAATGTTCTAATGTTTTTGATACTACAGCCAAATAATATTTTGACAGGGGATGCCTATTTTTAAAATGATGGTATGAATACGTTCTCGTGGGGATTCTACTCTTCTTGGAAAGTACATATGTATACGATAGACCACAGAATGGGGAAAACAAGTTTATTTCACATGATAACACTCATCAGGAACGCTTCTTCTGCGCAATAGTTTATTATTGCAACAGGAACAAATAAAGTGTTGTTCAGTTTCATATTGGTCTCACTGACCCAGAAACAGTCGATATACGTCTATGTGAGGTCACCAGAAAAGGACAAGAAGGCGTTGCCTCAATTTGAAAATATAGTTCATTTTGGGCATGTTTTGGCACAGAAACAAAATACCAGCGCGTATGAAAAGCGAGTCTTTTGTAAATGCATGGAAGTTTTACAGAAAATAATAATAAAAAACAGAGTGACTATTTAAATCTTCTGGTGTGATTTCATTGGCCGTTTTAATTACCCGAGTCTCATATTGTTACGACCAAGGGTACTCTCATTGCTGAACATTGTCTTCCTCGAAATTAACTGTCAACAAGACAGGACATTTTCTCTCATTTCCGTGTGTATAAGATTGTAAGAGGCTTTTATGGTGCAGAATAAGGAAGTTTCATGGTTCGGGTTTTGTCAAATTCGAAAATTCCTAGGATGATATAATGATATTGCCTGTCTAGAGATGATAGAAACATAATAATATTAACTATAATGTGATAAAATAAAAGTGAAAGGCGACATCAGGATTATCAAACCGTATTTATAAAACTCTAATTATGCTCAAACATGAATTTGCTATTTTTATTTGTAGATGATTCGTGTAATTACTTTTGCATAAGCTTGTTTTTATCTTTATTATGTTATCCATAAGATATGAACAAAAATACTGATTGGTCTGTCAGTTTGCCTGTTAAATGGTTTTAAAATTATGCGGCAATGAAACTCCACTAGATTTTTTATAAGAAATACATGGCGTTGAATACAACAATGGCTCTTTTACGCATGTGTGATTAAAGGAAATGCAGAGGAGTTTCGAATAATTGATTCCACTTTCCATACAGTCAGAGCCAACTCCCTTAAAGCATGCCAAAGGATCAACAATTATAATGCTAAGTTAAACTTAAAACAACAGCATTTGGCTCCAATTATCTTTGTATTGTATTCCCAAATTTATTAACAAGTCTATTAATATTTCAACAGAACAAGAAATTTTACAAAACAAATCCAACTTAGACATGAAAACATTATCATAAATACGGGTCTTAAATTGGAGACTGTTAAACTAACGCACTTATCAATTTAGATACACAGACGACAAATTGTCCCGGTCACATTGTTCTACAATTTGTATCCAAAATGAAAGTAAGTGGTTATTTGAAAGTGCTGTGTGACAGAGTTAAAAAAAAATAATATGGTTATACTTAGTCTGTAAAAATGATTGTTAAGATAAAATTTGAGACTTAACTTTGCTTTCCCTTTTTCTCTGGGAGGTGATATCTGCAACGCAGATGCTTTTTCAAACATGCAAGATTTATTTTATTTGACGAAGCTGCCCTAAAATAAAAATCACACTAAAAGTGCACCTTTGATATACGTTGTTAGATACGATGTTTAAAAGACAATTGGACAAAGACAGTTCTCGTTAATTCAATACATATGATATTTGATGCCACCATTGGTGCACGAGCGGGTCTTTTTCCTGTTCTGATTTGTAAGTTAGTGTGTCAAATTAATTTCAATAAGTACAATTCATCGTCAATATTACAGTTGTTTAAAAAAAATGATATTTTTGGATTGTTTTCTGTAAATCAAAAGATCAGAGAAACAAAATAAAAATATATTTAAAAAATAAAACTGGAGATATTGCTGCATAGCACTGATGTCCTATTATGTACATTAGTGCATTGAAAACATTAGGTAAAATGCACATAAATAGAGCTGTCTGTGAGGAATTCGTTTTCCACTTTATTCATTCTATACATTTGAATGAATGGAATTCATTGTAATTCCATTACAAAACTCTCGTGATTTTATAAAAAGAACAGTGAAATATCATAAAAATACGCTTCGGAATACACATCAGCAGGCTTATCAAACATAAGATTATTTATATTATTTGAAATTTGGATGCAAACATTATACTTATATGTTAGTTTTAAAAAACCAGGATTACCATTGGTGAGACATGTTTAAAGAACACAACAAAATAGTTGAAATATTTAATGTTAGTTGATCAATGGATTTATTTGTAAAAGACAAACGGGAGGTTCATTATCTGTAAAAGACATACATCACTAGATCCTCTAAATCAAGGATTTTTCAACAATATCAACCTAATATTTACAGAAAGATAAACATCACAGTCAGTAAGTGTACATTTAAATATACCAATGATGACGAAATCACTTTAAAAACTAAAAAGAAAACAAAAAAAAGGGTGAAAATGAAAACGATTCTTTTGCAATGGTTCATTAACTTTCTGTGTCAGAATCATGGTTAATTACACATTTCGGCCCAATCGCGGCTTGTCACGTATCTATAATACAGCTTATGGGCAAACCAGACACACATTAAGAACGTTTCCTTCTTTAAGGCAAAAAATATAGGTAATTAACTTAATCAGCCGTATTTCAAATAATTCCCTTCCGAGACACACACGGCCACCCGATCGAATTAACTGTTCGTAACAACTCTCAGTCCGCCATCAACACCACGCATATAACAAAGTCTCATCAAAGGCGACGATAAACCATAACGTATGGCATCGTTCCTTTGAAGATACGAGGACGACTCCATAAACATTGCATATAAGCTTCCACCTTACTATGGATTTGTGCGGAAACAAAGCAGGAATTAGCCTGACGGACGAATGTCGGATTAGGATTCGATGCAAGATCTATGACAGTCAATAGGGGATATCTTATTACTCTATGCATTATTCATTTCAGAAATAGAAGAGCCCAGTAGTTTTGCTCTGAGATGATATGACGATGGATGATTTTGAGTATGCTCATCGGTGTGTTTACTTGTTGTGATTGACAATGATGATTTACATTTTTCATTTTCATGGTTTTCATTTTGAGGACTTCATGTTTACTTGGATGTGACGAAAATTAACATGACGGGTGTCGCCAATGAAGCAGAATACGTTTACTCTTTCAAGACACCTGGTCTTATTCTCTTGTACTTTTACAAGGGTCTCCACATACTTTTGTTCTTTGCTCATAGTTTGCCCTTAGTCTAATCGATTTCAAGTTCGGATCATGATTATGGTAACAATTCGGTATTCTCTATTTCTCCCTCTGTATTCAGAAAATTTAAAATCATCTTATTTCCTCTCTCGACCTGTAAAGATTTGGATAACTTCCCCTGATTTATGATTGGGAGATTCCTTAGTTGAATCCACAGAAAGAAAGAATTAAACTTTTTTTATATCAAAAAAAAAAGATATAAATCTTTTTTGAAAACAAGTATTTTCTAAAAGTAAGAAAGAAGGGTGCCAAAGTCTGGATGACGACTAATAAATTGAATCTCTTCTCCTATCAAGAATAGTTTCAGATTACAATCTACATGTACTGAGGAGCTCCGTAGGATCGATGGTTTTCTTTCGTGTCGTTTGCTTATGGTGCTATGGAGATACCAAATTTGATTTGCTGCTCCAATGAAAATCCTGTGATCCATAGTTTTTATTTTCTCTCCTTACTACTTTCTCTTACACAGCGGTAACTCGTTTAAAAACCTTTCCTACGTGAATGTTAAACCTTGATAATAATTCTGTCCGTGGAGCGTATCATATTCATTAGAGAAGATTGACGGTGTTGGGGAATCCTATTTAGCTGCGCACATGCATCTAATCCCTTTGAATATATTCGGTATAACAAACTTTTAAAAAACGAAATTTAAAAATGATTGAGAGACGCCAAATAAATTAGATTCCATCTTGTTTTGATTACATCATCACTGGGTATGGTGTTGGCTGAGAGAGAATCATGGTAAATAAATCTCCTCTCTGCGTGATCGTGCTATGTCACATTACATATCATAAGGCGGTTGACAGGCATAACGGTTCCTCAGACATTTAATACATACCTCATCACTTGGTTCATACAATTGATACGGAAGCTAGGTGACGCGTTGCATGTCAGTTGGGAATAGTATTTTGACAGACCCATTTAAAGGGTGGGTAGTAATGTAAATTTGGCAGGGTTCTAAGCGCCCATCTATAACATATATTCTATTGGCATACACGACATGCCCTTCCATTTACAGCTGTAAGTGGAGAATTAATTATAATATTTACATGTTACTTTATAGGAAGTCAGTTCTGAATGCCATAGTGTTTTGTAACTTTACCTTGCATTATGCAAGAGAACTAAAAAACGTCATCGACCTCATATGACCTACACTACATGTTTGTTGCATGTTTAGTAAATATGGTCATTTTAGTGTTCTCGAGTAGTATATACGTAATCTTAATTGGTTTTAATTCACGTACAATCCAATTTGTTTGTACTGGGTTCACCATTCCTGGAACATTGAAAGAGTTGTCCCAAGGGTCGTTGAAATCATTATTCGTTTTTAATGAATCATCGGTCAAATGTAAGTGAAGCGCCTAATATACATGTGCAGACATTTCACATCTAAAGATGGAGTCACCTACTTTGTCCCAATAGATGGTTTGATGAAGCAACAAAATCACCAAATGCAAAGCCATATTAATCAGCTAATTAATGGCCCTAGGGACAAAGCAACGAACACATGACATTTCAACGAAGATCATTTATTGTCAAGGGATTAGTGAAAATATATTTAGTGGGGGGAACACCAAAGATAAAATGCCAAGCTAAACACATTGGATTTTATCATTTCACAAAAAGCGGAAAAAATATCAGAATATACTTGTTTAAATCTTAAATAACATATTTCCCAATTGTTCCATCGACCGGTTGTCTATCGCAAATGTGCAAAGTAACACCAAACCGATTGAGAATAATCATCTCTAATTGAAAGTTGATTGAGTTTGCATGCATTTGAATAACTAAATGTCAGATTTTATAGCAATGGTATTTCGCAAATAGCTGAACATTAGTGTGACTTAACGATAGAACATAAACGTGCGTTTCTTTCTTTTAAAACTGACATTTAACTAGATTCTTGGTGCAAACTTTGTCTCTCAACATTTTGCACATATATTACGTCAGTTTTATGTATATGTATTTATAATACGTCGAGATATCTGACAAAGTACCAATATATTTCAACCTGTCAAAATTTTATGCAACAGCTGAAACTATCAAAAAGTAAAAAAGGAAAATTTGTGAAACCTTTTTTTTTTCTTTTGTACTTTTGTTTCGGGTTTAACATCCTCAAAACACATATGACGTCACACCTGTTTTGAGGAACACATTAAAACCTCGCAGCACTTTATTTCAATGTACTTTTCCATTGAAGTTTATGTTTAAACTGATGAAGTTATAATACGCATACATGTATCAGTAATATTCTGAATTTGGTCCAATTTCAAATACATGCGAGCAGTAAGCATGCATATTGATTGTTTATAAATATTGTCAAATAGTGATTTAGCATATGGGATTGGATAGTTTGTGCCACGTGAAATATCAGCAAGCAAGCTGAGAATATTATATAATGACCTGAAATGTGTAGGCGAGAAAGACGCCAAGACCCGAGAAAGAGCCTACTCTTTCAGAGAATCATCACTTGTTCTAAACATGAATAAAACTATTCCGTTTTATATCCAGTAAACAGCTTAGGTGGTTGATGCACAGCTTCCAGTTGTATTTGATGTGAGTGTATGACTGTGCTGTGTTGTATTTGGGAACCGTGGTATGTTAATGTAAGACTCCTTGTTTTAGTTCGGAACTGATGCCGATTTCAAGCGCTTACACACTGAATTATACTGGCCCGACAGAACACCTCACACATTCAATTTATGCGATAACGGGTGAATCAGTCTTCCTCGTCATACAGGAAGTAGTAACTACTTTTTTTGAGACTCTGCATGTCTCGACCAGATGAGAGAACCCAGAGCCTTCTTTATATGGACGAACGAATAACGTTTGCAATAATACGTCGTTTCCTAGATACAACTCTCCGGAACAAAAGTCAAAGTGATTTGGCGGTCACGTGGTACAAGGGAAGGGGGTATACTTCCGGTGTAATGGTTAATCGGTAGGCAACCAACATTTTCGAAATAAAACATCAATAAATTTGAACTAAAAGACCGATATTTAGCAATCTTTAAAAAAAAATATGTCTACTGAAAAGTATCGTGAAGATAGACATGACGCATGGAAACTCATAGCAGATTTTTTTGCATATTGTTTTGTTTTACTCGTACACTTTTGCGGTACACCGGAAATGCACATACTCCCTATCACGCGATAGGCATATATAAAATCTAGTCAAATCCGGAGAGAAAAAGTATTTCGGAAACGACGTATAATGGATAGGCGTCAGTCATAATGCCAAATTGCAGCATATACGTATAAGTATAAGGGTGTGTTGCGCATGATGGTTACGTACAGATAAATGTAACAAGAGAAACTCAATTAATATTGACGCATTGGGACGGCGTCTATTAAATTGCTTTTCCTTATTTGAACATGTGCTAGGCTTAAAAAAGGCGTATATACATTGCATCAATCTAAGTTAGCCAGATTGTTTTCACGGCATTAATAAGATCGAATACATCCACCGATAAAAACCTACGCCACCTCCATCGTAGGCGTATTGATACTGGTTACATTATCTAAGCAGGGGCGTAAAGTTACGATTTGTAATTTACTATTTCCTCTTATCATCTCAAGGAAACAGCAAATGAATGCATACCTTTACGTTTTACTCACAATAAATAGAGCTTATGAGGGTGACGTAACACACACATAATTATGCTGCACCTTTTGAATTTAATAGAAACAGTATATCGGAAAATGAATCAAACTGCATCATACAGCTGTTTTGTCCTCCAAAAGCTCTTCAGTGATGCTAGGGGCCAAAAGGTGGGAATAAAAAAACTCAAAACTATTGTAGAAGCAGAAGGGTCAGGTGCGGAAAACCCTTTTAGTTTATGAATTTAGAAGTAAAATCAAACTAGTTCTGTATAATTTCAAATCGTGCACCACGAAAATGTGTACTAAAGTATATTATGTACCATGCCACTACTCAAATAATATAAACTAGCTTACCGTGTCACTCAATTTTCACTAAATATATTATTACAAAAACGATTTTTGTTATTTAACTCCTGTCCACAAGCAGCACACTAGGTTTAATTGTCGTTCTGGTTTGGTTCACATAAACAGTGAGAGGAATTGTGCTATATTTCGTTTTGCTTAACAAAAATGTTGAGGAGTGCGTCTACCATCCATTATTGAATAGAGTTACTAAGGGATTGGCTCGCTGTAATTGTTTCATGTTCTATTTACAGCGGAGGTCGTTCAAGGATATACTTCCGAGTGTTTAATGTATGTGTGACTCTTCTGTGTATGAGATGAAGGCAGGATATATTGGTGTAATTTCTTACAACTAGCATGGCACAGAATTATAAACCCCGGCATTCCGATTAGCTTTACATATAATTGCAATTTGTAAGGTGATATTGCACTTGTATTTATAGTTGTACGCAACAAATACCAGATATATTCTTCTACCATGTAAATCTTCATTAACCTAGCCTACATGTACATGCCTTTCACTGCCAATACACTTAAACAACGGCGACAATTGGTATCGAATGTTTAACCTCCACTAGCATTAACAGCGCACGAATTCCTACTTTTTATCTGACTTTCTTCCGGCACCAAATCACAGGACTTTGAACTTTATTAAGACCTTCCACATAAGCAAATGATGTAGACAGTCATCAACATTATCTAATCACATTATGATTTTAATACCTATAAGTCATTTGGATTCATTAAATTCATATGAAATGATGTCTTTCCAGGGGATGTAGTATTGATTTGGATTTGACCGTCCGTCGGTCTGCCTGTGTGTCTGTCAGTCATAGTTCGTTTCTGTGAAATAACGGCAAAATATTCGACTTTCTTAAACTCAGTAACAATGCTGATTGCCTAAATAGCTCGCCAAAATTTCGAATGACGGACTTGACTTGGCAGAGTAAAGGCCCCCTGATTAAAGAAAATGTCATTTTCTGGCGTTTTCGTGAAATCACAGCAACACTTTTTTCCGATTTCTAAGTACGAATATATAGGGCCTTGATATTTGATCGATTTCCAAGTAATATATCTTGAGTCAACAGCATGAAAATTACATGTTTCAACATGACCTCTAAAGTTTTTACCTACAATATGATTACTCACTTACGCAAGGGGGAGAGTGGGGGAAATTAATTCTACAAATTAGCCTGTTTCTCCCTTTTCAATCACTCATCACTCAAAAAACATTTGATTTCTTCCATTAAATCGGTTGGAAAAGTTCTTTACATGTATGATGTTCCAGGGGCTGGAATAGTTCGGTATGAAATTTTAAAGTTTTTTCTTTTCGTTTTTTAATTGTTTCTTGTGATATTGTATAAAATGTGAATGGTGATATATCTAACAATTATGATGTTTTTTTTTAACAATGTGTGTACTTTTAAATACGACGACTCGCTAATACAACAATATAGAACAATGTTACAAAACATGTCATGTTTCTATACCGTTGGTCCAAGACTCTATCTTCCCTCTCCCTGCCTTAGACGTACTGGATATCGCTAGTCCCTACATGACCCCGTATTGAACAGTATACACTGTAGTTGGTTTGTATACGTATGACAATAACTTCTAGTGCATTTACCAAGTCAAGCGTCATTTTAGGACTGAACAATTACTGTGCAATATATTATTTATCATAACAGCCTTACTTGTAATGTTCAAGGCAACGAGAAACGGCGATATTGAAATTGAAACGATGCCAAGTTATACACTACAAACATTAGGTAATGCCGTTTGTATTCCAGAAACTATCAATGAGCGAAGTTTGTGTTTCAGGGCAAGTACGATGTTCTCGGGCCAATGGTCTTTAGACAAATTGCCTTATTATCGTAACGCTGGGGGCACACACACATAGATCCCTGTGGTAGTATGGAATATCTCACTGTTAGATTCAGGAAGAAATAACCTGTGTGCGATACATGTATATGTTTACCGTAGGGAGTTTTTTGCAGGTTTAGACTCTTAGTGTGAATGATATCTATGCGAAAATATCTTAGATATCAATATAGAGGCAATGTATTTGCCTTCATCCAGTATTTACTTATCGCTTATAACTCGTTACTAGTCATGATTGGAAAAAGGCAGTTTAGATAAATTGAATGCATTTCTTGAAGGCAAGTGTAAATGAAAAAAAAAAAACAATTTCGCAATCAGCATCATTTAAAACAATCAAGCTTTGACATTAAAGCATGTTTTCTACGTAGAAATACATTTCTGCCTTCTTCGCACGACCAAAAACTGTTCATTTCTCGCAAAGGGCATGATTTTCATTTTACAGACTAGAATAGACTAAATAAGATTACCATCAACACGGTTAATTTGCGACAATAACAGCAGACTGTACATGCTAACGGAGACAACATCAAACGAAGGAAAAGGTAAAAGACAAATGTCAATGACTTTCAATAGTAGGTATGGTTTGATAACATCTTTTTACAGAATACAAAATGTATATAGGTTAGAATTGTAGAGATACAGTAAAATACATATATAACGAACATGCTTACAGTGAATTCACGGTTATGTTTTTTATTCTATATCAAGTGCGATATCATTTGTTAGTTATTCATGTATACCAAACTATTCTTACAACGTAGTAATTTACTTCGTCCTCAGATATATCGTTGTAAACGTGTTTTTCTGTAATATTTCATATTATATCAACTAACCTGTCACTGATCAGATTTGATCTCTCTATTGTTCTTAGATTCACATCTTTGTTTGAAATTGTTGAAAGTGTTAAAGCTTCGATAAAATGTCGTGCACGGCTGACAATGACAAGTAAATGGTTTTACAAATGAAACAGGATCCCGTGAAAAGAGGGGGAATTCATTACTTAAAACAAGCCTTTGATCGGTTTTTATTTTGAGGACGTGACATTTACTTCGATGTGACAATGCTTTACATCGTTGGTGTCGTCAATGAAGCAAGAGCCGCTTATTCTGGAATATCATCATATTCTCTTGCACTTTTACAAGGGTCTCTATGTGGATAAAAATGGAGAAAAAAATTTCCTTTGCTTATATTTTGCCCCTAGTTTAACCGATTTTGAGTTCCGATTATGGTTTTTTAAAGCTTCTGTATTCTCTGTTATTTAATGTTTTGTCTTCCTTTTGAGATAATGATCCTAGATCTAATACAATATGTTTTAATATTTTGTGACACTTATTTTACGCGTTTTTCAGTTGTTTACTTAACTCAAGCAATTTCGGTCACCAAACATTTCAAACCATTGATTAAAATTATCTTACAGTGCAACTACCATAATTAGACAGCACAATTCAGTTATAGCAAGTGGATCAAGTAAACTTATACTTGACTGTTAATTAAAATGACTTTTTACACTTTTTAATTTGTCTATAATGAGGCACGAATGTCGCTATCTTAATTAAAAATCTGTAGTATAATACAATATTCATAGACATTTATCAACTTACATGTACCCTGTATCAATATTTTTTGTGACGTCATTGAACAAGTTTCAAAGGTTAATTTGTATTGCTTCAGCTGTTACCAATTAAATATAATTACAAGAAAACAAGTTTTTTTTATTTGAATTTTTTTCAGAATAATCAAAGTAATTTCCATATGGGTAAATGATCAGGCCTAGTCTAAAGATTGCTTATTCCGTGAACATTTTAAAGAGAAATTGGATTTATATTGCTTTGTTTAACGCCCTACAATGAACTTACGGCTTATATATAAAAATATATAATAAATATTAAAATTAAACTTCGCATCCATGTGCACTTTTGTGTATGGTGCTGGAATTGAAAGTGGAACGTATTTCAAAACTGACAGTATTTAAGCAAATCTGTTAACGGTTACCATGCTGACAATAATTAGTTGTCATGGATACCAGAAATACTGATGTTTACGCACCTAACAAAGTTGGTCGACTACGGGTTTCTCGGGTATCGAGAAGGTTAATAAATATAGTGTAGTTACATGAACGATAATGGGAGGGTTCATATAATTATATAATTGTTGATAAAAACATATATTCATGAAAATTAAACATCAAAATACTTCTCTGAGTAAAAGTGTATATGATGAATACTGAATAATCTCATGTAAAACATTTACATGTTTGCACTGTTGGCTCCTACCACTATCGATGCATTAAAGGAAGTAACAGATTTACGTTGGAGTATAATATCCTCTTTAGGTACATGTATAATGTTTCATGTACTGTTGCATTCACATGTGTACTTTTTGGCGTTTATTTATCATTATGAATTATTTTCTATTACAATGTCATAATTTAACTTTCAAGACATTTTGAAGGGAAAAATTGAAATTTTCATGTTTGCTTTCATAAAACTGGAAAATAAGATGTAAGTTTTGCATTGATGTCATCAAGATATGAAAAACAATGAAAACAATTGCTTACCATGTCCTTGTACATAGGTCCCCATCAGTAACACCGACTTTGAAACTAATTGGTAAAGCCATAGTTGGTTTATGATCGAGTATCCAATCGCTTCCTTTGAAATATCGAGTAAATTTTGTTTACATCACGTTGCAGACGACAGCCGTCTCGCTGTTTGAAGCCAATCCTTAGCTAAATTAGTCAGGTGTTTTTGTCCTGGCCTGGACACCACCTCCAGGGACATTTCTTGTCAACATCCGTGTCCAAGTTTTCGTAGTCCATAAACAAAATAACGAATAACCAATTTGCCACAATGTAAAAACTGTCAAATCGGCAACTATCTTATTTTTTCACTTTATGTGTTACGACACTGTTCATACAACACATCTGATGTTATGTTCCAGTAACGAGAGTAGGTCTGGTCTGTACACCTCCGCTCGTGCTCTCGAGACAGTTAATCACGACAATTCCAAGGAGAGTGTTATTAGCTACATAACACAAGCGCGTGTAATCACCTGTACATCGGCTGGAATCGACAAAGTACGGCAACATCACCCCGCAAGCTTTAAGTATTAATTATATAGGCGTCCTAATAATAAGGTATTTGTATGTTTACAATACAGATCCAGACAGGTGGCGTATGTTGATGTTTCGTTACCTCGGTAAAGGAGGGGAATGCTGGTATTTTACACATACTTTCAATATGAAACGTCACGGTGCTCTGTACAGTGTTTACAGTATCCGTATATCACGAGTGTTAGTAGTAAATACTAATTAGATTACCGTCGGGTTTGAATAATGTATATTCCTGTTTATTACAAAGGTAAATATATCAAGAATGCTGATGTGTACTGAACGCGTTTATATGTTATATTTATATATCTATACCCCGTCTAGCGTAAATCTAATAACGCGCTCACGTTGCTACGAGAGGACAATGTGTGATTGCTACTAAACATAATTTCAAATAGAGATCAGTAGCGTAAACATTGTATGTAAATGTTTTTATTGTGACATACTTATCCTTGAGTGTATTCAGTAGTGATACAATCATTGATATGTCAATATAGTGTTAACGTTTAAAGCTTTCTAGGAAATCCCACATGGTGAGTGAGTAGGCCGGCGAACTAGTGCACGCTGGGGTCTTATAAAACGCAATCCGTGTAGTCAAATCCATGCCGCTAAAGCATCGGATGACGTATGGCAACCATCTGAGTGAGGGAAAAAGAGTCGTGGGACCAACTTCTCATATAACACCAAATTAGGATTCGGCGCTCCGGCCACATTTAGCGTTGGTCGTTCAGTGCCTTAAGGAAAGCCACATGATCTAAATATACCATGTGTGGGGGCTTCGGTGGCTATTTGAGTACCAGCCCTATATTGAAAACCTTCATGGAGTAACATCAGTAGAAGGGTTTCATATCATCTTGTTAGGTGTCCAACTTCTGGTAAATTCCCATACAAATTGGTTTGAAGCCGCGAGGAATCACCGAGGTTCAATAAACAAGAGACTTCTACAAGCAATGCATACGCATCAAACAGCGATACGAACATCCCATTCAATTTGTGGAGACGAGTAAATGCGACGTAATACAAATCAGAGATGATATGTAAACACGCTGTTTGTTATAACACTTGACTGCATATGGAATTGATGAGACGGCGCGTTAGGCTGATATGTGCATTTTAAAACGAAATGCAGGCATTGACCTTCAAGGAACTAGATGATGAGAAACAGTTATGTAAGAGATCATATATTTTCCAAATGTCAGTATCACTGCAATTCTAACGTACATAAACAAGTATTTATTAATTATCACATATTGACAAATCTCCGAGTTCTGCTAAATTCTTACACAAATTAGTTTTGTCCTGTGAGGAAGCAACGAGGTTCAATAACCAAAGGCTTTTTAAATCAATGTATCAAGCAGCGTTGCGAACATCCCATTCAGTGTGTGGGTAGACACTGTACAATTGTTTTGAGACTGACAGACACTTTTATTAATTTGAACAGGGTCTGATTATAAGATAAGACATGAAAAGGTATGGGTGACATGGCTATCAATTAACATTTTGTACACCAAGACACCACACGTTACAATGAAAGAAGACGTAACACACATACATGTATGCTTCACCTTTTACATCTGGTAATAGATACAGTATGCCACAAAAAGAATTGAACTGCATAATACAGCTGTCCCAACCTCCTACAACTTTTAAGGGATGATAATGACCAAAATATGGAAATCCAAAATTTTTAAACTAATGCAGAAGCAGAAGGGTCGGTGCGTTAAACCCCTTTAATTAATTGATTTAGAAGTTAAATAAATAGTTCTGTATCATTTCAAATCGTGTACTACGAAAATGTGTATATTCCTGGCCCACCAGAGTGATTAGTTTAAGCTGAAATAACTTGTTTCGCAAATGTTGTAAAATAGATAAAGCTTATATTTCTTGTTACTAACACAATGTTGGTTTTTGAGAAAAGTCGAAAAGGAAATCGTTTACTGACGAACGGAGAGGGATAAAAGGCGATTAAAGTAGGTCACTCTTTCGATCAATTCTCGGGAGATTTAAAAAAATAATTTTACTGTTGACATACAATGAAAGACATTATTTTCATGTATTTTATCTTTTCTGGAATAAGTTATGTATTGGAATATAGAACCCATATTCTACTGAATAACGTTGTTGATCATAAAGATGTTGGCATGATTATTGTTTTGTTGGTATACCGTAACTGAATATAGGGGCTATAGCCTGTTAAAATAAATCTAGTAACGGAAACATATTTCTCACAATCAGTTTTTACGTTGTTGATAATAAACCCTAGTAATTAACCTTCGTCAGTCTTACCTCCCGGAAATGCCATAAATAAATATATGTCGACGTGGGAATACCAACACAAATTACCACGATTTTTCGTGTGAAACAAACAACTTGTACCCGTAAGCCACAACACAGTTAGCTTTCTTAACGTAGCAACATGTATTAAAAACAGGATAGTGTGTACTATTTCAACACATTGAAACCCCCCCCCACCCCAAAAAAAAACAAAAACAAAAACAAAAACAACATGTAAGTAGTATACACATGATCGAAATTGGGCCATCGAACGTTTCCGTATAATTTTTGTTGTTAAAACAGGCAGACAATGCAAGGCTCGTGGCTATGGATTTGAAACATCGATGATGTTCAAAATGTCACAAAAATATTTCAAGCGTGTAGTAAAAAGGCCTATTTCTGACTAAAATGTTAGGAAAGAAACTTGAATTCAAGATGACGTAACACACACATTTGCTGCACCTTTTAAATTTAGTAATATATGAACTCCTATCGATGAACGATAACGCTATCATTTTAGACATGTTTTAATGTATTTGCTTACTTTGGCTTCAAAACAATTTTACTTCATAAAGAATAAGACACGTTCACACAAATGCGGCTTGTTGTATATTTACCGACAACTGCCACTAAAGTGTTAACCACAAATGTATGCCAAAGGGATAAGTGGAGCTAGAGATTGACTTATACTAAACAAGTGCGTTTTTCTATCACTAGATGAGCCATATACAGGTATCTTTCATACATTATCAACATCCTAATCGAAATGGGCGGCTGTTGGATTGATCACCCACTTTAAACGCCCCATAGCTAAACGTTTGAAATGTCAACCATGCATGGAAAAAGGGACAAGAAGCATCATATGACATATTTTCACAAATGTTGTAATTCGTCTCTCAGAAGCAAAAGACGCTTACTCTTCCAGAACACCTGGTCTTATTATTTTGTTCTTTTATAAGGATATTCGTGTAAGGCATTCATTTTTTTCATATTTGCCCCTAGTATAATATATTTAGAGGTCGGATTATAATTGACACTTCGGTATTCTCTATTTGTTATTTCGATAATCTTCACCATAAGGTTCCATAGTATTCACATAAGCATTTCGCGATATATTTTTTTCACAAGAATACAAATTTCTATTTCCTTATGGTTACAAGCACATCCGATTCGTTGCCTGATTTTTATTTGACCAAGAAGCAATTAAAAAAGAAGTGATATGAATGTTATGTACTTATCTACTTCTCTAGTTATTGTTTTTGTTTTCCTGAAAAAGCACTGTCACCATACAAAATTAAATGACAACTACAGAGTCAAGACCAGTTTTTATACTGATTTGGATTATTGAGACAAAAGCAGATCTATACAGTATAATTGTTTAAAGTTTGAAGTTTTAATATATTCGGACAAGTGCCTAAAAAGTACTGGAGGTGAATCTTAATAGGAAAGAAATATATAACATTTATACGAAAAACATTACAATTAATTTTAGTACAAAAGTATTGTAATGGAGATGCAAATAAATGTTGATCTCGTACAAAACAAACCCCCAAAAAGCAATAACAAATATTATGTATTAACCAGAAAAACACATGATCGACATTACATACATATAATGATACAACCTATCAATTATTTCCTGAGAATAAAAGGAATCTGTCGTTGGTGTGAACGACTTTGTCTAAAATACCGAAAAAAATATTAACTTTATTCTCAGAAATTTGCATCATTAACCAATTTGAATTCTGCTGTGCAATTAATAATTCATATTTGCAGTTTCAAACCATAGAATGTAATATCGTGCAAAGTATTGTAAACAAGATCAAGCATAACCAAGTTTTAAATATCTCTGTGCATTTCCTTCATGAAATTTCTGTTTATGTTTAAAGATAAATACAAAGCAGCACATATAAATGGTATTCGAGAGAATTAGTTTTGCTCTGCCTTATTCTTGGATATATAAAACAATCGAGTTTTCGGTCAACCAATCGGTATGTTGACATTGTTGTAAATAATACAATGTAGGTACCAGCGTGTTGATTTACAGAGATTACAGCGTACTGTTGAGATGTCATTTCTTGAGTTAAATTCAATTCGGATATACTTAATACCCAATCTAGATACGGAACGACAATAAAACTTATTGTAAAGTGCAACACTTTTATAGCAGGCGTATGTACCCCTACATACCTACCTATCCACAGATATAATTATACCAAATGGGAATTGTAGCTGTTCAAATCTCTGAACCTTACATGAGAATCGCGTCAGTCAATGCACAGTTTTACACTCCAGTCGCCGTTAAACTGTTTCTTACCACTTTGCTGTGATGTATCTGATGCTGTACTCTTATAATCCTACTGAAGTAATACACGCGTCCATTAAAGGAAGGGCAATTCAAAACCCGGTAATTTTTATGTTGTTTTGTTCGAATTGCACTCTAAACCTTTCACACAAGATATGCTATTCAGTTAATTGGTCCTTTCATTCTCGCGTCATTTTCTAGGCCAGTATCTAGAGGTAACTCAAGGAGTGGTTGTTGGATATGGAATTTATTTCACTCGAGAAATTAATTTTTTAAAGTTATAAAAGACACGACCTTTAGCGAATGTCTTTTGTAACTCTTTAAAAAATATAATTAACGAGAGTGAAATAAATTCCATATCAAATAATCACGAGTCGTGTGACCTGTTTCTACTCTACCACAATCTTGGTCGGAAATAACTGGAGAGATCCGCGGACTATGATGTACGCAAAACGTATCATCTCGTATATATTCCCGCCAAGTGGCGACGTGGCGACGTCTTAACGTTGTTCCGGTCAAAGTTCATAATGTCAGCCAATCGGAATCGTTTAGAGTTTATTCCATGTTTTGTATAATCAAAATGTTATTCAACAGTTGTAATGCTTATTTGATACCCCGAGAGTTTAACACCCACCTATTGCGGTAACAATTAGTGTTTGAACAACTTTA
The DNA here is from genome assembly GCA_947623455.1 of Mimachlamys varia. Taxonomy (NCBI): domain Eukaryota; kingdom Metazoa; phylum Mollusca; class Bivalvia; order Pectinida; family Pectinidae; genus Mimachlamys; species Mimachlamys varia. The sequence goes on along the minus strand of OX392542.1, from coordinate 13,702,048 downwards.
TTTTGAAGATGTACTTTACCTGGAGTTGGTGATTTATTTTACAATATCGATTCTGTTGTCTATATCGCAGAAGATTAATTCATGATTGAAAGGGATCGGGGTCGGCTTTCCCTTATTTCGATATAACACCGGACAATCTGATTGTACAATTTTGTTTCTGAGCTATGTTAATGACATTATGGAAGTCCACCTGCTACATTAAGGAGATTGTCTAATTGTCGCCACTACATCACATTCTATGATACATCTTGCTTGCAAGTTCGAAGAAATAGAGGTTACGCAACGGATTATTGTTATAAATGGTATGTATTACACTCGAATTAGTTGAGATCCAAACGTTGCGATAGGCACGAGCTTTACCGAGTGTCTTTTGTAACATTAAACATTAACTAACGAAAATGAAACAAATACTTTATCCAACAACCACGAGTGGTGTAAACTATTTCTACTACAATTTCAGTCGGAAACAACTGTGACCTGAATAGAATACAAATACAAAAATGTTTTATGGAAAATGATGACGTAGTTATTTGTCACACGTGTAAAAAGCTGCTAAATATATTACATATTATAAATAGTCAAAATGATCTAACATTACGTTTTCAAAACAAATTCATTAAAAAATATATTGTACACAAAAGCCTTTAGGTATTGAAACTATTTAGTATTTCTCTAAAAATATATCATTTCGCATATTCCAACAAAGTGATGACGACGTCACCAAACTGCATGCGGAATTGAACCACATGGTTTCCGATCAAAGCTCAACTTCTCAACCAATCGAAATTCCGGAAGGTCATATATCATGAGTGGTATATTGGTAATCTATCCCACAATAAGCATGCTCACATAATGGTCTGAGAAAGAAATAAGGCAGTGTATTGTTGTAGAAATGACCAGTGTTGCTTATCTTTTGACAGTGTTCTTGAGGGCACTTGTCAATAATATAAAAATATTAGCAACACTTATGAAACATACGTGTTCCTAATGAAGATACTGCTAGATATTTCGTTCATAACATTTTAATAAAAAAAAACCTTCACGAGAGATGCAGGTTTGATAAGAACTATGGGAAAGTTTTATGGTTGCCATCTTTGTCTCATTGAGAAATGTTCTGTATCTTTAAGTGATATGAAAATGGACGTTTTGAGTATGCTCATTAGTGTGTTTACTTGTTGTGATTAACAAAGATACTCGGTTCACATTTTGAGAACTTTATGTTTACATGGATGTGACACAGATTTACATGTCGGTGACGCAGAAGACGCTTACTTTTCCGGAACATCTGGTTTTATCATCTTGTACTTTTAAAAGAGTCTCCATGTAAATCTTTCCTTTGTTCATATGTTGCCCCTGGTTTAATCGATTTTGAGTTTGGATTATGATTTTGTTAACGCTTCGGTATTTTCTTATATATTTGATGAGGGATATGAACAAGTTTTATGTTTGCCATATGCATCATAGTCTCATAAAGATCTATCTTGAATCTTTGCATTAAATGAAGGTGGTCATTTTTTTAATGTTCTCATTAGTATACTTACTTTTGTTTGAAACTTATGATTCGGTTCTTGCTTCGAGGACTTGGCATTTACTTGGATTTGACGTCTCAATGTAAATCTTTCCCTTGGTCATATTTTCCCTCTAGTTTAATCGATTTCGAGCTCGGATTATGGTTTTTTTAACGCGTCGATTTTTTCTGACTTTTCTTTTTATTCTGGGATATTGCAGAAATCGTGTTCCGTTTGTCATGATTTTCCAACAATTAGGTTTTATTGCAGAACTGCTTAGTGTGACGCTGCCTTAAATGAAAGCTAAACGATTTGTCTTCCCAAGAGAATAGTCAGCTGATAGTTCCATAGCGATAGGAAACACATTTAATATATTTGCCATTTGGGTAGTAAAATGCGGCTTGCGTATCGTTAACTAAAAAAGCTTTCAATCAGATGGGCAGCTTTTTTTCCAATTTTAGCTGTTCATTATTGTTTTTAAATAAACAGTGGTGTGTTTCACCACTGTCTTATCCGATTTAGATTGTATTTCATTTTGTTTACCAAACACTTATTACATTGTTTTGGCAAATATAAATATGTACTGTACGGCCACGATTCAACTTACGGACAAGTTTTTGTTATTGTTTGGAAAATATTTAGTTTTTAGATTTAATTATCTCATGTTTCTTTGCTGGATTTCTATCAGTAATTTAAGGACAAACACGGTTGTTAGACCTGTAAAAAAAGAAAATATAACCAGACGCAATTTATATATGGGATTCAACTGTTATTAAAAGCAAACAAATTGTTCATGTTCATAGATGTTACATTATCAAATTTGTCATGTATTTGTTTGAAATCAGAACATTCAATTATCGTAAGATATGTGAAGGAAAGCTTAAAAGGCATACAGCTTAAACGTTTTACAGACATGTAAGTGGCGGAATACCATCGGCTAATACAGGATACTTATAGTAAAGGAATGAATATATCTTGGTCCTTTCTCGAATCATTAATATTTCAAATGGCGTTTTCTCAAGGACGCGACAAACCTTCAAATTGGCATCAGAACTACATGTGTCTGTCGTCTGGCATTTTAAGTGATTTTAAGACAATATATTTACATTTGCGCTGCAACCCACTATATGAAGATTACCAGCAAATATGGCTTTCATAAAAGTATGAAAGCCATGGTTCTCGAGACGTAGCACGTGGTTTATTATGACGTCGGGCTTCATTCAATATTAATGTAACGGCTGATCGTTCATAGCACTATGAAAGTAAAAAAATGACTTTCAATCCTTATATATATTTATTGTCGAATAACTGTCCTTTGTTTAACTGAGTATCGTTTCTTGTTATTTGCACCGACACGAGCAAATATGCACAGAGATCGAATTTCAATTTTTTATTGATATTTTTTTATTATTCTGAACGAATTTCAACAAAGCACCAAAATGTGATTTTTTTTTACAGATAAAGATTCATGGTAACACCACTACGTTATAGTAAGGTGTTAATTGTTATGTCCTATTAACCTACTTGAGTCATTTAAGTACGGCCTCCTTGTGTATGCGATTTGAGCTTATGTGAGTTGAGTGTGAGTATGCGGGAGACTGGGGTATGTTTGTGTTACATGTAGCCTTATAGTGACAGTTTTTGAAGTTTTGCAGATTTAAAGTGCTACCAAACTGATAAAGTATAATGCCGAAAGCCTCAGGCACCACGGTCACCTCATATAATGTACTGACAACAGCTGAACCCATTCCCATACTGCTAATACTTGAGCAAAGAGTAAGCGGCCGGAGATCGCACATGGTTGTGTGTCCAAAAGTAGCATACTGTAATTTGTGGAAACCGGTGATTTGGGAGAGTTTCGGCCATGTGTCAGGAAAGCTTACATCTGCTGTTAAGAAGTCAACTAACTTTTACAAACTCATGAAGGACATAAATGTCACCACTTCTTTGTGATCTTTGCACTGACGTCATGCAAATACACCTCTTTAATTACACACATTATTACTTAAAGGTCCAATATACGTAATTTTCGGCAAATTTTCCAAAATCAAGCCTGATAACTTATTATATTTATAGATTCAATTAGGATGAAATGATTTCAGTAATATTCAAGACGAATTCTTACGTGGTTACCGGTACAACAGCAGTTGAAGCACGGTATTTGTAAACACTCGTCCATTTTGAACTGTCTTATACCTTCGGCTTGTTGTTAAAGTGGTCCCAACTTGAATTATTTTCAATTTTTCTGTAAAGAGTTTCTTGTTAGTTACCGCTCAGGTTACCTTTGTTTTAGGCTTATTTTTGCATGGTTATCAACCGGATTTTTTACCTTTAATGTATAACATGTTTTATAATATATATTATATAAATTGTTTTTGTTTTATTGATTATAGCTTATACTATTCTCCATATGATGTAAATCGCTTTGGAGAGCTTTCAAGAAATATATTAGGCGCTATATAAATGATGTTTCTTGTATATTGCATTACGACTTTGGATTATATTAACCGTCAAATAAAAGCGTGAAATCAAATCAAAACCATTAAAATTTATTTAGGTTGATTGTATAACACGATTCAAAATTATAATAAACTAATTTTAATCATGAATTAAAAGGGTTTTATGCACCTGACCCTTCTGCTTCTACATTAGTTTAGAAATTTTGGATTCCCACCTTTTGGCCTCTAGCGCATCATTGAAGAGGCCAAGGTGGACGAAACAGTTGTATAATGCAGTTTAATTCATTTTTTCGGTATACTGAATCGATGACTAAATTTAAAAAGTGCAGCATATGTGCGTGTTACGTCATCGTTAAAGCTCAGCCAGTAACCAAACAAGTTTTTTAAAATACACAAATACATTATATAAATATCATCATGCGCACGTTGGGCAATGGTTGTATATGCAAACAACTGGTGTTGATTTCCACTACCAGAAATAAATACGAGTTTTTTGTTTTCCTATTCAAATCTCCATTTTCATACCCTAGTGAAATAAAAAATTATAACGTTTTTGGTTATGTTTTGTTTTGTTGTCCGTCCTTTAAACATGTTACATTTGGAACTAAAAAACCTCTGATGATAGACTCGTTTTTCATATGAATAATTAAAACGACAATCTGCTAAAATGGGCAAAAACTGAATATTTCCAATGACAATTAATAATTTATACCATCTGTTGCAGTTTTTTGTTTAAAATCCAATGTCACCGTTGCTGTGCAAGGATCAACAGCAAACTACAGCTGGGTGTGTGTTTGCCTTTGTCCAGTAAACACTCCATCAAAGTAATATCGATCAAGTGATAGAGCACACCTGCAGAGATGTAATATCGACCAGGTATCAGCAACCCAATAACCCAGTAACATAGGGAGTAATCACACAAAACAAATCTTATATATCCCTTTGAACTTCACTCAAAGCAGCATTGATGTAGTGGTACTTCAGTAATCCAATTAATTAAAAAAAATTGTGGAAATGTTCAAGGAGATTCATAATCTATGGTAACTGTTATAAATAATACAAATAGTATATTTTCAATTACAGATTACGAAAATTAGACAAATAATTTTGGTTTGGTTTTTGTTTGGTCTATTTTGTTTTACGTCCTTTATACAGCCATGATCATTTAAGGACGTGCCAGGTTTTGGAGGTGGAGGAGTACCCGTAGAAAAACCACCGACCTATGGTCAGTACCTGGCAACTGCCCCTCGTGGGATTCAAACTCGCAACCCAGAGTTGAAGGGCTAGTGGTAGAATGTCGGAATACCTTAAACAAATACCAGAAGGAATCTCACAAACTTTCACATTGCTGTTTATACAAATATACCACGGCCTCCCAAATACACACGTACTCAAAAAGTACACTTACATTGTACAATGTACATCGCATTTACGAGTATTTACATCGCATTTCAACTTACATGTACCTAAACTTTTGATAGGACGTTCCATGAGACGATATCAAACCCTACTTCTAATGACCTTGGCCCGTATTCATGAAATCGTTCTCGTGCTAAAGTTTGGATTTTGTGCTCAAGGCAAATTTCTTGTTTCAGATATAAAAAAAAAATAAAAATTTGATATTTCTTTCCCAAGATTTTGAAATAATTGGAAGATAGTGAAAGCCAAATACCGATTTCAATGTTTATTACATTGTGACACGATTTAAGGTACTTACAAGTAAGCTTACCTGGGCATAAAGTCTATGCCTGAGCATGAAAACGATTTTATGAATAAATGCCCTGAAGTTTAGCAGGAGTATTGCACTATAATCGAACAAAGTGATATATTTCTGTTCAACAACACTTTTCTCTAAAACACTGTTCCCTAGCGTGTCTATGAGAGATGACGACCTTTAATAATTTTCTGATCATGCGCTTCTATAGACTTGAATGGAGGTTTATTGCCTGCAATCAATCTGAAATGAAACGTAAATTTTTCTGATCACAAACCTCTGAAGACCTGACTTGCCTGTGTTTCAACACATACAATCACATCGCATACGATAGCAGGCCGTCCTTTAATGAACTCGGCTGTAAATAGGACGTTACATTTAATTAAACAAAACCTAGTGGTAGCTGATCAGTCCATGGTGATATCTGACCTAGGGTGGTCGGGTGGTGCAGTGGATATCGCACTTGCCTTTCACCAAGGCAGCCGGAGTTCGATTCCCCGACTGAACATGAAAAAGTATGAGGTCACCTGACCGACCACGTAGATTTTTTGCGGGGAATCCCACAATAAGACCCCTCTCGCGCTAACATCAGGGTCAACAAAAGTGATTAATAAGTTGGATAACGTCTCTTTCAAATTGTTGTAAAATAAATAAAGCGCAATTATTTATTTTCTTCGTTGAAATATCATATAGGATAGGGTTGAAATGTGAGAATATAACGGACTTTTTCAATAGAATAATGCTTTTTACTTTAAACTAATTCAAAAAATGGTTAGGTTTATCCCTCTTTGTTTGAGATGCTATCCACAGCTCAGTTAAAGTCATTTACATGTACAGTTGTGGGATCGCAAAGCGTTTGATCGCAAAGATGTTTGATTATTTTTGACAAATTTGACACCTATGACTGTGGTGGCTATTTCAATTCGCACGTTTTGTTCGGCTTCTTTCAAGTACAATTTAAGATACCAGCCAACTATCTTATCAATGGGTATTCCAGTATTTGGTATTTCAGAAGATGTTGCTTGAATATTTTGCCATATTTGATCTTTATGAGCTGCATTTAAAGTCAAAAATATTTTTTATTGCAACGGTTGTTCGACTCTTCGAATGAGGTTACCAGTCAAAGATCAAGTATCTGGGCCTTTCATATGAACGAAATCCTTTACATGATTGGTCCCTGTGACCAAAATTTAAGATAAGTTTATAGTACTTTTTTACAAATTTTCTTCAGCTTCTTTTTGAAGGATATAACCAACCAACTAACATGGGTCTTGACTTTTTTTCAACATAAGTCGTTTGAAGATTTTGACTTATTTGATCCCCGTGACCCTGAAAGTAGTTATAGTTATTTTTGCAAACTTTATTCGGCTCGTTTCAATGATATTACAAGCCATCTATCATGTTTCTAGCTCTTTCGATGCTTTGGATGAAGTCGTTTGGATATGTTGATCATGTGGTCAAGGTCATTTTTGGCAATTTTGGACTTTATCCCAGGAAATATTCAGCTAATTATCATAACTCGATACCATTCTTGTTTTCAGAAGAAATCGTATAAAGGAACAGTTGACACCGGACAGACCGCAGACTCCCTACCATGGTATAAGCTTACGTGCCCTGCGGGCTGGTGAACTGATAAAGTGTTAGGATATTGCGGAAAAACAAAAGGATAACTTTCCCTTGAATACCAAATGGGTGACACAATAAATTGATACAAATTATTGTAGCACGATTCTGGCTTATGGGTAAGGGGGAACAAATCTTACAACTTCTACTAACATGTGTGAGCTGTACAGCTGCCTGCTATCGATTACTTTTTTTTTATATTGTTTTGATACGGTGTAACAGCTAAATCTCGATATGTGCAAAGAAACGACGAAACTTATGCATATGCTGCACCATTTAAATTTAGTAATAGATACAGTATGCCGTAAAAATGAGTCAGTGACGCAAACATCGGTTGGTGAAGGAGGGGGGGGGGGGGGGGGGGTGGAGGGGGAGATAAACGCCCGAGGTCATAAGGGACAACAGCTCATTGATGTCTCTGTAATTATGAATTGAAAAAGTCAGAATATTAAATAAGACACATCTTAAATCAGCATGCAGTAAACAGAACTATCACGTTTTGGGAACTACATGATATTTGTGACACTGAAAATTTGGGTGAAACCTTTTTCCTTTTCTTTTTGAACAAAGTCAATACTTTTCACTCTTTATACAACTTCTTTTTTCTGAATTGATTACTATGCTAATTCGTCGTTTCATCCTTTTTTGTATTGAAGCATGTTTTATTACTAAGCAAAGGCATTTGCACCAGTTTTGGCAGCATATCATATCCTCTATCATACCAGCAGTAGTTTAGGAAGACATGTCCTTCCAATATAATCGTATACAAAAATTAAGGACAGGTTGAGGCAGTTCTTGGATGGTAACGCAAACATGGCGGCGCCCTGCAGTTGTGACGTCCGACGTCGGACAGCGTCACAACCAGATCACTGTGTCAATGCATGTACATAACGACCGTTATAAATAAAGAAATACATTCTAAATGATAGTAATATTATTTAATACGAAATTTACAAATGATATAATGAAGAAAAATAGTGTTGTTCACTGTGTATTTTCTAAACTTACCAAAGTATTGATAAAATTCAATGGGACTATATTCTCTTGGCAACCAACGCCATCGTAGTTGCCATCATAGCAACCCGCTTCGAATGTTTTTTTTTTTCCTTCGCATAACACTTAAAACTTGATAATGATGTAAACATAAGGATCGTACCCCATTTTCGCTGGGTTTACGGTAGTATGCCCGCAGTTGCCCGAAGATATTGAACCAATATGCAGGCATGTCCTTACATCAACATTTTTTAAGCCTAAAGAACAACTAAATAAAAAAAATATTACGAGTTGTTTTATTATGAAATTGAAACTAGTTTATGTTGTTGGCATGTATTAAATGTACCATTCACTGATTCAGATGTGTTTTCCTCGGCAACGATTATTCAGTGACCATTATTAAACAAAAATACCATTTTGAAAGCAAACAAATATTCAAATTATGAGAGATTTTTTAATATGTTTTTTAATAAATCCAAACAGATCAACAAGGTACCGCCTTGTTACCGACCATGCATCACAAATAATCTTGTTTTAAAATCATGTTCAATATCAAATCTGAATATATCAGGAAACAGACTACGTATCACTTCGGAACAATGAAAGAATATCATTCAGGGGCCAAGGTTGTTTTTATTGATCAACCAGTTGGAAACTAATTTTTCAAAACAATGTCCATAGGCATTGGAAGAACAGTATATGTGATTCACAGTAAAATCTTCTCCATTTCTCCGCAATTCAGATTTTTAATCCAGAATGACATTAATGGCCCACATGTATTGTCTGATAATTGTCATTAAGAGGTTACCAATTACTGCCGTTCAGATCCTATTAGTGGGAAGTAAAGTCAAGGGTGCGTTCAATGTCATAGGAAAGTTAGCTTTCTGACAAGGTTGTCAACGAGAGATGCCTATAGTGTTTACATAGTAGCTCAATGCGGTTGGTTATCCCCTTCAGTTTAATCAAATTGTCACTTATTCTGACAGATCAACTGCACACCCTGGCCGTGTTAACTTAGTGTATTAATATTAAGGATTTACTTTGAGCGATTCTTTCTTTGTGACATATTAAAGATACGATGAAAACTTCGTTGTGAGCAAGCGACTCGTCATAATACTGTACAATTCAAAATACTTATTGTAAAGTGTTATTTATAGGTTTTTAAACAATGATACATATGGTTGTTTATGTCGAACACACTCGAACTTAATGTACTCTAAGACTTATGCATTTACTATGCAACTTTTCTTTCTTTAAGACATATTACAAATACGACGATTTTTTAATGAGAGCATAAGATTCTTCATGTCATTGCATACATGTATATTCATAATGCTTATTGTAATTTACAGGTTCTCAAACAATTATAAATATGATTGTATATCTCGAACCAACGTGTAATGTTTATTTAAAATTTCAAATAAAATATATTTGTATTGATTTATATACCACTCGTAACCGGAACGAATGCTGTGTTGCTGGGCGCCTTCAAAATGGTATTTCAGCGAGAAAGCACTATGGACAGCTATAACGGGAAAAAAAATAAAATCAGGAATACCAAAGCGTCAACAAAACCATGATCCGAACTCAAAATCGATTAAACTAGGGGCAAAATAGGAACAAAGGAAAGATTTACATGGAGACTCTCGTAAAAGCACAAGATAATAAGACCAGGTGTTCCGGAAGAGTAAGCGTCTTCTGCTTCATCGACGACATCCGCCATGTAAATCTTGGTCACATCCAAGTAAGCATCAATCTTCAAAATGATAACCGAGTCATTATTGCCATTACAACAAGTAAAAACACTAACTAGCAATCTCTAAATCGTCCATCTTCATATCACACAAAGATACAGAATATTTCTCGATGATATCAAGATGGCGACCACAAAACCTGCCCATAGTCTTCATCAACCTGCATTTCTCGAATCCCTGTGCCGTAAGTTTGTTCGTCAGCAGTCGACATCTATCACGAAAATCGCGATATTCAGAGCAAGCCCTAGAATAACGAATCAACTGCGACATGTAAACACTTAAGGACGATCTCCCGAGTAATCTCCAAAGTCTTTACAGAGGCAAACGCCCTACAAAAGACCAAACATGAGAGTGTGACAATGAAAACATTAAGGCGAAAAATATGTCAAGAAAAAGAGAACAGATAGAATCTCTTACTTAGACTCCTATTTAGTGAAATATTAAAATGTAATGGCGGTAGCAAGTACAATTCTTACGCGCTCTGTGCTTGGGGCACTCACACATGTATGCTAACAAAATGCCCATGGAGACACGTCCTTATCTCATATGATGCAAAATCATAATATTGAAGAAAATAAATTGAACATTTTAACTATTTTTTGTTTTTAACTATTGTTCTCGTCTATCATTTGCCACTGTTTGAAACGTGCAGAGGAATTATTTTGGATTTTTTAGGTCAGCTGACATTTAGTCGTTTTACCTTCGTCCTCGTCCATAAGCTTTTTCTGGCGAACAACTGTGGAGGTTCAAAGCTTGAAAACAGATTTTGATGAAACAAAGTATGCAGCCTTATATCAATTAATTCTCGAAGATCTCAGATAAATCTGACAAGGCGACATACTTGATTGTAAGTTACAGAGTACTTTGTACATTTAGTAACATAAGGCCATGTAAACCCGAAATAACTTCAAAAGAGTATTACTTAATTTAAAAGGTGCAGCATATGTGTATGTTACATTGTAGGTTATCTTTTAAAAGAAGTGAACAGATTATGACAAAACTTGATATGCAGCCTTATATCAATGGGGTCACAGATGAGGACGACAACGGGAGATACCCAGTTATACATTTTAGAGTTTATGGACGTGTGCAGTCTCATTACCAATTGGTCCATTTCTTGATTATTTGGTCAATGAGATATTGGACAAAGTCAGTCAGGTAAGGCCCATTGTTTAAATTTTTTTTTTTGCCTCTTTATTTTGTGGGGAGGGAGGGGATGCTTGGGCATACATACATTTTTTTAATATAATCCTAGTTTTTGACATATTAATGAAAAAAACCATATGTTTAGGAAAAAGAGTCTGTTAGGTGGTGCATTAGTGGCCCATAATCATTTTTTAGCATAGTTTGTATATTGTTTTTTATTTTTGGGTTGATATTCTTCTTTTAGTTCAATTGAGATTAATAAGGTGTCCGCTTAGGCCAATGTTCCTCTTGTATTGTTTAGCGCCTTATTTGCAACTAAGGTAAAAATGTTTAAAAAACACACAGAAAAAATATTTAAGCACTGTTTTATATCGTGAACCTAGAGTAGCTATCTTTACTTGGTGACCCAACAAACGCCCATTTAGTTAGTCTAGTGATTTTCTGGAGAGTATTAATCGATAGCGTCTATAGAATACCGTTAACAATATCGTATAAGTGGTAACCCTTATCAGGCAGTATCCGAACAGTACAAGCCGGAATATCCATTCATCTTTTTCTGAGGAACAGATTATTTATTTCGCCAAATATCTCATCATGACCAGTTCATGTCTCATAAAAGCAATATCTAATGATAAATCAGTGCAATTGATTTTCCCCGTGGTCGGTTAAGAACGGCTCCCTACCGCTGGTCGTGGCCTGGTACAGATAAGAGAAAACGGTCCGATTCCAGATTTTTATTCATATAAGAAAAGCTTTTTACGAAAGTAGTCCTGGGCTGGCCTTGAAGTCATTCAAGCCAATTTTCAGCTCTAGTGAAATACTAGCATAAAAGTTTCGAAAATCAATAAACCTTATTTGAATACAATATGTAACAAATTTAATTTGAATCTGTTGTGATTTACTTACCGTTCTGTCACTAGAAAGTAAGTTTAAATTTGCGTAATAAATGTATGCAAGACATGACATATTGCCGCACTAGCCTTCTTGTCGTTGCTCGACATTGATAGGGACTTTTGTGTGTTGCTTCTTAATTAAGAAAGATGTGACACCATGCTTAGTATTTCACCTGCTAATCATTTGATTTTATTGTCGCGACTGTTTAACTGGATAAAATGAATTATTAGGTTATAGTACTTAATTGGGCAGTGGTAGAAACTGTTGAACGTTACAGTAAGTATGAGGGTATATAAGAACCTCGAATTAATATTATTATTATTTCGTATATACAGTATGTACAAATGCAGGTGTTTGAGTTATTTAATCGATTAGCAACACAATTTCCTTCAATGTCAATTGCACGCTTAGATAAGTTTTCCTTTAACTAATATGAAGATTACAAGTAAACCGTATATAAAACGATTTGTTTCTTTTCGTCGTTTTTTTTTATATTATCTTCAAGTACATATTAAGTTATATACTTTTCATTGCACTTAGGTAATCCTTTTATACGTCAGAATCGTCGGCTCGTTTTTGCTTTCATTTGGTTGCAATTCTTGAAATGTCGCATTCCCAAGCCGACCATATGGAAATGACCTATCCAATTGTTGGGTTTCGCGAAGAAAGAAAAGGTGTCAATTTGAAAGGTCATGTGTTGTTCGGTGTGGACTTAATTCCTTTATACAGAGCGAAATAAAATATAGTGAAAATGAACATTGTGCAGAAACTAATTTCCCAAGCAAATTGATATCGTTTCCGAAAGCGTTTCTAGAGAAGCCAACCTTTATAAGAAGACCTGACGAATGCTTGAATTATTTTAAAATAAATGCTATTGCCTTAACAACGCTCCTAGACAAAGAATTTCGATTTGTCGCGAATGCAATCAAATGCTATACGGCGTGGACGATGTATCATTATGTCGGTGAACCCCCTAGTAATTGTATGAAATCTCAAGTTGATTTTCATTTGGCCTCAACCATGTTACTCACGCCTGGTCAATTGGAACGCAATCAAACCAATAGGATATTCCGCTATTGGATGTGTGTTTTTGTTTTCACAGAAAAGCCTTGAAACTTTTTATCCAGCTGTTGGGAATTCCGGTTTACACTTTGTGAATATGATACATCATGTTTTTTTCCATTTTAAGCCTGAAATGAGACTCCTCGACACTTTTTTATAATTATTTCTTTATTCAGGTTTTTTCACAACACATGACATCTAATTCCATATTTCAATTCAGTTCTGCTTGACTTGAAATCAAACACACGCACACAAAGTATGAGGACAACTCCACGCACCTTACACAACATAGTGATCAATATATATGCACTAACATACATACAAATGCAAACTTTGCTCCGAAAAAATATCACGAATTGACCGAACGCAACATACCATAGACAAAGTCACGATTTACGCAGATATTCTCAAACAATCTAAATCACATTCATTGATAGGATATAGAGACGTTTGTTAAATTCAAAATGTCAATCAAGATATACTTTTATATTTCGCATGTCAGTCATTTCTGTTATGGTATTGTACACTTCCTTTTTAAAACAAACTTCCTGACGTAACGTGAATAAGGTTTCGAAAATAAAAAAAACCGCCGCTAAAATCAAGGATCTGACATTTGATATAGCATCTTAATGCATTAACCCTTAAACTGAGTAACGCCCGCCGCTTGGAATTCATTTAGATTATAATTATACGTCGAGAATCTCGATTCCCTCCGCACAAACAAAGTCAGCTTCTATTCTACCAATGACAAAAATCGATCTTGTTTAAAACATTATCTAACATAAATTCAATGAGAAAAAGCTTTGTGATATAATTCCATCTACGTAGAAAGATGATTAAATCCTGTGTGCTTCACGAAGCTGTTCAATTTTATGTCAATTTCACTTACACCACCAGTATCTGGCAGAATTAAGTTATGACGTACGATGGATACATTGATAGCAACATGATTATGATACGTAGACCACATTTGGCATTTGTGCTCTCTAGATGACAAACCTCATTTAGATTTTTTTTTTTTTTTTCAATTTCATTTTTCTCTTTTTTCTCTATTTACTCAGTTTTCTCTCATTAACAAAATGTGTTTTAATATTCTGATGCAAAAATATTGATATGTTGGAATATCAATAGGTGACTTCCACTTTTTGCTGTAATCTCTTTATCAATTTTTATTTAATTAATACGCAATTCGGCAATTAAAAAGAAAACGGTGTATACTGTTTTATGTATAAATCCTTTTGGTTCTTGCTTTTTCGTACTTGATGTATCGACTTTTTGATGTTATGATTATTTTTTTTGTAAATGTAAATCGTGGGGGTAATCACATCGGTAAAACAATAATTATTTGGATGTGACCAAGATTTACATGGCGGGTGTCGTCGAAGCAGCAGACGCGTACTCTTCCGGAACACCTGGTCTTATTCTATTGTGCTTTTACGAGTGTCCATATAAATCTTTCCTTTGTTCTTATTTTGCCTCTAGTTTAATCCATTTTGAGTTCGGATAATGGTTTTGTTGACGCTTTGATATTTTCTAAAAAAAAAAAAATATCACTGGGGTTAAAAAGGTTTAGAATTTTTTCTGGGATAAAACAAAGATTAGAAATATCACTGGGATAAACCAAGGTTAAGAAATATAACTACGATTCTCATATCATCGCCACGCATGATTTTAGACCAAACAACAGGACATTATATATATCAGGAAGAAAAACTATTTATTTTGTTAAAGTTCGTTTAATCCACCGGGAAGAAACCGAACGTACATTAAAAGAAATTAAAATCCTAAGACAAGAGAAACGTTTACAAGGGAAAAGTTTATAAGCTTACACAAAACATGTGTAATAAAAATAAATAAGAGAATAACGGAGCGTTAACACAATCATAATCCGAACTCAAAATCGATTAAACCAGGGGCAAAATAAGAACAAAGGAAAGATTTACATGGAGACCATTGTAAAAGTACAAGAGAATAAAGCCAGGTGTTCTGGAAGAGTAATCGTCTTCTGCTTCATTGGCGACCCCCGCCATGTACATTTGTATATCTTTGTCACATCGAAGTAAACATCAAGTTCTCAAAATGAGAGCCGAATTTCATTGCCAATCACAACAAGTAAACACTCTAATGAGATTGTTCAAAAGCGTCCATCTTCAAATCAAACAAAATTACAGAATATTTCAATGGGACAAAGATGGCGGCCATGACACTTGCCCATAGTTCTGATCAGCCTGCATCTCTCGAATACTTGTGTTGTTAGTTTCTTTGTCAGTAGTCAATATCGATCACGAAAATGACGATATTTAGAGCAAGCCTTAGAATTTCGAATCAACTCCGACAGGTAAACACCATTGTTTGGAGAAGCAGGGATGTTACTATCAAGAAATGGAAAGTTAACGATAGGAAAATTGAAATCGTCACGTTATCGTATATCTTAGTAGTAAGCTGTCCATGGTGGTCGTAGTGTAAGTAGAAATCGAGGTAAGTAGCTGATGTAGAACTTAATCATTCTGATACAAAACGCTTTTCCTGCATTACTTAACAATATTTGTAAAGAAGACTTACCTAAATATTTTGATTATTTTTGTCTATCTAATATAGATGGTGATCAGCTTTCTAGATTGCTACCTCTACATACATTCTACCACGTTATAAATAACGGTTGGCCTACAAATGTTTAGTACGACTAGCGGTAATCAATCATATTGAAATACGTAATTGACCGCGGCCTCTTTGAGAGGCACAAAAATATAGGTTATGAAAGACGGTGACCGACGTCCTGGAACACGCATTATAAGAATATGGCTGAATGTTCTCTATAGACTAAGTCCTGAAGGGTGCTGACTGATGCTTTAATTTGACCCTACACGAACACAATCCCTAGCCCTAAGTGGCTATACGTTTTCTATGCCGTCTGTGTCCACCTCCGACTTTGATTGAAGCCGTCTTTATTGCCAATCCATCCGAGAAACATGAGACGCATTTTGTTAGCTTTGGCATTGCAATAGGTGCATGAGTTTTGGCGGTCAAGTCTACCATAAACCTACATTTTCATCTGATTAACGGATCCAACATGCATGAAAGCACGGAAAGTATGTACCATATCATGTACAACGCGCTAAAATATGATATGAACTGCGAAATCATGATAAGAAATAAGCTAACCGGAATGTCGTTAGCGAATTATCAGAACAGGATTCTGTCACTCACGAAACCATAGCTTATCAATCACATCGAAATAATGAAAGACGAAGCTGTCAAGGTTTTATTGCATCGGAGCGTGGTCACAGGTGTGTGTGGACACACAGTGGTGACCCGCCGGTGTTGTGGAATAAAACCATTGAATATTAATTTATGTTGTCATGAAAACGTCTAAAGGAACTGCAGCAGATGTAAATGAAGATTTGTTGTTTATAATGTTTGACTTTATTTCGTAAATAGTCCAACCTGACGTCAGCTAAGGTCATTTAACGATGAAAATCCTGCTGTGCGTTCAGTGCGTGTGTATTTTCGAGACTGCTGTTTGTTCAGGTAAGCCACCTTGCGAGAGTGCTGGTTTGATGCCGACTTAACAGTCAAGTGCTACCACAGATAAATATACTGCAAAAAGACTAGAAGAAAATCCAACGCGGTCACATCAAACTCATCCCCCAGCAACAAATAGGTCATGTCAAGATAATGTCGGCTAATGATGATGACACCGGAAGGTCGCTTCAAAGCATAACCAAATGAACATGACATGAGCTGATCACAATATAATGACATCCCATTTAGTTGCATAATTGATATTGAAACGAAATAGTTGAAAAAAAAGAGAATATACTGAACAAAGTGTTGAATGAGGGTTTGTCGTTTTTGTCTCTCCGTGTCCCTATATATAGCAGTGGTAGTGGAAGAAAACCCTGAATAAGGCTTTGTCCTTACGTTTGATAGTCGTATTCCTCTTTTTGTAATTTTTGGTCCCAATAGTACCAGATACAAATACCACAAAGGCGCTATATAAGAGCAATGAGCGTTGGCAGCACACTTTTCAGCCAGACAAGTCAAAGGCAGTGCCGGTGTGATATACAGGTAAAAAATTCGGAGGATACCAAAGCGTCAACAAAACCATAATCCGAACTCAAATCGATTAAACTAAAGGCAAAATATGAATAAAGGAAATAATTAATTGGAGACCCTCGTTAAAGTACAAGAGAATAAGACTAGGTGCTCCTAAACAGTAGGCGTCTACTGCTTCATTGACGACACCCGCCATGTAAATGTTAGTCACATCCAAGTAAACATCAATCCTCAAAATGCGAACCGAGTCATCAGTGTATATCACAACAAGCAAGCACACTAATACGCAAAACTCAAAAGCGTCCATCTTCATATCACACAAAGATATAGAATATTTCTCGATGAGATCAAGATGGCGACCATAAAACTTGTCCATAGTCTTCAACAACCTGCATCACTCGAATCCTTGTATTGTTAGTTCATCTATCAGAAAAATTTCGATATTCAGAGCAAGCCATAGAATAACGAATCAATTGCGACATGTAAACATAGTATGGAGAAGCAGGGATTTTACTATCAAGAAAGGGAGAGTTTACGGTAAGAAAATCGATATCGTCACGTATCATACAACTTAGAAGTAAGCTGTCCATGTTGGTCATAGTTTACGTAAATATCGAGGTAAGAAGCTGATGTAGGAGAGTCTGTTTTGTCTTTAATCTCAATTTCAGCAGGGTATATACGATCGACTAGGTCGACGGGTAACTGCACAATGAAGAATTGTTGGACGAATGGAGTATTTGAGAGAATAAAGTCCTAAGACAGGGGCTTCACTGTGTAACGTTTTGAACGACCGATCATTACAGGAGAGAGCTTGTATAGGTCTTGCCTGTTGCTAAATCATGTTGATTTAATCAAATATTTTGAAATGAAATCATAACAAGAGAGGTCAATAGGACAAAGGAATGGTTGAAAAAATTATAAATCGAATGACATTAAACTTAATTCATTATAAATTGTAGAACGGACAATCACTAAAAAAAGGAGTTTCTATGTCAAATAAAGATTAATAAAAACATGAATCCAACAAACGAAAGGTAAAACATCAACCATCAAACGCAATGAGGACATAACTGTTATTGGCAGTGGAAATGTACGATTTCTGTCTGCAATTCTATCTTTTCTTTAATATTAATGAGCCAAAACACACAAAAAACGGAGTGTAGTTTAGCAGTTTATTTAGTCTACACTCCTATTTGTTTGTTTTTGCCATGGCCGAATAACATCGAAAATAGATTAAAGTAAATTCTTTAAATTTAATATTTTTTACATAATCACTGTGAAAATACTCTTAGATTGGAGAACTCTTTCATCTCAGAAATTATTACGTTTTTGTATCAGCAAAAAAAGCAACATTACAAATGGTGACGCCATTGTTTACTTCATGAGTTCACAACACACATTTCTGAGCCAATAACGATGCCTACAGTCATGTACATTGTACTACAAGCAAACTAAATTCTTACCAGATATATACGGTGGAAGGTTGTGGAAGATGACGTATGCCGCACTTTCAAAATTTAGCAATAGATACCAT
Organism: Mimachlamys varia; assembly: GCA_947623455.1. NCBI lineage: Eukaryota > Metazoa > Mollusca > Bivalvia > Pectinida > Pectinidae > Mimachlamys > Mimachlamys varia. The sequence goes on along the minus strand of OX392542.1, from coordinate 13,683,305 downwards.
ATACTTTTCCTTGTATAATTGTATGCTGTAATAGGAATTAATATAATCAAATACGGTTCCAGTATATACATTGTATACAGCATGACTGGTAACTGGCCTAATGTGGAGGGAGTATTTGTAAGATGACCAGATGTTTTGTACTTTTTAGACGATCGAGTATTAAGGAGTGTACTATACCTGGTTCTTGCATTATGGTTCTATCACTACTTAATCGAACGCATTTAATTCTAGGAAATCTATCTCGGTAAACGGGATTGATAGAGTACGATTAAATAACATCTGCGACTCGGGAGTGTAATGGATAGGATAAGAAATACGGTTAAGGGATCGGCGACGATATCTGAGGTCGGGCAATTCTCTTTTACTCCCGCCTAGATGGATTAGGCAACACAATAGGATACCGGAATACAATTTCTAGCAAAAATGATATATCTTGATAAAAAACAGCCAAATCAATTTCAGTGAATTTATATATGAAAGGATAGCTATCATCCAATATATTGGGCGGATTATCTTTTCTCTCCAGAAAAATACTTGTCTAACGCATATTGTTATATAACGTAGTGGGGAATTGTGAAATTTGTTTTAACGACATGTTGTGACGGGTGAAAACTTTGTGTATTGTCATTAATCTTGGATAAAGTACATATGTATCACATGATCTGTCTCCTGGAATGAAATAAATTTGTGATAGGAAGTGTAAGAAAGTAAAACACAAAATAAAAACTAGATCGATTTCATACAATCATTCGATTGCAACAGAGTTTTGTTTTCGTTTTTGTTTTCTTCGCGGTAGTTTACGCCTTAAAAGGAGCTAAGATAAAGAAACGATGACATCATTGATAAAGGTAAAGACGTTTTTCCCGAATGTGTTAGCAGATCAAAAATAATTCCATTCTAAAAGGAAAAGCAAGAGCTCCACAAAAAATCAAAACCTATAGAGACCCTTGACAAATTCCAAGTGGATAATACGCCATGTGTTCCGCAAGAGGTAGTTCCGTCTACTTCATCCACGATACGCGTCATGTAAATCTTGGTCATATCCACAACGTGAGAAGTTAGGCATCATTCTTGGTCATATCCACAACGTGAGAAGTTAGGCATCATTCTCGAGCACATTAAAAAAAAGTCCACATTTGTATCATACAAATGATACCCCTTTTGTAGATAACACAAAGAAAACACAATATTAGGTAGAGGATTTAATTATATTTGCCTTACACGAATATGAAGTGATATACAAGTGAGTTTAACCTTAGTCCACGGTTTATATAGAAGTGAAATACATATATAATGTATCTGGATAAAATGTTACTGTCTCACAATCGTAAACAAGCACCATCCCTATTTGGAAAATATATAAATAATGGTTTATTTTGTGATCCACCTAAATAGCCGAACAGACATGTGCGAGACCTCATCTCTCCGCAGCCTCAGACGTAAATACACCGAAACCAATTATACATCTGATCAATTAATGATGAAGAATATCTCGATTCTGTTTCTCGAGCCACATGGCAAAACCCATGGTAACCTTTAATTTTACTGTAACTGTATTGGTGTCTGTCTGTGTATGCAGATTATAACCTTTTGTGATATATCTACATTTCGTGTATTCAATTGTCTCTGTTCGGTATGATTGCATCGTTTATGAGTCGTCCAGAATATCAACGAATGAAATAGGTAGTCGTCCATGAAGATTAAAACGGTCATACTATCGTGTAATTTTCCAAGACTCGCTGTGTAAATCTTCCCTTTGTTCAAATGTTGACCATAATTTAATCGATTTTGAGTTCGAATTATGGTTTTGTTAATGCTTCTACATTCTCTAATTCTCATATCTTTATCAAGTACCCATTCAAACATGTTTTCTCAAGCATCAAAAAGAACTATTTTGAAGTTTTACATAGCAGATGTCGTCGATGAAGCAGAAGACGCTTACTCTTCCAGAACACATGGTATTGTACTTTTACAAGGGTTCCATGTGAATCTTCCCTTTATTCGTATTTTGCCCCTAGTTAAATCGATTTTGAGTTCGGATTATGGTTTTGTTGACACTTCAGTATTCTCTGATTTTTTTTTTCTAAACAAAGAACGGGAAAGTTTATTGGTGAAAGTTTATTGGTGATGGAGTGTATCGAAGAGATAAGGTATTTCATAGTTGCAAAACAAAGGCCAGAATTAGTTAAATATTCAAAGCTTTGCTACACTACTTATAAACAGCACTCATTATTAGAGGTGTTTTCAAAATTTCAGGTCATCTCGTTCAAATATATCAGCCAACCTTAATGTGTGTCAATTATATAGGGGAAATTGACCTTATCAAGTTAATCTCGTCTGTTTTGTTCTATATGAGGATTCAAATTACCATGAAGCCATTATAAACTAATAGGAGTAAGCGATCATATGGTTTGGGAACAGTTAAACGAGTTCCTATCCGATCGTGATACCTCTTGTGAGCAGTTCGGGGGATTCTAGTAAGTGACTTGACATCACACGGAGCTCTTGACTCATGTGATGTGTAGGAGTGTAGCCTGCACTTTGCAGTAACGAGTTTATTACTGAGCTTTCATATGAATTGAAAATAAAAGAAATTGAATATTCAAAGCAATTGATAAAAATCATTTTAAAATATCATACATTGTAACCGTTTACATTCTATAGGACTTTATAAAGTAAAAATAAGCTTCCGAAAAGAGCTTTAGCTAAAGTAACTCAGTAAACGGGTTTTTTCCTCAGTTTTTGCCTTACGTTGAGCGTTCGTCCGTGTTAGAAAGGTGTTATGTGTTATCCTCTAGCCGCGACAAACTATAGTTTATAACATTCCCTACTTAATCTATAGTTCAAGGGTTATCGCAACAATATGTCGGGCCGGTTTCTTTATGTCGGATGCTTTCAGCATCGTATTGCAGTAAGAAAGCAGTATACATCCTACATCAAAGGGCCGGATTCTTTATGTTTGGTGCGTTCGGCATGGTATTTCAGTAAGAAAGCCCTATACAGCCGGCATGAAATACGTGTTATAACAAGAAGGCAAGGACGCCAACATACCATGTTTCTAGCATACATTGTACATTATCACTAAATAGCTGTATGTTCAAAGTTAAGCCAAACAAAATGATCATTTGACAGGTATTGGCTATAGAGGGTTTCGAAGTAGGTAAATAAATATATTTCATTAGTTTTATCTGAGCCATTATAGAAGTTTATTTTCCTTTTTATTAACTCTATTTGAGTGTATAGCTGCTAGCTAATTTCATGTTAATAAACTCCAAACATAATATTGGAACTGTAGATAGTATCTTCCCTTCACAATTCTGATTTTTTTTATTATTATTTATTTTAAGGAATAAGTGTCAGGCATCTCTTGAGTATTGATCAAACCTGTGTGACAAAAACATTGGCTTAGAGTAAACCTTGAATAATTATTCACCAACGGTAGTAGCTTATCTTTTCACTCTCCTTGGTTCTATTGAGTTTAGATTCGTTATTAGAAGTTAAATCCCATCGCAACACCAATTGTTACTTTGGCAGTACTTGGACGCTCTACAAATCTTTGCAGCGTTTCCTTAGATTGATGTAGTCCATTTGTTTACTTGTGAGTAGAATCTGACACATTTTGTTTATGGAGTCATGTTACGAATTCTAGGTTATACATTACATGGAGATGGTTATTGCAACTGTCGGTAAATTGTCTTTATCATATATGAAATCCCTCTGAGATGACATTTTATAATGATGCAGCTAAAGATTTTAGCAATCAAACTTTTATGAAAATTAGCCTATGAAACCGTTACAGTTTCATAATTTAGATATATTTTGAAATATGTTACAACACAATCACGTTATGCTGACTCCATTTGAAAAAATGTTTGGTTTGGTTTGATTTTATTGTTTTACTTCCTATTAACAGCCAGGGCAATTTGAGGACGGTCTCCCGGTGTGTGCGCGTGTTACGTGCGTGTGTATTTGAGAGGCAGCGGGATGTTCATGTAAGCTTTCTTGTGATAGTCCGGATATTTTACCGATATAAAGTGCTACCACACTGAAGTATACTCTCGAAGGCCCCGATCAGAACACTACACCCGATCATATTATACTGACAAAGAATAAATAAGTCGTTCCACTAATGTATCAATTAGTGTCAAACACGGAGTATTTACTACCATTATAGAGACTTTAGTATATATGTAGCTGTCATATATTAAAATCATGTGTTCAGGTAATCTTGTAAGGATATATTGTTATGTCTATTATATGTCTACCTGCAGGCATTTTATAAAAGGTGCTTTATATGAAGCAAACATCGATATCTTACTACAATGTATATATAGCTAACTTCTACACATATCAACATGACTGCAACGTAATCACATTCATTGTCAAACTAATGTCATTTTTATACTGTGTGTATTAGGTCGAATGTGCTCGTCAAACGCCATAAATAATAAATTAGCTCTTTCATCACGCTTTACTTATGTAATACAAAGGATTGAATGACTGCGATATTAATGTTGATTAGGTGTCATTTTCAATCAATATATTACCCCATGTTTACTGTTGTCGTGACGTTGTTCAAATATAACTTGTTTATTAGTCGTCACTCATGAATGTAAATATTGACGTTTTTCTGTCAGTAACACGACTGAACTTCTGAACATTTTCGACACAATACACTGAAAGCACATCGTCAAACATGGGTATATGCACTTTTAAACATGTATAAGTGGGAAAAGACACAAGATGTTGTACTTATAAACATGTATAAGTGGAGAAATGACACTTCATGTAGATGTTCTACTTGTAAACATGTATATAAGTGGGGAAATGACACAATATGTTGCACTTATAAACATGTATAAGTGGAGAAGTGACACTTCATGTAGATGTTTTACTTGTAAACAGGTATAAGTGGGAAAATGACACAAGATGTTGTACTTGTGATTCATCACGTACCCCGGGGACCGTAAACAACCTACAGTGCCTTGGTATACCACACAGCTGTGTCTTATCCAGCACGACATGTATCTAGGACTCGTAATCGCGAGGGACGATGTAGAGGTTCGCGTTACACGAGACTCTCTCAGACTGCTCATTGACTGGTCATCTGAAGTTCACATATGTATGTTTCATCCGATATCCGTTAACATATTAAAAAAGGTGGCATTCCTCATTACTGTTACCCGAAACGGCTCTAAACAATCATACTTTTCCTTATCCCCGAGGATTGCCGATAGATACACGTATGAGTAACACCGCCATTATTAGCACTGGCATGGATCATACATATATAAACGATGGCATGCTGTATATGTCAAGGATGTAAAATATTGGATATTATTGCAGAAGTTTGATTTTATTAGATTTTACGCCCTATTAACAGTAAGGGTCATTTAAGGATATCATCCCGGTGAATGCGAGTGTGTGTGTTGAGTGTTGGGGTATTTGGGCCCGGTGAATGCGAGTGTATGTGTTGAGTGTCGGGGTATTTGGGCCCGGTGAATGCGAGTGTGTGTGTTGATTGTCGGGGTATTTGGGCCCGGTGAATGCGAGTGTGTGTGTTGAGTGTCGGGGTATTTGGGCCCGGTGAATGCCAGTGTGTGTGTTGAGTGTCGGGGTATTTGGGCCCGGTGAATGCGAGTGTGTGTGTGTTGAGTGTCGGGGTATTTGGGCCCGGTGAATGCGAGTGTGTGTGTCGAGTGTCGGGGTATTTGGGACGCCGTGGTATGCACTATTTGTGATTACTTTGTTAGACTTTGTCATAATTCTCATATCGAATACACAAAGATGTACCAAAGTTCGTCCTTCAATGCCCTTACCTGCCAATAAGATGTAAACGAAACTTAAACCAAAACCGAACCATCCTTGTAGTTACCTGGACGTCTTTTTGGCCTATTCTTATGAAAATAAACCGCGATAAAAATTAATTACCTTGTAATGTGAGTTAATCACAAGATATACTAAGTTTGGTTTGATTTCATTTTGTGAAATATCCTATTTACAGCTATGTTCAATTAAGGAATACGATTTAAATGCATGCATTTTGTGCATCGACGATGTGTTGTCTATAAACAACAAGAACTTCGCTGACCTAGTCGATCGTATATACCCTACTGCACTTAAGATTTAAGACACAACAAACTCTCCTACATCAGCTTCTTACCTCGATCTTTGCTTAAACTTTGACCAACACGGGCAACTTACTACTAAGCTGTATGATAAACCCGACGATTTCGATTTTCCGATCGTGAACTTTCCCTTTCTTGAGAGTAACATCCCTGTTTCTCCATCCTATGGTGTTTACATGTCGCAGTTGATTCGTTATTCTAGGGCTTGCTCTGAATATCGCGATTTTCGTGATACATGTAGATGTCAACTGCTGACGAACAAACTTTACGGTACAGGGATTCGAGAAATGCAGGTTGATGAAGACTATGGGCATGTTTTATGGTCGCCATCTTGATATCATCGAGAAATATTGAGTATCTTTGTGTGATATGAAGATGGACGTTTTTGAGTTTGCTTGTTAGTGTGTTTACTTGTTTACTTTACCAAGATTTACATGGCGGGTGTCGTCGATGAAGCAGAAGACGCTTACTCTTCCAGAACACCTGGTCTTATTCTCTTGTGCTTTTACGAGGGTCTCTATGTAAATCTTTCCTTTGTTCGTATTTTGCCCCTAGTTTAATCGATTTTGAGTTCGGATTATGGTTTTGTTGACGCTTTGGTATTCTTTGATTTTTTTTGTGTCTGTAGACATATATTCGATAGTAAGGAACGGTTGTCTACGTTACAGTACACGGAAGTATAATGAAAAGGACCCTAGTAGTACACGCCAATCAGTCACATTATAGTGGCAACTGTGATCCAGTCGTTTCAATGTCATACTGCTTAGTGTCAATCAGGGAGCAGTATGTCTGGGCCAGGGGACATAACTCATAGCCGTTCTCACAGGTTGAAAACTCGACTAAAGTGCGGTAGTATCAAAGGTTATTGCCCCCCCCCCCGGGTGTAGCAAAGGGAAATTCGCCCCCGAAATTTCCTTAATCTATTTAGTTTTTTTTCCAATAAGAGACAAAATCTAGAGGGTTGAATTTCCTCACCATACATCCAGGGCATACCGAAACCTTTAAAATACACCCGCGCTCAACTCATACACAAGCATCGCATACACCGGAAGGCCGTCCTTAAATGAGTTGAGTTTTTAAAGGGACTTTAAAATAAAGCCAATTAAACCGTAACAAATATCCCTGACATCATAAAGTAGTTTTTTCATTCAAATAACGAATAATATGGCCCAGCAACCACATGGGAACGTAACCATTTTTAAGGCGGAGTCGCAGTAATATGCGAAAATAATGACCGGAGCAACTACTAGAATCATATAGGCACTTAAATGAATGAGGTATAATATATCCCCATATTACCTTGAACAGTTGCATGTATAGCCAGTGATGCTCTGTACTATTGGCACAATTATAAAAACGGGAAAAATACATAGGTTAATATCTTAATATCATTTCATAGAGTGTTTGAGTTTGATCTAGAAAAATGAAAAATAACAAAAGCATTAAGCCTCGATTTGCCTCCAAAACCGGTATTAGCTACAGCTATACATACAGTTGATTTCGACATGCATTTGTTTACATGGTTGATTTTGTTTCCAATGTATTTCATTTCCTACACAATACATTCTAATTAATTTACAAAGCACCGTTGGTGAGCGCCAATTATAACATCAATTATTCAAAACAGCAGGTAATTTTAGACCAGCAGATGGATTCCTTGTCTAATTACAAAACAAAAGCATAATACAAAATTACATTTGAGATCACTAGTCAATTTGGCACCAGGCATCAAACAGATGTTGAGTGCATAGGTTTAGTATATAAAAATGGCATGTTTGCCGTGCTCACATGCAAACCGATACTTAAGAAACCATTTTTTTTTTGTATATTCAGCAAATTTATCTGCAGTTCACCTATGTATTGAAGTACGTATAGAGAGAAGGAGAAAATGATACTATTGGAAGAGTATCAGAATGACAGAAAGTGACAGAAAAAGTAAACGCTTATATCTTCATAATCAGAACGTTCTTCAATTCAAATGTAATTCCTATGTATTAAAGAATGTAAAAGGAGAAGGAGAGGGTGAAACTATAGTAAGAGAAACGGAATAACAGAAAGAGACACAAAAAGAAAAAGCTTATATCTGCATAACCAGAACGTTTTGCAATTCAAATGTAATTCCAAAGAATGAAGAAGTTGAATTGTATTTACTTACTAAATGTTGATTAATTCACTCTGACAGGACATCAAACTGACACGCCACGTGAAAACGAGATCCAAAGACGTCGGAATGGTCTATGTAAGTAACCCTTCTCCTATGGCATGGTTCTAAATATATCCCAGGTCATTGGAAGTCATCTTGCGATATTCACAGGAATAATAAACAATTTGTATTTTAGTGGAATATAAACCACTTATCGATAATGTTGTATAATGTTACATTCGCGAAAAAAGTTATGCTGATAAAAATTCCCTTATTTAACACATAAGGTTTTTTTAATGCACTAAATGTTAACTGTTCATGTGCTTCACTGTCTTCAGCACCATCAAGCAACCCTTCAAAATAACATCATCAAAAGCGTCAACATAGCTTCAAGCAATACTTCAACTTAACATCAAACAAAATTTGATTTGTTCACAGCTGTTCATATCAAGGATAACTCCATCATATACATCAGGCCCGTAACGGCGACTATATAAAGAGATCCGGTAATCCGGGGCACATTAGTGTCGCTTCTGTTAGCGCCCTCCTTCTAACAAGTCAACAAGCATAGTGCTAAATGGTATAAATCAATGACACCATTAACAGGATATGTTCCATTAAGGCATGCTAACGACGTTTATCACTAGTTAATTCTTACACATAGTTCCTATGGCACAAATCAGTGATTATGTAGTTAATAGTAATCCATTCATAGTAAATATGGATGTTTTAACGCACCCTATCTTAGTATTCTCTTGGGATGACGGCGGTATGTATTGTTTAACTGGCAGAAACAGAATCATCGATAATTGATCGTGTATTACACTGATAGACGGTTGTATGATGACATGTAAACAGCCGTTACATATTAGCAGTCGCTGATTTTCCTCAGAGAAAACACGAGATGGATGAGTGTCCTACGCTTGTTCCAGTCAAGGTGTGTTTGCATTAAGTCGTATAGTACGGAAGCTGAAACACCGAATAGGAGAATTGCCAATCAATAGGCACAGCGGAACACCACGCTAGGATAACGGTCGTAGCTTTAATACAAGTATAGATTACCGCGGTCAAATACGTGTTGGCCGAATTTAAGTGGTCAAGTACATCTTACAGTGGACAATTAATTAACTTCAGGTAAGAATTGTTGCCGTATTGATAACAAGACAGGAAAGATGACACGGAGTGGTAAATCGATCCGAGCGTCATGAGCGAGATGGTGTCGCCAATCAAATGTTTAATACGATATACGCAGATGTCTTTAACCTACGGAGAAACTCATGAACCTTACACTGCCACTGATAAAAGTACTTTCGAACACGTCGAACAGTTCGTTTGGTCCAGACCAAGTTCGTACATGTTCGACTATCCTCTGATTCATCGAACTATTCGTCAGGTCTCAACGAGTTCGAGTTAGTGGGGTTTTACGATGATGATTTCTTTTTGCGAGATTTACAATTTTGAATTAAAAGTGGTGACTCATATTCCGTTTTAATAATCACATACTTTAAAGCTTATTTCGAAATTACAACTGTCTTTTCAATATTGACCTACTGTAGATGTACACTGCGTTACAGAGTAACTATGGCAACTTTGAGGAAGTGACATCTACAGTTGTATTTGGCGGTGATCTACGTTGACAAGACGAGTGTCGACGATGGCGCAGAATGCATTTTCTCTTCCGGAACGCCTGGTCTTATTCTATTGTAGTTTTTAAGGATTCCCTGTAAAGTTTGTTTGGTGAATTAGTTTCGATGTATTTTGTCGATCATATTCTGGCCATAATAACAATATTGAAAGGTATCCCTTCTTATTTGAAAACAACTCATGTATTTAAGCATAACATTTATTTGTCAAATATTTCATATATGATAAAACTATTAAGTTTCAATTGATTAGTAGGACAGGGTCATTTAAAGAAGTGACTGTTGTGCATGTTTCCCTGTATGTAAGCTGGTGGCGTATGTTAGTGAGTTTGCCCCCTCCTAAAGTTAATGATCGTACACCGACTACTGAAACATGGCGCGCTACCTCACATAAATACCATTGCAAAGCACCCAGTAGAATATTGAAAAACAAAATTCCCACATTAGAATCTCTCTTCTTGGTGTAGATTTTATATGTATAGTCTGTGATCGCAACGTCGGACTATTGCATATAATAAATAAGAGAATACCGAAGCGTTAACAAACGCAAAATCGATGAAACCAAGGGCAAAATATGAACAAAATCTTTACATGGAGACTCTTGTAAAGTACAAGAGAATAAGACCGGGTGTTCCGGAAGAGTAAACGTCTTCTGCTTCATCGTGTTTTCTTTCAGTTTCTTCTATAAGATAAAACATTGAAGAAGCAAATAATGAGCTTTTACTATTGTAGAACATTTATAACCGTCCTAAAATCATCCTTTTGTGTATGTCTGCGTTGGTTCCTGGGATGTACTGTGTTCTGTGTGTAGTGAGACCGAATTTTTATCAATGTTAATGGAGATAAATAGCTAAAACGGGAAAGTTATAAAGAAAAAAAAACAAGGGAACATCTTAAAATAAGTCACCTCTTACAAATTTTGCTGTGTCGGCAGCAGTTGAAATTATAATGTAATCTTTTTTCTATAGCATAGATCAACATCACACCTAGGCCATTTATACTCAACTTGGTCTATTTGAGGTGTTTGGAATAGATTAACACATTTATTTTTCAGAATTTTCCATGTGTACGCTGACTTCGGGATAGAACTCAGCCGTCCGTAAGGATGACCAAAACATACTTAGTACCTGTTTGCAATTGTTGCTTCACTAGACATTCACTAGACATTCATCTTACATTATAACATGACCTAAACAATAACGAGGACACTCCGACATATATATTGTTTTAGACTTAATCAATATTTATACATTGTTAAGAATAATATTGTTTTAGTTCATACAGAGGAATACAGAGTTTTTGTAAGATAATGAAATATATGCTATCGAGACAATGCCTCTCGTAACAGCAAAACCATAAACGCAAGCGTGGCTTTGTTTTATTTTGTTTCTTTTCGACTACGTTGACGTGTCTGGAAAAACATATTTAATAATTCAACGTGTACAGTAAAAACAAACAGGATCTGTTTACTCAGTTATGAACACGTGAAAGAGATCGATACGCTTGTGAGATCGATAAATAAAAACACCTTTGCAGGACAATGTACCGGTGCGGTAATGTTTATAGATTCAAAGCTAAAAGGAGCAATTCAAAAATAGATAAAATATATTAAAGCGTTTGACGCTCTATATTAACTTTACGACTTGGGATCCTGTTATTGTCCTATCTTTCCTGAATTTTTCTCATTACCAAGGCAAACCAAAGTCTATGAAACTGGTATCCCTTCTCAACATTCAGCACTACAGGGTATAAACAATATCTGTTTCACACATTGCAAGCATAAAGTGACCGGGGATGTTCGGCCGGACCGGTACCTTTGGCTTGGCACTGGGATAGCACTGTAAAGTCGTCAACCGCGCTATCACAAGGAGCCGTTTGCACAAACATATCCTGGTTTGGTTTGATTGTTTTTACGTCCTGTTAACAGCCCGACACATCTAAGGACTGCCTCCCGGTGCATACGATGTGGATGCACGTGTTGAGTGCGTGTTAATTTCGGAGGCTGTGGTATGCTCGTGTAAGCCTTCTTGTGATTGTCCGGATCTTGTACTGATTTAGAGTGCTTAAACAACATTGAAGCAGAACACCTAGCCCGGTAACGTTATACCGACAACGGGTGAACCAGTCGTTCCACTCCTATCATGCTGAGCGTCAAACAGGAAGTAGTAGCAACAGTTATATTCAGCGGACAAAGACATATACACACATATACAATACACAGTGACACGGAGGTACGTCCTGTAATGACCTTAGCTGTATTAGGGAGATTAACGTTATTTAACCAAACAAAACCCAATCTCACATGTCCCTTGGTGCCCCAAAACACGTTAAATCCTCTAATCAGGTTCTTGATCATGAAAATAAATTAGAGAATACCGACGCGGGAACAAAATCATAATCCGAACTCAAAATCGATTAAACAAGGGGCAAAATATGAACAAAGGAAAGATTTACATGGAGATCAACGTAAAAGTACAAGAGAATAAGACCAGGTGTTCCGGAAGAATAAACGTCTTCTGCTTCTACGACGACACCCACCATATAAATCTTTGTCACACATCAAAGTAAACATCAAGTTCTCAAAATGAGAACCGAGTATCATTGTCAATCACAACAACTAAACACACTAATGAGCATACTGAAAAACGTCCATTTCCATTTCACTTAAAGATACAGAATAGTCCTCAATGAGACAAAGTAACACTATAAATATTGTTGTTCTTAACATTCGCGGTTGACTCATTTTTCGTGAAATATGCAATTCTGACTTTCTTTTAGACTTGATGAAGCAGGTCATTTACCCAATGGAAAGTGTGCCTCCGTAGGTGTAGCATCACATATTTTCAATTAATTTCTTGAAAATGGTTGCCACATGAATTTATTTTTATGACATCACGATACAATTCATTTATAAAAGTCAGATTATACGAGAAAGCAAATTAGACGTGGAAATAAAGTAATGTTAATACAAAAAAACTGATTGTGTATTTGGTTGGATTCGTGCTCCCATAAAAAGACGTTGGCCTCGAGCAAATCTTACATTCAATTCAATTAATTTGCTAGATGTTCCTTTCCCTTCGTCCGACCATGTAATAAATTGAAGGCGCATTCAATCCATCTAACAAACTACAGTTTGAAATTGCTCGAACTATTTGAAAATAATTCTAGGGTTATCGGGTGAGGTTGCATAACCAAATGAATCAATTTTTTTCTGTGAGATTAATTTATCTTTCCTTTCCTCGGTATGGTCGTGAAACATTAATCAACACGAGGGTGAAGATTCATCAGCCAGGACTTTGATTGTATGTACCCCTGCGCACAATCATCACGTACCCATGTTATCCTAATATTTCTATCGCCGTTGTTAAAATCCAACTGCCTGGACATACATTGTTGTTCCCTAATTAGTAATACGCAAAGCGAAGGAGGTAAGTTATTTAGTGTATCCAATTTGCGTCACGCCTAATTATTTTTACTACTTTAAAACAACTATACCGATACAACGTTTGCATACTTTTAATCTAGTTACACAATTGTAAATATATAGACTACTCATACAGATATTTACATGAAACGAAACGATAAAAAATAAGTAATTTTTGAAAAGAAAGGGATGGCAATTGAACTAAACATCTTACTTAATGTTCTTCCATTTTATCAATTACAAGATTGATATGCCGAATGCGTTGCATACATGAAGTGCATTCATTTTGTTATCGGGTCAGTCAGTGTTCTTACAGATCATATAGCTACTAACTTCAACTGTCTGTATTACAATGTTTTTTTTTTTTATTTAGGTTTTGTAAACAGTGGAGAAAGAATGCATTCTCAACATAGGTGACTTGTTTACTCGAACCAAAAGCACAAAACATAGCTACTTCTAAAAATGAAGTAAACATATGTATCAATTTCATCGAGGCGAGCCGAAGCAAAAATGAAAATATTTGTTTTTTATGACCTTCATCACAAAAAGGTCAGTTAATCCAACAAAAGGTTATAAAATTAGATTATATAAACAAATAATAGTTTAAAGACAAACTTAACTTCACAAGTAAATTAAACTATGTTCAGTTAGGTTTGTTAAACGGTTATAGGTACACTGTAGGTAATAATTGCAGTCATTTACTGTTTTGATAAGATATTTTAGATTCGATATAATATAAGATAAACAAATAACGATCCCGAATGTTCCCATGGGGCCAAAGATGCTAACTGTCTGTATCGATACTTCACTATTTCTTTGATAGCCCAATGTATGATTTTTTTGGAGGGGTGAGGGGGATTTCGTTTTTGCAAATTTAACCTTAAAACCAGAACAGATAACTGATAATCTTAAATCTGCTATATGTTATTTTCTAATATTTTCATTTATGTTTTGATTTGTGTTTACCTAAAATCACGTTGTTTTTTTTTATCGAAAGCTTACTTCAATGAATTCATTACAATTAGTAGATGAAAGAACCGTCTGAATTGAATATTAGAAATAGATGTTTGAACTACTCACGAATGCTAATACATGCATTATCCAACTCAAAGGAGGGATTTAGTTGTCGTTGTTTTTATTTTCCACGATTTTGTTACATTTTGACATTACTTTTAAAGAAATGAACACTGGCATTATTTGATATATGTTCTGTATATACATTTGTAAACAAATAATTGTAACAGTATTGGGTGATGATAAACTGTTATTTTCCCGAGGGGAAACATGTAAAATAAGGGTTGATAGAACAATAATCAATGGATACTCTGGTTATATAACGAATTTCAGTATTATTGTCAACGATAATATTTCAAATTTAGTATAATGTTAACTTCTAATCGGTATCGGTTGATATTTCCAAATGTCGACTGTGACGTCAGACGTATGTTAAACCACGACAAAAAATGGCGAACCTTTCGAAATGGAATAGTTTAAGCATTAGCAAATGGAAATGACCTTCAACGTATTTTCCAATGCACTGTGTTAAGTGCAAGCCAAACATACATATATTGTAAGGGCATGTTTCAGCATTCATTTGCTTTGAAACATGTTCGCTTTCAATATTCATATTTGTAATGAAAATATTTAAGAATATGACGTTAATATAAACATTTCAATGTAAATGAAAATATTAAAAATTCTTAGCTGAAGCAATAACTTATGATTTGATCATTTAAGTGGTATACAAAATATAAACAATGATGATGACTATTCGATTTAAGACCACCGATGTTACTTACAAAGAACCATTTTTGTATATTTGTATAAACCTGTGTGCCAATCCAACAGATAAGCATTTGAAATATTTTGTTGTATTTTTAAGACTAATATTGTGGATTATTACGGCGTTCAGACTGTGCATACATTTGTACCTACTACGAAAAGCAGCACAAATTTAATTTTGTGTTGTTAAATATGAAATAAAGATCACATGATCCCAAAATCTGTAAATGATCTTGTTTGAATTTATACTTATTTTCAATGTCCTCTCATCATTGAGGAAATAAAGAATGATGATGATGGTGCCTCTTCATTTTAACATTAACTGAAAGCTATTGGTTTTTTAACAATTATGAGTCAATTTAGCGACTTCCGTATTAGATTTGCCGTTTTAGTTTTCACTTTAAGTCAGCCTGGCAGTGTTTTTGCGAATTTGTTTGTCGACCATGTGTTGGTAGGTTCTAATGACCTGTTGATGTGCTGTTCAGCATATTTCAAGCAAGTTTCAACAATTTATGGGCGGATTTGTCGAGTGGTTAACACTCAGGCCTTCCATGCAGGCGGCATGGAACATTCAGAGAAAGTGTTTTCTCCTGCCCACACAACTCCAATAACCCAGGTGGAGTATAAAATCGTCTAGGGTGGGTGTAGCAGTATATATGCTGTAGCATTCAAGTGAGGTAGCACTATAAAAGATGCCGTTGGAAACACGGTACCACTACAAACAGAACACAATTCCTCTCCAGCACACACGCATGCAAACACACATATTGAGATATACGCCAGGTGGTATAGGACAAGAAGTTAGCAACTGATAAGGCAGCTTCTGCGAACTCCTCAGAATTGTATATGGTATAACTGTATGTGTTAATTGTATTGATTGTATAAGAATTGTAAAACTATGTACTGTAAAGCGCTTTAGAGTGGCTTATGTTAGGTAGATAGGGCGCTATATCAAATATATATTTATTAATTTTGTTTTTATTTAATTACAAAGACAGACCGGTTACTTAGTGTAAGATTGCTGATTTTACACCAATATTCTATCCTGTAAACTTCCATTCTGATGATAAGTATTTTTTTAACTGCCAATTGGTCGTTTAAAAACCAAACACAAAACAAAGTAAGTTAATGAGTTATAATACTGACTAACCAAACACGTGAAATACATCATACTGATAGTCTTTATAGTTTCTAAAACCGTCCAAGGTCGCCATTGTAATCGATAGCATTTTGGTCAATACGGCTTCAGCTTAACATTTTGTTTGTTTTTAATTCTATTGTCTATGCTTAACAGGTATTGTTTTACACCTGTTCTGTATATTTTGAAATTACGGAATTGTCCGTAGTTTGGTCAATACGGCTTCAGCTTCACATTTGTTTTTATTAATTATTTTATCAATGCTAAACAGGTCTTGTTTTACCTGTGTATATTTTGAAACTACAGAACTATCCCTCGTTTGGGCTAAGTAATTCAATATCCTCCAATAACGCTCTTAAACGTCCCAAAGATAGCAAACACGAAAGATTGATTTAAAAAACCAATACCACACATTTGTCAAATCACCGCCACCAATACATTGTAAATAAATGGTTTTCAATATGATTTTCAATATGACGGCCATATAGGATTTCATAACGACCCAAAAATAGCCATATTCTCAGATATGGACAGTGACACAGAGATCCAATGAATTTTACAGTAATGGTATTTGCGTGACGTTTTAGTTTGTTTGTAGTAAACCATTATAACGTAAACGGGATTCCACTAAAATATTTATGCTGCTTATGGTACCTCATTGTCAAGGGTTATGCTCACTGGGATAATTTTAATGTAATTTTGTTTAAGAATTCCCAAGTGCCAACCGCTGTCTACAAGAACAAAAGTGTAACATATTGCCAAATGAGAACTGTAAACAACCCAATTGATACGCAAATAATGAATGTATATATTTACCACGATGGCGTATTAAACATATATCTAAATCGTGTTTCTTTAACAAAGCATGGACATTGAAAGATTCAAAACAATTCATTAACTAGCCTAAAGCATGCCATGATATCAACGTGTATTTCTAATGCCGGTGTTTAATCTATTTAAAGATTAATGTTTATAACCGATCAATTCAACTAATCATACATTCATAATCTAATTCGATATATTACGAAACGTTTTCCTCGGGTTGGTAATGATATTAGAATAGAAGCTATATAAAACAACCAACAGAATAGAAGCTATATAATACAGCCAACAGAATAGAAGCTATATAATACAGACAACAGAATAGTTACGTACATATCCTATTGGTTAAGGTATAACTTCTATTCTAATTTTAAATACATTAAAACGACTTTTTCAAATACAAAAAGAAGAGTGTCAGTATTCCACTTACCATGGTGGTCGACATGACGTCATGTTATGAACCTGTGTACACATTCCTGACATCGGGGAAGAGGCACAGACGTAATATATAAAATTTTAAAATCCAAACTGCTGAAGAACGTCGCAACGTGCGTAAAAAAACAAGCAATGGATCATTTGTGTCGTAAACCAGATATGTATCTGACATAAACAATCCATTAAATAAATGTAAACATTTGAAATGATTCCATTTACTTATACATATATATATCAGTTGATATCAGTTGTTTATCATAACAATGAAAGAAAGAGACGTGTTGTCAAAAATGATTCTAAATCTTACAATTGATAAAGTAAACTAGACATACTCTAGAGCGAATATCTAAAACTAACTTAGTTTTACTGTTTAACGTTCAGATTGTCATATCGGGCGTAGTAAACAAACCACTGAAATGAGCTTTCCTTTATTCATTCAATCTATGTACAGGATCTTTATGGGCTGGTGTCTTGGGCGTGGAGAACATTTGGGTAACGAGGACGCAGTGAGACTAAGAGATTAGAGAATGTGTGGCGGGCGATAACGAGAAAAGTATTCATAGTAAGGTCTATGACGGGCTCGCTATGATACAATTGCTGTTTAGCGAGACCTCGGAGAGCAGTCAGCTAGGCTGTGGACGTGCCGAAACGCTTAAATGGCCATTTCATTACAGATGTATCGTAATATATCCAACTCATTGACCTTAAACGACTTCATCTTGTGCATGATAACGTAGATAACACACACAAATGATTATTTTAGTTTCATCATTTTTTTCTTACAGAAGAATTTTACGAACATGTTTATGTAAATGCCAATTTATCTCAAGTGCGTCCAACCATGATATAGTGTTCTGTTAATATTTAGATTAATTTTCAACCCTAAGATCCCAATAAAAGTTTTAAAGGAATAAACATACTTTCCGAACTAGTTTTACCATCTCTCCATATTTTTCATTTTTAGTGTTACTTCCAAAATAAACTAAATGACCACATCATGCGAAGAGCAATAATAAGTTAGGGTTTGGGAGGGACCTACTTGATATCATTGTACTTTCTTGTATGTTTTTTACTGATTGTTTGAACAATTGTAAATTTATTTAATTCAAGCCCTCTCCAAAATGTTTATCAAATGATTTGAATTGTCCATTCTACAAACTACCATAGTTGATACTTAACTGAAAGAATGTCTTCGATCTCTCATTACGAGAGCTGCCTTTTCCATGAATGGCGGAGGGTAATACACATGTATTGTTTTGTATCTCGAAACATAATTTGTAAAGACCATAACAAAAGCTCAGATGAAATATACTGAGGAAAATAATACGAATGATTAAAATCCTGGTTGATAATAGATTTGTTGAGTTTTGTGGAAAGATTTTCCAGCAGATTGGTGACACTCCTATTGGGACCAAAATGGGCCCCACTTTTAGCCGACTTATTTGAGATGCTCAATATGTCGAGGAGCTTATCGTACCTTGTAACTAAAATCTTGCCACTTTGGGGTGCACGATGTATATCGATAGACACAACACCCTTCAACATCGGCTGCGCACCTCGATCTGTACTTAAACTATGACGATCACTGGCAGTTTACTACTAATTAAGCTATACGATAAATGTGACTATTTCGATTTTTCGATCGTGACTTTTCACTTTCTTAATAGTAAAATCCCTACTTCTCCAACATATGGTGTTTACATGTTGCAGTTAATTTGTTGTTCTATGTCTTGGCCGAGATTTTCGTGAAATATATTGGCTGCTGAAGAACAAGTTTGCGATACAGGGATTCGAGATGCAGATATATATTAATGTTTTATGGTCGTTGTCTTAGTCTGATTGAGAGGCATTCTGTATCATTCTGTATCTTTGTATGATTTAAAGCCAGTGTTATTATGCTCATTAATATACCTGTTTGTTGTGATTGAGAATGATGACAGTTTACACTTTGAGGGTATGGCATTATGGGTGTCGTCGATGAAGCAGAATACGCTTACTCTTCCTGAACAGCTGGTCGTATTCTCTTGTACTTTTATAAAGGTCTACGTGACATATTTCCTTTCTTCATAGTTCGTCCCTAGTTTATATTGATGTCGTATTATGTTTATGTTGGCGCTTAAGTATTTTCTGATGTGTTTAAACACGACATCTGATGTTACTTTTATTATTAACAATTATTGTGATTGACGTTCAGCGTTATGTTGGGTTGTCCTGCTGGCTCGGCCTCAAGCAGTATATTTAAGTGTGATAGCACTAGAAAGTCGGCAACTGTTTCGCATTATTGCAGTGGGTCTTACACGAACAAATCGCAACCCGCAAAACCCACAAACATTCACCTCATACATTCACATGCAGCGAGTTTCAGTCCTTAAGGATCTACACTAAATCACAGGTCCGCTGAAAACAGTATCTATCGATAATGAGACCAACAACAACTTTAAACACATTGCAAACAGCGACGTCAAATCCTTCTAGATCTTCTTCAAATGACCTTACTTGTTTGCTAGGAGAAGAGGTTAAACTAGAGCAAAACCATTTTACCCTTTTCAGAACGTGGTTATAATTCATCAAAATCAATCCGTTCGATGATAATTACCATGTGTCCCCAGTGGAGCTATATTGATGGAACTGCACTCGCCACTCGGATCCGCTGATGAAAGAGTGCAAAGCTATTCAATACGCTATCTGAAAAACACACTGGAAAAACTTAAGCGGAGTTTTGCCAAGCTACGTACGCTGACCTAGATAGGAAAATATCGGGATACTAGAGTGAGATTATCTGATGGACGTAATTCATAAAATCCATAAAATTCTGGCAATACGTTGATAAGTGTGTGTGAGGTGACGTAACACACACATATGCTGCACCTTTGAAATTTAGTTATAGATACAGTATGCCGAAAAACAATAATTAAACTGCATCATGCAGCTGTTTCGTCCTCCTAGTGACTCTTCAGTGATGCTACATGTAGAGGCCAAAAGGGTGGGATCCAAAATTTCTAAACTAATGTAGAAGCAGAAGGGTATGGTGCGTAAACCCCTTTAATTTATGAATTTAAAAGTAAAATTAAACTAGTTCTGTATAAATCCTTACTTCGAAAATGTGTATATTAACATCGTTTATTGGTAAGAAAATCACGATTTGATATTTCAACCGTTTTCAAAATAACGAATATGTTTTTCAACTGTTTCCAAATAACGACTATGTATTTCAACCGTTTCAAAAGAAAAAAATGTGTTGCTGGTTAACATATGACAGTCATTTGTAGAACACCCTTTTGCGTGTAAATTTAATTTTCAAAATAAGTATCATTAATGTAATAAATGTCGCCCTCTCTTCAAATTCTGATCACCTTCATTATAGGGTTCGACGATTTAAGATACATATAATTTTTTATATCAATTGATTTGAGATTTGCGTATTTTAGTACGTAATCTGCATATGTTCTTAAGGCATAATGTAGATGTATCTTTAAGCATTAAACTGTTAGGTATTTATGATGTATCTGGAAAAAAACAGCTTTGTAAAGTAAACACCATAACGTTGATTTAAATACCATACAAAGACATAAAAATGCGAACATTTATAATGTATATTTGTTTCGTCATTTCTGTTCCTTTTTAAAAATATTAACAAGTTACATTCAAAATTTCTGCCCTTTTTCAGGCCACACAAAGTCAGTGTCTGGTGTTGTTTGTCAGACGGTTGTATATGAGGTTATCGAGTGTCTAATGATTTTCAAAAAAAAGACTGAAAGTTTGATAAGAAATGGTTTTAATTTTAACGCCGGAACTAATTTCGTGCATGGATAAATACAGTCAACACCGCCATCCGATATGATACTGTCCTCACGAATATTTTTAAATGCGATATGTGAGAAAAGAGGGAACACAAATTTTGAGAGGAACTGAGGCGTAAATGTAGGTATTTTGTTATTGCACTGAATCCTTCAGTGCCTGACAGTGTTTGAAGCATGCACAGGAGCTTGTCACAAATATTTGATATACACACGCCTGCGTATTTCAGATATGTGTTAAAGCTGATAAATTGAAGACATGCTTTATTTGTGTTCTTCTTTCATTTCATCGACGGAAGAAGACTGCAAAGGCTTCCTCGATGTCCATTATGTACCATAAAACATTCCATATCTATTTTTTTTTGGTTTTTCACGTTTACGATTGCATTGTCAATTCTCAATGCCGAGCAATATTTCATCAACCGTTACGTTTGTTTACGTTGGGTATTGCTGTTCCGGTCTGTGTTGCATTGATACACTTTGAATTGTGTCGCGTGATGCATGGTTTTAATAGTCGCATTAATGAAACAGCTCTAAAACAGGCTACGAGTATATAGTGACAATGTTATGTAAATGTAACCAAACTGTCCATACATATAGCACACTATCACACACGCATATATCATACATTTCAATGTCTGAAATTTAAAAAGGACGTTTACGAAATACGGAACAAACCATGACCACAAATATGTCCAATAACCATTGTTGGTAAGAGAACACAATTTTGAAATCTTTATAGGTTGGGTAATTTTTAACTGGATCTTCTCTGTTATCATCATTAGTTTGTTTACTATGGATCTAATGCAAATCCAACAAACATCTAGGGTTTTTTTTTTCTTTAAAATTAGTTGTTCTTTACAAATATTATCCTGGCTGTTTCGGGTGATTGAATGCGTCTGACTGTCTACGATAACTGGCCCTTGATCACTGGATCATAGGTTCATATCGTTACATGCGGCAGTCGCCATGTTCTGCCAGCTTGTTCTATGGGCACACTTAGTTTTACTTCAACCAACAAAACATAGCTGGCACGTAAGGATGTATAAGTGAGATGGCACTTAAAAGGACATAGGACAGTGGCAATGTCGTCGATGAAGCAGGTGAGGATTTGTCATCCGGAACACCTGTTCTTTTCTGATTTTTTATTCTTTTATTGGCAATAGTTTTCATGTCAATACACAGTGTAACACTGTTGTTTGGCCCTTGATGTCTCAGATTGTTGGTGGGCCGTTACACAGTACAATATATATAAACACAAACTCATATATCGAATTATATTGCGAGAAAGGACGTATACATTTTCAAACGAAAGTACTTGATTCCATCAATTCTCTCCTGATACCTTCAGTCTCCGTGTCTTTCCGTGGTTTAATACTATCTGGGCTTGCACCGACGTAACACACATGGATGAATAACGTACTTACGTATAATTATACTTGACATTAATTTCGATATGTAAAAGGAGAATTTGCTATCAAACTGTAATATCCAGAAACGCGGTAAAAACTCCTTTTAAAAAAGTAGTCATTACATTGTCCAGCTGGAGTTGCTTTGAGGATACATTCTCTATGTATATGATTTGATATTGTACATATTTGTATAAAGTGTGCCCTTGGGCATAGAGCCGTTATCTATACTTATGTTTATGTTTATGGTAAATGTCTATGGTGGACTACATACCTTCCTATAATAATCGTCCTACAAATTAAGGAAGCTTTTATCTTTGCACCACAGACAAAATGGACTAATGGGCATTCAATTGTTTTAATTTGTCAAATGTTTTTTTTTATGATTACAAAATTGTCTGTTAAGACGTTTAAGTCTTAATCCACAACCATAACAGTGACTTTGAGGGGCTATTTGTTTGATCGTCTTCTATTCCAAACAAGCTGCATTATCAAATGGACATAGTCATTTAAATTAGGTCGACATTTACAATATTGAAATTCGGTTTAGATAGTGATTTACTTTTAGCTTTACAATCTACACTCGCTAAATGGCATGGTTCTGTAGATAAGGTTGTTAAGTGTTCATCATGTTTGGCCATTTGCATTAAAATGAGGCTGCCATCTTCACAACGTAAAACGGCTTCCCAGCAAGCTTCCTGTCTACTATGACTAGCGTCCTGATACAGAAGGTATTTAACACTCGCAGCAAGGTGTGTAAACATGACAGTGTCATTGATACCGAGACTGTTTATTATAATATAACAGATCCAGAATTGCTTTTCGAAAAAAGAAGTCAGTATCTCTACTATTATAACCTACCAAAGTGTTGCTCCTTTCAAAAATATTTTACTTGTTTTCAGTTTAGCATACTGGATACATGGTGTGCTTTTTGCTGGTAATAACGAACATATGATGCCGACTTTTGACTGTTATCTCACTGAAACAACAAGCCGATGGCTATGGCTGCGAGCATACGATCCCGTCAAGTCCATATATCCTTTAATAATGCAAGGGGATCGACAACTACATTTTTTGCAAATTCTCATCTATTTTTCATAGCCCCTCATCTACCTAGCAGGAACAAACTGAAGGCCACAAGTGAGGCAGTCTCAATGAAACAGGAAGGGGATATTTGTGATCTCATCATTTCTCTTCTGTCTGAACATTTTTTTTTCTGAAGTGTTGCGTCTTTCACATTAGGATTGAAAGTCATTTTTTTTTTAACTTTCATAGTGCTTTGAAAGGTCAGCCGTTACATCCAGATAGGGCTTCATGCTGAATATGGATGTAACGGCTGATTTTTCATAGCATTATGAAAGTTAAGAAAATGACTTTCAATCCATATAGTTACATTTTTTTTACAATAGAACAATTGCTTAACTTCATTTCTATTTAATAGTCTATTACCTGCGTTTGTATATGTGTCGTAATTTAAACGACATTGGCGGAACAGCCCAGCTTGAATAAAATTGACGCAAATGATAATAATTAGTCATTTGAGCGTTTGACACAAGGGCATTATCCATGTTATTCGAAGCGGCGCGTCAACCAGCTTGATCTATGACGTCATAATTAAACCACGTGCTACGTCTCGATAACCATTGCTTTCATACTTTTATTAGAGGCATTTTTGCTGGTAATGTTCATAAAGTGGGTTGCAGCGCAAATGTTAATATATTATGTTCAAGCTGACGTTTGCCTTTTACCTTTCCGATATTATTTCCTTTGACATGTTTTGTTGACTTAAATGAGCTGAATCGATATCCTCTGAAATGATTGACCGTTAAGAATATATCAATAACACTTTTTGATTTGAAAATGCGAACAAACAGTTTTCCGTTTTTAAACGTAATAATGATTTTGGAAACAACATGTTAAAAACATCATATTATCACACATGAAATACTATCTAGAGATGTATCAGTACCTAGCAAGACAAGACAACGGAGTATTAACGTTGTAATATATATATAGGGATAGAACTACGTTTTTTTTTTTTTTTTGCAATTTTTATGCCAGTATGAAAGAAAATCTGTTATTTTATATTCTTATATAGAGATGAAACAATCGGTATGGAAATATATACGTATGTAATCGTGATCCCTTAGCTGTGGACAAAATAGTGTATTTCGCTTTGATTTGTGTTTTTTTTTATGTTTACGGTAACAAAATTCTAAAAAAAAAATTACCGATAAATTATTGATAAATTATATAGACAAAGCATCCTCTCTCCAAAAGTACACCTTTCTATATGCTCCAAATAGCTAATAACATATGAAGACATTTCCGAACAAAAAAAAGTTGGTACGGGAAAGATGAAAAGCTTAGGACCCCAAGCGATTCAATGAGTTAAGGAGGCGCAAACAAAAATACCTTCGATTCGACAGTGGCTTTATTACCTTTCTCTTACAACATTCAATGTGACAGGGAGGAATTCCCGCCGAGACGAGAGTGACTACGCCCAAGGTGCCTTTATAATATCATATAAATGACTAGACTAGCTTTCACAGCATACCTATGTAATATGTGTTTTAAAAACGTATTTTAAAAATCTACACACATATTTTGATGCCGTAACACAGTATATATTTTTTTGTTATGGGTACATGTATCATCGGAAGAAAGTAAATGTATATAATGAGTGTCGGCTTACGGCACAAACAAGACATGTGGGGATGATGTGAATTTTTTTTAAACCTAACAGTCCTTGAGGCGTAACGTCTTTCATTGCAACACATATTCAATTAAAAAAAAAACGCAGCGCCATCCAAACCATAACCCAAACATAAAATTTATTAAACTAGAAACAAAAAAGGAAATATTTACACGCAGACCATTGAAAACAGTACATATGAAAATAAGAGTAGGTGTTTTGAAAGAGCAATCATCTTCTGCCTCATCGACGACACTCGCAATCTAGGTCACATCAAATTAACATAGTATCCTACAGTAAGCAATATCTGTTTGGTATGGTTTATTAGATTTTAAATGATGGGTGTACTTCCCGGTCACATGATACTTACGACGGGTTGACTGCCCGGTCACATGATACTGACGACGGGTAGGCTGCCCGGTCACATGATACTTACGACGGGTTGACTGCCCGGTCACATGATACTGACGATGGATATATTGCCCGGTTACATAATACAGACGATGGGTGAAGCAACGGTCAATGATACTGACGATGGGTGAAGCAACGGTCAATGATACTGACGATGGGTGGAGCTAGTCACATGATACGGACGACGGGTGGAATGCCCGGTCACATGATACTGACGACATATGTTTTGCCCGGTTACATGATACTGACGATGGGTTAAGATACGGTCAGGTGATACTGACGATAGGTGAAGCAACGGTCACATGTTACTGACGATTGGTGAAGGCCCGGTCACATGTTACTGACGATTGGTGAAGCTACGGTCACATGATACTGAGGATTGGTGAAGGCCCGGTCACATGTTACTGATGATTGGTGAAGGCCCGGTCACATGTTACTGACGATTGGTGAAGGCCCGGTCACATGTTACTGACGATTGGTGAAGGCCCGGTCACATGTTACTGACGATTGGTGAAGGCCCGGTCACATGTTACTGACGATTGGTGAAGGCCCGGTCACATGTAACTGACGATTGGTGAAGCTACGGTCACATGATACGGACGACGGGTGGAATGCCCGGTCACATGATACTGACGATATATGTTTTGCCCGGTCACCAAATACAGACGATGGGTGCTGCAAAGGTCACATGATACTGACGATGGGTTAAGATACGGTCACATGATACTGACGATAGGTGAAGCAACGGTTGCATGATATTGGTGATGGGTGAAGCCTCGGTCACATGATACTTACGATTGGTGAAGGCCCGGTCACATGATACTGACGATGGGTGAAGCTACGGTCACATGATACTGACGATAAGTGAAGCCCTGGTCACATGATACTGACGACGGGTGAAGTTACGGTCACATGCTACTGACGATAGGTGAAGCTCTGGTCACATGATACTGACGATGGGTGAAGTTACGGTCACATGCTACTGACGATAGGTGAACCGCCGGTCGCATGATGCTGACGATTGGTTAACTTCCCGGTCACATGATACTGACGACGGGTAGGCTGCCCGGTCACATGATACTGACGATGGATGAAGCCCCGGTCACATGATACTGACGACGGATAGGCTGCCCGGTCACATGATATTAACGATGAGCGAACTCCCCGGTCACATGATACTGACGACGGGTAGGCTGCCCGGTCACATGATACTGACGACGGGTAGGCTGCCCGGTCACATGATACTGACGATGGATGAAGCCCCGGTCACATGATACTGACGACGGGTAGGCTGCCCGGTCACATGATACTGACGATGGATGAAGCCCCGGTCACATGATATTGACGATGGGGAACTCCCCGGTCACACTATACTTAAGGCGGATGTACTGCCCAGTCACATTATACTGACTACCAATGTACTAACATTGAAATTTGTTTTCAAATGTAATGATTGGGGCAAAAGATATATCTTTAAATTTAATGGTCGAACAAAGACAAAAATAAAAGCAAACAAGTACTAAGCAAAACAGACATAACATATTCTAACTTAAACATGTATGTCTGCTCTCCACGAACTAGCACAGGTTATCAATAGACGGCTGATGTATTTCTGTAGACGAAATGTCAGACAGTTAGGGACCCCTGAACAGCTGAAGCGCCATAATATACTTACATTGATGCTTCAGACGCTACATTGATCATATGCATACAGAAGCAGACAACGCTGTCACGGACCTGCATATAAAGATACATATGACAGAAATGTGATAAAAGGGTTATCCGGCGGATAAAATTCTGCAATGTGTTCTCGTGCGATCGCAGAGGAAGCGTTGGGAATAACAATAGCGGTATTTGTATACAGACACCTTACTGATGTATAGCGCTGATATGCAATAAGCTCAATGTATCAGTGTGCCTGTTTTAGAACAGGAGAACAAAGGTCAAAGACTTTGACGAACATTATGTTATAAGGAAAGGACAAAAGCTATGCTGCAACTACTGTGGTCCCTATGGAGGTATCGAATTAATACATATGGACATTGCGATGTCTTCACACACTATAGTTGTCTGTTTACGTTACTTTTACGGCATGCAATTACTCAAATCTGTCACTCTGTTGTACCGATATGTGTCCAATTCATCAAGGGATAAACACAGACACTTGCGAAATATGTATTGAACTGAACAGTTTCGCTTGGAGTCAGATGGGATTTTCGCTTTGCCAATTACTATTTACAGCATAGTAAACCTCTCAAGGCAAATAACGTGTACAGCTGTAGTCGATAAATTGATATTCTGGCTTTACTTGAATTTAACAAAAATCAGACACATACTTTCCTCCCGTGAGTGCTGTTATTCAAAATATCTTTCTAATTTTAGAATTTGATACATCAGGATAATGACATCTCATTTAAGCTATTGTTTTAAGAATTTAAGAATTTTAGCAAAATGTCGTTCTATCTTTGAAATACTTATCGTAAAATACAATTTATTATTGAATTATTTTTGTTTGTGTTTGTATGTTTTTTTTCTTTTTGTTTGTTTGTTTGTTTGTTTTTTTTTTCTTAAATCTAAATGCGTTATGATCTATTTGATATCATGTACAGTTTCCGTTCATGTTTGTGAAAACAGTGCGATAGAAAAACTGTAGTTAATCAGAATACTAGTCTAAATAGCATATAAATGGTATTGCAGAATCATTTCTTAGACACTCTATCATCAAATTGTCACAAATTGTTTCACATAGTTAACTGAAGACAGCCTGGCTTATGTTTGTACTACGTTATCCTCACGTGTTGTGGCACTTTAAATCGACACAATGTCATGTCTGTCGCATGGATGCTTACATGGACATATCGCAGCCCCCCAAGTCTTGCCAGAGGAAAACTAGTGCTGCATTAAAAATGGACAACATACACCATCATTTCCAGCAATGCATCATAAACATGTTGTATGCCTCTTACATTAATCCACATTCAGTAAAGTGTATGTTTATACCCTACAACGAAACAATGCCTATTATTGTGTGCAGCTGAACTGCTGTATTTTTTTCATCAGTTTCAACTGTGTGGGATTTGTTAATTATAATTATTGTACATCCATTGGAATAAATATTCAACGTTTGTTGAAGGATTTTCACATCCATGACGTAGTGGATGAGATCGACGTTCTCGTCTTTTAGCATAAAGTGCACCTACACAAAAAATACAAAACTCTAGGATGTGACTAGAATAGAACCCGTATATTTATCTCATGAGGGCTAAAGCATATTCAGAAAAATGTCCAATGTTTTTCATGCACAAAGGCAATTGGTTTTTCGGTTAATCAAATAATAAAGAAAAAGAATTGAAAATTCCTAGCCGCAACAGAAAGCGAAAAGAAGTATTGCCTGTGACTACTTCACGTCAGTGTTATTGTTCCTAGCGTTTAGAAAAACGATATTGTAACACAATTTCCTTAAAAATCGGAAGCAAAGAGAAATGATTTTCAAAGGCAACACTTATATACAGCAGTCAATTGATTTGGACTTTCTACATTGTTTTACGTTCTAACGACAATGTAAGTAGACATTCACATAGGAAAACAGGTGTTACAATATATTAAAGTGAATAACTGTTTTTCTATCATTAATTGAAAATATAGTTATATACGTTGTTAAGTATTCTTTTTTTTAAACAGAGAATACCAAAGCGTCAACAAAACCATTATCCTAACTCAAAATCGATTAAACTAGAGGCAAAATATGAACAAAGGAAAGATTAATATAAAGACTCTCGTACACGTTAAAGAGAATACTAGTAGTAGTTCCGGATTTTCACATTTGAGAAATCAATTCACCAACAATCAAAGTCACTGTGTTTGACCATGGGGTCCAAAGCTAAAGGATTGCTGATTTTGGGAAACACATCCCTTAAACGGGTCCTTGCTGTCAGTGTTACAGGTCAAACTTGGATGGCGCTAATGATACTTGTGGTGTAAGGACTTGGGTAACCATGGGTACTAGTATGTAAAATCGCAAGTGACCCCTTCAGGCCCATGTGCCTCTTGTTGTTGTAAATATGACATAAATAAAATAACTAACAATGATTTAAAAAAAATCTCTCGTGTGGCGTACGCTTTGATATTTTTTACTCGTGCACAAACATTAGCCTCACTCGTGAAATACATATTTGTACTTTGATATTCCTAGACACTAACAATATCCTACATGTCTCATATTAGTTTTCGCTATTCTGCCTACAAACATATCTTGCCTAAACAGAAAACAAAATGAAGATAAGAACAGAAGTGAAAAGCACTTAAGGATAAAAATATTCATGACATTTATGACCCAAACAAATAGTTTTATTAGTGCTTTTTGCATTTCAGTCTGACCTGTAATGGACCTACATCATCGATACGTATGTCATAGGTATTTAACTTCAGCTTTTAGGTACCACGCTGCACTGTATCATATATAGAATTAGTATAATCTACAGTTTGGTCGTAGATAGGAAAAGCGAGATGGGATGCTTTCGTTTGTCTTGTTAGGGCGCATAAATATCTTATCGTTGTATTGCGTCTTCTTGTCCGACGGTTTTTACGCTAGTAATCCACTTTTCCATAGTCCTGAATTGACAGAATCTATAATCATTAGCTCCTTGATACAATTATCCATTAATCATGACGTTTGTAGAAACAATAACAACAGAGGCTTTACTTATTGTCCCACGATAGTGGTCATTGAGAAGAACTTGTGACAAAAGAAACGACTCTGATTGTAAGATTGCTTTTACTTAATAACAGGCTGTTGCTCCACGGATGTAGTATCTACACCAAAACATCTTCGTGGAATGAAATATTTCTCAATTAATGCGTGTTAATTAGCACTAGAACACATACATTATAAGGGAACGCTCTCTCAAAAACTGGTGAATTTAGAGGTGTATCCTTATAGCTATGGAATGGTAACATTCAACATTTCAGTTGCCCGGATGTCTATCCTTGTGCGTCTGTGCCCTTTCCGTCTTCCGGTGATATCGGTTTTAACTTTCAGCTTAGAATGTTTTCTTTGATTTGATTTTGTGTAAAACGTTAAAACATTTTAGGACGTACCTCCATGTGCGGTGTTTAATCGGGTTTGTGTGATGAGCACCTTGCAATTGTTTGCATCTGATGGCGACTCATAGTGCTATCTCACTGAAATACCATACTGAAGGCACCTGTTACAGCATTCCATCCGATCGCATTATACCGACTACGTATAAACAAGTTTTTGGTTTGTCTGGGCTAAGGGAGAGAACTTATAACCCGAATCAAAGTTGAAGTAACCTTCAATAGAAAGCAATCAGTAATTGCCAGGAATATTGTGAAAGTTCACTTGTTTGCGTGTTTGCGTAGGCTCATACCTTTCATTTCTCCTTTTATGTTATCAGAACATGTTTAGTTTATAATTAATGATTTAGTGTTGTGTGTCATTAAATAGCATTTTTGACATGCTCTTGTATTAAATACAGTTACTCACAAACGCATTATTTTCATCCAACTCACAGCACTATCAGCCAGAGAGGACGACAAGTTTTTTCTATCGCGATTTCGCTGACTTTATATATTTTTCTTCAAAATACAAAAAAAAAAACAGATTTGACGTGAACTGTCTAGTTTTTGCTGTCCGCGAATTTGATTCAAGTTCTTGCAAATGACAGTGAATTGCTATCATACAACGATATCGACACGAGTTGCTCTTGTGCTATTGATAATGTGCTATCTATCAATTCCCAAGAGAGCTCTTTACAAATCAGTTCAAAAGCATGACTCGTTACCAAAGGATAGCAAATGTGTTTAAAGCAAATCAAACAGTTGCATTTAACAGCTCAAATAAAACTGTTATGGAAATGGCACTAGCAGATAATTGAAAAGTGAATCAGAGTATTTGAAAGGATATCAATCATGATTCTAATTTAATTCGTTTCGTCAATGGATTAATATGGCTGTTGAAAGCCTGGTACCTTAACGCCGCCTATTACGGTTCGGATATTGCTGATTTATCAAAAGGTTTTTTTGAATTATTCTTAACACATCTTCATTGTTTTCGTGTTGAAGTCGATTTCATTACTCGCGGTTTGTCACATTTGAAAGCTTGAAGCGCAATTGAAATCGAATATTTCATAACCTCATTTATTTTACAAGTACATTAGGCATTTGTATTCAAATTGAAACATTGTATTTCATTTTTATTGATGAGTTTTGATAGAAAACCAAGTTATAAGCAGAAGAATTATGA
This sequence comes from Mimachlamys varia, assembly GCA_947623455.1. Taxonomy (NCBI): domain Eukaryota; kingdom Metazoa; phylum Mollusca; class Bivalvia; order Pectinida; family Pectinidae; genus Mimachlamys; species Mimachlamys varia. The sequence continues at coordinate 13,651,213 of OX392542.1, read as the reverse complement.
ACGGAACATGTAGATGCTCAATCCTTCCAGAAACAGAAAAAAATGACCTGAAGTTAACAAACATCATGAGAAGGCTGGTTTACACAGCATTTATAATTAAGAAGACGTCTATTGATGCGAAAAAAATTAAATTAGATTGCTAAGCATATTGATTAATCTTCCAATTTCCAAAAAAGTAGGATTGAAGCCTTTTTTTCGTCTTTACCATATGGACGTATAATAAAAGGAACAGCATAGCATAGCAGCACTATGATGAGTATCACATTCCTTCATACCATCGCTGTAGGATGTTAAAAACAAACCATATTGACTGCATCAGGACAAAAAAGGTATCACGAACAAAAAGCATAAGAAAAAAATAAAATATCCGAGAGTGCCGAAATATTTACACAAAACCCTCGTAAAAAACATGAGAATAAGGCAAGGTGTTCTAGAAGAGTAAGCGTCTTCTGCTTCATCGACGACACCCGACATGTACATCTTGGTCATATCAAAGTAAACATCAATCCTCAAAATGAGAACTGAATGATCATTGTCAATTACAACAAGTAAGCATACTAATAAGCATATATACTCCAAAACGTCCATCTTCATATCACTCAAAAATAAAGAATATTTTTCGATGAGATCAAGATGGCGACCATAAAACTGAAGCTTGCGCTAATAGTCTCCATCAACCTGCATATAACACTCACAACCTATAACTAACAGCAATAATTCACATAATGCAGTAATAAGTACAGGAATGACAATTACTGGTTCAATTTTTCGAAACTCTACATAGGTCTGTTGTTTGTAATTATGTGTTATAAGAGAATTGTGTGATTTTCATTTGTTCTATTGATGAAACAGAAAAGTATTACTGTGCTATCACAAGAGGCCGAGACACCAACATACCATATATCTGGCATATATATATACACATACAGTTCACCTGAAGACACATTTTTCAAAGATGACGTAACACATACATGCTACACCTTTAAATTTAGTAATAGATACAGTATGCCGAAAAAATGAATTAAACTGCATCATACAGCTGTTTCGTCCTCCTGGGACTCTTCAGTGATGCTAGCGCCCAAAGCTGTTGATACTGCATTTAACGTGATAAAACTAAACAATTTGGTATGTATCTTACTCCCGTTACATTCTGTTTTTGTTCTCATTGGTGTTTCGGGCATACGACTATGTGTATTGCAATGACGTCAGTCCATCCACGTATACATTGGGTTTGATGGTCTATATGATTACAACTTGAAATCAAATATGATGCTACTTGATACAAAACAGGACGAAGAAGTTGCAAACACAATTCTTAAAAGTACGTTTTTCTTATCTGAAACGCCCATTGCACGTATTTCCAAAACAACACCCTATACATCCCTTCAGACCCATCATCCAGCAACAGCAAATTAAGTAACATTTTATTTGATTTACTTAATTCACTTACGACGCTGAGCGTGCTACTCCCTCGAGTTGTTTATTCTCAGTCGTCCTTGTTTGTATTAGTGTATCCCTGACTGACACACACGCTTGTTTTCTATCTCATTCTCAGTTTTCTTTTCCTCCTGTGACATCTTCTCAACACTGTTAAAACGAACCTGTTGACAAAATAATCAGCCGTCGTGGATTTACACGGGCAGACTAGGCAATAAGATTCAAAAGTAATGTAGTGAAAGTTATATGCATGATGTACGGTCGATACTAGTTTATCGAAAGCTCAAATGTCAGCTAGGATATGCACGTCACTAGCTTACAACATCATTGGCTTCAACACATCTGAAAATCGAAGATTGCAGTTTGACGTCCCTGAAGAAGGTGTGGTTTATATCACGAGTTGCCATTAGAAATCGGTTTGCAATACTGTACAGTTACATATTTTAGCGTTTTCGCACTGAATGCATTTGCTCAAATTGAGACTTTGCTGTTTATGTATATTGCTTTTTACACTAAACATTAACCAAATAATGTACCAGATATAGACAAAAGTCCTCGTGTAACTTTTTCTCTTGTTGATTGGTATGATGAGATCTGATTCAGTTTTATTATCTTATACGTCCAATTGACAGCTAAGTGTATGCGATGTTGGTGTATGTGTTGAATGCGAGTGTGTTTGGGAGGCTGCGATAAATGCAGGTAAGCCTCATTGCGATAGTGCGGATCTGACGCCAATTTAAAGTGCTACCACACAAAAATGTATACTGCCGAAGGCCCATAGCATACAAAACACCTCCACCAGACACATTATACTGAGAACAGGTGAAACAGTCGACTCAATCCACCAGTGATGAGCGTCAAGCACGAGTAGTTACTACTATTGTTTTTAGCTTCAATAAATGATCTATCCTATGTATCATCGTGAGTTCTGATCTTTGTCGATAGTGTATAGTTTATTTATTTTCTTTTTGTATTTTCAAATGGTCCGTCTAAAATGTAGAGCCATAAAACAGCGCAAAAGCTAAACATTCAAAAAACATTAATATACACCAAGTAGCAAACATTTAAAATCTGTAAAATGTGTCTAAATATATCAAACAGTAGACTTATGGAAAATAATGTTTGATGTAGAATATAGGTATGTGTATACTTTTCCTAGATTGGTTTTACTTTCGTGATTTTTGTAAAGTTGTGTACAATTTGAAAACTTGCACATCAAGGAGTTTTTAAAAGGGATTTTAGCCAATGTCTCGAAATGAAATCCAGGCATAAGTATAGAGGCTTCCATTCCTCAGATGTATATAGGATGGACTAAGTGTATTGTGGTAGGGCAACAGTAACAACCATAGGCGGATCCAGGATTTCGGGTTAGAGGGGGCGTACATTTTTTTCTGAAATGAACTTTTAGTATAAACAGTATTTTAGCTTCCAAAAATTTGACACAGTTGTTTAAAATAATAAAATATATTGGGGATTGGAAAACAAGCTGAAAGCTTATATAAATTCCTCTCACCGGGAATATTACAAGCAATGTTATGACTGGCCGAACACACTTTTATGTATGGGGTGTTCGGCCTCTCATCCATATTGAGTTCACAACAACATCATAAAATGCATCTTTGTTGTTCACACGAAGAGTGTTCGAAAAGTTTTGCACGCACCGTTTACTCGAGTATCACGTGATTTACGTGCATTAAACCAGTACGAACCACACGGACCTGAGAACTTGTTACAGCTAGTTTTTAACATAAACTAGGGTGTTTAGAGTAATTTTACACTTTTGTGGGGTTTAGATCAATTTTCGATAAAAATGCCCCCCTCAACGGTCATAAAGTCTAAAGAGTGGAAAGCTTTAAAAACCCCCTCAATGCACGTCAAATGTATCCTCCTTCCGTAGAAATAATCTCGATTTCCTCAAAAAATACGCGGAATGTCATTCGATGCCCATGTAAAGAGGAAGATAGATCATCTTTATTTCCCTTTTCACACAGGATTATGCAGAAAGTGACACTTTAGCAAACGAAAGACACGGACATTTGCGTGGTTTTTTTTTTTTTAGTAAATCAAGATTATTTCTGCGGATGGAGGATACATTTGGCGTGCATTAAGAGATTTTTAAAACAAACATTATCCATCTTTCCAACGGTACCAAGCCATTTTTCGTACCTCTACTAGTAATGTGATTTTTGATGCAAGAAATGTAGATGGGGTCAATTTTTCGGCCTGGAATGCTTTCCATCCTTTAGTCTTTATGGCCACAGAGGGAGTATTTTATCGAAAATTGATCTGAACCCCCAAAACGTGTACAATTACTATAAAAAACCTAAGGTTAGGTCCAGAACTAGCTGTAACAAATTCACAGGTCCCTGTGGTACGAACTAGTTCACTGCTCATCCCTGTATTGTGTGTATACATTTCATTAAAATCCACTAAACGGTTCCCTTCAGATGGTTTTCTAAATTTCGTTCTGGTCATGAATTGGTCGAAGATGCCCCTTACTCAGAAAGACTCTGGTCTGCGGTTACAAACAAATTGAATGTCAATAAAATCAAGTAAATCATTGAGAAAGACTCACGTTATACGGTCAGACAACTAGCACGAATGACAATCTTGGGTTTAGCATCTGTTCATTTCTTTCAGAAGAAAAAATCTTAAGGTTAGGAAAATAAGTGCTCGTTGTATCCAACATTTACTCACTGACGAGCAGAAACGTACACGGATACAAATGGCTAAGAGATGCTGAAAAACCCAAAACTATCAGAAAAGGGGCATTTGATAGTCTCATACTGGGTGATGAAACATTGGTGCATTTTTATGAGCCTAAGAGGAAAGTTGACAATAGGGTTTGAGCTTTTAAACATGCCAAAATGCCCAGTATTGCTAAACAAACACTAACAGCAAAGAAGGTGTTATACGTACGCAATTTTCTTAAGAAATATAGTTGACAAATCATGCAAATTGCTGTTCGAAAAGGTAGGGTATCTGGAAGCTTACATAAAAATGTAGTTCTGTCCAATTGTTACATGACAATGCCCAAGTCCACAAATCGAATATTTTTAAGGTAACTAGAAAAAAGCATTCAAATTGTAATATATGAAAAGAATTATAAACTGTGTAAGTCTGATTTGGGGCGTAGCCCCGAATTTTTTATAAATATTTCTACCCGATATATGGTTCGCAATGCTATCTGATGATGAAATTCTTAGTTGTAATTCTTGGACAAATTGGTCACTTGACAAATTTTAGTGGGGGCGCGCGCCGGCTGCGACCCCCTCTGGATCCGCCGATGACAACATTTTATCATGTTTGGGAAACCGAATCCCGGTTTACGCACTGACCCTTGTGCTTCTACATAAGGTTATAAACCTTTTGGTCCCAAGCATCACTGAAGACTCCTAGGAGGACGAAACAGCTGTATTATGCAGTTTAATTGATTTTTTCGGCATACAGTATAAAAAGGTGCAGCATATGTGTGTGTTACGTCATCTTAATACGGGTGTATTTCAGTGTGATTCTTTTTGTTGCAATTTTGTTTTCACTAACGTAACACAACTGGTGCCAGTGTTGAGAGTGAGGCGACAGGTGGCAGTAATGGGAGTGAGGCGACATGTGGCAGTGTTGGGAGTGAGGCGACAGGTGGCAGTGTTTGGAGTGAGGCGACAGGCGGCAGTGTTTGGAGTGAGGCGACAGGTGGCAGTGTTTGGAGTGAGGCGAAAGGTAGCAGTGTTTGGAGTGAGGCGACAGGTGGCAGTGTTGGGAGTTAGGCGACAGGTGGCAGTGTTAGGAGTGAGGCGACAGGCGGCAGTGTTGGGAGTGAGGCGACAGGTGGCAGTGTTGGGAGTGAGGCGACAGGCGGCAGTGTTGGGAGTGAGGCGACAGGTGGCAGTGTTGGGAGTGAGGCGACAGGTGGCAGTGTTGGGAGTGAGGCGACAGGTGGCAGTGTTGGGAGTGAGGCGACAGTCGGCAGTGTTGGGAGTGAGGCGACAGGTGGCAGTGTTGGGAGTGAGGCGACAGGCGGCAGTGTTGGGAGTGAGGCGACAGGTGGCAGTGTTGGGAGTGAGGCGACAGTCGGCAGTGTTGGGAGTGAGGCGACAGGTGGCAGTGTTGGGAGTGAGGCGACAGGCGGCAGTGTTGGGAGTGAGGCGACAGGTGACAGTGTTGGGAGTGAGGCGACAGGCGGCAGTGTTGGGAGTGAGGCGACAGGCGGCAGTGTTTGGAGTGAGGCGACAGGCGGCAGTTTTGGGAGTGAGGCGACAGGCGGCAGTGTTGGGAGTGAGGCGACAGGCGGCAGTGTTGGGAGTGAGGCGACAGGCGGCAGTGTTGGGAATGAGGCGACAGGTGGCAGTGTTGGGAGTGAGGCGACAGGTGGCAGTGTTGGGAGTGAGGCGACAGGTGGCAGTGTTGGGAGTGAGGCGACAGGTGGCAGTGTTGGGAGTGAGGCGACAGGTGGCAGTGTTGGGAGTGAGGCGACAGGTGACAGTGTTGGGAGTGAGGCGACAGGCGGCAGTGTTGGGAGTGAGGCGACAGGCGGCAGTGTTGGGAGTGAGGCGACAGGCGGCAGTGTTGGGAGTGAGGCGACAGGCGGCAGTTTTGGGAGTGAGGCGACAGGCGGCAGTGTTGGGAGTGAGGCGACAGGCGGCAGTGTTGGGAGTGAGGCGACAGGCGGCAGTGTTGGGAGTGAGGCGACAGGCGGCAGTGTTGGGAATGAGGCGACAGGTGGCAGTGTTGGGAGTGAGGCGACAGGTGGCAGTGTTGGGAGTGAGGCGACAGGTGGCAGTGTTGGGAGTGAGGCGACAGGTGGCAGTGTTGGGAGTGAGGCGACAGGTGGCAGTGTTGGGAGTGAGGCGACAGGTGACAGTGTTGGGAGTGAGGCGACAGGCGGCAGTGTTGGGAGTGAGGCGACAGGCGGCAGTGTTGGGAGTGAGGCGACAGGCGGCAGTGTTGGGAGTGAGGCGACAGGTGGCAGTGTTGGGAGTGAGGCGACAGGCGGCAGTGTTGGGAGTGAGGCGACAGGCGGCAGTGTTGGGAGTGAGGCGACAGGCGGCAGTGTTGGGAGTGAGGCGACAGGCGGCAGTGTTGAGAGTGAGGCGACAGGTGGCAGTGTTGAGAGTGAGGCGAAACAACATGGAGCTAGTACGTCTTACCCGTGTTGTTTGATTGTCTAAGTTAAATTGTATCTTTAAAAAGCTTATTTTAAACATACATTTCTTCCACAAACAGGACTCAATATAATTGTTCAGGGGTGTTAAGGACAACATATAATCCAAATATGATGTTTTTTTTTATTCACCAATGTCGGAAATAAGGATTTCTTACCGTATATAGCCTGATGATAGTTTCAATAATTAATGGAACATTACGTAATTGCGAAAATTATATTCGTGTAATAATATGACAAGTGGGATATAATTCGGAGTATAAAAGCATCATATCAGCATCGTCGCAAGCAAGCATGTTTCTATGAAATACTATTTAAAAAGTTCTGGTGTTTCGGCAAATTGATCGTTTAGAAACGATTATGTTTGTATAATGACTTGACACTGATGTATCTCATTTTATTACTCCACATATTTTAAGTTGATACGGAGTCAATACACGCGAAAATTAAATATATAATCCAAATCTCTGATTTTTTTTTTTTTTGTTAATTTAGGTAATTTGGGTAAAAGTTACAAAAATTTATACCCGAGAAAAAAACCTGCTGTACGCTTTTTACTTGTACTTGTGTAACAAATTTAGTCAGATGTAATATATTTTAAATATCGCTCCTTCATTTGGGTTATCAAATTTTATAAAAGGAACTTGTAAAGCTATTGAAACATTTATTTAAGCAGAAAAAAACTTTTATTGTTAAGAGTAGCAAACCTACGGAAGCGTATTGCTGCCCCGTTAGTTTTTTCGAGTTAATATCTCAAAAATTTCGAGTTATTTTCTCGAAATATCAGGTTATTATTTCACAATTCGCGCTAACATTTTTAAATGTTGGATTAGTAAGTCGAAATTCCGAGTTATTGTCTCGAAATTTCAAGTTGTATCTTACAATATCAAGTTAATAAGTCGAAATTTCGAAAATACAAAATGATATCTCGAAACATCTAGTTAAAAAACGGATGTGACAGCAATACACTTCCGTACAAAACAGTATGTTTTTTTGTATACATGGGAATACTGTAGGTACTAATGAAAGCTACTCTATTGACAATATCTGAGGTCACGAGGTCAAAGGTCTCGATATAATTGCGTTATTAGAATGTTTTTTAATCACAGAAATGATAGACATGCTATGTAAACATGTATACAACATTGTGACAAACTTGGTGACGGATGTATTTTATTTTTTAAATGGCTAGTTATTGCAGAATAATACGCGTTTGGGACACTTACATTCATTTCTTTGCTATATTAGCATGTATGTATATTCGACTTAAATAGTGCTTTAATCACCTTTATCGCAACACCTGTATGTCAAATAGTAATACAGAGTTTATTTGATATTTCTGATAAATGTGATATGCAACTATATACTGCAGAAATAGCGCAAAAGCGCTACTGTTAACGCTTCGGTATTCTCTTATTTAATGTTACAATGTTAACGCTTCGGTATTCTCTTATTTAATGTTACAATGTTAACGCTTCGGTATTCTCTTATTTGATGTTACAATGTTAACGCTTCGGTTTTCTCTTATTTGATGTTACAATGTTAACGCTTCGGTATTCTCTTATTTAATGTTACAATGTTAACGCTTCGGTATTCTCTTATTTAATGTTACAATGTTAACGCTTCGGTATTCTCTTATTTAATGTTACAATGTTAACGCTTCGGTATTCTCTTATTTAATGTTACAATGTTAACGCTTCGGTATTCTCTTATTTAATGTTACAATGTTAACGCTTCGGTATTCTCTTATTTAATGTTACAATGTTAACGCTTCGGTATTCTCTTATTTAATGTTACAATGTTAACGCTTCGGTATTCTCTTATTTAATGTTACAATGCTACTTTGTTTGCATATGCAACTCTGAATAAAGTATCTTGTAGAGGTAACGAGGTCAAAGTTCACAGTAGCGCTGATCTATGTCATTGTCGTTTCGTATCAAAAATGTAAAATTATAATGTTTGAGATGTTTATGTACCTCCAGGGAGAGCTTGTATAGCCTTGCCTACTGCTCAATCCCTTTAAATCTTATTGATTTAATAAGATATTTTGAAATTAACTGTAGCGGTTTTTATCTTTTCCATCAGCCTGATGGTAGTTGTTCATTTCCAATATACATATTGATATGTTTCGACTTGTTTGTTTGCCCCTACAAGGGCAACACACAATCAGAATGCGTCGGTATAGGCCTTCCCAAAAGTGTTGTTATTCCCCTTGATAGGCCAAAATGGTGGATACAAAATGAACCACTGGAAAGTGTTTTTGTGATGATTTGGCGCCATGTGACAATCGGATGACGTAATTCCCATTGTGACGTCCTACTTACATGACGCAAATTGGTTTCAAAAACACTTTCCAATGTAGTCGCGCTAGGTAAACAAGGGAGATAACAACACTTTTGAGATAGGCATATTATTTAGCCATAGGCGACAGTTCTAGTTTGGTGTACGGAAGACGATAAGCAGGAAATGCTTAGCCTGTGTTTACATCAATGTTTACATTATTAGCTAACATAAAACAAATCCCGTTCAATGTCGTAGGCGTATTGCATCTACACTTAAAACAACCATAAAGTATGCAATGTTATGTAATCAATATCTACTTACCAGTTCTTGTTATCTTCCCAGCATTTATCTTTCCATACGTCTAGATCGAGTGAAGTGTTTCCGGGACTGTAGGTAACCATATACCTAAAAAGAAGTGGAATTCTACTGTTAATAAATGGATAACAAACCATCAATGATTAACACTTTAGTGTTTTCTCTGGAGATAAAAACTGTGCCAACGTGCTGCATTTAGCACAACATCTAGTAATTAAGTCTGTGATAAGGCCACATTTAGAGTTTTGATGCCATTACTCGAGAAATCAATCTTATTATTTCTGTGTTGCACCAAGAGACACTTTCGTGTGTGTGGACTGTGGAAAAATGGGCCATTAACAGAGACTAGTTCACGTTTTATTAACCTAAGAAGGACCCCCCCTACTCAGCGCATGTATACAACAGTACTGCTCTCTCAAATCCTGTGCATTGATAAGGTTGCCTTACAAGCGCGAGCTGTAGGAAAGTTCCATTTGGCAGTAGCAGCGGTATAGCATCGGGCTGGAGAGCCAAGGGTCGCGAGTTCGAGCCCCAACGACGGCACTATCTTTATCACTTTTCCTTGTTCTATTACAAACCGTGGCCAATAGCAGACAGAAGAGTATCCCTTCATTTACAATTGTTTTCATCTCTCTCACCTGTTCAAGATTTCTCTGTCAACCCCTATAGTATGACAGATTGCACGAGTTGACAACAATGTAGTCAACAATATAAAGACGTCACGACAACAATATAATGACGTCACGACAACAATATAAAGACGTCACGACAACAATATAATGACGGCACGACAACAATATAATGACGGCACGACAACAATATAATGATGTCACGACAACAATATAATGACGTCACGACAATAATATAATGACGTCACGACAACAATATAATGACGTCACGACTACCATATAATGACGTAACGACAACAATACTAGTACGCAAAGGCAACAATTCAATCACGCGCCAGCCTTCTGGTGTATTGGTCATGATACTTTCGTTAAAAATACATAATGATGGGAGAACAATAATCATCAACGTTGAGGTTGCGACAGAGAAATTTCCAACCCTCGGGAAAATATTTTTTTAAGTATATTGCCCCTTGGGTCGGCGATTTCTCTGCCACACCCTCAAAGTAGGGGAAGAATATATTATTCACACACCAATGCTACAGTGTACCTTGACCAATAGATAAGTTGGATTGTATTAGGAATGTAGACATAATTATTGTAAGCATATGCAGACGGTATGCTTGTTTATTTCATCTCTTACAGTATCGGGAATATGATGCTAGACAAACAAACAGATATTTGAAATGAAAAGAAAAGCATTTTAATGTCATTGTTAAAAAATTGCTGTTATTGTATTTTTGATACGTTGCTTTTCGAATATGCGATGGTTTGTTATCAGAAACCAAACCTGACGGTGGAATCAAGCCAAGACATTCGCGATTTGAAATGCTTGTTGATATCTTGAATTGGAAGGAAATTAAATGTTGACGAACGACAATGGCGCACAATGGATTTTGTGTCGGGATAACCTATTTCTTCAGATGTCGTTAATCTTCATGCTTGATGTGTCGGTGGCGCCCTGGTCAATCGCAAAATGATTACAAGTAAAATTCGAAAGATATTTTTCAAATTATTCTTTGCCTTTGGGAATTCGTGCGGTAATGTTTTTCTTGTCAAAATAATCCGACTAAGATCCATCTCCGTCACTCCAAGTATTATTAAGATCATTCAGATTATTCAGGATAGAATCCACGAGATTCATAAAAGTACATAAATGAAATAAAAACGAGGAAAACTATTAAAATAATAATTGTTTATCTTTTTAAATGCTTTTGAGACAATTCAATCTTTGTGCTACAGTTCAACAATGTGTATCTATGATATATTGAAATGACGTAAAGACACATCCAACTTTTATCCCGGCGGGTTAGATGTCTAACAGACCAATCAATGTCAGTGTCATAAAAGACAAGTCTACACTTGAGTGATGTGTACCTTGCCTAGAAGTTGTGCGGTGGTTCTAACTTGCTTTTTTTTTCGTCCTATGTGTGTTGTCGAGAAAATGACCTTTTACAAGTTCTGTTGCAAATTCGTATGGTCAACAAATTCAGAAAATTCAAAATATTATGTTATATTTACATTGTGTTGCCTTTGCTTATATATCATTAGTAAACCAAATTGTAGTATATCAAAACGTACATTTCAATTTGCAATGCCGCATCACAGGACGTTATTCTGACGCTATGTTGGACTACGTTATATCCAAGCTTTGTACTCCGCCTCAGCTAACATGGAAAGGTGCCTTGGAATTAATCGCTTAGATGACATTGATTTATATCAGGTTATTATGACGTCATTTCTGGCGCCAAGTTGAACTTGGTTACGTCAACGCTTTATATTTACACCTCTCCCTTCTTGTGCTTAGTAAACTCTGACTGCGAATATATTAGCGTATACGCAGTGAAAAAAGGCTCGGCGGATTGATATTTGTTCAAATATGGCGTCGTTCACGCTTCAGAAAAATAAGTATTCGCTGACGGCCATTGTTTGGTTTCTACAATATTTTGAAACATGGAACATATATCGAATCAGTTTCTTTTGATTAAACAATAAATAATTTCTAGCAAACTTTTGATTCCAAATGATGCGAATTCGAAATTATTTGACGGTAACGCAAACATGGCGCGCCCTGCAATTGTGATGTCTGATGTCGGACCGCGTCACAGCCAGATCACTGTGTCAATGCGTGTACATAACGACCATTATAAATAAAGAAATAAATTCGACTTGCTAGAAATATTATTAAATACCAAATTTACATATGATGTTATGAAGAAAAATAGTGTTGTTCACAGTGTATTTTCTAAATCTACCAATATATTGATGAAATTCAATGGGACTATATTATCTTAGCAACCACGGCCGTCGTAGTTACCATCTTAGCAACCCGCTTCGAATGCTTTTTCTTCGTATAGCATTTGGAAAATAATAATGGTATACATATAAGGATTGTACCTCATTTTGACTGCGTATACGGTAGTATGCCCGCAGTTTTCAACGAACATATTCACTATGGAGCGCTAACGTATACGCAGTCAAAATGAGGTACAATTCTTATGTACTCCGCCTCAGATAGCATGTATAATGGCTTTGAAGCAATAACTTAAATGATTCAAATCAGGCTCTTCCAGTACACAAATACACACGGAAAATGGGAGAACGTTTTACGACTTTATCCCAAAGAAATAGACACAGGCATGTTAAAAAAATATCCTTAACGGACCACATTCTATTTATCTGTCACCAAAATTGTATTCATATCGACTGTATACTACATCTGGTAACGGTCCAATGCTTAAATACTTGTTCTTACATCACTAAACCACTTGTGGCCTAGATCACACAGCCACGAGTTGGAGGTACAAACATTCCACGAGTATGAGACATATTTGTGTGACGAAGGCACAAAGGGCCTGTTTCCAGTAATGTTAATTCTCCATAGGAGCCTGCCCCCGTATAATTTCTTATCTAGCTCAACTACAGTTTTTTTTCTTTTCCGAAGAATAATTTTACACCTTTCCGACACCCGGATTTCATAATTTCAGTGAAAATGTATTTTTATAAAGTTGTCATTTTGAGCTTTAAAGACATAAGGTCGTAAATAAAAGATGGTTATCTCGAAATTGTAATTAGCAACATAGTATAATTTTTTTTTGATAAATATTTGCAAAACATCGTGTTTATTCATAAAACATAAAAAAAAAATTCTCGGATGAAAATGCTCTTGCAGAGACACAATTAGGGAAAAAATGCCATAAAATTGCAATTTTCTCCCGTTATATAGTTTTGGATGCAAATTTCCATCACAAAATCGGATAGAGCTTAACTTGTTTCATTTGTGTACCAAAAATCAGCTAATTCCATGTGGTGGAACGTTCTCATATCTCCGCCTGAATGTGGTTGTAAATTGAAAGAAAAGGGGAAATGAGTAACAACCTTGTCTGAAACCCTATTATATAGCTTATTATATACAAAATTTTATATTGAATATCAGAGCGATTATTTTCATGACTGTTTTATGATATCTAACGACTAAATAAACAGTATCGATATAAATATTTACACTGAGGACACCCTGATACATGAATACTTTTCTATCTCAAGTTGTCCTCTTCTGAATTTTCTGATCGTGTGACCTTAAACATTTATCCGTATCTTGTCTTTGTCTATACGTTTACGGAATCATTGACTCGACGCTAGCTATTCTTGTCTCACTTTCCTTGTTTTATTGTCCCATCTCCAAAGCGTTGTGGCTCTGTCAGGGTTCTAAGTAATCAATCAATTCGTTATTATCACACATTTTCGCATAATTGTTCCACACTACTAAGTATAAGCTGTTTACAGCAATCATCGGTGGCTTGCTATTTTGTTACTTTATCGACGCTTCATAAACCAATCGTTATTGTTTCAAGATGGAGGGTAAATGTGTTGGAGAAGGCTGTCAACTATACTTCAAGAAACGAAGTGGCAATAAGAACAGAAGTGCACGCAATGTTAATAGTCCACAATATTAATGGCTCCTAGATACGCTGGTGCAACAGGGATTGTTGTCAGCAAAGGAACTTGCACTCATTTGCCAGAAGTGCTACATGAAGTATCTTCGGAACAAAAATCAGCCTGAACCTGAAACCGAGGAGAACAAGGAAATAGAGGAAGAAGACGACTCCCCGTCCCATATCCTGCCGTTGCTGACCCTTCATGATCTTTTGAATGGATCATCTTCACACAAAAAATGCTGTCTCTGTCTTGTTACCTTTGCAATAAATGGAACAAAATCAAAGACATCACCTGATCTATTCACACAATCTGTGGTGCCCCACCTCATCCCGCGTCTGCTCCATTCACCTTATTGGTAACGACTTAGATCCGTCTACAGAGGTAGTCCTTGATGGTAGAGGTTCCTTGGAATCTCAGTTACCATCAAAATCGTCCGAAATCATTAATGACCTCTTAGAAGTGTCGCACGTCCTTTCACAGAACCAGTCTGCGTTTGCAATAAGCTTTTCTTCTCTTGATGACTTGGCATGCATGGCCTGGACAGGTTGGTCCAAAGATCAGTTCCTCGAAATCCACTCGCACTGTTCCCCATATCTTTCATCTGGTATATATACCAAGACTACACACGATGCTCTACTACTGTTCTGGGTAAAACTGAAAACCGACATTTCCTGGAGTCAGTGTTCTTCTCCTTTTGGAATTTCCAAGTCAAGTGTGTCCAAAACTTTCCACTCCATAGTACAGGCATTAGACACATCGATAGACCCACAATTTCTAGGTCCGGATCACTTGACAAGAGAACAGTTGCTGGGGCACAATACTGTCCTTTCAGAAGCATTTTTTGGAGATAAAGTCACTGCCATATTAGATGGCACCTATATTTATATCCAGAAAAGCTTCAACCACAAGCTCCAGAGAATGTCTTACTATAGCCAGAAGAAGAGAAACTATCTCAAATTCCTGAGCATCGCCTTACTAGATGGCTACATTCTGGACACAGTAGGACCATTCACTGGCAGCGAAAATGATGCTGCAATTACAAAAGATGTCATGGACAAGCTAGTTACTTGGCTACAACCAGATGACAATGTTGTCGTTGACCAAGGTTTTAGAGATGTCCTACAAGTTCTCGAAGCCTCTGGTCTCAATGCTAGCATGCCGTCATACCTGAAACACGGTCAAAGTCAACATTCTGACGTCCAAGCAAATCTTGACAGAACTATCACCAAATCGAGGTGGATTGCGGAATCCTATCATGGTCGTCTGAAACACTGGACGTTCTTCCGACAGCTTTATCAATGTCATTGAAGCTTTGCTTCGAACCGTCACAGCCTGTCTGAATGGTTATAGAGGACCGATCTACCAGAGATCTCCAGAGAGAGATGCCAAAGATAGGCTAATGGCTGAACGTATGAAGGACCGTTTGACAACACCGAATGGTTTAGCTCAGAGAGTCAAGACAGATCCGGATCTATCTAGACGGGCAAGGTCCGATTTTGTCAAGATAGATACATCTTCCGTACTGTTTCCCCGTCTCGATCTCGATTACTTGAGAACCATTACGTGTGGAACGTATCAGATATATCTGGCTCCTGGTTACATCGCCGAACATTTAAGTGATGACGGAGACTATGAGGTGCGGCTTTACCAGCACTCCCCCCAGACCTTCTCCGATGTCAAATACATTAGCGATACAAAATCCAAACGAAATATAACGTTTGGGTACGGTTCACCGTTTCACCTGATGATGAGGCCCCAATAAAAGACTACTACTGCTAGTGCCCAGATGGAGAGAGAACGATGGGAATGTGTGCGCACATCTCCAGTATCTTGTACTACAATTGTACCTTGGGTATTACAGGGCGCTGGAAAACCCTCGACCATTACAACCACAGGTAAAGAAATTCCGACAAAACTTGAAATAATTTTCCATGCGGCAACACAGTGCATATATCAAAAGTATGTTTGGGGCTCGATATGAAAGATCCCCGTTACCATGTGACTCACCAAACTTATAAATATAGGTATTATACAATCGCCCGTAGCTATGAACACTCTCGTAAATGCAAAAACCAACCAAAATCATAAGGAACACGTTTTGTGTGTTGTTCTGTCTATTTGTCAGCCAATGTCCACGGGGACTTGTGAAGAAGCCATCTTGGATTTCTTTCATGAAAAAGTGTTTCTCTCACTTTTTTTCATATCTGTGTACATATTCTCAACATACCGAGCAAATACTCTCGTGTTTTTGTTAATTATCTAAAGAAAGTCGAAAATCGGCAATTCAACCATAGGCTAATTCAACCCAAGATTTGAAAATGTTCCACCACTTACATTTTGATGATTTTTCCTCTCATCAATAGCATATTACGTACTGTTTGAAGGATAAAAATTGGTTTGCATCCAACGCCAAAAAAAAGGTGTATTCTCTCAAAAACCCAGTTTTTGTGTCTAAAATGTTATCATCGAAAATGGCATTTTTGAGATTGTTTCTTCCATAAAACAGCCAAATGGCGCAATAGAAACATGATTTTTTGTCACAATCATGCCATGAATGTATTCTTTACGGTGACTATCATTTGATTAGATTTTAATTAATATTTTACATAACATGCACATTTTATCAACACTTAGACAGCTTCTGAAAGGTACAACTTTGAGGAGCCATAAAAAACAAACCAAGTGACCTAAATCTTTATACTTTATAGATTTGTGACCACAACGGCATGAGCAATGCACCGCCAACAGGAAATTTGAATCGGAGAAGGGGCCATTTTGGAAACAGGCCCTTTGAACCCTGTTCGGGCTCTCGTCGACACTGACCCGATGTATGTACGACAATCTTGTTTACAGCCGACGCACAGACGATGAATACACGACACTATATGTGACGACTTAACTACGAGACATATCCGAGTAAAGGCGACGTATGATGACGTCGGTATGGAAAAAACTCGCATTTTTATCTGGTAACAGTTCCTGGCTATTTTCCAATGAGACAACATCATAAAATAATGGCATATTAATTTGCTAATAGATTCCAAAGCGTCATTTTTTCGCAGAAATGGGAGAGACTGTCACTGAAGATGATCCTGTGATTGCAAAGCCGATTCCGTAAAAGAAGAGACGTTCTCACTTTCGATATCCAATTTAACAGCAAATTCTGTCCACTGTTTCTCGGAAATTAAAATCGAATTCAAAAGGACAAGGTAGCTAGTCTATGATTTAAAACAAATCGAATAAGCCAATTTTCGATTCAGTCCTTATTACAGTTTGCAAATGTTATTTTCGAACTATCATTTCGGAATATCAACACTCTGGCCTCTATTGCTAAGGTTGCGATACCCGAATTGTTAAAGTGTCCTGACATTCTACCACTATACATCCACCTCTTAGTTACGAGTTCGAAACCAACGTGGTGCATTTGCCAAGTACTGACAGTAAGTCGGTTTTTCTACTTGTACGCAGGCTTTCCTCCACCTCTAAAACCTGGTATGTCCTTAAGTGAGCCGGGCTGTTAATAGGCCGTAAAACAAAATAAACATCAGCTATTGCAAGCATGCTTGAGATGGACACAAGCTGAGAGGTAAGTTTGCTTTCAAGCAAAAGATGAACGTCATAGACGCCAAATTAACAAAAGAAAACTCTACAAAAAATTACCAAATAAATGATACTCATCAGTTTGAAATCAAACAAAATGTTTAAACATATTCCTTACGCAAAATTTTACACCGCGTCCTTAATGGTATTTGATTATGGATCGTAGTAAGGAAAATAATCAACACAATTGCAGCCTTTTAAAAGTGTTAACAAGTATTATTTTCTTTTCATTTGATATTGATCACTCTTGTTTTGGCCTGATGTTTACGTGGGGGTTGTAGAGGCTTAGTTTAAGGGGAAACCGAAATATCCGAAGAAACCTGGCGTGGCCGGCAAGTGACCCTTAACCTTTCCATGTCAGCTAAGGGAATCAAGCCTCGGCCGCCCTGGTGAAAGGCAAGTGTGGTATCCATGTAGATTGGTCGTGTTCACTAGGATTAAAGGGGAGACATGAATAGGTTTGACTGTGATCAGACATCTTTAAAAGAGCAATAACCCCTGGTCAAACATTGACGACGCCATGATACTATTCTGTAGCGCATGCATACACAGTGGAAACGTGCTTTGTGCAGATTAATTTTTTTTTTAAATAAACATGCGTATTTTATAAAGTGGCAAACACACATTAAGTATACTATGCGTGGACGTGTGTTAATGAGTTGACAGTCATACACTAAAAAAGTTTTGATTAAACATAATTATAGCGGGTATTCAAAATAGATGTCCTAGCTCTGAGGACCAATCGTATTTCTTGTGTACTTGCTACATTTATGTATATTCTTGTGATGCATTATATCTTCATTACTAAAATGTATTTACGACATTTTTTCTCTATTAAATATTTTTTTATTCGCGATTTTTATCTGAAATTTCAATTTTTCCTTTTCTAGACTCGTGTACCCATCGTTTCCCAGTGTAAATGATCAGTACTTTCTAGACTCGTATACCCATCGTTTCCCAGTGTAAATGATCAGTACTTTCTAGACTCGTATACCCATCGTTCCCCAGTGTACATGATGCGTACTTTCGGACAAGTAAGGTTGATAGATATGGTTATTTTGTTCGATGCCTAAGATTCTGTAACATAGTCTTATTGTTTGTCCTTTACGGGACAGTTCCATCCAGGCGATGGATTTGATTTAGCTTCTCTTCGTCTGAATAAGACAGTTTCTGATTCTTAAATACCGTTTTTAAAAAACGGTTCATCTTTATTCCCCTAGCAGTTAGATCGAAGAGCAAACAGCTTGGTTACTGTTGAAGAAGGTACATTGATCTTAAGGACTAGGTACAGCCATATTGGTTGTCACCTGGATGAAAATGGTAATATTGAAATTTTAATGTTTCCTTCAAATATATGGCATAAGCTTTATACCAGTATGTTTAATATTGATATAAAATACAGTTCAGCCCCAAAAATGAAAACAAATCTGTACTTAGGAAACAAATATGCAGTAAATAATATCCAAATGGGAGTGCGCAAATATTTTGCATATAGTTATTTGAAACATTTAAAAAAAAATGCAAAATTACTGCAATATTCATAGAATGATAGCCCAGTGTTAAAATTTCGATATTAGCCTGTAAATCAGAGTATCAGGGAGAAATACACAGCTACCCCTTCTAAAAAATGTCGTCCATTGCATACTGTTTTCAGTTCAGGTAAAAGTAGTTACCTGTATCTCGTGGAGGTAATATAGGGGCATTATTTTTTATATTAAATAGGTCATTTGTCATGTAAATGTAAGTTTCGCGTCAAATAAATGTATAAAATTAAAATAATAACACCGACATAACGTAATTTACATTTAAAATATGGTTACCTTATTACTAATTAAGTTTTAGAAATGTATTTTGATACCCATGTGCCTCAACTGCCACACATGTTTACAATGGCAACAATTTACGCTAGCGATGTTTGACAGGTGCGAAGCCGAGAACGAATCGGTATAATCAGTGAGTTAATACTGTCCGATCCACGTGGAAGTGTATTATATATACGATTTCCACCAGCATATATACAACACAAGTTAAACTTTAATGACCATTCTTTCAAAAACACTGCCGGAAGTGCCAAAGAACATCTTTTCACGTGCTATATATTCGCCCATATTAAAGAAAACTGGCTATCGCTAAAAACAATTTATCGCGATAGAAATGGGCAGTTTTTGCTTTGTGACGATATACCAAGTAACATTAACCTTTACTGCATGCTTGAATCCACGTAAATTGTTAATTTTGTCGATGTTTCACCATGCCTCTAAGTCCGGCGTATGAATATCTAAAAAGTAATTAGTTCAAAATGGAGGGCAGTGGAGTACATTTTGCTACATGCAACGGGAAGATGTTTGATTTAAGAGATCTGACATAATGTCATAACTCGTCATACCCCAGACGGTAAGATTTTTGTTTTCGCTATGCGGCGTGCCACATAAATTTGTCGATCGGCGATGGAAATTTTAAAGATTTGACCCAGGTGTGATATTAAACAAACAAAAAATTATTGTCATTGTTTTTATTATCTTTCGCAGTATTCTCCAAACGTGCACGCGTTTTTAGGAATATAACACAAAATATCAGAGAAACTACCAAACGTACAAAAATATGGTTGGAATTATCGATTCTCCATCACAAAATGTACTTTGTGGTCTATTACTGTCATGTATTTTGCAGTATTTTGAAAAATAACTAGTTTTGGTAAAAAACATCTCCGCCATATTGAATTGTCCTGTACCTAGTCCTTAACCCAATGTTATTTTTGTATACAGAAAATACCAGTGTAGTGTCTACGTTATATGTATCTACTAGTGATTTTATATACAAGTTTGTAACTTTCCTTCATATCATTTCTCATCCCAAATTGTGATGGCAATATAAATATAACGATGTTCTTGTACACTATTATTTTATCAACAAATATTTATTTCAATCACATTAATCGTTCTATTTCCACTTCCCATGCATTGTTTGAAGCGAGTGGAACTGGCTTATTTAATTATATGTTAGTATATATATGGTCCGTTTTAATGTTTCCGGCTAACAGCTAACTGTTTCTGCTCTGTCACGTACACGTAACCTGTAAGACTAATCAGATGTGGGAACTGTGTTCACGTTACAATCCGTGCAGAACACGACTGTCACAAGTACCTTTGTTTGAAACATCCGGATCCTTGCATTCGTTTTAAACGATAATTAATATTTTTTTCGCTGACACGGTGTTTCAGAAATAAAAAACCCTCCTCCATGAAAAGTCTAACTATGATGATTAAATCAATAATTTAGTTATTCCAGTGTGTGTTACCTTTGCGCAGGGGAGATAATAATTGTACATACAGGGTAGAAAACGTTTATTTTACGTTCACTGTGAACAGGGGAGGTAAGTATAAACGAAAAATATGTAAATGAGTCTACGCTATAGTTTCCTATATGCGATATTTACTTATATAACAGTGTCGGATAGGGTGGATGGTGGGTGAGAACCATCACGACGTATAACTATTGAACACAAGAGACAAGTTGACCTGGTTTCGCTAATGTCGACGTGATCGGGAAGGTCCAGCATCCAATCACCCCTTCGTCCCTGCATTTGAATATGACTGACCTACCATGAGGCTGAAACTGCGATTTTTCCGCTACATACGATATACATGGGGAAGATTTAAACCGTACATAGCATATTTAGTTAACATCGCCCTCTAGCTTCGAGCTAGAGGGAATTTCTCTTTAGGTCAGTGAAAAGGGTGTCCATACAAGAACCTTGTGATCGAGTGTGGTAGCATACTACATTCCGTCTCCTGAGTTTCCGAAAGGTGTTCTTGATCCTCGTAACAGGGAATTAGAAAATGACTTTCAAAAGAGAGGAGAGTGTGTCATATTTTAATTGTACACGAAACTAGAGGGTGTACTGTATATTTTCCCGTCTAGCTCATCGATAGAGCATCGGAGCTGTCCGAAGGTGAAGGGTCGCGGTCTGGACCTAAGCAACGGCACCATCCTCACCTATTTTTCGGTCTATCACGCGAAAAAAAAACAGCAATTGCGTCTGGACAAAATGGACCAGAAATGTAATTCAAATGGGGACCACGCTTGACGTTTTCAGCCAGAGATATTTTATCCAAAAGTCATTGCAAAAGAAATGTTCGTACAAATTGCTGTCATTTTGGCAAAATATATAGATACTTAATTTGTAACAATAATGTAACTTTTAAGTAAACGGGATAAATTCTGAATAGCAATATTATTAAATGATATAAAAATTAGTAATCAAATGAAATCAAAGCGTATCGGGTACATTCTCTGATATTTTTGTTTTATTGTCAGTTAGCCCTTTTTACCACAAAGATTTTGTATCCAGGAGCTATGCTCCATGTCCTATTATACCTTTGTATGATTTATAAGGAAATAAAACAATATATGTTTACATTCACAAGACAATGCGTTTCAATTTGGCTTAAACTTTTCTAAAGTCTACATGTAATGCGAACAATTGTATCTACAAGGCGTACCTTCCCTTCGCTGTGACTTGAATATAAATAAAATTTGATGATCATGCATTAAGACGTTCGCAGTAAAATGTGAGTATTCATAATTTCGTCTTCAAAAGACTACAAAACTTTTCTTCAAAATACGTTTACTTAAACATCTTTATCCTAGCTGATGTATTCCTAAATTAAGCAAAACCCTTGAACTTAATTCTTCCGGCAGGAAATGAGTATATGGAATTCTTAAGAAGTTTTGTTCGGTAACATAAAGACAACCCTTTGCGTACTGCGTACATTAACCTTAATTTGAAGCTGCCTGTCAAATGAAGACAAGTGACAGCTTTGCTAGCAGGTCAAATCAGTCAAACGAATAACAGACCTACGTAATTGCATAGCACCGTATTGCAAAGGGCAAGACTTTTAGAATGATAGAAAAATCGATATAAATAAAATTTAACTAGCGTTGTTGGAACATAATAAAGGTTTGACAGACACCTTGATTAAAAGGGAAATTGTGCGAACTTTGCATTCCCTTCCATTTACTTCGTGTGTTTCGACCTTGAATTTAGAGTACTCGGTAGGCACCGAGACAAGATTATGTAACTAATGCAAAGACGTAATATTTGTTTATCTGTGCAAGTTTTCCTAGCTTAGGATGCACATAAATTTTGTGCATTTAATTACGAAACATTCGTTTAGGCTACAATTCAGCCCGTGCCTCGCAGGCTTAGAAATATAAATTTTTATACCAGATGACTTACATGCAGTGAACTACCAGATACGCAGGAAAATTTCTTCTGCTTCCAAAACCTGGCGCGTCCTTAAATGACCCGGGCTGTTATAAGAATGTTAACAAAATATACCAAACCAAACCGCAGAAAACTTATCTCGTATTGAAATACATTGTCAAATGTACAATACTAACAATTCAGACAGCTCTACTGAAAAGTGATGTATTCTCCTTTCAACGTCCTTGTTAGAAGGCAGATGTTATATATATTCAGCCAATCAGTGCGCGAGTTCGGTTGTCGGCCATTATATCCGACATCTTTCTCGGACATTGACCCGAGTGTAATTACGAACGCCAGTACAACAATGGAGAATTTCGCTCCTAGAAAACCTACAATATGCTTCTTTACTTAGGAATGTTATAATATTTATGTCTTTAACAAACTTAGAACATCTTTATTTGCTATACTGTACACGTTCAGTTCGAGTTCAGGGTGTGCAAACACCTACATCATATCAATAATCAACGTTTTGTTAATTAAGGAATGAAACTTATTTTTTCAACATTCATGAGGTCATAACAACATTGGCTTTCCTGGTAAATAACTTATGTCTTTGTTTTCAAAAGGCTATAATTCAATTTTGATGCGGAGTATCTTCATGTAACTGCAGTTCGATAGTGTAACGATCAAAATACCAGCTTTTACTCAGGGGATTGGAGAGGCAAGGTCAAATCGGGTCAAATAGGCAAATCTTTCAACAATCTTCTTATCAGGTAACCAAATTAGTGATTTAATTTGTATGGCAATCCTATTCCAACGAAGCTACCCTGACTTTTTACTTTCCATGTATATTCATCTGATTCTCGAAAGTAGTTGCAGTCATTGGCCCTTAATTTTTAATTTTTCATGTAAGCGTTTAAGATCACCCAATTTTACTTTTCTGAACCCACTGTTAAGGCCCCTCGTGATTTAAGTCCTATTCATCACGTTAAAAAAACACATGTCCAAATGATGCTTCATAGAAAATATGATTTGTCCTTTAGTTTTGAAGGAAACCATACACCGGGAGGCTGTTTTTTAAACGGTCTTTGATGTTGGGACATTAAACAAAATCAAAACCTACAAAACCTAAATTTGGACATTTTGTTGCCCCGTCCTTCAGTCACATATGTTTCGGACTGATCCCTTCATGCACTAATTATGCTTCACTTTATTATTTTCTTTCAATAAACAAGGTAAACTCTCTATATTTTGCATGCACATTGACAATAACAGATTTTCGATATCTGCATTATTAAGGTAGAGAATAATTACAATTTGCACTAATCACTGATTAAGCCAAACAACTTTTGAACAACTGGGCCCATACGTTTAACACATTTAAACAAAAGCCCATTAGAGATGCGACGTTGAAACATCGATTTAAAATCAAAATGTCCAGACACTGTCAGAAATGGTTTAGAATATCAATTCATATATCAGTGTTAACTCATCTTTAAATGGTTCCTATAGACCGGATTGGAACAGCATGTAATGGAACTGGTTAGCAAGTAGTCTGTTACGATGCCTTTATGAAGTGTTATTACGACTACATAATACGTCATCAGAGGGGAGAAAATCGTTAATATGGGTCCTGTGTAAAGTGTCCTGTCGCAACCGTTACTAGAGGATGTTAAGTGGCTTGAGTGGCTAGCAACGGGAGCCAACGAGATAGTGATTCTATATGACAACCCACGTGCTCGACCCTGTCAACCATTTGGCAACGGAGTGGCTTGAGTGTTGTAATCAGGTCTGACACAGACCGGACAGTAACAGGCAGTGAACTATCATGTGACGGAACAAGCGGTCAGACGGCCATTGACTGGCCATGCGGGGTTTCGGGAAGGGTAAAGTTTATTGGTTTATGATAACGAGTCCTATTAACAGCTAAGTTCATTTAAGGACGTGCGTCTACGGGTAATATATCTGCTGAGGGTTTTATTTGGGTTATTGGCTTGAACTTTGAAATCACCAACTAAGGTCACGAAGACTTGAACTCCTATGTGTGTATGTCATGCATCTACTGTCCTGTAGGAAGAATTGTACATGCTGCCCCAATTGCACGATCGTAAAGAGGCGACGACATTTGGAATCTTAAATCGTCTTTAAGACTGCTATATTCTATTCCCTAACGTCTCCATTGACTCTGCCTCACAATTGGCTGAAGTTTGGTGCTCGCCCTTGAAAGGAGAGAGAAAAACCAGATGGTAGTTACTACTTCCTGTTTGACGCTCAGCATTACGTGGGTGGAGCGACTGGTTCATCGGTTTTAGTATAATGTGACCGGATGAATTGTTATTATGAGGGGTTTTTTATTTTGTTTTACACTCTATCAATATCTGAGGTCACTTAAGGACTGTATCCTGGTGTATGCGATATGAGTAGGAGTCTTCGGCAGTACAACCAAAACCAAATTCTTTATAGTAACAGGTTTTTGTTTTTACGCCAATAGCCAATTGTTCGCAATACTACGTCGTTAACAACCGGAAATAATTTGGTCACGAATGTTTGGTCGGCCTATCATATCTTTTTCTTTGGACAGAACCAACTGCCTTCGTCAAATGGATGAACGGTAAACACACCGGTTTTTCTGACCTTCTGCTATTGAAATCTAGGTCATTGTTACTATAAATAAAATTTCGGCATCACCGCACTACATATTTCATGTTTTAACCGAATGTTATGAAACTTCACGCAAGCAGGGAAATTCGTGTCGTCTGGAATGCCTTTTTCATACCTTATAATAGGACAGCGAGTAAGACCGAATAATGGATCTACAGGTTTTATTGTTAGAAGTTTATGTTTATCTGAAGCCATACAAATTCTAATTTCTTCAGCTGTGAAAATAGTAGCCTTATTTGGTAGTCATGGTTTCAAATATAAATGTCATTTGTACATTCATGTTTTCATTTTGTGCTGTTTCGGGTAAAAGCTATATTCATGTGGTCTAAATCGATAACATTTGCAAGCATTTAGACGTAGCTGCATCTACAAATTAACCGTCTCGTGAATAAGACTGAATAATACCTAATAACACCGCAATTGTTTATTCAATTTTAGTTTAGACTCAGTGTGAATAGTTACTTCCAGTAGCTTTCATCTCATTCTTGGAGAATGTTCGATAACTCTTTCTTTTTAACTAGTTCTTACATGTACATGTACATGTATTTCACATGGGAAAGCAGATTGCTGAGAGCTACCACGCGACTGCGCATAGGCAATACAACTGTAATAAAAAAAACAAAATGAAAAATAAGACTGCTTTCAAATGTTTAAAGTAGTTTAATTCAGGTATGTATTGTGTCATTGATAAATAATTATTTTTTTGTTTTTAAAAAATCACGGCAAATTGATATAGATTATATAGATGAAAATACAACAAGTGATACGCACATTGATGATGATGCCTGTTGTTTATTATTGTTTGGGCATACATATCCCGCCCTGTCATTTGGCCTAAAAAGAATGCACACGGAGAAACGTCATGTACATTTAAGTTATATTTATCGCCTGTCAACCTTTAACAGACATCTACCTTTAGATATAAAACAGAGAATACCAAAGCGTCAACAAAACTTTAATCCGAACTCAAAACCGATTTAACTAGATACAAAATAGAAGCAAAGGAAACGTTTACATGGATACCCTCGTAAAAGACAAGAGAATAAGACAAGGTGTTCCGGAAGAGTAAGCTTCTTCTGTTTCATCGACGACACCCGCCATGTAAATCTTGGTCACATCCAGGTAAGCAAGTATCCTCAAAATGAGAACTGAGTCAGCATTGTCGATCACAAAAAGTTTAAGTAAGCACACTAATAAGCAAACTCAAAAACGTCAATCTTCATATCACATAATGATATGTAGAAGATTGTCCGCCTTGAAACGTGACTATATGTTAAATGCCCTACGTCTGAAATTTACATAGATCAGGTTTATGTAATAACTGTTTGATTAATGAAATGTTACTATTAAGAATATATATATAATTTAATCTTGTTTGAAACAAGTTTTTTTTCATTGGTTATTATGTTATCAGCCAATAACGTAGAAAATGACGTCGCCGTTTATAACGTCACTTTTGATTGGCTGATGCAGCAGCGTATTGATTTGTAAGAGAAAAGAGTCCAACAATAAAGTGAGGTTTCGCAGGGTATAGATTAAATTATAAGGATTAACTTGAATTTACTTTTTATGTTATGGGGTCATAACACAACAAATCGGAGTGTACTTTCATCATAAACCGCTTTACGGTTTATTTACACTCCGGCTTTTTTGTTTTTTGTTTTTTTTGTTGTTTTTTTATACCCCTATAACATAAAAATAGATTCAAGTTAATCATTAAATCAAAGACAGGATATTTCCAAACATACTGTTTTGTTTGCGGGTAATTCGTACATAACAATGTACAGATCTAGAGACGATAAGCAACAAACCAGTTGGCCGAAAAACACACAAAGTCGTCGTGTATGAAATATGTAAAATGTGTAATTCTGTCGTGTCAGTGTATCACCTGGAAATGATATTGATCATAATAATATTCCTCAAAGCCATTTAAAGG
Source organism: Mimachlamys varia (assembly GCA_947623455.1). Classification (NCBI taxonomy): domain Eukaryota; kingdom Metazoa; phylum Mollusca; class Bivalvia; order Pectinida; family Pectinidae; genus Mimachlamys; species Mimachlamys varia. Next base: position 13,624,049 of record OX392542.1, on the reverse strand, counting down.
TCTTCAGCACAACTATTTTGTTGAATTCAATCTCTTTCATTTTCCTGCACAAAAAACAAATCCTAGTGCTCAAAACAGTCTGCGTATGACAATGACAACTTATCGAATTGGAACAAAATGCTTCTTAAATGTTTTGACCCTGCAGGGGTTCCAAAATTTGGTCTCCATTTTGCATAACGTTGAATATACTTCCCATCTAATTTAAAGGCTAATATGCCCAAAACATTCCAAATAACCTACTACGACATTATGCGGGCATTTTACGGAAAATCAATAGGGACTCGTACTCCCTGCTTATTTGGTTATGGGACAATTACCCTCGGGTTACGTGCTTTTTAGTGATTTCACTGCAAGTAATGAAAAGACGCTCAGATAAAATTTCATAAACGTTGATAAAGACTGTGATGATTGTTTGAAGGAAATATTTGCTTTTTGTAGAAACACCGAGGGTCTATGTCTTGATTGCGGACACATAAGGATTGGTATAGCCCCGTGGTACTCATTTGCTGTTGTTGGAATAAAGCCTTTGGCAAACACTTCGATAAAAGACATTTCATTATTGCATTTTAATAAACAAATTTCATTTTCTTTTCTTCAAACTATTCTTCGGGTTTATTTCCTGATTTTGTGGTCCAAAATTATAATTTAACTCGTTCAGTCATACTTTTTATGTTCGCATCCCATTAATTAATCAGTGCATGTGCATTTTGTAATAAGAATCCTGAAAGCTTGTACATGACTTTATTTCGTTAAATCAAATGATTGACACATGTAATTAAGATACGCTTGACTTACATACATTTTTATAATGTGCACAAATAACGAACAGCTAACGTAATAAACAATTGTAAGACTGTTAGGTTTGGTTTTAATCAGTTAACGTCCGTAATAGGCGACTAAATTATATATTTTATTTTTAAACAAATTCTTCTTCCTAATGTCCTGATAATGAGCGCTAGGGTATTCTGTTTACCAATACTTCAGTGATGTGAGCTAGCACTTAAAATATACCACAGCCTCCCAAAAAACTGACGTAACACACACATGCGCTGCATTTTTAAAATTTAATAAAGATATAGTATGTCGAACAAAAATGCTTTTCCTATTTAGGGTTTCATAGTTTTATACTCAACATAGTGCTGAAGTATATGAAAGCACTGCTAATGAAATAACGCCCAGAATTACTATGCTAATTAGACGATTGATTTTCTCAGAAATGTTAGATTGAACATGGACTTTGCTATTACAACATAATCGGGTACTTTGACCAAATGTATACATTTTGTACATATCTATTTGAAGGTAATCTTCGTTAACATATCAACAAACTATGTTTGTTTTGCTACATTAGTTACTTTTGCTGCGACGTTTAGTCATTTTTGATATGTACTACATGTAAAAAAAGGCAACTAACCACATGATAACGAATTTAAAGACTGATGGATTGTTATATTGGGTTTAACGTCGGATCAAAACGGCTTTGTTAATGACGAGACGTTAATTAAAACAAGATGGAACAAAAGCGATCAATCGTGAGGGTCATTAAAAGGACGTGCATCCATATTTCCCACCTTTTGGCCACTAACACCACTGAAGAGTCCTAGGAGGACGAAACAGCTGCACGGTGCAGTCTAATTATTTTATTCGGCATGCTAAATATATTACTAAATTAAAAAGGTGAAGTATATGTGTGTATTACGTCATCTCTTTGTCATATACAGTATGTGTGCCGGGGACAGTATAAGTGTGTGTTACGTCATCTCTTTGTTATACACAGTATGTTTGCCGGGGACAGTATAAGTGTGTATTACGTCATCCCTTTGTTATACACAGTATGTTTGCCGGGTACGGCATATGTTGAGTGTTTCCTTTTTAAAGTGCTAATCTGATGCCGACTTTATAGTTCTACTTCACTTAAATAACATACCGAAGGAACCGAAAGGTACCACGCGTTGTACTCCCGTCATATTAAACAATGAACATGGGCTAGCTGCTTTCATCACTTTAACTGCTGCTTGCTAGGAGGGAATTGGATATCCCATGTAAAACAAAGAAATAGGAAATTGAAACAAATTGTGCTGGTTTTGAATTTGCTCATTAGTATGCTTACTTGTTCTTATTTTGAGGACTTTATGTTTACTTGGATGTGACCAAGATTTACATGGCGGGTGTGTTCGATTAAGGAGAAGGCACTTACTTACTCTTCCGGAACACATGGTCTTATTTTCTTGGTCTTTTACGAGGGTCTCCATGCAAATCTTTCCTGTGTTCATATATTGTTTTAGTATCTAGTTTAACCAATTTTGAGTTCGGTTTATGGTTTGGTAAACGTTTCGGTATTTCTTTTAAATAAATAAAGCAAAGTGCTAATTTAGTTACGTGTTTATTGTTCATCTGCAAGTGAAACATGAACAATCTGAAAAATCTAACATTTACAATGTTTTAGTATAGTGAGGGTGACAACGTGAACTACTTTCCCCTGCACAGAGTAACCCTTAAGCGGTTAATGATGTGTAAACATGCCTTTAATACCAAGGACAATTGAACCTGTCTGGCTCCGGTTTCATCAGCATTTCGTTACTTAAACTTCCGTATTTCTCCATAGGAAACCATTGCAGAATTTAAGAAAAACTCCTTAACTTTATAATGCTCCCTATGGGAATTTTGAAGTTAAGGAACGTTGACAAAACCAGGGCCAGGGCCACAATACGGACCCTTTGCAGATCCAGTTCGTCATATCCTCCTTTAATTTCGTATAAGGGATACTTCAGAAACAGAAATGAATCGTCTCCCATTTTACAACATTTCTGACATGTATCGTCGCTCCTATCTGCATTGTATATGTCCATAGTTATTCCCTAGGGACTCATCTTCGTCTGACCTTAGCTTTTATTATACGGACGTTTAACTCCTACCAATATAAAAAAGTGTACTTAACATTCTGTAGGTTTTACAATTTGAAAGGTGAAATGTGCATGAACGATCGATTCAGGTTTCATGATTGACATGAAAGGTAAATAAAACATGCATTGTCTGTATCACAAAAGTGCAGTAGAATAAAAATGCCTCTTCTTAAATTTCGTTTCCATTTTTTATCGACATTTTAAATTATGACGTCAATATGAAGGCCTTTGATTAAGGAGACATCAATGCGTATTGTTTATTTTTATATTTTTTTTGTAGTGCAACCATAAATGCCATGGTATTGTTTTCAATTGTCCAGTTTAATGTGCAACTGATATGAGATCTGCATTTAAAGTACCATAACATTTTTATCTTATGATTTTGAGTCTGTTGCACTTCGAAAATTGCTGGCCTGACAGATTTTTTTTTTCATTTTAGTACATACAATGTAAAATCGGAACAAAATTCAACTCACGAACATTTGGCGACAGAATGGCGTTAAGTAAGTGTTTTTAAGACATGGTATTCAAAACATTGTCTCGTCGTGGTCATTTCTTGTAGCGTTCAGTCGATTATGAAATGCGTGACAGCATTTATAATGTACTATTAACGTGTAAAACGTTTATTGACGTTTATAGGACAACAAAATCAAACAAAGGTTACAGTGTAAAACTTTAACAAAATGGACAACATGCACTTGTATTTCATAATATCTTCAAAATATACTAAACATATTTAGATGCTAAGGTTGGTGTGTAAATGTTACTGTACATTCCTGAATCATCGATCTAGTGGTTTATGCTCACGGAACACTTAGTTCATAGCAAAATTGAAATGCCAGTAAGCGCAATCCTAGTGGTTTAGAAGTTAAAATATTTTGACCTGGACATCAAAATAATCTGACTGCCATGTAACTATAATTTTGAATGACCTGCAATTAGGGTGGCTCTCCTTTGCATTCTTGAATGGGGATATACCCATGTCATTAAATCACCGTTCTCTGACGTAGTGTAAATGAACAAAAACATTGTTAGAGAAGGAATTGTATGAACAATTCAGTAAGTTTGTCAGTTGGAGCTTGAATGGCATATCATTTCTGCATTGAGATATTTTCCTATTTTAAAGACATCTCTGTAACTGTATGTTAAGTAAAAGGAAGGCGACAACTAAATCGCAAAAGCCGTTTTAATACTTAACACATTTAGACAAGAAGGTCAAAAACGCAAGTTCTGTTTTCATCAAAATAAGTTAATTGAGTTAGTCTACTGGCATAATCTGTAAGCGTTTGTAGCATTGATGAAAAGGGAAAGTATTTCCGGGTAAGGCCGTATGTCACGACGAATAAATAATATTAGTAACCTGTTTACGAGGTTTGCGCGCGAATCGCGTGCTATGTTGCAATTGGGACACCCTCTGCAGGTGCGCTGTAACGTGTAAGCAAGCTCAGTTATCTTGATAGCATTTTAAACCTCAACTGTAACTTTTCTTAACTCCTTCGATCCTTTTCAACAGAAAACAAACATGTACAATATACGCTAGTAGTGCGTGACGATTTTAACCGTATAAAGCATGCATGGCTGTTTGGTATCGCTGCGAAAGATGACGTTTTACTGTAAGCAGACACGAAACGGGCCAAGTTGTAGGTAACTTGTGATGGATGTCACAACGGATTTCAGACAATCATTACTTTAACTTTGTTATCCCCAGACAGAGATTAAATAGGAAATGGATTCGAGATGACCTGGTGCCATCAACACTATGCATTAATTCATTACTTCCCTGGTCATGTGTCACGGCGTATTACAGGATGCAGAAGCTGGCTTCCTTACGGCGTACCCTAAGAGGAAGCCCTATATCTTACTTCATATCACGACTCATTCTGAAATGATCAATAAGCAACATTACAAAAAACGTATATACAGAGGCTTTTATACTGCCAACAGGTACTTTTTTCATAATGCTGACTTATCCATAGGAGAAAAATCCTAATATTTGATTCAAATATTTAACCTAAGAACTGATTTCTCTTCCATTATAAAATGACATATACTTAGATTTATTGAATGTAAGGCACTCTTGTAAGTTCCGGAAAGGAATATGTCTGTTGTTTTGGTTGAAGTTTGGATCATATTTTGTAAGAGCTTATGTCATTTTATAACGTGTTTTGCCGTGTGACATATGGTTTTATGAATACAGGAAGCAGTATGTTGGCGTATTTGCCTCCTAGCGATAGCTTGAATGGGGTTGTCAGTTTCGTAATGCTTACACCTTCAATTGTGCCTGGGCTTTGTCCATATACAATGTACGATGGCATTTCAGTTAAGTGATACTGGAAAAATTGTGATTTAGTTTCCAAGTCTTCCTTTGACTTTGTCTTTATTTAATCGCAGCTATTTCAAGAACGCAAATTTAACAGTATCAAACAACACTAGCATTAAAGTAAGGAATACGTGAGGAAATTACAGGAAAAGTGAGAAACCTTTTAAAAGACACATTTCAACAACCTTATTAGAGACACCACACATTGAAAAGGGTACATCATCAGTGACCTTCTCTTTCTGACGTTTGACATACGGAAAACTAATGGATTTATCTCCGATACATTGAGTCCGAATGGGACTGACATGAAGAAGACCGAACAGCTATCCCACGGTTTGAAAAAAGAGAAAAGGAAAAAGTACCTTGAAGCTTGTAAATGAGTTAAATTTAACAGATACGGCATTATTTGACAAAATGTTCACGTCCCCAAAGCATGTTTATATTGGAGAACTGGTCACCTTTTCGCAGTAGCAACCAAGGTCATTGTGTTAACATATTATTCTATTTAAGCATTTTGTAATTCGGAAATGTCTAGCACTTGTAGTCATACATTTATATTTAGGAATATAAATGTTTCTGTTTCTGAGATCAGCTCCGTATTAGGCCTTCAAAGGAATGTTATTGACATGGAATGGAGAGCTTTATCAATGAGCGCAGTTGTAAAATATACTTCCATTGCCGATTAAAATGTCTCATGTAAGGTAAGGGGTATTAGGGAAATCCCATTGGGTGCTGTGCTGATGATGCTTCATCCGAAAACCTGGACCGGAGTTTCTGCAACGTTTATGTTGACAGTGGTTAAGCATTGACAGACAGTGTTATGTAAACTTCTGCTTTGTAATTGTTTTGTAAAATAATATGTAGACAAAGGCCAAGTGATTATTCAGTGTCTTATATCGTCTTAAATCGTGTGAAAACAGTCTATGGGAAATTGCTTTTTTATATCATTACGTTACCAACTCAGTCCTCAGTCTGAAATCAAATTTCACGTTGATGTGCAATAAATCATATTTTAATGTCTCTATAATATGCATTATACAATTTGTTTGTTAAAACTTTCTGTAAGAATCTTTGAAGTATATAAGAAGCCTGATCACATCACATCTTCATCTTTTAATACTTGTCTCAACTACATTTTGATTGCAGTTTTTGGAAGACATTGCCTTCGTCTTGTCCTTTTAATATTGATATAACTTTATCCTGTCATTTGCTAAACGAACAAAACAGATGCCGAACCGTAACTTTAGAAACAAACTTTAATCATAAATGATTGGTTTCTGACCTGACATGTAAGAGCGTGTTTGAGTTTTTCATCATGGCCTATTTACTGGAGATTTGTGTACATGATGAAAATATATTACATAATGTATCGTATAGGACAGCATGTATTGGAAAGTAATATGATAAAATTGTATGGACCTATGTAGAAACATATTATCATTCTAAAAATAAAATGTATCGGAGGTGATAAATTGATGGGTGTTGTATGTGAAGGAATAACGCAATAAAATATTTTACTGAAAAAGAATACATACCTCATACTGTAAACGTACTTAATTTGGCGCAGTCAAATTTTAGCGCATTGTCAGATTTTGGCATATTAGCGCAATGATCAATTCGCGTATCCGTGGTAATTACTATATAAGAAGCATTTTAAACTCCAAAAAACGCAATCATATTTTAGCAAACTTAATATCTAAGCTCGAAGAGTGCAAAAATAAGATAACCGCGAAAATATATACGTTTACAGTATAACTTTGTCCACTTTTTGATTTACATGTACTTTTCAAGTTTGGTGAAAGCATTACATTGCTGTGTGCTGCTTCCTATTCGAAGAGGCGAAAACTGTTTGAGCACCTTAAGAAATAAGAAGAAGATACGTTTCTCTTGTGTTTCTTGAAAAACATGGAAGACACCAAAATTAATTAACAGCCTACCACGTAAGAAATGAACTCGTTTTCTTATCCGTTCTGTCTTCACGCCGCCGATATTGTGTAATATTCGTACTATTTCAGAATTGCAAGCACCTGCTTTCGTCCTTCTATAGGTAGAGCGTAAGTATTGTATCTACTTCCCCCATTGCAGGAACTAAAGGGACGCCTTAATGTTTAGTTTCGATATTTTCATTTCTTTCTCTTTGCTATTTCTTTCCTACGGTTGCCCTTGACAACGCCGCACTTTAACCTTTAGTTGACCACTCGTCCTGTTAGGAAGACTTTGGATTTTGATAACTGGTTGAGACATATCAGATTCTCAAATAAGATATCTAAAAGGATCTTGGCTCCCGCCATTGATATTCTTTCCCCTGAAATTTACCTCATGTTGTACTAGCCGGCCTCCGTGGCACGTTACCTCTGTATGACTAAAGTGTTTCATGACCCTTGCTTAAATCTAAGCAAAGTTATGTTTCGGAAACGAAACAAAAACCCAGATAAAGCAGAAACTATATGCTCAGTTGTAGGAATAATAAAAATAGTATTGTCAAACATACGGTGACTGTGTGAAAATTATACACGGTGATCATTGAACGCACGGTAGAATTGTTTGTAAACAGTTCTCTGTAGTATTGTATTACGTGTTATTTGTACGTTATATCTGATGCACGTTACCCTGTACCTTTGTAGTGCTAGCACGAAATTCCCAACGGAGAGGAGTTAGCCTTGGGTCAGTTTAACCGTTTGTAACTAGTGACCATTGAGAAGAGAGGACAGAGTTAATCTATGACGGAATGGTTGTCTAAACAATAGCGCAATGATTGTCACTGGCTTGTGTTAATTATACCCTGCAGGGAATTAATCAGAACTAGTAAATGTTCATATGTTGTTTTTCCCCCATTGAAATGGTTTGATCTTTGTAGCATGCATCGATAATTGATTTGGTAGGCGTGTGCAATGTTATGATATTTAAGTGAGATCTGATCTGAAAAGTGGTTGTTTATTTGCTCAACCATCCATATATTGCTGTTACTGTTACGATAACGTAGAAACCCAACAATATTGCGGGCATACGTGTTTAGTTTAGGATATTCTAGTTATGTTAAAGCGATCTAAAGTATCCATGATCAAATTCTTCATATAACCAAGTATTGGTAATAGTTGTAATGAACTAAATCGTTTCAATTGAATGGAATCAATACAGAGGAATTTTATTTTTGGTTTTTGTTTTGTTATTTTTTAAATAGCTCAACTGTCCATTTACCAAGCCGGATATTTAAGTCCAGTCTACGATATTAATGAAACTCCAACGAAATGTAGATGAGAAGATATATAAGAACCGATAGCACTTGGCCATGAAAATGAGGAACAATATATTAGACGTCCTGGCACTAGTATGCAATTGGTTATATGATCGCATACATTTGTTGGGAACTTTGTTGAGTCCTGGATGCAGTAAAACAAATGTAATATCATGGTTTACTCCTCAAAGGAAACTTTATCTCAGCCTTGGACCTCGGCGTTACAACAATTCAACAGAATACTGTGTAAACTGTAAAGACCTTATGGTCACTTTAGAGGGACCATGTGGTGTGCATCGTATTCGTACCACACTATATCGGACTGGATGCAGAACACTGCAAACTACTCAAACAAAAACGGTTCCGGATGACTTTTGGAAACTAGCGTCAGATTATTGATAGTATGGCAGAAATTCGACTATTTCGGCAAGAGCGAACGAACGGTGATAAGGCACCATTGACTCAACATTTAATGAAAATCGAATTTGATGTCATTAACATCATTAATATATTTTCAAGATAACATACCACCGTGCTTCCGATATTAAAGTACATCTATCATTTCCCACAGTAATTCGGTAGCAAAAATGAAACAGTGGAACATGGATGACCTTAGAATGGCTTCGGCAATCTGATTCCCAACATGAATCTCCGGGAGCTTTTCATGAAAGGTCCTAAGTATCGAGAGACTCCAGCCATTGAAAGGAATGTGAGTTTCAAGATTATTATGGACTCTGAGCAGGAATATGCCAGATAATGTGTTTAACGTAAACATGCTGAATTAGATACACTCTCAGAGTGGATGAAATCTACATAGAAAAGAATAAACGATTTGCAACACAAAAACAAAATTAAACACAAGTCGATATTTCTTGACCCCGATGTTCAAACAAAACTCAACGACCTACGAGATAAGGGTATATACGATCGAATAGATCGGCAAACCTCTTGATGTTTATAAACAACACATCGTCGATAGACCTGAAAGAAAAAGATTTGGCAAGATTTTTGTTATCTGTCCTGATAAGCGCCTCGACAACTTCAGCCTCGTATGAAAACTAAAACAACGCAGCCAAAAGTGGGGCACAGTTATTGCCCATTGGAAACCGACAGTCTAATGGAAAATCTTTCCTCCTCAAACTCAACAAAGATTTTGTCAATCAGAAATTCAATCTTTCATACTTCCTCAGTATATTTCATCCTTGCTTTTGTTGTATTATTCACAAAGTATGCTTCAAGACAGCTTACAACCATGTATTAGTATCATCTTTCACCTTTCTTGGAAAAGAAAGCTTTCATAATGATAAACCGAAGACGTCCTTTCAGTTTGGTATGTGGTATGGTAGTGTACAGAGTGGAAAAATCAAACGATAGACTAAACATTTTTGAGAAGAAGATGCTGAAGACTGATCAAAATAGCTTTCGAGTTTTTTTCAAAATCCACTCCCAGTTAGTGCCACTTCTTGAGTATACAATGTTACAATAAGACTGAATCCTGAATTTAACGGTACTACGAATGGAAGTTAGAAGTTTTGATAATGGCTTGGTTAAACATTGAGAAGAGCCAGCAATTAAACGTTTATTCTGATCCTTGTGCAGTGAAGGTATCCAATATAGACGAGGTAGGTTAGCGCCTATCTCATTAACCGGTATCTTGAAATATTGTAAGACTAATGTATGGTTAAATAGTATACCATATTTCGAAAAACCGCTAAATGCGTAGGTAGGATTACATTGGTTATCAAGCAGGCCAAGTTCGTTTCACAAACAATTAATGTAATAACATTTGCAAACAAGGATTAGATGATTTGAGGCCGTGTCAGTAGACACAGCCACATACTTATGAACGTAATATCAAGGACAAAACAGACTCTTCTACATCCGCTTCTTACCTCGTTCTTTACTAAATTTGACAAATACGGGTAGCTTACTACTAAGCTGTATGATAAACGCGACGATATGGATTTTCCTATCATGAACTGTTCCTTTCTCGGTAGCAACATCCCTGCTTCCCCATCTTATGGTGTTTACATGTCCCTCGTTAATCTATGGCTTGCTCTTAATATCGAAATGTTCGTGATAGATATCAGCTGCTGGCGAATAAACTTCCGGCACAGGGATTCGAGAGATACAGGTTGATGAAGACTATGGACAAGTGTTATGTCACCATCTTCGTCTCTGAGAAATATTCTATACTCTTGATGATAGAAAGATGGATATTTTTGAAATGCTCATTATTATACCTGCGTGTTGTGATTGAGAAATATGCCTTCGTTCTAACTGTGAGGCTATGGCATTTACTTGAACTGATCTAGATATACATGGCAGGTACCGTCGATGAAGCAGAAGACGCTTACTCTTCCGGGACACCTGGTATATTCCCTTGTACTTTTACGATGTTCTCCATGTAAATCTTTCCTCTGGTCATACTTTGCCTGTAGTTTAATTGATTTTGATTTCAGAATTTGACGTTTTAGTACTCTCCAGTTTTTTTCACTTAACAACGTAATAACCTCGCCAAAGGTCCATGATTGAAAAATATACTGCTACTCGTATTAAACATGTCTGTATATGACATTTCTAATCCTCCTATTGGTTGCTGTCTATGGCAATATTTTGGATCTCATTCTTGTGCATTTTCCTGAACCTATTCATGTTTATGAGTGGCTTGCTAGGCTAGGTTAGATTGACTATTAAATGTACTCTGGGATATGCCACTGAGTATCCTCTTAGCAAATTAACCGATTCCTAGCTGTTTCTGTGTCATGTCCTTGGAGCTATAACCCTTAGAATAACGAAGGTTATGAAAACGGAGTCAACAATGAATGCCATTGAAATATCTAGACAACGGGACCATAGGACAGAGGGAGGCATTGATTCAAAACTAACCCAAACTAAAATCGTTCAGCCCGACAAAGATCAGTTAAATATATCAGCAGATTAAATGCAGAGTTGTTAAGAATTTTATAATAGGATTCAAAGGATAGTAGAGAGGTATTGATTGAAAACTACAGTAAATTAAATCTAACAAACCTACAAATGATCTGTGTTATATAGAAAGTCTAGTGAACAGTGTTCATATTGATAAACAATGTATTTAACTTTTTTCTACGCGGGTTAATTTCCTATATAGTAGCTCAGTGTCTAGGGTAATCTACAAAATAAAGTTCTGATGAAGCCAGTTAAAAAATCTACCATAGGTATATGTAACAATGCTGATATATAAAGGTTGACATCAATAGTTTTTGGATGCATTATTTCTACGCTTAAACGATTGAAAGTGTTGCATTATAAACACTATTTAATCTTGAGCTCGTTGGTTAGTTCTTAATTTTATATCTCCATTACAGATAAACAAATAGCATGTGTTCAGAGAACGATAAGGCTTGTTCTACTCCCTGCAAAATCCTAAATTGTCTATGAAGGAGACATCGAAGAAATATAGAATATATCTGCTGTATGTCACGGCATTTGTTTCAGATCAAAGACTAATTAAGGCCTTTCTGAAGAATTAAGAGTTTCATTGTCTTCAACAACAGATACATTGAAGAGAATTTAAGAATACAGGTATGTCGACTATTGTTGGGCCTTCTACAGAATCGGGGGTTCCGTCTCTCTTACATCAAGGTAAATTGCAGAAAACAAATATGCCTGTCTTCTTTTCTATCTATTTCAGTTTCAGATGGGATCTCCCTATGAGTTCCGTAATTATATGACTCTGTTCTGACTATGTAAGACCCCACAGTTCTCCCTTGTTATAAATATATGATGATCCTCTTGAAACCAAATTTTAGTTCATCTCGCTAAAATATTTAACGTAGAAAATATAAGATTATCGTCAGGTCATATCATTACTCCTACAGTTGACTAACCGAAAGGATCCGAAGGGAAACAAAAGGGGCAGAGCGAAAGGCAAACACATCGTTGTGTGGTGGCAAATTGCGTTATTTCGTAGTAAATCATATTTGACAATTAGTCCCCACTAACAAAAGCTACGAAAAACGTTTGATTCTATAGCGATGACATTTTTCCTGGTTGGTATTTGGTATTAACCTTGTAGAAATTAGATGAAAATAATGGGATCAAGTTACACTTTTGGTTTTAATAACACAAAAAAACGAATAGTTGAATTTTGAATTCATAAAAGCATTTAAAACAAGTTGTATGACTATGCTGTTCACACTACAAAGTGCGATCGTTTTCAAACTAAAATGTGGACAAAATCTATGTAGAATAACGATACCAAAATGTTAATAAACTTACCTTAGATCCATGATTAACAACTTTCCCCTTTTCGGATAAATTCAAAGCATTCCAGTAGTACAAAAAGTCAACAATAAGCAGTCGCATCTCGTTGCCTTCATCCTATATCTATTGAGTTATGGAGATTTCTTCAGACCGAAACTGTCCTGTCAAGGCAATATCAGACATCTCTTAGTCGATAAAACCTTGAGACGTAATAGAAAATCAATTGAAAATAAATCAGTGCTTTATATTCAATGTATCAGAATCACGTGCTATAATCAGCATGTTAAGCACTTGTACTCTCCAGGGATGCTTACATGCATTTACCGGTCCATGTAAAGAATTATTATTGATCAGGACGTGTCATCATCCTGATGGCCTGATTGACAGGGGCTGGCGTCGACACCCCGTGCTGTTCCGTTATTCTACCTTATACAACCGTATACAGCATTACATCATGTCAAAGATTAGGTAAAATATTGCATAACGCTGATAACGAAGATATTTCAATCCTGGTGGAGTGCGATCTGAATGCTTTTCAATGACCATCTGTCGTATCTGATTCAGGACCATTATATACCCTGGTCACAAACGCCTATGCACTGCTGGTGTACTGATTTTGTGTGGTTGTGTAGAATATAACGCCGCGGTTATGATTATTATCGAGAATCTATTTTTTTTTATTTGTGCAAATCAATAATTACTGTAATGAATTTATTTTTATGAACTTTGGATATTTGTTTACCGTGCGTTGTGATGCTTGATTTTATTGTATTTATCATTATTTGTTTTGTTTTGTTTTTTGTTTTTTTTTGGGGGAGGGGGGGGGGGTGGACACGTGTTTAAAAATCGTAATTTATATAAAAATCGATAAATATGATAGAAAATGAGAGAAACAAACTGACTTAGTTGAAAATCACTATTTGAAAAGTAAAAGGAAATGTATATACCTTAACAAAACAGCAATAGGTAAACAGGAAACCCTTGGGCGGAAAATGCGAGAATATTTGGACATAATCTCTATAATACAAACAGAACATGACAAATTCGATCTGGTACTAGGAAAAAAATCCTGTTTTGCGAAAGATGGGGGAGCATCCCTTCTGTTTCAGTGCTACCTTGTGTGTTCTGTCATTTTGCATATGTGTATCGGAGACAGGGTATGTTGGTGTATATGTACCGAAGACATGGTATGTTGGCGTATGTGTACCGGATACAAGGTATGTTGGTGTATGTGTACCGAAGACATGGTATGTTGGCGTATGTGTACCGGATACAGGGTATGTCGGTGTATGTCTACCGAAGACATGGTATGTTGGTGTATGTGGACCAAAGACAGGGTATGTTGGTGTATTTGCCTTCGTGTGATAGCTTGGAAAATACCAATGAAATACCAAAGTTATTAAGTACATCACCTCGTCCGATCACATTATACTGACAACGGATGAACCAAATACTCTCGTAACCTTTTAATGCTGAATGTTAAGCAGGGAGACACACCTACCAATTATATAGACTTTGGTTTATCTCGACCAAAGGACAGAGGTCAGACAGGTATCACACTAATAATATTTGGAAACGGCATAATAACGACACAAAGAATTAGAGAATACCAAAGCGTCAACAAAGCATACCTAATTTGTTTACGTGGAATCGTTCATTATACTTATAAAACATGTAAAACTGATACAAATTTGCCATCAAAATCAAACATTCGTATCAAATATTTTCTTTTATGGCGCTGTGGTAATAAAAAAATCCATCAAATCTTATTTAGCAGAACGTTGCTTACACGAACGAAAGCCCAATACTTACAATCAACCATCTGTGTGGCTCCAGGTCACAATCTTGACAATCTTTCTTGATTAGCACGGGACATTCAATTTTCTTTTGAACAATTATTGGCGCCTGTAGGAAGTTGTCTTTGCCAATCTATTGATGCGTCATTCATTCATTACGCTTTTTATATTAAGAAATGCGAGGACAAACTTGAATTCACAACATGACATGAACCATTTAAATTACACTTCATGATTAACGCCATTGACTTGCAGCCACTTTGCGATCATACCAGGTTGGTTTCTGTAACAGTTTATATTGCTCTCTACAACTTTATCCATAGTGCAATGTGACACAAAGAGGAGTGCAGCTGCATTTTACATACAAAAGCATGTCATAAATGTACGTGATCAGCCATTTACAGTCAAGCAGTCTATAACTGAATAAATTGATCCCAATCCAGAACGTGGATTTCAAACAAATTTGGACTTATGGTCAGTGGATGGGGCTATCCGTTGTGCGCTGTCTGCCGTGCGTACATTCATATATCAGTCATATCAGATTACCGCTTAGTCCCATTGGCCTCTTGTTGGTGTATTTTTAGACCTAAATAACTCGCGATGTCGATAGACCCTGAAACATTACATTACAGAAAAAATAGCAAAAACAAATCAGCAATATGTCAGTTAATGATTCTCTTGAACACTTCACCAGTAAATGTTGGTGTTAAGAATTAAAAAAAAAAGATAATTGTTTAGATATCACTTTTGATAAATAACTTTTTTTCATTCCCAGCCATGAATCTATCTAACATAAAAAAAAGATTCAAGGAAGGCCAGTCAGAACTACGAATCGTCATTTTTTACCATACTTTGTTAACTTGCACATCATATTGGTTGGTATTTTTTATTCTCTTTGGGCCTACGTGATCTTGACGTGTTATAATCGATCATTCTATTCTTTTTTACTAAACTTCTCTCAACAGTTATGGTCATATCATGCCAGATCTTTGGAAACACTGCCCGAACGGAGACATATTATAGAGGGGTATGTTGTTTTTTGTTGTATTGCATCCTAGTTTAATCAACACAGGGGATGACATAAGGTCCATAAATAGTTGCGAAATCATAGGCAAAAAAAGAAATAATAAATGGCTGGGACGAATATCTTATTGAATATCAAAAGCGACCATTGTCATTATTGTGTGTAAAAATGACCTACTTTCAATTTAAAAATATATAATAGTTATATTTTGAAAGGACATTTAAGACGTGTAACGTAATTATAGAAAGTGTGTCAAGATCGGATTCAATGGTTCTTGACACGCAATGCATTGAAGCAATTGTTTAGGATTAAAAATATAAGAATTGTCACTGTACGTACATGCAGCTAGAATGGTATTCACCAATTTTATATTTAACCAATTGCAATAAGTTTCCAACACATTGATTCCACAAACATGCTAGTATTTGTGGTGTCAAATCAGTTATATAAAGTTAAAAGCTCTACTTATTGTTTCGCGGCGCTTAATATGTATAGGTAGGTTCCAAAAAAGGAAGTACCGTGCATACAAATATAATACTAAGTTATGTAAATAATGTCTCTTTTCTGGTGAGGAATGACTTTGTGCTGCTTATTTTACAGTTCAACATTTAATGAGGTAATTACAGCAGCTTTTACATTTGATAAAGGATGTAATCGATTCGCTCGTCAATAATGATGCAAAAGAACTAATTCTCAAATAAGGATTAAATATTCCTCTTTCCGTCTATATATAGGAATGCTATGTATCACCATATCACTCAGCCTAAAATAACCTTACACCATTCGGTTTGACCTTGTCTTCATTTATCAAACGACGCATCACTCTTGGCGGTAGGCATTTGGACGACTGCATAGCAACACCGTATCCTACAATGCAAGTCGTTACCAGTAAATACACAATCACCTTGTATTTTCCGTCGATTTAATTTGATCTAGCGGCGTTAACCGCTCAGTTTCGGGGCAAATGTCAAAGCTAGCGTCCATCACTCAGGCACTGATGAGCTCTCTAGTAGATTACTATGTCAGTCTCCCACCCCTACCTAATTATATTCTAATTGACGTAATTGGGCCTCGGGTGATATTGACAAGATATGCCGCGCATGTGGTGCTTAGAGAGCAGAGGTGCAAGTCCAACCTGCTTCATCAATTTCTAGTTTAAGTCACAACCGTCACGGACTCACAACATATTGTGTGTAAGCTTCGAAGCGGACTTGATATAGATGACGTTACACACACACATGCTGCACCTTTAAAATGTAGTACGATATACATTATACCGAAAAAAACGAATTAAAACTTGATTTTTACTTGGATGTGACCACGATTTACATAACGGGTGTCGTTGATGAAGCAGAAGACGCTTACTCTTCCGGAACACCTGGTTTATTATCTTGTACTTTTACAAGAATCTCAATGTTAATCTTTCCTTTATGCATATTTTGCCCATAGTTTAATTGATTCTGAATTCAGATTATGATTTTGTTAACACTGTTTTCTAATTTGTTTTTTAAACTGCATCATACAGCTGTTTCGTCCTTCTAAGACTCGTCAGTGATGCTAGGGGCCAAAAGGTGGGAATCGAAATTTATCTCAATGTAGAAGCAAAAGGGTCAGGTGCGTTTAAATGAGGATATTCAATGGTTTCCGGTTAAATATCAAAAATATTTCACCAGTATGGCAGATTTTTTTTAGTGCGTAGCACGAGTGAAAATATATTCAAAATCTGCCCTACGAATGCAATAAATTGGATATTTATTGGGAAACAATGGAATTTTCTTTTTATTACGTTTTAGAAATTCACAAAAGTCTGATTTCATATATAAAATTTGCGGTTGCAGCTGATCAGGACAAAGTGCCTAAGTCGTATAGATTATCAATACGCCACAGGATGGAGATCTATTTTTTGTTCCAAATTTGGTAAAAATACAAAAACATATTAATAAAACCATCAGATATCATTCTATTAATTTAAAAAATACTAAAAAGTTTTTGATTTCAGTATTTTACATGATTTGGTTCGAGAATAACGAACAAAAGTACACAAAATAGTTCGCAATGATGTCGGATCGAAACTTATATCATCACTATCTTATATCATCACTAATTATGATATAAGTTGTGATGATATAAGTTTTATCAAGCTGATATTATACAATTATAGCCTTTTGGTGAGGTCGATGCATGGTTTTATCGACCGGAGAAAAAATATCGCTCGAGGACCAACTCCGAGGTTGATATTTTTTTCAGGTCGATAAAACCATGTATCGACCGAAATAAAAATGCAATACAATTGTAATAGTTTAATATAAATTGATATTTTCATTTAAATTCAGACTACAAGAGAAAGATCTTTTTCAGCGACTTTTAATCGAATTCTCAAACAATATTATAACAATACAATATTAAATACTTCCTAAACACTTTAACAGCTGTTGATGTTTTCTGTTCGATATTGTTTGACACCACGCCGTCGAGAATAGCATCTTTTTGATCCTTTGTTAAAACGGCGAACCTACCGTCTGCCATTAATGTTATTGTTGTCAAGGTTTGCGAAGCTCTTGACGTTACGTCATATTTCTATTTTAAGAAACACCCAGTCAACCAGCCTTTTTTTACCAGCTTTTTTTACACGACCGGTCAATATGACTTTTTATCGGGAATCACGTTGCGCTATCTTAGCCAATCAGAAAGTGTAAAAAAAAATTAATTGATAATAATCTCTTATATTTCACTTGTAAAAATGTAATAAACCCCTCTAACTTATGAATTTGGAAAAAGAATTAAGATATACCACTGAAATCCATGTCACTGAAATTCTACGTCATGACAAAGGTATCCAGCTCAACATTCCGCGTGGTTCCGTTTTACTGACAACGTGTGATTTGGTAAACAATAGAATTGAAGCCATAATTAAGGTATTGTGTAGTAAGCCATTTTGGGAAACAAAATGTCATATGGGCCCGCATGGCCAAGATAGTTTTACCCTGTCAGTTAATGTTACTTTTATAAAGTGGACTTAATATCTGATTCCCACGTCATTTAAATAAGAATAAAAAATATGCAATATTTGATAAAGCGCCCTATCTATCTAACATAAGCCACTCTAAAGCACCTTAGAGTACATATATATATACAATTCTTATACAATCATTACAGTATACACATATAATTTTATTATATACAAGTCTGAGGAGTTCGCAGGAGCTGCCTTATCAGGCGCTAACTACTTGTCCTATACCAACTGGCTAATATCTTTATAAGTTTGTGAATGTGTATGCTGGAGATGAATTGTGATCTGTATGTAGTGGGACCGTGTTTCTAACGGCATCTTTTATAGTGCCACCTCACTTGAATCCTACAGCACAGATACTACAACACCCACCCAGACCATTTTATAGTCCACCTGGGTTGTTGGAGTTGTGTGGGCAGGAGAAAAACACTTTCTCTGAATATTCCATGCGTATAACGATTTCAGGACTCGACCAATCCGCGCAACTCTTTCCGTACCGCAACTCCGGTCTGGAATTCGTACCGAATAATCCAACTAGACTCGCTTCGTGAATATAACAAATTGGGGTAATAAAACCGTTTTTAGGCGACGTGTAATTAATGCAGGAAACAAACAGGAAGCTGTGAACTAATGTTGATATTTTTTATGTCGTTGTTTATACAAGTCTTTATTTTCACCTACTTTGTGACTAACTGGTGGATAGATCACCATTTATCCGTCAGCGAATGGTACGATTAACTGGATAGAAAAGTAGGTTGTAATGCCGGCCCCAAATAAGGATTGTTTTTTGCTAGTCGTTATGTTTTACTAAATACAGGGTGGTTTGATCGTGATTGATATCAAGATAATCATAACTACTTATAATAATCTCAAATATGAGTTTGTTATGAATTTAAAGATGTACTTATCAATGTATTCGCTGCCGTATTGGTTAAATCGACGTACACCAAACGCAACAGTTTGCGATCAATTTGAAAACAATATTTGAATGATGCAAAATGTATTCTCGGCACACATACAAATATTACTTTGCAACTGATTGGTATTGATTTTACCGATATTAAATGGAATTACACTCATCTCCTATGCTATGACCTTTAAAGCATTGTACCATAGATCGGTGCGTAACCTTAATTTTTTTTTTTTTTTTTTTTAAGTTCCTAATGGTTTATTTGTAGCAAACCGACAGTTATTGTTGGCTCCGCCACCACCTTGGACTGTCACCGTCTTGTGGCCTGTCGAAATTTTACACCTCACGTACTGCTGTCAGTCCTCTAGGTCGGATAACAACATCTTTTTCACGACCATGAAGATTTCGAAGTGGAAAAATAATTATGGAATCAATAACAAATCATAGTGAATTTCGCTTTTAATCACTAAGAATGAAACCAATGCTGTATCTATTCACCTTTTTATAAAGGGACAAATCTGGAATTTGCAACATTTTCGCTCCAGTTGAAAAGTGTAGTTATTCGAGTGAAAATAAAACACACAATTGTTATAAACAGTTTTATCCAGTTTTATGTTTGCTGAGAACAATTTTTTTAAGACGTCGATGCAGACGAGACATCGGGTGGATACGGCTCGCTTTAGAGACGTTTCACATTGGAGGTTGCATCGGCCGCGGGCTCTAGGACATTTGGAATATCTCGTAACATTTCCTCTGGCGGACGTTTATACTGTCTGGCACCATTAATTGAACGATGACCCGTTCTCGCCTTTATTTCCTGTTTCTCTATACCAGCATGATACAAACTTGTTGCACACGTACGTTTCCCCGAGTGGTTTGTAAAATTTCATTCCAGACCTGCCTCTACACACTTACATGTCAGCAAAGTGGAAAGTTTATTAATTCCAATGCACTGTTTGCTGAACTTTTTGTTATTCAGGGGGCGCATATAAAATGGATGTTCAGTAGGCCGTTTCTCGTCTGGCTTGTCATTTGTTAACAAGTCTATGTATTATTCTGTATAGATGTTGTACAGGAGATCGTCGTTAAACACTTGTTTGATGGTTTTTGCAGCCATGTGCCGCTGATTCAAGCCCCCTACAACATATAAAAATATTCTCTTTCAGTTGTGTAAGTCCTGTCATTTTTTTAGCGATGTAGGTATCAGAATTATACTTGATTCAATAAATACAAAGTTGGATGCAAAATGCCATACATAATATATATCACTCACCTTTATAAGTTTTGCTTGTCCTCCACGTAAATATCGGGTGAGGCATATCCATGTAACGTCCATCGTGAAGGTTGGATTGCTCCTAGCATAAACTTCTGTGCTCATCCACACCAGGTAAACCAAACAGTGTACAGTTGTTAAAGAAAACAGTATTAAGGAGAGATTTAGCACGTGAGTTCCCGAAAATCCCATTTTCCCACATGCGGACCTCATTTTCCTTTGGCAGGGGATCAGTCGTTTTTTGTTGTTTTTTTTACAACACCGACACCTTTTGCTGTTAGTTGCGACATTCTAGCACTCAAAACTTTCCGAAATTCGTAGAATGTAGGTTTTGTTTGTCCAGAAAGTATATGATTTCTATTTTCCTGCATTGTTCTCATTTATCCAACGCACAACTGGTACAGAGATCGCGGATGATAATCCTCATCAATCTTTACGCCTGGCCTCCATCACGAAACGAGCCATTTATTTACATCACTTTCCGTCATTTGCACAGCATCTGGAATGTTTACGTCACTGATGTTCTGACGATATCGTCGCAATTCATTAAAATAAATAAGATAATACCCAAGAGTTAACAAAATCATAATCCAAACTCCAAATCGATTTAACTAGGGGCAAAACATGAACAAAGGAGGGATTTACATGGAGACCCTTGTAAACGTACAAGAGAATAAGACCAGGTGTTCCGGAAGAGTTAGCGTCTTCTGCTTCATCCATCGACGACACCCGCCATGTAAATCTTGGTCACATCCAGGTAAACATCAAGTTCTCAAAAATGAGAACCGAGCACCATTGTTAATCACAAAAAGTAAACACACTAATGAGCATACTCAATAACGTCCATCTTCATATCATTTAAAGATACAGAATATTTCTCAATGAGACAAAAATGGCGACCATAAAACTTGCCCATAGTTCTGATCAACCAGCATCTCTCGAATCCTTGTTTTGTAAGTTTGTTTGTCAGCAGTCGACATCGATCACGAAAATCCCGATATTTAGAGCAAGCCTTAGAATATCGAATCAACTGCAACATGTAAACACCATAGGTTGGAGAAGCAGGGATGTTACTATAAAGAAATTGAAAGTTCACGATCGGAAAATAAAAATCGTCACGTTTATCCGTTTAAGTAGTCGTACTCCAGTTGGTATTTTTTAGCGTATTCTATTTATCAAATTCACCATCCCCACAGATAGGTCCGCATCGCCCTGTATTAGGCCTAGCATAATTTTTCTCTTCTGTTCCGCGATTCTCGTCACCTGACAAAATTACCTCCTAGTTCTTAGAATCAAAATTACCAAAGTCGATGTCCTCCAAATGATCATCACTATCAAAGTCAAACACTTGAAGAGTTTGTGTAAGGGAAACATCTAATGCCTGAGATAACACAAAATCATCAGTATCCCAGAATGTATCGTCTGCCATCGTGATCAGAATGAAAGTTTCAGACAAATTTCGAAATATTTCCCGCTCTTTCGCTCTTAGGCAATCATGAACACGTTGATCATCAAAGTGAATGAAGGACAGGTTTTAGATGTCAATCATTTCAAAGGGGCGGAACCAAGGGTCAAGCAACTTGTACCTTGCTTTAATCCTCTCACCCATTTGTTTAGAGGACGTAAAACAAAATGAATGAAACTTAATATTTCGGAAGTCGTTTAAGGATTATTGGAAGTACAGATCGTAATCTTGGGTGGTTGATAAACTTATTTTTTCAAACAAACAATTTACTGCGCTGAATGCTTTCATTATTTCCTTGTGTCTAGCAAAACATGAATGAACCGTGTTTGAATTTGTCTTTTGATTAAAAAAACTTGGAAACAACAAAAGCATGACTTCTGTCGCTGCTGCATATATATAAGATACGATGAATTTCACTCATTTTGGCCCACATGCAAAAGTCACTGTTTGGTTGAGTAAAAGTTAGGTGAAATCACCCAGTGCAGTAAATTGCTTATTTGAAGAAAAAAAATTATCAACACCCCAAGACGGCGATCTGTATGTCCAATAGTCGTTTACGGTTTTATGCGCTTATACTAACCAAAGAATATTTTTTATGCGAAATATTTAAGCTAACAAATGTTGTCAGATTATGATAAAGTTCGATTTGCCTCTTATATACAATACCGTCCTTTTAAATTATTTTCAAATCAAGTTACATACTGTTAAACACCAGATCGACATAGGAACAGCAAGTGTGATTGGATACAGGAGAATTTCCACACAGTTGGGAAGTCAACATTAAATAGCAAAATTATCTTACATTACGTATCATGCTAGATATCATTTTAATCAATATATTTTACTATTTGTTTAATATTTGAAAATTTAATGTTTATAGCGTCTCGAAAGTCTGTTAATAATTTGCATTTTATGTGTTTAAACTGTGCAGCTCTCTGTTAAGATTTATAGTATCATTTTTTCTATTAATTTTCGGTTTGGGAATCGAACCCAGTTCCGTCGTTTTCAACTCGATCCAACACACTGTACAGTTAATGTAGTACATCGTGTACGACTACAGAATTAACATCACAACAATTATCATGGTAAGGAAAGGGTAATACATTAAGTCATAAACAAATTTCAAAAAATGGAATTGAATCAAAGACGTTGCATGTTACTTGGTATTATTGATTTGGTTCCTTTCATGTTTTAATGACTTAATTGGAGACTTAGATCTGACGCTGATGCTAACAAACTGCAGAATCAAAGCTACTTCCTTTTCCTTATATGAAAAGGGATTGAGATGCAAGCATGCAGCATCAAAGGTTATCCGCTTAGTCCTGACATGTGTACGATTACACAGTAATACCGAGGCCGTATTCAAATGGAGCACAGTCCGTATAGCATTGATGTAGACCCACAGTGGTGTAATTGTTTCCAAGAATCATAATCCAGCAAATTAGTAACGAAAGACACGTAATACGGATTAGTTGAAGAATTGATCATAGCACTAGCTTAGACCGTACGAAAACGACCTCTACAGATTATGTAAACTCAAAGAATTATTAAAGCGTTATTGAAGCGTTATATCCAGTGCTAAAGCCTCTTTAATAGCAGCAAGACGAAGCCAGCGTCGTTTGATATAAAGATAATCTGTTCGTGGTCTTGTAAGCTTTGTAGATTATGTATTCTAGCTAACAGATCAATATCTTAACATATTTTCTTTCAAAAACCTTTAACATATTATCCCATACATATTTTGTCTTTCATCGGTTTAACTATATAATATTTTTGTAGTGTCTTAGTTAAGATACAATTATCGAAATATAGTTATCTTTCCTTGACCCTCGAAAGACATACGTCATAGTAAGATGTCCAAGTCCTGTGTTATCATGTACACAAGTGATTGGACAAAAGTGTGATGCATTGCATGTATGTCGTATGATTTGTAAGAGGTCTTTCTACATTTTTCCTTCCTAATGTATCCAAAATCCAAATAAAAAGGGTTACAAAAACAAAAGAAACTAACTAGACACTCGAAGACATGGAAAACATGTGCACCTTAACATGTTAATAAGCATGAATGATACAACAGTGCATTAAATTGAATTTGCTCCGATTAATAGTAAAATGATCACCAATTCGATACGCTCCACACAAATTGTGAAAGGTTACTAATAGTTTTAAAGTGCATGGTTTAAATATCAAGAAAAACGAATAAAATACCATGGTACTCCATACAGTCATCAAATTATCAGAAAAAGTACTTACCAGGATAATTCTGAACTGTAGGAAACTCAAAAATCACAATTCCATGATATGTACAAACCATTTATCTGTAGGTTCCTTACAAACTAATTGCTTTATTTTTCTTAGTCTCTAAATGTCATCAGTGGTTAGCATGTTTTGTTTCGTAAAAGCTCAATATACTCAATGCCAAATGGTCTAATGTTACCAGTATTTGTTTGAATATTGGAAATACAACTGAAATATTCACGAAAACTGTTGTTCAAAAAGTTGTTCATTGAAAACCAAACTGGCAGTAAGTGCTGAACAAAAATAATAAAAAAAAAAATGTTGAATATGAAATTATGTTTCTTTTTCTGAATCTATCGCGTCGACAACATGCACACTGATGCATAAAAAATGTAACGTATACGTGACACAACCAATGAATAGTGCACATACATAAATGTACACGTATATGCTATCCATTCACTTACTACAAGTCACTGGGTGAAGGGAGGTAAGTCCTGTATAGCTATCGACATACAATTCTAGTAATAATACAGAATTGCTGATATTTAGAAAAACAAAAATCACTTTACAAAGCTTGGCAACCATTAAAACAAAACATAATCATTGGTCAAGATTGGTTACTTTCACGATATACGACACTAACAATAAGTTTACTTATTTCACGAGCAGTTTTTAGAAAAATTGTATACGTGACACAACAAACGAACTTACTACAATACGAAACTGCTGGATGAAGGGAGGTAAGTCCTGTTTAGCTATCGACATACAATTCTAGAAACACCAATTTCCCTGCCCTTCGCCGGTTTGTATACGTCTTTATTGCCAATACCTTTCATTTACACTTAATTAAGTGGTGATTTCAGCAATACTGAATACTGTGCGTTTACCTGTTGACAAATTTTGTGATTTTCAAAGACATTTTGTATTTTCGAAAGCCCTCAAAATTATTCTTTCACCTAGCTTTGTGTACAGAATGCATAGACAATAGACAGAGGGAAGTAAAACAAACAACAAAATATATCGGTTGAATATATTGCAGAATGTTTGGATCTGTTCGTGTCTGTCCTGTACTTGGCAGCTTGACTTACAGATAGGCTAAAGAATTGTACTTAGCGTCCAATTTCATGATTGGTAGAAGGCGTCTTAATTTCAGATCGTGTCTTCTCTCTTTCTTCATTACATTTTTTCCCTTTTTAATGCCTCCTCGACATTGTCTTAAGTTTGGCCTTTGTATAAGCATTCTGTACAAGAATTCTTTTAGAAGATTTCTCAAACACACTCTCATTCACTGACAGTCCTAGGTCAGTGGGAAAGGGACTGCAGTATGCGTTGTCGGCATCTCTTCTTCCTGTCGTTTACCAAACAATGCTTCTATTTTATTTTCACACCTGAAAAGAATATAATAAAACATTATTATGTGCTCCGAATCGCCTTCACTAATGCATAGTATTACAAAAACGAAACTTCAACAACGATTTCATACAAAATATTGCCTTTCGCTTTAACAACATATTAGTTTCATATAAACTAATTTCTGGTCACGTCTGATAAATGGAATCGAAACAGTAGATTAAGCTGCTAAGACAGTGCTTAACCTCAATTTGACAGAAATTAAACTGCCTTGTTTTACTTTTAAACCACCAAATGTGAAATTTTATCAAACAACTTGGCAATATAAACTGTTCGTTGAAGCAAACAAAAATAACTATTTTCTGTCAAACCCAATGTGGGTCCATGTGCAACACGGAGACCACGCCGGAGAGAGGAATTGCCATCCCTCGTATGCGCATGACCATACCTACATATTAATTTTTCAGTTGCATGTTATGTAAGGATTCAACCATTTATAGTCAAACATATAATTGCATTCTTAGATTTCAAAGAAATACATGATATAATGTATTATCTATGAGATGTTTCGTTGATACGATTACTGTGCAACCAATCTTTTATTACTAACATTCAGCTTAACTCCATATATAATAACATATGTCATATAAACAATTATTTTTACGTTGATGTATTTTGATACCTTTTACTAATTCAATTTCGTCTGGTTTTTAGCATCTATGTACTCTTTTTTTAAGATTCTGTTCCTTTTGACTAAAATGACTCGATTGCCGATGAGCCTTTAAACAAAAGAACAACAAAAAGGCCATACGAGGGTGTGTATAAATTATGTTCCCTGGTTGATAAAACCGAAGAATATATAAGTAATATTTGTAGTCCTTGCTTACCATTCGGCAGATAAGGGTTACAAACAACTGGTGCACCTGTTGTCGGTATAAAGTGATCGGGCGGGATGCTGGGTTGGGTGCATTCGGTGTGGTTGGATTTTAAACAAAACTGAACTAAACCATACATTTGGTACCCGTCCTCCCGTGTTGTCGCACCGAGAATAAAGAAAACATATTTATTCCTACCAGTAGTCGAATAACAAACTTTTCGCCAGTCATTTTTGTTTGTTTGTTTGTTTGTCTGTAACGCAAATGAGAATGGTTTGCTTTGTTGTTTAATAAGGATATTTTTATCATAAACATATATTCTAAACAATTTTGTTTTAAATTATTTTGAAATCTTCACATGTACATTTTTTTGTTTTGATAGCACAAGCATGTTCATGCAAAATCTACGAATTGTCAACATACCCAAATCAATATATCACCCAACTGGCTAAGTCCTACTTGGATTTAATTGAGCGTAACACGTTATTCTCCCAATATAAAACCGTGTCGTCTTTGCTGCCCATCACTTTATTGTTCATTGACAATTACCCTGTAAAATGTTCTCGCGTACTGGGGAGCCGTATGTACGACATTATAAATTACCTTAAACTAGCCATATCTGGTCACTAAATTGTCATTTCGCTATACGAAGGAGCGCTTTAATTCCTAACAAAATATTTAAGGCCCTGTAGGCAATACCCTAGTTCTGTATACTGCTTACCATCGATGAATAAACCAGTCAGCTTAGCGGTGCTATTTTCTGAAAACCAGCGGACTGCAAATTCGTATGAGGGACATGCCAAAAATTGTGTTATATGTTCTTCTTTCCATAGTTAAACACGTCTTGTCAGCTCCTTTATTTGTACCGTGTACATTGTTTGCACTTTCTACCTTTCTCTATTTCCATTGTCTTAACTGTGATCCACAAATGCGGTAATTATCTGCCTATAAATCTAGTATACTGTCACTTACAACTGAATTTCAATAATTGATAACATAGAACATCAATGGAAATGTCTCGCATTCATATAGACACCTTTTGCTTCCCAGTTCTAGAGTGTGTTTTTATTGTCCTCTTCTTGGAACACTTCCGGGCGGAAAGACCAGTTAATGCCCGTGTTTCTTCGCGTTTTACTCGCCTTTTCTCATAAGGTACATGCGACAAGTGTCTGACTGACAACTCAAACGCAAACGATTTTCTCTTAAAACACCCCAAAACCCCAATTAATTGACAATGCATTATTGAATAACTCATAGCATACATACATAACTGTTGTGTATAAAGATAGTCGTCGCCAATGCAATTTACAAACAAGTAATAATCATCTTGGCGGCCAACATTTGACCTGTAACATAAAAGTGGATATTACGGTTATTATGGTTAATGCATCGTAATTTCAAAAATGTTAAAAATATAATACCGACTAAAAAGTTAAATCGGCAAACGTTTCCGACTTTCGCAAGGAGGCTAACATGAACATACCGCAGCCTCCCAAATTCACATGTATTCACCAAGCACACCTCCATCGCCCCACCGGGAGGCCGTCTTTTAACGACCCTGGCTGTTGTTGGACGTAAAAACAATCAAACCAAATCTTCATAGTAAGAAAACTCTAGATGGCGTAGGAATATACGAAGGCTGCATCAAATGAAAGTTCTGTGATTTATTATCGCTTGTTATACATGGCGCTTGATTAGTTTGAAGACAAATTTTGTGCGTTCTTTCTGTCAAAATCGATAGATGTATGTGATAGCTTTATGAAAAAAATGGTTTGATTGATTTGGTTTGGTTTATTTTGTTTTACATCGTATTAACAGTCATGATCATTTAAGGACGTGCCAAGTTTTGGATGTTGACGCAAGCCGGTGTGCCAAGAAAAAGCCCATCGACCTACGGTCAGTACCTGGCCACTGCCCCACGTGGGTTTCGAGCTCGCAATCCAGAGGTGGGGGACTAGTGGTAGCAGTCGGGACACCTTTACCACTCGGTCATCGCAGCTCTAGTTGCATTGGAAGTATGCCGAATTATAACATAATGCATGTTACTTGCAATAGTGAATACAAT
Organism: Mimachlamys varia; assembly: GCA_947623455.1. Classification (NCBI taxonomy): domain Eukaryota; kingdom Metazoa; phylum Mollusca; class Bivalvia; order Pectinida; family Pectinidae; genus Mimachlamys; species Mimachlamys varia. The sequence continues at coordinate 13,595,334 of OX392542.1, read as the reverse complement.
TACAATTACAATTACAAAACCATAAACCGAACTCAAAATTGATTAATCCAGGGTCAACATATGAACAAAGAAAATATTAACATGGAAACCCTTGTAAAAGTACAAGAGAATCAGACGACGTGTTCTGGAAGAGTAAGCGTCTTTTGCTTCATCGACGACACCGGCCATGTAAGTATTTGTCACATCCAAGTCCTCAAAATGAGAACCGATTCATCATTCTCAAACGCAACTAAGCACACTAATGAGCATACTTAAAAACGTTTAACTTCATATCACACAAATATACAAAATATTTCTAAGTGAAACAAAGATGGCGGCCATAAAACTTGTCCATAGTTCTTATCAACCTGTATCTCTTGAATCCCTTTGTAGTAATTTAGTTTGTCAGCAGTCGACATCGATCATGAAAATCACGATATCTAGAGCAAGCCCGAGAATAAGGAATCAACTGCGACATGTAAACACCCTAAGTTGGAGAAACAGGGAGGTTACAATATACTCTCACTGCCAGAGGATACATTGTACAAACACACTTCTTACACATAAAGCACGTCCTCAAATGGCATATGCCTATGGTAGCAAGACATACCATAGCCTTATAAAAGGTAGTTATATAGTGGGGAACTCAGAGAATACCAAAGCGTCAACAAAACAAAACATTAATCCGAACTCAAACTCGATTAAACTAGAAGCAAAATAGAAACAAAGGAAATATTTTCATGGAGACCCTCGTAAAAGTACAAGGGAATAAGACCAGGTGTTCTGGAAGAGTAAACGTCTTCTGCTTCATCGACGAGACCCATCATGTAAATCTTGGTCACATCCAAGTAAGCATAAATCCTCAAAATGAGAACCAAGTCATCATTGTCAATCACAACAAGTACACACACTAATAAGCAAAACGTTCATCTTCATATCACACAAAGATACAGAATCTTTCTCAATAAAATCAAGATGGCGACCATTTAAACTTGCCGACTTGGAGTTGATCGACTGGTTCAACCAATGTCAGTATAATGTGACCGGGTGGGGTGTTCTGACGGGGACTTTCGGCCGTACACTTCAGTGTGGTAGCGCTTTAAATCGGCATCATTTCAACATTATCCCAGAGAGGTTTACACACCCATACCAATGCCTCCCAAATATACTCTCGCTGCGAATATTCTTTAACTATTGATAGGACGTCAGACAAAATAAATATTTACCAAGCGTGCACAGCCCAGTTAACTAAGCAATTCTCCATTTTCCAGTAGGATACCCCAAGCTAAAGGCACATACATTGTACTTATGGTGGCTTTGATGCTCAGAGAGCACTCAATCAAAAACAAAACAAGTTGATAATATTAATATCGTTTTTTAAGAAACAACAGACAAACAGTTTTACCTTTCATGTTGCTAGTACGTTAAACAGAGAGTAGAAGTTCATTGTTTGACATGAGCAGGCCGAGGTTGTCAATTACTTCAGAGAAAATTGCATGATTTCGTAATTTTGAAATTATGGTTATTTTTATTACCAACCGCAGTCATTCGTATTTTAGGTATAGATATCTCTGATTCATCACTTACGATTACCGTTTACTTCTAGGAACATACACCTTCAAAATATTTTGATATTTGTTTATATTTCTTCATACGAATCTATGACGTAATTCAGTTAAAATGAAGCATGTCACATGGGATAGTACATTCAGAGAAATGAATTGACAAATATATCATTGCAAGTAAACAATATGGTCATTTGACTTTAGTTCGGCGGGGAATTCCCTATATTTCTGGTTTTATGACTCATAAAAACATTAACCTGGATAATACGACATAATCAGTTTTGTAAGAGATTGGTTTCTGCCTCTCATCCCATTACTTACCTGTTTTCTGTTTACAGTTATACACTAAGCCGCATTGTACATACGCACACCTGTGTCACCTAACTACATCGTGTATAGCTGAATTAAAATACAGGACAAATAATATATTCATATTGTATGTTTTAATTTACAATGTAGATCTCCGATCAAATTCTAAATTAATTTTATTTACTAATCAACAGAATAATGTTTCCTTTCCATTAATTATTTTTCTTAAACACAAATTTCAAGTTGTTAGTCGACAAATATAATGTATAAATATGTACATACAATGTAGGCGGTTTAGGGACAACAACTTGGACATATTTCAATTAGGGCAGGGAATGTCCGTCACTCATGTTCATTTCTCAACAGGTGACATATCCAACAAGGATTAGGATGTACACATTCTTGTTAAATGTACATGAGTTAAAAATTTCGTCATCAGAAGCATGAGTTGCGTAAATCACATGAGCATATTTGTAGGGTTTGAAAGGGATAATCCAGATAATATACCGAAGCGTCAATGAAACTATAATCGGAACTCAGACCCGATTAAACGTGAACAAGGAAAGGTTTAATCCGAGGTTCTTGAAAAAGTACAAAAAAAACAAGACCATGCATTCTGGAAAGGAAAACTTATTTTACTTCATCGACCACACGCAACTTAATTGTATATCACATCCTCCAAGTAAAACCTGTCTGCTGAAGTATGATTTCAATTGTAACAAGTATTGATACTAATGAGCATATTCAAAAATAGGACAGAGAATACAATGCAGGCTGTTGCAGGCGGTTTCTTGCTAGATACCCGTCTGTTGCAATCCTTATTTGTATAACAACAACCGTCGCTTACTTAAAAATTAATAATATACGCTTACTTTTCCGGAGCACATGGTCTCTTGTGCTTTTACAAGGGTCTCCATGTAAATCTTTCCTTTGTTCATATTTTGCCCCTGGTTTAATCGACTTTGAGTTCGGATTATGATTTTGTTACCGCTTTTGTATTCTCCTTAATCCTTAATGACTGATTTATTGCAAATAAGGATTGCAACACCCGTCCCTACATGACCCTAGATGTTGCGAAAAAGTCAAACATCAAACAAACAAACTTTTAATTTTACAAAACGATAAAGGAGGATAATATATATATAAACTGGCTACAGGTCATCAAAGAAAAAAAGACTTTCTTCGTTGTTGACTCTGAAATGGCGTCTTAAGCTCCGTAACATTCATATAGTATAATGTACATCGGGACAATTTACTGCTGTTAAGTGTTCGAGGAAGGGTGCAAGGGTCCCGGTATAGAAAACTCTGTCATGTTTTAAGAATGATATACGTATTTGATTCAAATATTCCGCTGGTAACTCAACCACATTCGATCTCCTATTTGATATACTTGAGATAACTAAAATCTGCGTTCGATTAAGCACGTATGACGGAAATCACGAAGAAAAATAATAAATCGGTAACTTATGAGGGGACATTGCGAAATGATCATATACTGTTTCGTCGTGACATGACGATAACCATAGTGTTGTGAAATATTCCACTCAGATTCGAAATTGTTGTTCAAAAGAAGCGATTCGTCAGTTATTTATTTTGAAGTTTTTTTTCTCGGTTATATAATAAACGTTTGCCTTTTGAGTATGTCTTTGCTATTTAGAATATCATGATACACAAAATATATCAACTTTAATCCTCAATTTGATATTCCTTCAACACATATTGCAATGAGTGCAAATGCCGTCATGAAATAAAAATGTGTATAAGCAAGTGTCACGTGTTTCTATCAAAATAATGGCCTCATTAAATCATTAAAGACGAAGAAAGTTTTTCTTTTCTGTTTTTCATAAGAATTCATCTTGGGTATATTATCTGAAAATAGCACATGAACAAACATGAAGGGTCACACTTAATAAATTATTAATGAGTTATAAATTGATTGATGAACAATATACAGGTATAGCACAATAAATTATCGCTTCAAATGTTCACTTTTTATTGATGAAAAATGTGCTATTTTTATTAGTTGATAAAAAATCCATTGCGGACCGGTATAAAAAGAAGAATATTTATTACCGACGAATTTAGTTTCCGTTGATAAACAAAGAGCACTTAGGTTTATTGAATACACCGGAACTGTTTACATTCTGGATGTCATTAATCTGCAAAGAACCCGGATGCACCTAACAAGCCTTTGCACTAAACAGCATTAACATAGCAGGAGTCACAAGTAATAATAAGAATAAGAAATAAGGACTTTCCATTGACACCTTCACCAAACAAAAACAGAAAAGTGATACGGGTTGAGAGTTCGATAAATCATATGTTAATTGATTTATGAAAGAAGGGTCTCAGTTTATTTTCAGACTTAAACGTGTCAATAAAATGACATTAATTGTACACTCGTTTTCTGGCTAGGACACAACGTTTCCGGATCTTGGTCTGATACATTCCTGCACCTTAACACGTATAGATGATTCATAAACAGGCACTCTATGTGAACGGTGTGGCCATTTTGTTACATTTAGAGATGTGTGAGTAATAATTATCTACACGGGGAAAACCACAGGTACTGGGCACGGTTATTGATCCCATTTAAATTACGATATTTTTCCATGTCTTGAAATGTTATAAAAGAAAACACCCAATGATATTATCAAAATCGCATTAGTCATGATGATGGTGATAATTACTACACATTTTTGCATTACACTAATTGACCTAATATAATATTGACACGTTCATTCGACATGTTAGTTAATTACATACAGGTATCTACCTGTATATGTTAAATCATTGGAATTATTTAAATAGACAGTTCATCACAAGACTTAGCTAAAAGACCGGTGTACATAAACTTACTTAAATAAAATGTCTAATGACATGCATTTATACAGATAAATATCTATTTTCTGTCGTGTAAACGATTTTATGTATTGCCCTATATCTAGACAGAATAAGCCGTTCTAAAATTCTTTACAGTATATAGATATACATTCGATCAATTTAAACAATCGATACAATTAGAATATATTCGTGATCTAATACAGTTTTGAAGAATTATTAAGAGATGTTAAAACAGAAAGTTCGGTTATGGCTATTATGATTATATTTCGGTACCTGATCAGTCTATTTTTTTTATTTATTCAGTTTTGTAGCGCACCTGTATGGATAAACTCTTCAGATATCGGTCAGTATGTAGATACATGTATTCTGATTGTATGAAAGTGATTTTGATCCGCCCAGTCATCGCTGTAACTTTCCGCTCATTGCTCAATCCTACCTAAAACGCTCCCATAAAATGAAATGTTACTATCCTTTGTAATTATAACACTAGATTATATCTAATAACTTTTTAGAAAGTCCCGTATTTTACAAACTTGCTATCATCTAAATCACTGACGTAAAGCTTTTTATGTGCAAAATGACTATATCTGTATTATGTATTTCTATTCTTTTATATCATATAATTGTTTTTTTCATTTATTTGTGTTATGAATAATTTGAAATACCATTTAACTATTTATGACGCTTTATCCTGTGTGGTTGTAAATAATACGTCTATCTATCGAGTCTGTTGTGTCTGTTCTGGTGTTACAATGTAACTGTTTGTGTTATAAATTGCATGACGTCATTGTTTGTAGCACAGGTAGCAGAAAAACAAGTCTTGCATATCATTAACGCACAATCATCCTCGCCATTTCTATTACTAATTCGTGTTGTATATTCACTAAATTCAAAATGTATGCTAAGATGGGCGAGGATATACCTACTCATGAAACTCACAATGACAGGGATTCATTGAAGGACCTGCTGATAATTCAATGTCGCTTCTTACTAAGGGTTAACATATAACAGCACGAAATCATTTGTCAATCATACACCAGACTAGTTTCCGCAATGTTACATCCTTATTTTTGTTTTAATATTACAAAATATTAACATTTGCTCTGAATCCTTCCTTCCCTGTTAATGTATTATTGTGAAGGTCAAATTGTTGTGGTTCTATAACAACATCGCTGTTGTAACATTATAGAACTCTCTTGTGATGTCATCATTCTTATTGTTTTCTGTACCTGCTTCGCGGTTCAAAAACATTTTTCTCAATAACATGTATAGAAAATGAGCATCAATTGCTTAATTAGTTCACAAGTATATTGATAGTATTACACGTACATATCACGTGCAGCCAGACAAAGTCATTATAAACAAGTATGAGACAGCGTTCCATCCATACATGTACGACCGTTCAAACAAGTCGTCTAGCCCATTAATATAAATATATTCTGTAAACTTGATCATCCGTCATTTCTCCTGTAACTCCGTTGGTTTGTGACCGTGTTGTCAATGAAAACGATATTGACAGAAAAGCTCTAAAGCAGTCTTAATCACTTGAGCGATTGACTTAAACCTGATGACTGTGTTATTTGAAGCGGATTGTAGAGCATTGCACCGACAAAATATAAGTACATTTATAACCAAGCCATGTGCTTTTGTTTTCTGTATGCATACCCCCAATGGCATGCCTAGAGGGTAAAGTGTTTGCATTTCTTAATAACACAATTTGATCACTTGACAAGCGGGCGTATGAATATATTCAAATGTAAACAACGATGTACTTGGTGTAATTATGACCTCTACCTTTATTGAACACACTAGACCGTCTACGTTTTTTTTATGTTTGATATTATTTACAATAAATACCAACACCAGTGTATCTATCTCTCTATATGTTATACTCCAGAGAGACCTGGCCCCGGTTTCATCAACGTTACTTAACATAAGAATACTCCTTAACTTAAAAATCCCCGTAGGAAAGCATTACAGAATTTAAGGAAAGTTCCTTAACTAAGGATTTTCCCCTTAAAGTATGTAATGCTTTCCTATGGAGATTTTTGAGTCAAGGAGTTTCCTTAAATTAAGGAACGTTGATGAAACCGGGGCCTGTATGGCTTTAATATGCGGGAGGGGATACGTACGCATGCGATTTTTTGCTTCGGTTATTCTCAGGTGGTAGGGATCGATGCTTTAAAAGCCTCTATTCCTTGTGACCAGACTGTGTTATCGTCCAGGTGGTTCCATTTCGTGGCTGTTCTCACAAAGAATGAGTTCCTATAGTGCTCTGTAGTGCTGTTTGGTATTATGACTGTTCTGCTGTTGTTTCTGATCGAATGCGAAATGGGTCTTGATGTTTCACAGCCCTGGAGTGTACGATGTCGTGTTTTCTTTATCTCAAGCTTGAATTGTATAAAGTCTTTATTAGGCATTGATGGGATTTGCTCATTTATGATTTTATAATTAAATGTTAATCTCTTTTGGTATCGTTTTGATTCAAGAGATGGAAGTTCTAGGTCTTTGGGAATTTTTGTATGAGTTGCATTTTAGCTGGTGTTTGTTCCACGGCGCAATTTACGACTTTGCCATGGGTCACAATGCAATGCGACTTAATCCAAAAAACAAAACAAAATGTATTCTCTTTTTTTTACATTCAAGAGTTTATCATATGAAAGCGCATTATTGCAAGATTTGGTACGTTTATGATTCCATTGTATTCCCTTATTAATATTCAAAGTATGCTTTTAGTATCTTAAATGAATTCTATATCATTTGGTAGGTTCACAGAACTGACATTCAACGCAAGAGTTGATATATTGCAAATGTATAGTTAACCTCACTATAAAGCTACTTTTTTAGACATTGATTCGATGGACAGTATAACCGCGAAATTTTGAAAGGATATTGCTACTACCATGCAAATAAAATCAAAGAATACCAAAGCGTCAACAAAACCATAACCCGAACTCAAAATCAATTTCACCAGTGGCAAAATATGAACTAGAACAGATTTACACGGAAACCATTGCAAAATATTAGATGTTCCGGAAGAGTAAGTGACTTCTGCTTCATCGACGACACCTGCCAAATATATCTAGGTCATATTTAAGTAAAGAATCGATGCATCAACAACTAGGCATACTTAGGAGCATATTAAAACACGTGCATCATCATATCATGTAGAAACATAGAATATTTCTCTGTGATACTAAGATCCGGAAGTAAGCAATCCTGCTTAAAGAATCGCATGTGTACCTCAACAATGACGGATCCGGGAGTTGTCATTGACCGACAGCAACACGAAAGGCCTTTAATACGTGTACATGTATGACTGCAACGGTATGCAAACCATACAATACGTATCGCGATATACTAGGCATCACGATAAAAACAATATGTACCTGTATAAAACGGTCAAGATTATTGAATACAGGATATTGTATCGAGCATAGTCAAAGAGTTAAACTGCAAATATCATCGGCATTTGTTAAACTTACAATCCTGTCTGTACCATTTGTGGAGCACATCTTTTCTGAAAGATTAAAAACAGGAATAAGATCATTTTGATGGAAACAACCGCCTTCATCATTAAAGTACTGATTGCACATCGCGATTCGGGCAAGCAAACCAATTGATACGATACACAAGAAAGTATCGCGATACTATACCATACGATATATCGTTACATTCAAAGACGATACTGTGATAAGTCTATCGTTTTTCAAATGTACTTGGGATATGACTGCTAGTTATAATGTCTTCGTTACATGCACATGGTTATTCAAATCGAGTTGGCGTGGTTTCTGATCTGTACGATCTTACTATTCTTATTTAAGTTTTTTCATTCCATTAATTTCGCACAATAGTTACATCACTGGATTAATATGAGGAAAATTAACATAGCTAGCCGTCTGGATCTACGTTCGTGAGAATTGCACAGTGTCAATAATACCTGTAACCAACTCGAACGACGTCAACATTCACTGGGGGATAAAAGTCCAAATAGCAATTTAATTCCCAATGACAGATACATGCACATCGTATCTGCGTCTATTGGGTTTCTCCTTATCCGTGTGTTTGTATTACTCAATACCACTCCAGTCAGCCTCGAAGGATTTGGCATCATATAATAGAACCTTAGTGCAGATATTAGTTCATCTTATTAGGTGGTATTGCACTTTTTTTTATAAATGTATGTCCTTTGAAATAACTTATTCGTGTATATGTCATTGCATGCTTTAATGTAGTATGGGGGTTTATAGCATCGTTCATAACGCGACAGCAACCGGGTAACTTTGTTGAGCCCAACGTTAGCTGTCACTTTCGGTATAAACAGAAGAATGACCTTGACCTCTGCACGGCCCTCCGTCGGCTGTCGCTTACGATATATACAGAAGTATGACCTTGAACTATGTAGGGCCCAACGTTAACTGTCGCTTACGATATAAACAGAAGAATGACCTTGACCTCCGTAGAGTCGAACGTCAACTGTCACTTACGATTTATAAAGAGGATGACCTTGAACTATGTAGTTCCCAACGTTAAGTTTCGCTAACGATATATACAGAAGAATGACCTTGACCTCCGTAGGGTCCAGCGTCGGCTGTCACTTACGATATAAACAAGTACCAAGTTGTTCATATCACAAGTCTATCCTTGGTTTCTCATAATTCCTCTAAATGGGACACGGGAGAAACCAACACTGATTCTACAAGAAGCAAGAATTGTATATAGCTTGCTAGGTGTGTTTAAACTAAACAGTGCATACAGACACAATTGTGCCGTCTGCAATTTATTATTAATTCTATAAATATCTTCAGGGGAAAATATATTCGTAACGTCTGTCGTATAGTTTATAGCCTGAGTCTGGGGTTGCCGGCTGTTACGCTGGATTTGATTTATTCGTACGCTGCAGGCGCCCTCTATGTACAGCTGTCAATCAAATCGACTGTGTCTGGTCTCATCTGTGTTTGAATTTAATGCAAATGAAGTTCCGCATGTAAAGAACAATATGAACATGACTTCGATTGTTCTTGGTAGAAAAAAATATTTACATCCTGTCGCAGTTAAGGCTACAGCATCGTCATTCTAAGTTTTTTGTTGTTTTTTTTTTTTTTATTTTTTTAACTTATTAAATTGTTTATTTCACATTTCGATCGATAATAGCAATGCTTTATTTTTAACTGTCCACTACGTTTACAGTGTGCTTTGTCAAAGGAATTGAAAATATTGAATACGAACACTTTTGGGTTTTGAAATATCTTATCACATCAAACAGAACTTTTGATCAGCTCGGCCAATCATGTTATTTTTACGTGTGTTATAAAAGGTTTGTATCATGAACTCACTGAAAGAAGATTAAACCTTTGAATTTTTAATGTTTTTATTATAGTTGTTAGATTGGTGTTATTTTTCTATGAGAATCGCATTTAAGCCTTTAATGTACATAGTATCCGCATGACAGTTGCAGTGAAGGGGGAAATGTCCATGATTGAAAATGTACATGGAAAAGTTTGACACAAAACCGTCCTGTCCATTCTATTTCAATTTGAATCCAAGTCCCTCCCACCGTATTCAAAAGTGACCAGGCATTTTAAATTCGGCAACGTGATTGGAATTTATATAGAATGTGGAAACAGGAAAACCGATACTCTATTACAGTTCAAATAACTTTGACAACAGGGGCGAAGAGACGACAAACAATGCGTATGAGGATTTGGGGCCCAATCTAATTCAACTCATGCATATTTAGATTCACGCTTGAGCACACAGGCGTTTGTAGGCGGTCGGAAAACTACCTGTGCTGTGTTGGGTTAAAGCTGTTTGGACTTTATGATGAGAAATTGCCCTCAAGTCATTTGATTGAGTTAGCCGTACTATATAGAGATGTGTAACTGAATGTGTGGTATATATATATATAAAGAAATTTCGACGAAAACAGACACAATTTGTATTTGAGACGCTACTGATTGGACTTAATATTTCTTGGACCGACTGGTTATACTACATCGGAAAACATGAAGAACTCGGCATATGAAATGAATGAAAAGAACGACAGGGTGAGTGTCTAAAATAGTATCAGACATGACTTGTGTATACTTCGTTAAATTCATGTATTGTTTCATGTGATAGAATCATATTATGATAAACTGAGATTCATTTAGATATGACTTTTTTCTTTTTATTTTGATTGACACTTTCGTCGCCTATTGCACATATTTTATGTTCATGTGAACCTTATACTTAACCATTGTAAAACCTCCTGACATATTGGGCATAAATAAGTGTATGAAATCGTTAATTTAGTCAGGAATCGAAGTTTTACCTGGATTATAATTGCTCAATATCAACTTTTTCGCGATAGTATCAAAACAATAACTGACGGTATATACCTAGATATGTATAACGGTATACTTATAATATATGTGTAGCGGTATACATATATACGTATTATGTAAATCTGCTTAATTAAATACCGTAAGTACGAACACACCTGAATCCAACACCTATTTCTGGGGTCAGTATGTTGTCATTAAGGAAGTTTGTATGTAAATACATGCTGGACGTTCCAGCGAGGTCCCTCCGTTACATCATGTGGGCCTGAAGTTATGCGGTTCGATGTCCGAGTAACGCCAGATTACCATAAATAACCATGTAAATGTCTGTATATATGGGTTAGGCGGTGGCCATTAGGGGACTTCAAAGTTCCTGAGCATTAGAAATTTATATGGGTTTTTTTTTTCTTATTTGCAAACTTTCACATCGGCTTTTTGTTTAACAACCCAACATCCCAATCTTCAACCCCTATATCTAGTTTAACAACTTCCAACCCCCTCCCACAACCATTCTCTTCACATCTGATACTTTTAAGTCAGTTTATGTCAAACTATTACAGCCAACTTATGATTGTTTAGTGCTTATTAAACAGCCATGATGATCTGTCCTTTTCTTTTTAGGGGTATTGTTTTGTTATAACCTCCACCATTTACATTTTCACCCTACATCCATCACTAACCCTCCCCAGCCCGACTCCGAACCCTCCCCAGCCCGACTCCGAACCCTCCCCAGCCCGAACTCCAAACCCTCCCAGCCCGACCCCCGAACCCTCCGCACTCCCAAACGCTACCCCACCCCCGGTGGCCCAACACATCTTGGACTAGATTTAAATATATTACCAGGTTTAGGTAGGTATGTGCTTATACAGATAAAATATCAGTACCCGTTACAAACGTGTCATAACCATATTATATAGCTTTGTTGAACACTCAAACAGATGTATATTATACATGTTTAGTTAACACGTGAAAAAGATTCTAATGGATATACGTGTATATAGTACTGATATAAAAGGGATTATTTTTTAATTAAAAATTGACACAATAGATACAGCAGATAAACTACGTTCTTATGTACATTATTTGGCGGGGAACTTAAATGGTGAATTTATGTTACATATGCTTGTTGATACATTTAGTGAAGTGAACGGGTTATCTGTATAGGGTAAATAACTGAATATAAAGGAAAGCATATGGGAAACATGAGGCTGTAAGGATACATAAATAGCGATATATGCGAAAAAAGTAGAGTTGGTGAGAAGTATAATATTGGGGCGAGGTATAGAGGGCTTGGGATAAGGTATGACGAGATATATACAGGTGGGTTAGGTATAGAGGGCTGAGGGCCAAGGGACGAGGTGTGGAGGGTTGAGGACCAGGGGACGAGGTTTAGAGGGTTGAGGACCAGGGGACGAGGTTTAGAGGGTTGAGGACCAAGGGACGAGGTATAGAGGGTTGAGGACCAGGGGACGAGGTATAGAGGGTTGAGGACCAGGGGACGAGGTATAGAGGGTTGAGGACCAGGGGACGAGGTATAAAGGGGTGGGGATGAGGTATGACGATATATATATGGGTGGGCTAGGTATAGAGGGTTGAGGACCAGGGGACGAGGTGTAGAGGGTTGAGGACCAGGGGACGAGGTGTAGAGGGTTGAGGACCAGGGTACGAGGTATAGAGGGGTGGAGATAAAGTATGACGAGATATATACAGGTGGGTTAGGTATAGAGGGTTGAGGACCGGAAAGCGAGGTGTAGAAGGGATGAGACAAGGGGTCAACGTATAAAGGGGTGGGGACAAGGTTATTTTTTGGTGGGCGGGGTATAGAGGGGTAATGGACAAGTTACGACGAGTTATACATTTATATGGATGGGGCCCAGATATAGAGGGGTTGGCGATATTAATGTTCTAAAATTACTATGTAGTAGCAGAGGAAGGTTATGAGTAATCCTGAATATTAATTAGGGGAAAGGTAATTGATATACGAAAGATTAGGAAATAAAAGGAGTGTGACGTGTTGTGGGATGGGGCCAGGATGTGAATAACGTAAATGTTGACTGGCTATGGGGAGTGGGTATCTTAAACATAATAAACTGTAAAAGAAAGTGTTGTTACTTACAGTTAGGATGGTCGTACTACGGAAGCCGGTTAGTGCCACATGAAGTAAACTTTTTATGTCGTAATTACGACTTAGTATGTCGTAATTACGACTTAGCTATCTCGTAATTACGACATAGTATGTCGTAATTACGACATAGTTATCTCGTAATTACGACATAGTTATCTCGTAATTACGACATAGTTATCTCGTAATTACGACTTAGTATGTCGTAATTACGACTTAGTTATCTCGTAATTACGACTTAGTTATCTCGTAATTACGACTTAGTATGTCGTAATTACGACTTAGTTATCTCGTAATTATGACTTAGTTATCTCGTAATTACGACTTATGGAATATCTTATGTGCGGCAATGCTCAATATCGTAGACGCTCTCATTGGCCGAGGTGCCTGGGACAGCGACTGGCTGAATTGAATGGGTATAATAAACTAGCTTACCTTTAATTAACAACAGCAAATACTCCAAGACACAGAAACAATAATAATAATAATATTTATTCAGGTAAAAGGAACAATTAAATACATAAAAACTTTTGAATTTAAAATATTACAGATGGTAGTTATAATCATAGATTTTGACTTGAATTCCTTGGGATAGTCCATATAAAGCCTTAAAGGCTTATTTCCAATGGGGTTCCTATATACCAGACCAAACTACGAGATACAGTGAACCCTCGTTATACCGCCACCTTTCGTCCACAGCAATTATGGCGGTATAACGAGGGTGGCGATAGTATCGAATTATGAAAATTATAACCATGAATTGAATTGAATAATAGATTGCATTTCCAACTTTTTATTAAAAAACAAGCTTATTATTATATCGTCATATAGATCTACATTGGCACAAATTTATTTCTGAAAATAGTTATTGATCTGTTTTTGCCGCATGTCATTCCAAATGGAACACTAAAGAGTTCCTCGATCTCTAAAAAACAGAACAATATGGCGTTATCGTCGAGGGAAATATATAGCGATTCGGGACGTTTGTATATTAAAGGGTGTGGCAGATGGCGGTATGCGAGGGTGGCGAGCTAAACGAGGGAATTATATAGGACAGAAATCCGTTCTAGAGTTTTAGGTGGCGGTATGCGAGGGTGGGGGTAGATTCGGGTGGCAATAGGTCGAGGGTACACTGTATAACTTAATCATAATGACGACATACTAAGTCGTAATTACGAGATAGCTATGTCGTAATTACGAGATAACTAAGTCGTAATTACGAGATAACTAAGTCGTAATTACGACATACTAAGTCGTAATTACGAGATAGCTATGTCGTAATTACGAGATAACTAAGTCGTAATTACGAGATAACTATGTCGTAATAACGAGATAACTAAGTCGTAATTACGAGATAACTAAGTCGTAATTACGAGATAACTAAGTCGTAATTACGAGATAACTATGTCGTAATTACGAGATAACTATGTCGTAATTACGAGATAGCTAAGTCGTAATTACGAGATAACTAAGTCGTAATTACGAGATAACTAAGTCGTAATTATGACATACTAAGTCGTAATTACGACATAAAAAAATTACTTCATGTGGCACTAACCGGCTTCCTATGGGGGACGATTGTAGGTGATTTCAGGGAAGAGTGGACACATTGTTTATAGTGATTAATTACTATCTAGTAGTTCTGGGGCGGATCGTGAAATAGTACGAATACCTATGTCACAGCAAAAAAAAATCTGTGTCGAGGACCTGGCTATGTAAGCCATGGTATGTTGTTATTTTGGACATTAACATAAAACATTCCGAAGCTTTATAGACTCCACTTACACAACAATTGTGTGCACTGTAAGATTTTTTATATATCAACCGAATGTTGTACATAATATTAAAATAAAAATTACTAATTGATATGGGGAAAATTCTTCAACATTGGTTTTGTTTATTTTGTTTCATGTCCTATTAACAGACAAGGTCATTTAAGAACGTGCCAAATATTGGGGGTAGGTGGAAGCCAGAGTACCCGGCGAGAAACCATCGATCAGTACGGTCAGTACCTGGCAACTGCCCCATGTTGGTTTCGAACTCGTATCCCAGAGGTGGGTTGCGAGTTCGAATTCGAAACCCACGTGGGGCAGTTGCCATGTACTGTCTCAACATAAAGATGTTATTTATAATTTAGTAACTTGGTCATTAATAATGGCTTAGTCCCTCCAGGGCTTCCGTACTAACGACGACATTAAGTTATATAGACTATATATGTATATAGATATTAACGATTTTTATACTACATGTCGTATACTAACAAAGATATCACGCGTGCTTAGTTTTATGTCCACAATGTATAATTACATTAACTTAACGTACAACATCGATCAATCTGTATATGTCACTATAATTAACTGTATGCGTGTGTATGATATAGTTGATAATGATAATAAAGTATATGTAATATTGATAAGTTAGTTCAACAATAAACGTACATGAATGCTAGCCTTATCACAAAATATACTGTTCGAATTCGATCGAACCCATGGGGTTTTTTTTTCCGCTTATATATCTTCTGTACAATATACTGAACACGTGTGTACACTGTAGATCTGTTTGACTAAAGTAACTGTACTTACAGTGTACTGCTGTATGTATATGTACTCTGAGTAACTGCTGTACATGGAAGATGCTGTATGTACCCGGGGGGGGGGGGGTGTACAGTGTAACTTTACAATAGTGTATTGGCTATTCAGATGAAGGGGTGTGGTGATTTTATGGTAGCATATGACTGTAGTAACATGTACCACGTCGGGGGCGCCTGTGCGACTCTTTTTCTGCCCTCGACAATATTTTACTCTGTCGATTATCCTTTTGCGGTTCACTTGACTAAACACGGTTTTGAAACGTACAAAGTAATACAAGCGTCTATTGAAGACTCCATTGATATTTTGGAAAGAACCTGTTTGTTTACAACGGAAAATTTTGTAATAGATCGAGACTGCGATGTAACATTTTGCGGATATAAATTCGTAGCACCGCCAGGTGTTCCGATTTAATTAAATAAATGTTATTCCCCATGGCTATCTGATGGCTCAGTCCTTCATCATCCAACACGAATGATGTCTGTGTACTGTACCGATAATTTAATTCCATTTCAACCCGACAAAATATCAATATTGAAAGGTAAGCGTCGGTAGGGTAGACAAAGTGTTACAATGCGTTACGTTTCATTGTAGAGGATTATGTCTGGGTTTTCTATAAGTAAATGAATTTATATCGGAATATTTTCTGACAATCTGATTAAAATGCAGATCCTTAATCTCACTTCGTTATACACGGACCAGACAACATCACATCAGAGGTAACGTTCTGATGACCTTTGTACCCTCTTCATTCACACTCAAGTAGACTTTTCTAATTGATGTCAGTTGACTCTGTCATCTGCAGTAAGTCATTTCGTCACACCATACACTTTAGCATTAGCTTGTGACGAAATGACTAAGTGTAAAGATTCTGGAAGCGGTAGTTTCATTGGCTAATGCAAAAGGTCACCTGAACATGACCTCTTATGTGATATTGTCAGATCCTTATATAACGGATTGGGAATAAGGATTTGCATTTTAATCAGATAGATTTTCTGAGGGACTAAACGATGCAGCCTGCAACAAATGAACATCTTTGTCCACGCGGATTTATTCAATAACAAATGTTCACTTGTTGTAACGTTCCCGCCACCTACATACCGTAAATAGTCGAATAAAGTGTCCCGAACACCATTATTGAAACAAGATGTGTAAGATAACAATTATTAGTAAATATGACCACTTTGATCCTTCCTGAAGAAAATAAATTGCTTGAGAAAATGCATTTGACCCCACTTTCACGAGCTTCTTAACTCCGTTCTCCGTTTTGAGAATGTTTTCGTGAAAGCAAATTTTAAGAAATTTTCAGCAAAGTACTTACCTAGTCTTAGAATTGAGAATTAAGAAGTTTCGTGAAGGCGGGGTCTTTATGACACTTTATTGAAAATTAACTATCACCCTGACTGTATAACAGCACATATCTACACATTGTCTATAACGGGGGCAGTGTCATACGTTTGGCTCAATGGATTGTTCCGTGATTTATGCAATGGATGAAAACCCCAAAACAGTACATTTATCTATCTATCACTTCAAACGAAGAGTAAACAAGCAAATCATGAGTACTAATTAGTCATAATTTATTCAAATCAGCGCTAGAGCACTCTACGACAATGATTTGTGAAAGGCGTATACATTCTATATCTTGACCTTGAGTTCTGTTGAAATTTCTTGAACGGGAAAGTGAAAATTTTGCTTGCGAAGTATATATATATATGATACAAGAAGTCTGCAAAATGGCTTTAAGTAAACACACGAGATTTTTGTGAGCCTAGCCTGGTGTATTATTTTCTTGCTTCGATGCAACCCCCTTCTTCCCGACCTTAGTCAATCTTTATTTTAATCAGACTGGACCTTAGTTATTATTAATTATACATGTTGTGGAAAAATGAAAACGTTGTTCAATGTCAACAAACATTTCGTGAAATGCAATAGCGTTCACAGGTTGATTGACGCTATATGTACCCATATAACCCCAAATACAAGCCCATATATACTACATGTGTGAGGATATTTACATGAGGTCAGTTAAAGTAGGTGACATTTATCAATTTAGCGGTTATGTCCGAAGGCCATGGCCGGACCGGTCAGACTTCAGACGCTTGTCGACGTAAAAATCGCCAACATCATGATCATCTGTCCCGTATACCGAGGGCAATGGACACCGGGACTCAAATTCAACAAAATATTCCTTATCGTACATTTTGGCTACTAGCACGAATTTCCTCTGGCCATGACAGCTTATCTTGTATTGTTCACACCAGACATCTTTCCAAGTCTTGTTTCAAGGCTAAAGAAAGATCGGGCTATTTGTATTTTCAATATCCATCCACATCGAATAAGCGGATCATTCGTAGTCTTCCAGACATTACATTCGATATTCTCTGGCCTTTACCTTTCCTGTAATCTACTCTTGACCTGTGCTATCATGAATCAGATAAAATCATAAAATCATGTTTGTTCGAATCTGATAATGTTCTGTAAACGATATCACAAAATCGAAGCCGAAGCATTTATTTGTACATGTAAAGAAGGATTTTACACTCCTTATTCTACAGTAACACGGATACATTAAGACGATAATAGCCTTAAATTTGCACGTTTAATGTCTAACCCATGTAGCTAGACTCGTGTGTAACCAGCTAAGCTGGTGGTATTTAACATTATTTCCGCATACAATTTAGTAATATATTTATAAAACGTCGTAATATATCTATAAAAAGTAGTAATATATTTTTAAAACGTGGTAATAAATTTATAAAAAGTAGTAATATATTTATAAAAAAGTCATAAAAGTAAACAGTTATGTTGTTAAGGGGAAGATCAAACGCATGTTTTATCTCGCGCTTTTCTCAGTTAGGTGGCAATGTTATAGCGACCATACACGTGTGACGTACATCGGAGGTCAAGGAGTACTCCAAACAAAAGCAAATATCTATGTACGTATCCATCGTTCGGGATTTCCCGTCGTTATTTGAATTTGATGTCACATCATGAGTGGAGCTCTTTGATTGGGTTTGTTTGTATTTAACGCCCTAGTAACAGCTATGGCTATTTAAAGACTTGCCAGGTTTAGGTGGTGGAGGAAAGCCGGAGTTCAAGGAGAAAAACCACCGACCTACGGCCATAAATATACATACATGTGTATATACCTGGCAACTGCTTCACGTAGTCCCCGAAACCGCAACCCAGAGATGAGGGCTATAGTGGTACATGTAGCAGAATACATATGTCAGACATCTTTACCACTTGGTCACCACGATCACACACAATCACAGGGACTAAGCACAGACTTATGACACTATGAAATGATTGTCAGATAATTATATATAATAATTATATAAAACCTCACGCTACTATATATCTGTGACAGATAATAAGTATATAGTAGTGGGAGGAATTATAGTCGAGAGAGGTAAAACAATTATCCGACAATCATTTCATAGTGTGATAGGTCTGTGCACATAATATCATACATTATAGCGGAAGGGCCAGAACATTTACAATGAAGTAAACTTAATGTTATGTCATTAAAACTTATTTATTTTTCAATATTATATCGATTAGTCTATATTTGTTTTAACAAATACATCTATTCAACAATTGTTTCAACCTGCTTACCTCTTTAAACAGTCAATGGTGCATGCTTTATCTTTAATTTACAATAATGAACCAGATTCACGAAAATGCTTTATAATTCAAGTGAATGCCATATACTCAACGACATTCACTGAAATTACTATGGTTTTAACAGTTCTCTTCAGTGGAGATAAAAGGTAAATAAAAGTCCCTTAGCAAGATCTCTCAGTGGACTTTCATGCTTTTGTCATGCTAAACATACTAAAACCCTTGTTAGTAGGCTACAGAAATCGGGTCTATTTCTCGCGTATTGTTGTGAAGCATGTCACGTAGGTTACAGAACTTAATTGTAAACATATAAAAAATCTTCTGATAGACACCCGAGGGTTTTAATGTCGTTTCTACGGCTTTATTTACACTCCACATCGTTTAATGTCCCGACCTCACTCTTTACTCGGTAACCGAAAACGTGTGATGGTCAAATAAATCGGAATGGAAGCATTGTTGTGATAAGAAATGACCCCCAACTGACCACTCGTAAAACGAACAATGTCTTCATTTTCAAGAGTATCTTTGAAATCTGTTTACAGAATTATGTTCCAGTTTTGGACTTAATGGTCATTTGATGAAAGTAATTTCACCTGTTAACTACAATTGTTGGTCAGCAAATCCTCATCTGTTTAGATTTAAAATTATCTCGCCGCTGGCCACACTCACCTATATTTGGGACTAGTAAACATAGCGTAGAAAAGCAATTAGATGTGTACTCTCAGGCAAAGTTCACATTCTGTTCAGGTATTTGGGCACGTACAGAAATATGTATAGGTAACAAGGCTAGAATATTTTACATCTTACTGTAACTTATCATACAAATATGATTACGAAATCAACATCGTTTTATATAGTGTATTAAATTAGACAGGATCACGACATCTAAATGTCAAGGAATCTAGAACAACTTTTTTCATAGAATGTGCTGACGATGCGCTTTAGAACGAAATAGAAAATCACTGATTACACTTCCGCAAAAATTCCTTACGTGTTTCAAGATTTATTGATTTAGAAAAAAAGGGGTTTCTAATTTCGTATTGATGCAACTGAAGATGGGAATGCAAATACTGTTACAGTCCATTATGTACATGTACTGCGTTTTACCACTAGCGCTGGTGCAATATATGGGAAAAGTCTTCTAGTTTAAATTAAGTTTCAATAAATAAGTCTTTCAATTGTCTAGTTAAGTATTTGTTTACTTCCATATACAGGTCAAAGTTGTTATATTATCTTATTAACGTAGCTATTGGTAACCTGCAAATGTCAAAAATAACTAATTGTGCATGGAATTCGAAAAAAAAAAGTTTTAAAAGGGAATACAGATACAATCAAATACGTTTTAAGGTTTGTTTCACATGCACATACCCCCGAAATAATTTCTAAGTATGCATTCACTATTTTTGGTTATTTTATACAAACATGATACGGAGCTTACAAAATTATGGAAATTGTCGTTGAAAGATCAACGATATTTGGTCTTGCCATTTGGAAACAAAGTGGTACGTCTAACAGGGAATGACCATTGAGTGAAGGGGCATATCGGAAATTGATCTACACTCCCAAAAAAGTAAAATTACTCTAAACATCTTAATTTATATCCAAAATAAATCGGAGAATACCAAAACGTCAACAACACTTTAGTCCGAACTCAAAATCGATAAAGCTAGAGGTAAAATATGAACAAAGGAAAGATTTACACAGAGACCCTCGTAAAAGTATAAGAGAATAATGTGTCCAAACTAGCTGTAACAAATTATCAGGTCCCTGTTGTACGCCCGTGACAAACTTAAGCTTAAAGTCACTCATGCAAAGAAACTCGCTTGATGCAGACGATAGTCGTCTCATTCTGTTTGAAAACACAAGTGTTTTTGTAAATATGACTTCAAACTCCCGCGTACGAATCCACTGTAATTTACATATATTAAAATTATAAATTGTGTATTTAGGTCTTACGTTTTGACAGCACTGACACGTTTAGGGATATTAAAGCCCATACCATGCCCTGGTGCATGACTGCAAGAGATATGTTTGAACTGAAGATTAAAAAAAAAAGTAACTAAAAACAAAACAATTTTTATTGTCTCATTTAATAGAATTGTCATTTGAAACAGCTTCCGGCTAATACACAAGAAAACACATAAAGTTGTTTTTTGTGTCCAAAGATAATTTGAATTCCTATCAGTATTTTACAGAACAAAGGCAAATATTTTAGCTATCTTTTCATCTACATTTCGTTTTAGTTTATACTCAACATACAAACGAGCCTTCGGCGATCAATGAACGACATATTTAACATAGCGTTGGTATAGTGTATAAATGTATGTTTAATAAATCTGCTATTTAGTTAAGTTGTTTAGATACCTGGTATATGCTTGATATTTGATAGGAAATGGCTTAATATAAGTGTAATGGAACATCTACGTAGCAATAAAATGCTAAAACAACAAACATATACATGGCTCTCTATTTATTTGTCGGACACAACTTTTCAAACACCGGAAGTCGAACATATCTCTACACTCCTGCTCCAAGCGCTGTCAAAGGGTCTAGAGCAGTATTCTGTCGATACATCCTCCTTTAGGAGCAGATCATATACTGTTGATTGATATCGTTTCCGTGATTACATACATTTTGTACATCAATTACCTAAGTTCGAAAATGCAGAAACCATAATTTACTCAGTCTGGCCGCTATCATATTTTAATATATATCAACATATGTTTGTACCACTATCAATTCTATGTTAATATAGGCTGTTGTGACATGTATGTGCTTATTTCACTCCGATCAACCTTGTTATATTTTAACATGGTGAAATAAATATAATCTTCATGAAATTGTGTTCGTATCAACATTAACTCCACTGTATTGATATGGGCTAATAATACATTTATATGTTACTTATATCTTACACATACCCAATGTAAAGTCGACCTCATAGCAATGCTGTGATAGTTTACGAAAAATTACATCAAAATTCAATAACGAGTGATTATGGCATTAGCATTAACAAGATATCAGTATTTATGATTGACAGATACATACATCATCTCTTAACAGGAACAGGTATACTGTCAGGTTAATGAAGAGCACCTGCTCTCAGTCATGACGTCACAAGCTACGAAATTGTACAAATGGTGATAAACGCTGAAATAGTTTATATAAGGCAAATATTGTTATACTACTATAACAAAATTTACATAGTGAGTCACCCACTTCATTTTTGTCAACACTTAATTGGCTTTTCAAAAATGGTATGACATATCTAAATACAGTATAGCTACACCATCAAAATGTAGATATAAAATGTGTATTCCACAATAAAATATGTTTAAACAATAAGATATGAATATTTCAGCATATGGTATGGTCCTACAACACACTTTCCTATTGATGACAAGATTACTCGTCATCGATAGCAATCGTGTATCATATATAACCATGACAACATTTGCCAAGTATTCATTGCGTAAACAGACAATGCTTTATAGGTACACTGTACATAGACGCTTTGTAGACCAACACTTTTGATTTTTGAAGGTAACAAAAATACTCCTTTCTAACTTTCTGATACAAAATTATGTATGATTTGGAACTATATTCGGTCTTTTGTTTTTGTGTACGGCACGTACTAGATATTGGTGCTGTGTTAAAGCGATTCTACCATGTATTTCCCGTGCAGATTTAATGCCTTTGGTCTCCATGGTAGTATTTGACTATCAATGTTTCACAGGAGAGATACATGTACTGTATACACTTGTAATATCTAGGCATATTCCCGCTTTTTGGCAATGGATATGTTTAACCTTAATTGTCTCGCGACGGAAAGAGGTATTAAATGTATAAGCAGAATGTTCAAGTATAATAAATAAGCATATATACATTTCGAATACGTAAGGAATAAGTAATGCATTTCAAATACCTGAATTATGTAGATACAAACAAGTGTTAATTCAGTTTTAGTAAGCTTCAACTATAACGGGACGATTAAACCCTTGCCATTAATTAATCTATCCCTTTTGTTTTGCACCACGATTCCCTCTCATTTTGATATATCCTTAAACGTTTTGTACCACTCCCCGTGTTATGTATCGTTTTTCTACCCTTATTTCCTCTCATCTTTTCTTTGGTACCACATAAATCCCCCTGCTCTTAATATTTTCCTCTTGTTTTGTACCACGATAGCCCATCCTCATCATAATGCTACTTGTTTTGTCTCCAAATTCGCCCTTATTTTCATGTATTCCTTTTGCTTTGTACCTTAATTCCAACTTATTTCTGTTGTTTTGTTTCCCTTTCCTAGGATTCCAGTTATTATAACGGAAGCCAAGTGACCGAGTCCAGTGGTGACCTCGCAAGTTCCACCGAGTCAGAGGAAGAACGTGGAGAATGGGGAAGCAAGTGGGAGTTTATTCTGTCATGTATTGGTCTGTCCGTGGGGCTTGGCAACGTGTGGAGGTTTCCCTACCTAGCGTACGACAATGGCGGAGGTAACCTTACACTGTTAATATACAATATAGATAACTGCGAAATGTAGCAGACTGAATACCGGACGTACCAAATGCAAACCTAACAAATACTCTGGCCTAATTCAAGAAACATCTGAAGACGTACCTTTTCACGTCTGCATATTAGGGTATCAACTTAGACGACATGTATATACTGACATTTGTTTATCTAGTTCGTATTTATATGCATGTTTTATATTATCACGTTAGCTGATATTGTAATAACTTCTTTATTTATTGTAAGTATTAAATTATTATCTACATGCTGTGAAGCGCTTTAGGGTAATTTTACAAATTATATGGAGCGCTTTATAAATTTTATATATTATTATTATTATTATTATAAGCGAGGGCAGTTGAGATTGTAAGATTGTCCTATAAAGATACATCAGATAGTTAATCCAGTTATCATTGTAGGTTTAGAATATGCTCATTAGAGTCCTTACTTGTTGTGATCTAGAATAATGACTCTCAAGGTTCTCATTTTGAAGACGTGATGTTTACTTGGATGTGACAACGATTCACATGGCGGATGTCGTCGATGAAGTAGAAAACGCTTGCTCCTCCGGAACACGTGGTCCTATTCTCTTGTACAAGAGTCCCCGCGTAAATGTTTCTTTGGGCATATTTTGCCTTTCGTTTAATCGATTTTGAGTTTGGATTATGGTTTTATTGACGCTTTGGTATTCTCTGGTCTTTTTAAACACCAAGTCATCAGGGCCTTGTTCAGTTAGATAATTAGTCGTTACGTGTATCATTCCTCTAGATTCTGAACAGGTTAACTCTTCACTTCAGATAAAACCAAGCTGAATACAATAAACATATCATAAATCGCCTGAAGCGTTGTTATCCTTGATGACAAAATTATACAAGACAATTCATAGGTGAAAGTAAACAATAATTCTTCCATCAACGTTTGTTTTACTTATATACTTTATCATTGCGTCAAACGCCTGAGGCAAGCTCGGGAACAATGACATCGACGCTCGTGTCTGTTCTTCCGGTACATTGACGAGATTTCACACATGTTCATGTACGTTAGACTAGACGGTGTTGTGATATATCATGACCTTCGCTGTGTCCTGCTAACACGGTTGAGGTTCAGATTTTCTAAGATGTGTCGGGGTTGTAATCAGGGATGTGATGTAAATTAAATGCACATGTATATGTCTTTCTATAAATGTAAATTTTTTATTAAACAATATGATAACTTTGCTCGTGTTCATATGTATTAAATTAACACCTATGATATTTTACGATGTAAACGTTATTCACACAAAACAAATCAGTGATTACCAAAGCGTCAACAAAACCACAATCCGATATCAAAATCGACTAAACTAGGTCCTAGTGGCAAAATATGAAGACAAATCACAAGTAAGCACGCTAATGAGCATACTTAAAAATGCACCTTCCTATCTCACAAGGATATTCATATCCTATATTAAACAACAAATGATTAGTAAATCCCATTCATAAAAACAGAGAATACCGAAACGTCAACAAAACCATATTTCGAACTGAAAACCGAACACATGTTACTTTAATCCCCATATTATTTACTTGCAATTTAATTTTCTAAGTATGACCAAAATTTCAAGCAAGATAAGGTCCCGAAGCACCCGTGTCAGCCACCTTGATTTGCCTGTCCACAACATGGAGAACATCTTACGATCTTATTTGTACAACATAACCTTTCTCTCTGCTTGAAACGCCGTTGTTGTGATTTGTTATAATATTAGCGC
This sequence comes from Mimachlamys varia, assembly GCA_947623455.1. Taxonomy (NCBI): domain Eukaryota; kingdom Metazoa; phylum Mollusca; class Bivalvia; order Pectinida; family Pectinidae; genus Mimachlamys; species Mimachlamys varia. The sequence goes on along the minus strand of OX392542.1, from coordinate 13,569,721 downwards.
CATTTTTCTTGTCCACAGCCGCCTTTGTGATAGCATATCTGGTGCTGCAGTTTCTGATTGGCAAACCCATGTACTTCATGGAACTGGTGATGGGACAGTATTCGGGAAAGGGACCCACAGCCGTCTGGAACATGAACCCTAGCGCCAAAGGTATGACACATTGTTTAAAGTGACAAACTCTCCTCCTTAGACCAATGTAACACAATACGGTGGGGTTTTTTTTGTAGAATATAGGAAGGACTCAGTACTCAAATTAACTTAACAGTGTACATTAACTCAAACGTTTAAAAAGTCAAATATAGAAATTAAAAACAGTTTTAAGCTTTTTCCAAACCATTGACAAATTAAGATTTTTTTTCATATTATTAATTCATAACATGAAGAAGACATTCAACTTGGACACAAATGCCACGCTTAGGCATAACAAATGGCCCAGTTCCATAGTATTGATTGGTGTAACCATGGTGGTGATTGGTGTAACCATGGTATTGGATAGTGTTAACATGGTGTTGATTTCTATAACTATGGTATTGGATAGTGTTACCATGGTGTTGATTGGCGTTACTATGGTGTAATTATGAGTTACCATGCTTTCTGTCCCTCTACAGGTATCGGTATAGCTATGGCGCTGATTTCTGTGGTGGTTGCAATTTATTATAACGTCATCATGGCCTACACGCTGTTCTACTTCTTTTCGTCTATGCAAAAGACATTGCCATGGACTGTTTGTAAACCGGTAAGTAAGCCATGTGGTCAGCCACACTGAAAAAGTAACGTATTCACCCCTTATATATCATAATCAACAACTCGAAAGAGTTCAAATGTTTCTGCAGGAGCGAATGAATTGATCACTCATTTTCACTCCTTTTATAAAGATAAACACAACATCTAATAACCATTCCGAAACCACATGCTGTATCCGGTACAAAACTGCATGCAACATCGGCATTGAGTTAAGACTGTGCTTGTTGAAAACCTAAGTTGATCTTACTCAGAGTACTGCATGTATTTTGGTGAACGACTTTGTGATAATGATTTAAAAATTGGAAATCTTATATTCGGAATATTAATTGTTTGATGAAATTTTATTTGGATTGTTATACTGTCAAATATCTTTTGAATAACTGCCAAAATTGAATTCCCAAAATAAGATAAATAAGTAATGACATTACTTGTTTTAATATTAGTATAATTTCATTAGATACAATACTTATATTTTATACTTGATGAATCTCTTCATTGAGCAAAACACGTGTTTAGAGTTCCTTAATGTTTTTTCTAATTTAATTCACTTACTTTTACTAAATTGCCACCAAATAATCAGGAATGGCTGCCAGAAGGATGTGTAGAGCAGACAGTGAAGAAGATGTCGTACTGTGTGGCTAACGTCACAGTCAACCAGGCGTTAGGCGTGTGCCGCTGTACAGGCAACGCCACCTATGACAATATGGTGTATGATGCTGGCTTTAACTGCACCAACGCCACCTACCAGGGCGATTCACCCGTCCCCGTGGCACAGTTCTACTTCGAGTAAGTATTAAGATTAACGTCATTATTGATCGATTAATATTTTCACAAAATTGATCTATTAATACTTTCACAATATTGATCGATTCATATTTTCACAATATTGATCGATCCATATTTTCACAATATTGATCGATCAATGTTTTTACAGTATTAATTGATTCATATTTTCATATATTATTGATATATATTTTCACTGGATATACTTAGAAAAATCCTAGTTGACTATCGCTCTGAAACCAGACATGGACATTTTAACAGATAGATGTCTGGTTTTAGGCCTGTACTAGACAACTGCGTCAAAGCATCTAAGTCCTGAGCCGTCATTAGATTAAGGGTGTATGTCTGTCAAAATATTCTAATCTGGTGTAAGGGCAAGAGGAAATTCGGGCTTGTCCACTACACCAGACATTTATCTATTAAAAATGCCAAAGCCTGGCTTCAGGGCCAGAAGAAAACTTGATCCCATATAAAAATCCTATACTTATTTCATTAAAACACATGTAAATTGGAATTTTCATAAATTTAGAAGAAAAGATACAAATCATTTTGAAAGGATTCCTCCTTGCCATGTTGTTGCAGTAATAAAATTGATATACATCTGTATAAAATCCATGGATTCAATTTATAAAAAAAAAACATTTCTCCCGTGAAAGAAATACAATCATCTGTATAAATACAAGATGCATTTGTAATCTTATCAATTGTTATAATAGCCGTCCATCAGTTCAATTCCATTCGGGTATATTATATTTAATGATTATAGTAACCATTTTAGCTGTAATACTATATAAGGATTCACCAGTTATTTTATTTCAGCAATAATGCCATTGTACAGGTTCAATTGTAAAGCAGTTAGACATTCAACATCTACAAAGTTATCCTCATCAATACCTCATTCCGTATAGACATTCCATTGTCATTAAGTTTGATAAAGTATCGCGATTTCATGCTTTTCTGTCACCGAGGACATCGATATTCTTTTCATATAGCAATGAGATTGCAAAACAATATACCAAGAAAAGCAATGAATTCATTTATAAAACGTATGTATGTTTTCTAATGTTATATTATTTTATTCCATAACGTTTTTCGATTATTGTTATTAGCCGTGATGTACTGGATAAGACTCCGACTTTGAGTAACGACAACATTGGCGCCCCCTTGTGGAAGCTTGCTCTCTGTCTTCTTCTCTCGTGGATCGTCGTTGTTCTTTGTCTGATCAAGGGAGTTAAGTCATCCGGAAAGGTACATTTTTGTTTTCTCTACTGTAACGCCATTGAAATGTTATTTATTTCCATGTGTTATTCAATAAAGAAGTTACAGAATTACCAAGCATTGCTACTACATAATTTATACTTCCTAGTTCATGATGTCACTACACGAACTAAACTTGATCTATATTGTATTTCTATTTAACCTGAAAACAAGATATGTAACTTTTCCTGTAATGTAAAAACTACTTATTAAGTGTAATTTTAACCTCTTTGACCTTACTGTAATGTCGACATCTTTTATATTTACTTTACGGTAACGTTGCCATAAGGTCTTTGTTGACATTTACTGTGACGACAACAAAGCTTCCTTAATGTCTACAAAATTTTTTTATTGACAGGTTGTGTACTTTACTGCCACTTTTCCCTATGTTATCCTGCTGATTCTGTTGGTCCGTGGGGCTACCTTGGATGGGGCCATCGACGGGGTTATTTATTTTATCGTCCCTAAATGGGAAAAATTGTTGGATGTCAATGTAAGTCGAAAGCAAATTCTTTTTTATATATAAAACAAATAGTAAATATTATGTCTGAAGAAGTCAGATAACGTATGATCAATTATGTTCATCATAACGTAATATCATTACATAGAATTAATCACCATGGTATGTTTCATAAAATGTATCTAAAAAGTGATAAGTATTTACTTATTTGAAAAAGTTATCAGGTTATGCCATTCTTTGCAGGTTTGGGTTGCAGCAGCTGGGCAGATGTTTTTCTCTCTCAGTGTATCTTTTGGAGGCATCATAATGTTTGGCAGTTACAACAAGTTTAGTAACAATGTTTATGGGTGAGTGAACACGTACATTTTAGCGTTTACAGATGAGTGCATCCTCGACAGAGGTTGCACCCACTGTAGTTTTCTTTACCCTTTGCCTATGTTACAACGGACCACACACATATGCTGCACCTTTTAAATTTAGTAATAGATACAGTATTTCGAAAAAAAATGAATCAAACTGCATCATACATGTAGAAGCAGAAGGATCAGGTCCGAAAAACCTCGTTAATTTATTAACTTAGAAGAAAGATTACTCGCCAACCTCAGAGACTAAAACATCCACCAGCAGAGTATGCCACCCCCTATCATGAAAGATGACGAAACACATTCATATGTTGCACCATTTAAATTTATTAATATATACTGTATGCCGAAAAAAAAATAGTTAAACTGCAGTGTATTTACTAGGGTTATATAACAAAGTTAGATTTACCAGTGTTGTAACTATCATTACATAACAAGGTTAGTGTCACTTGAGTGTTCTGGTATAAAGTCGGCATCATTGGAGAACTATCGTTAGCATGACAAGAGGTCCGCAACACTGCTTTTGATAACATGACATTATTAAATCAGCATCCCTAGAGTACAATAATGAAACTTGGGTAAATTTACATAAATATGAGGGTAAATTTACATAATTAGGACAACATTCCTTGGTTGACTTGGTTAACATTACGTTTAATTAGGTCAACATCTCTGGAGTAACTTGGGCACCATAACATTATGTTTCAAACGTGTCTTGGGTAATTTAACTTGTAAGTCAGCATAACTAAAGTATTGTAAATTTATATCATTACACAATAAGTCTAGCATCAACAGTAGATGATGAATGATTGTCTCCCTTGTCTATCCAGTGACGCCATGTTGATAGCTGTGATGGATATTGTGACGAGTATCATCGCCGGGTTCGTCATATTCACTACGTTTGGGGGGATGGCCAAGGAGATCGGAGTAGGAGTGGAGGATGTGGCAAAGTCAGGTAGGAACTGGTTATTTGTTTACCTGTTGATACGGTCTTGTTTACTAACTGGTTATTTGTTTACCTGTTAATACGGTCTTGTTTACTAACTGGTTATTTGTTTACCTGTTAATACGGTCTTGTTTACTAACTGGTTATTTGTTTACCTGTAGGAAATGTCTTGTTTACTAACTTGTTATTTGTTTACCTGTAGGAAATGTCTTGTTTACTAACTGGTTATTTGTTTACCTGTAGGAAATGTCTTGTTTACTAACTGGTTATTTGTTTATCTGTAGGATATGTCTTGCTTACTAACGGGTTATTTGTTTACCTGTAGGAAATTTCTTGTTTACTAACTGGTTATTTGTTTACCTGTATGATACGGTCTTTTTCACTAACTTGTTATTTGTTTACCTCTAGGATACGGTCTTGCGTTTGTCGCCTATCCTGAAGCATTGTCAAACCTGCCACCGTCCCAGCTCTGGTCAGTCCTCTTCTTCTTTATGTTGTTCACCCTCGGACTGGACAGTGAGGTAAGGAGGAACACGCATGGCTTTTTTACATTGCAAACCGTTTAAGTTATTCTAAAATAGTGTTAGTTTCATGGATAATACATCATTGCTTAATTTTGCACGGAAGACGTGTGGTGTGACGCGCGGCTTGTGGCCGGAGGCGCGTCTCGTCAGGGCAATGTGCAATATGTTGTAGATTTTTACAAGTTATACGAGTACGTCCTAAAATTGTTGAATGCTAGCTGTGAGTAACTTAACCACAAATTGCAATTTGTGAACCGCTCTGAGTTGATTACGAACTAGGTTTTTATTTAATGGGTATAAAAAGCCTCCACGCAATACTATTTACATCATTATTTAACGTTATTATTGTTTTTATATATGCAATTTGAAACAAAATAACAAATATCATGTGATATTTAAGTCTAAGTGGTTGTTTGTAAGGTATTGACGTCCATGCAAACTGTTGACATGGTTATGTTTACAAGTAAAACTGATTTCTTCATTTTCGCGCTGAATACACATTAGAAAAAAGGGAAAAATAATTCGTTGAAACGTAACGAAAACAGGTATGTATTTGGCGATTATATTTTATATTTTTATATTTTTTCAGTTCGCCCTTTTAGAAACTGTTTTGACCTGTGTCCAGGACGAGTTTCCACACCTCAGGAAATACAAAAGTCAGATGTGTGTTGGACTAGGAATTGTCCTGTACTTCTGTGCATTACCATGTGTCACACCTGTAAGACATTTGACATATTACACAAAAATAAACTGTTATACATATCTCTCAATTGATAAGTGTATTCACTTAATTTCTCAATGAATGTTACTTGTGTAAAAACCATGATTATCATTTCAAAAATCACCAAAAAAGGCCCAAAACACTTTTTTGACCCAAAAGTTGACCCCTGCAATAGGATTTTGTTCTTATGTTGCTATCTAAAGTTACAGATTACAAACTTGGTTGTAGTATTATCTGTGTCCAAGCATAGGTCGTTCGTTTACATTTTTTCGCTATTTTCCGCAAAGTGCTGTTATCTGTTTTAACTTCCTGTAAAGCTAGCATTTCATGTGTAGACACCCGTTTCGGAAAAGCAAAAATGTTAGTCTCTATGCAAAGTATTTATTTTCATTTTTTTACAATGTGAAGCCCACAAAGTTCACTTTATCATGATTATGCCAATTTTACTGATTATTTTATTTTTTATATTTTGATAAGGGTAATTGTATAGGGGTTAAAGGCCCAATATACGTAACTTAGGCAAAACTTGAAGCACAAATCAAGCCCAATAACTTATTATATTTATAGATTTAGTTAAGGTTAAATGATATCAGCAATATTCAATATGAATTCTTATGCGGTTACCGGTACAGAAGCAGTTGAAACTCGGTATTTGTAAACACGCGTCCATTTTGAACCGTCTTCTAACCTCGGTTTGGTGTTGAAGTGGGCCCCACCTGAATTATTTTGAATCCTTTTGATTGTTCTGTCAGTAATTTCTTGTTAGTTACCGCACAGGTTTACTTCGTTTTAGGCTTATTATTGCATGGTTATCAGCTGGATATTTTTTCAGAATTTCCAGAATCACGAAAAATTTCCTGAAGTAACGTATATTGGGCCTTTAATAATCATTGTACAAAAATATCACAAATGGCCCCTTCTGTACGAATTCCCTGTACAACGTGTTTAGTGGTCAACGAAGAAAACTATACATACATGTATTTACATTTTAATCCTACTAGGCCGGAGACTACATAGTTGGTTTAATGGACCACTACGGTGCCGACTTCTCAGTACTGTTTGTCGCGGCCTGTGAGTGTGTTGCGGTCATGTGGGTATATGGTAAGTTGTTGTTTCAACAGTAACTTATATTAATTCTGATTAGCATAATTTGCTTTTGTCTCTAGTATGATTAAAGAGTCAGGTTTTAATTTTGATTTCACAGTTTGACCTCTAGCATTAGCAATATCTTTTAGAAGGATAAAAAATACCCGTATTATGTTCCACCTTGCTAAATACTTTGTATGTCACTCATCAGTTATTGATTTAGTACATATTTTAACAGTGTCTTCAGTAATACCAAATTTATTTCACGATTGGGGCTAATTTTTTTTATATTTTTCACGAGTGCGCAGCAGGTACATGCATTTTTATATGAAAATCTACATTGGCAGCTTCTGATTTTCCTAACCGTCGTTTGTAAGCAGCGTTCTGATTGGTCAAATCAGAAAAAGGGATATTTTTCACTAGTGAAAAATATCATATTTCTCACGAGTGAAAAATATCACTTTTATAGAATGAACATTTTTCGATATTTCACTGGTAAAATTGTAATAAACTACGATATGTAAGACGTGTTTTGGGGGTTTGGATTATGTTTTTTTTTTACTTTGATATTCTCTGAATTGTTTGTTTGATTCACCCAAAATATTTTTTTAAATATTTGAAAAGGTGCCAGGAGATTCATGAAGAATGTAGAGTATATGTTGGGCTATCCTCCTCGGCCCACATGGTACTGGCTGTTCTGTTGGATCGGCTGCTCCCCCATCCTCATCGGGGTAGGTATTTATATAACATCGTGCTTTTACTTCTATTACAATGTAGCTATATAAACTAGTTTAATTTTACTTCTTAATTAATACATTAAAGGTGTTTTACGCACCTGACTTTTCTGCTTCTACATTAGTTTAGAAATTTTGGATTCCTTTTGACCCCTAGCATTACTGAAGAGTCCTAGGTGGACTAAACAGCTGTGTGATGCAGTTTAATTTTTTTCGGCATTCTGTATCTATTACTACATTAAAAAGGTGCAGCATGTGTGTGTGTGTTACGTTCTCTTTTATCCATTCACATTTCAGTTCATTCGGAATATACTTAAATTCGCGTACAAATGAACGGCGCTTATTGTAGAAATACGTCCTTTCTAAGTATATATTTTGTGATATCCCTTTGAGCTATTTAATAATATGCTGATTTATGTGAGGTTTTACGAACGGAGTACAAGTTTTTCCTTTGATTATCAAAGTCATTACCATTATAGCTTATTTATCAGTTTATTTACAGTGTTATTTATAGATATACATGCGTTTTACTTTATCATTTACGCAACTTGGTGTTGTCTCTCGTGCGCGAGTTTATGACTGATGTCAGTTATTGTAGATTTGCATGGAATATTTTTATTATTTCAATTTTAAACGTATCGCATTTTAAAGCTACCTGTAAAGGTACACGATATCTTAAAGGTCATATTAAAAACTACTCCATTATATGATTGTTCATATACATGTATATAACATAACATCAGTGTTTAAAACATGCTTTAATGTATCAAGTGAAGAGCTACTGAAGGAACTTCTCTTTGGTAGTTTCAATCACGTTCAAATGTCTTTTTGATCTCACGTGAGGGAGTTTTGTAATAATTAAAGTATGATCAATTTAAATAGCAAATACATATTTGAAAAATATGGCAACATACTAAGTGTAACTGAAGCGATTTTGATTTTTTACTTGAGATTTATATAGAGAAACCCATTTCCTATTGATCCGATTATAAGAAAGCTTTAATATCACCATAAACTCAGTTTTAAGTTCGCTCACTGTCATTAAAATATGGTGATGATAATTCTGGTGATGCTGTCTATCGTTGTTTTGCGGTTATTATCAATACATATTTACAATTCATACAAAAGGCCAGGAAGGCAGCGAAAAAAATCCGACATAAATTATTTTTCATTCGAATATCTTTAATATCATTTGAAACGTTTCATTTTATGACCTAATTGTGTATTGTATGACCTACTTGTTTATTGCATGACCTACTTATTTATTGTATGACCTACTAGTGTAATGTATGACCTACTTGTTTATTGTATGACCTACTTATTCATTGTAATACCTACGTGTTTAATTATGACCTACTTGTGTATTGTATGACCTACTTATTAATTGTTTAATCTACTTATTTATTGTATGACCTACTTATTTATTGTATAATCTACATGTTCTTGAGTATTGTATGACCTACTTATTTATTGTATGACCTACTTATTAATTGTATGACCTACTTGTTTATTGTATGACCTACTTGTGTATTGTATGACCTACTTGTTTATTATATGACCTACTTGTTGTTTACGACAGGCGTTGTTTATATACCGGATGGTCCAGTACAAACCTATTGAAATATCCAAGGGCGTGCCTTACCCCATGTACGCTCAGTCGATAGGCTGGGTGCTCACGTGCTGCGTCATGTGTCCTATTCCCATCTATTTCGTGTACAAGTTCCTCACCACAGAAGGATCCATTGGACAGGTAAGTGTCGGTCTTACTACTCATACTTTGTTCCATTTAAATTCCAACAGGCAGCATATTTCATTGCGATAACACTATAACGTCAGCACCAGTTCGGCACTATGGTAGAGAGGTTACACACGTACTCAGCACATACACGCATACAGCATTCCTTGAATAACTGGTTATCATCTGTTAAAGAAATGAAATGTAAACAACAATGAAGTACCAAGTGCTAAATATACCAAGAAAATGTTGTTATTTCGTTATGTAACGAATATAAGTAATAGTAGCAGTCTACGTGGAAAGGAGGGGCGAAGTTGCCAAATGGTTAAGGTTACCAGGTACTAACCGAAGATCGGTGGTTTTTCTCCGGGTACTTCGGCTTTCCTTCACCTCCAAAAACTGGCACGTCCTTAAATGACCCTGGCTATTAATAGGACGTTAAACAAAATAAACCAAACAGAACTAACCGGGAAGGTGATTTAGTTTTTTAAATCTACGGAATACTCTTTCATTATTGCAATTATTATCTTAAACAAATTTGGTTGATGGTTATGTAAAGGGCTGAACATCATACAGCTACCTGCCGATTAAATAATGGTGATTAAATAACACATTGTAAATCAAAACAAATAGTTACAAAGCCATATGCATATTAGATGATTTTACCATTATTTGCTATTGTTTACAGAGACTAAGAACAATAACCACGCCCACAGATGCCTGGGGACCTAATGATGGCAGTGACAAGGTGAAGATGTACCAACCCGAACCAGTACGGAAGTACGGAGTCGATAATCCCACCTCGACACATATGTGATAGGACAAATATTTAGTCACGTTACATTGTTATTCAGTGAAAAATATTATCTATAAAATCATTCATTTAGATAAGCTCTTGTGTGAGTGAGACATTCCATGGACGACACCGAATAGCATAGTTTCACTATATTGTTTCAAACAGAACGAGGATTAAGATTCGTCTTCTTATGTTTGTTAACGAAACATTTTCCTCAAAGAACTGAATCCGTGATTGTGAAGAGAGTTACAGACTCGATTACCCCGACAAACGCTGTTACGGTCTATGGACTATGATGCATTTTGTTCCGCCATAACCAATTCGTTTGGTAAACAGTTACGGAGAGGAAAGTTGAGAACTTATGGAAAAGTATAAAGACTGAATAATATTGTGCAATCGACAACAGTGCTCAGATTGTATAACGAAATACAACAGAATAGAGAAAGATTCTAACAATGAACCTTGAACTCTTCAAATTGTAATCAAAACTGAGCTACCAGGTCAGGGAGGTCACTGTGCCGGATTCCGAAAATGTATATCCTTAACTAATTTACCCTTGCAGATCTAGACACATTTGAATTCTTCAAATTCAAAGGTTCAAATACTTAATTTCGTTTCATGGCTAAACGAGTTAATGACATTAGGGAAGGGTTACTGTATAACAACAGTGGAGATGTCTAGTGCATCGCCTATAGCGGAAGGGAAGTCCCTGTGGAAGAAGACTTTAAACTGAGGCATTGCTAGATATACTGCAATACACAAATTGCTCAAATGATTATTCGTTGTTCCGATTTCCTACCAAAAGATACATTTTAAACTCTGTTTCACAGCATTTGTAAATAACTTTAAAATACCATGAAACCTGCATAAAAAACATTTTCATTTCTGTTTGTGTAACGTAAGTTGATGTTTTTGTCAGTACCAAGTTCTAGCCCGAGTTTCCTCTAGCCCTAACACTAGACTTAGACATTATGACAGATAGATATCTGGTGTAACAGATACAATATGCATGTATGGTGTCGGAGCCAGAGGATACCAGGGCTAGCCTAGTTCTTGCTGAAAGCATGTGATATCAGTTAAATCGGTCCTACGAGAAGAAGACGCTTACCCTTCCGGAACGCGTGGGTTCGTAGACATGGAACCGTTCCAATACTCTCGCATTGTGATTTTGTGCTGCAGTCGACTGTCTTGTTTCAATGTTACATTTGATTTTGATCGTTTACATGGTTTAAGTGACTAATAAGAAAGTTTGAGCACGGAATCCACGATTAAGCATTAGAACGGTTTCATCAATACGAACCTTTATTATACTTTTTCTGTGGTGTACGTGTAAAGTTATACTTTGTTAATATTTTCCGTAGTTCCTTTTGCTTTGGTTGAATTAGGGTTAGGGTACGAATTTGGTAGCTTCTTATTTTAAAAAAAATATGCAGGGAAAACCGGCACCGTGGGTCTATATAAATACTGATCCCGGCAAGATATCCAATCGGAAAGAGTGTTTCAAATTAGAAGGTTGAAAAATATATACAAGATAATATCATGTATAACATCTAGCATTTTATATTAAAAAATAAATCATTTTCATAAGTACTTTTTCTTTTCTTATCTAGTAGCAAATGGCTGTCGTAGTGTTTTTATATCACTCCTATTTGAAATATCATACTATGTGCTTGTATGAAATCAAACATACCACTTTCAAACTTTATATATATGGATAGCTTAGTACTTGTATAAGTTACTAAAACTTTATTATTCATTTTTTTTTTAAATACTTTCAAAACTTTAATGAAAAAATATTTAATTTGATATTAACTGTTATAATAACCAGCATCAACAGTACAGCTCAGTCGGGAACCGTCTACACTTTCTGTAACGTTTCTCGTGAATGGAACGTACATACGGTTCACAATTGCGGCATGGTTGTACAATGTTAAGGACTCGCACAACTAAATGATTTACTATATGTAATTACTAAGCTTTAGAGCTAATAACTTTAATATTTGAAGTTCAACACTAGTGACAACTGCCTGGATTCACAGATACATACATACTTCAAATGGCATTTTATCAGGAGTGTTGTGGCATTTTAGCTTGCTACGGGCGTCTGCTTCGGACAACCGGAAATTTACATGTCAAACCAGTGAAATGGGACGGGAACACCTTCTGACTTTTGACCGCATATCAATCCGCCATCACGTATATATTTTGTGGAGCTTATGGTTTCATTTATTTATTGGGTACATTTAATCCATGATTTTTAAATGTCAACTAAGTAATACATAGTTCAGAATATTTAGTAGTTAATCAATATATATATTTAGAATAATATATCTATCCATATCTCCCCTCAAAATAGTGTATTTTAGAAACCCGCAATAATAAGAGGTTATTAAAGTGTTGATATTTTACAGTCATATTACATGTATGTATTTAAAAAGTCGCATACATATTACACAGATACATTGTACGTATATATGCGTCACAGTAACAAATTTGTTATATCAGTAAATACCGACAGAACAGTCCTGATCCAAACAAACCAACGTCTAGAGGTTACACGACGTCAGCAATCGATGACGTCGTAAACAATCAGCAAGTGATGTTATTCTGATTAAAGTTAATCACGTCAACCAATCAAAATGCCTTAGAGTTTATTCCACATGTGGTATAAACAAAATGTTATTCAGCAGTTGAAATGTTTATTAGATCCCATGAGAGTTGAATAACACCCACCTATTGTAGTACATGTAGAATTACATTTTATACACAAAGAATTCGAAATAATGTGATATTGAATAAATTGATAGTTATTATATTTAAAATCATTTTAATTCATCTTTTCAATTATGTGCTCCAAGGAAAACGAAGGGTTTATATCGGTATGAATTCTTGACGATGAAACCTAAAAGTCACTAATCAGGACAAGTGCTTTTAATGGTTTAAGAAATCACCGACTTAATGGACGTTTTCATATAATTGTTATGCACAAGTTATTCCACATAATATTAACTTTATCTTTTAATCGCTCCTTGTTCTATGTGAAGAGAGAGAATCGCAGTTAGTACTCATGATTAATATATTTTAACATTGATCAAGTCTCGGCTAGACCATGCCACCCGCGAATTGTAGTTGTGACGTGCAAGAACTCAAAACTCAGCGATTGTTAATAAAAGTGAAACAAACAGCACAAGAAATATCGCTTACAATAAACCACAAAACGAACCAGATGATTTTGAGTCTAGTTCGTGGCTGTGGGATCCGGCCGAATCACGGACAGGAAAATCCTTCAATGTGGATTAAAACGACTAAATGGGAAAATCATGACAATTTGGAAAGCGGTTACATATGTCAAAATGGCGACAGCTAGGTCTGTGAAGTTGAACCAAGGGCTTTACACAAATGACAGTTCCGGATATAGGGATAGTGATGGATACTAGACGAAACATCTCTATGGTACAAGTCATGTTACTATTGTCATGGGGAGCACATGCCCGATAAAGTCTCAGAATCCAGGCAAGCGGGTCCAGCGCTACTCATTATTGGTGTTCTCTAACCCTCCTCTTGTTAAACATGAGAGTTCGCACCGTCTGGCGATAGGCTTGTTGAGAAGGGGAGTGCACTCGTAATGGAATATTTCAATACTCATATATCAAAGAAGTATGACGAAAATTGCCATGATGTAGCCAATTTCAGAGGTAAACTTGTACAGGAGTTTAAAGCTGCACACGCTATTACGTTTACTGTCAATGGGAAGCAGCACCTGCGCCATATGGGCCTATTTACAAATACCAGACCCTTGTTGAATCTGCTCTACGTTGTGATATGCTACACATGTTTAATTTTTTTCAAACCACGAAACGGCGCAAAGCACCACCTGAGTTTTTTGTTTCAAACCACGAAGCGCCGCCGGAAATTGATCTGTAAAAACTTTGTGCACTTCCGGTGCTTTCCCGTGCGTGAAAGTTTTCTGGGAAATTAAAGCTGCATACGATCTACAAAGATGTTACAGCAAGATTCAACGGTATACCTGTTTAGTATATGAAACATATGAAATATCATGAATTCTCCGTTTAAAGAACATCTTGAACGAAGTGGAGATTTAACATGACTGCAGTGAAAACCCCGTTCAAAATGGCGCTATATGGTTCACAGGGGCTAGGCACAGACCTACATTGTATGTCACTATGAAATGGTTGTCTGATAATATTTTCACCTTTCTCGTATATAGCCCCTCCCACTACTTTATAGATATATAGTAGTGAGAGGGGCTTATTCGAGAGAGGTAAAAAAAATCATCTGAAAATTATTTCTTAAGTTACATAGGCCCGTGCCTAGCCCCTGTGATATGGTTGTCAAGCGTGCACGTCACTAAAACTTATCGTCACAAAATACGCTTAAAATTACAGTGCTTCTCTGATGAAGGCATGATGATGCTTTTTACTAGGCGTTGCGTGAACAAAATTATGAAAAAAAAATAGGAATTTTCATGGTTTTCAGTACTTTTCACTCTAATACGATATACATATATGTGACAGATTAAAATTGTACACGGGATTAGTTAAAGTTATATTTCAAGTTTCAAGCTACAGGGAATTTCTCTGTAGATTGGTGGTAGAGCATCCGACGGGGAACCTATGGATCGGGGGATGCGATCCCCTATGGAATCACGCTGCATGTGGTATGGTTCCTAAGAATTAAGCTTCAAGATTTTGATTTTTCCCTCTAGTTCCTGATCAGCGGTGGGGCATGGGGATGTCCGAGGGGCCGCGCCCTGTCCAACTGGGGGCCTGAGGGACGTTTGTTTCCTTTTCCGCTGTTTGTCCGACCCCACCTTCCTCCTTTTAAGACGCTTCTAATAAGGAAATTGTGGGTTTCGACAACCTTGGTGTAAACTTATTTGCATATGTATTGCCTTTTATCATATAAGAAAAATATGTTTAATCAAAAACTACACATGATGCTACATATCACGTTTTTTTTAAATCAACTAACTTCACTTATCTGTTGAATTCCTGAACCTGAAAGATCGTTTTAAATTAATTAAGTTTTAAATTAATTAATACTTTTCAGTTAAAGAATGACCTTTCGTGTTATCTCCCTTGTCACACCCTGCGGGCGTAGGGCGTACGTTTGACTGTTACTGTAACTATTATCTCTCATATGGAAGTCTGTTCATGCATGTATGCAAATTAAACGGACAGATTTATAAGCAGATTTAGATAATTTTGGAATATAAAATCTACACATCGCTCAATCCGCACAATAGGTTAATGAAATGGATAACACAGTACTAGTGGAGTTCTACAACACAATGTCGGTGACTAGTGGCTAGACATGCCGTCATGACATGTCGCGAGAACATTCACGGGTTTTCACGTGAGCACAGTTCTCATTTCAAAGCTTTCTCTCTCAGAATACACCTGCTTGAGCACTGTTAACCAATCAGAGGTGACCGTTAAATGGCACATGAGGTATAGCCTACTTTCTTCTTCCTTCGCTTGTAACCTTCAACACGATGAAGAACGTGTAGGTCGATTAATTGGTAGAACAAGGTATTCACATACCAGCAATATATTTATGATATTAAATGACAACAAGGACATTTAGGACGGGCGTATAAAAACTACCGGGATAAGGGGAACTTTGATTGCACATAAATGGGAGTGGTCCTGCCTTATGAAAATTGTTTACGCGAATACATTTTTTATTTGTCAATCAAATCACGTCCCCCTCCCCCCTTTCCGGGCCCTCGAACAGTAAATAAGTATAGATATTACATACGTGTCAAATAGAATTTATATATTTCAGTTTCAGTATACACCTTATTTTTCAAAATATAAAGTTTTCTTCTGAGTTGCCCGTAAACCGTCAATTTTAATTAAATATTAGATACTAATCCTAGGAATATCTGTTTAATTTTCCGAAAAATGAATATTTTGAGTTTTTGTTTTCATTGTTGACAGCTTAACTGTATTTTTCAGCAAGTTTTAGGATGGTTAACATCTTCTGAAATAAAACTGTATCATTAACATACATCATAACATAATATAGATTTAATAGTTGTAATGGATAACTCTGGAAATTAAAATGTAAGTACGCTTTCATTCTCATTTAAAAAGAGTAAACAGTATATGTGCTACTTCTTTCAAAGTATGACGATTTTATGTGTAAAATGGAAGGATATGTGCACATTTACTTATAATTCTCGTCGATTGAAAGGTCGTAAGGCCATGAGCGGACGTACAACCCTTAAAACCAAATCACTTTCTTGGATGAGAGTTGTTTCCCTTTGAACACAAACGATTGTCTGTCAACATTGTGCGACACCTGAAACCAATTATTCCAGGGGTACAGAGAGCGGAAGTGATGCGCTAATATATAAGAGCAATTGGTTATTAATCAAGTTATTTTAGTTTAATGGAATGCCATATATCACAATTACAACGCACTTGTGTGTGTATGTAGTTATTATAGTATGGAACTACCTAATTTTATCCTAGTCCTTACATATACATATAAGCTAATAGTAAAATTCAGTAGAGGAATTCTTTCCCCAAGCTTGCTCGTTAAATACTATACAATTATAGCCTTTTGATGAGGGCGATACGTGGTTTTATTATCCGGAGAAAAAAATCAACCAAGGACGAAGTCCGAGGTTGATATTTTTTCTCAGGTCGATAAAACCATGTATCGACCGAAATCAAAAGGCAATAATAGTTTTATTATAAATTCATATTTTTTATTTGAACTCAGACTACAAGAGAAAGATTTTTTTCAACGACATTAAATAAAATTCTCAAACAATGTTATAACAATACAACGTTTTAAAATATTTCCAGAAAACTTTAACAGCTGTTGATGTTTCCGTTTGATATTGTTAGACTCCACGTCGACGAGAATAGCATCTTTTGGATTATTTGTAAGAACGGCGAACCTGCCGTCTGCCATTACTGTTGTTGTTGTCAAGCAGTGCCAAGGTTTTCGGAGCTCTTGACGTTACGTCATATTTCAATTTTTAGTAAAAAATATCAATTTATTATAAATATAATTAAACACGATACATCAAATTGCAAGACAATGTTGACGTGATGTGATTGGATATTTGTACGTGACGTCATTGTATTGTTGCTTTGACGTCATACAATTATTGGGAACATTCAAAGAACATGTGTAGATTATAATGGTTCTTTCCGCGGTGGCCGAGTGGTTAAGGTGTCCAGACATTCTACCGCTAGCCCTCCACCTCTGGGTTGCGAGTTCGAATCCCACGTAGGGCAGTTGCCATGTACTGACTGTAGGTTGGTGGTTTTCCTCCGGGTACTCCAGCTTTCCTCCCCCTCCAAAACCTGGCACGTCCTTAAATGACCCTGACTGTTAACAGGACGTTAAAAATTAAAAAAAACCAAACCAAATCATCCAATTGAGGGTGAGAATAAAAGAATATATATCACTCCCTTTTGGTGATTTAGGGGAATCTCAAACCTATGGGGAAGATTCCTAAGTTGAAAAAATAAACACAAGACGCATAAAACTATAATTTACCTAACAACTACACATCATTTAGAAACGCCATTCGAGACGTAAATTTGCCACTTGTACAGAATTACTTTTTTGTGGTAGAAAAATTAACATTCTTCACACAAAACTAGGAAATCATTCAAGTACTTTGAAAAGTGATATATTTCGTGTAAACCTCATTGATTACCAAAGTTGTGTATGTGGCTTTCCTTGAAGACACGATTCTTTCCTTTTTACATATAATAATTATATTGGATAAAGAATTAAGCTTTATCGTAAATTAAATGAATATCTGTCTCTTCTTTTTGGAGACAACTCTCTTTCAGTACAAAATTATATAACAACTTGTATGCATGCTCAGCAATTCATTCCCCCCCCCCCCCCCCCTGCATCTTGTCATGTTATCTATTTATATAACAGCTCGCAAGTTGATGGGAAAGGGCTTGATAACAGTTCAATAACTTGTGCCAAATCCCTTTTGATGATTAAAAATATATGTTTAAATCAAAACACAGGTAGACCGGACCAATAGGGGCCAAAGCCTGTTACTTTATACAAATATATCCAGTCTCTGACACAGGTAGACCGGACCAATAGTGGCCAAAGCCTGTTACTTTATACAAATATATCCAGTCTCTGACACAGGTAGACCGGACCAATAGTGGCCAAAGCCTGTTACTAGTACTTAATACAATTATATCAAGTCTCTCAAAAAAGACAAATGGTGGCCAAAGCTTGTTCCCAGTACTAAAACATTGAATAGAAAGGTGGAGATCGAGCGTAATTAACTAAGTACTAAATTCGTATCACTGTACATTGATGATCTGTTGTTATATTCTGTATTACGACCATGAACGATTGTTGTTACCAACTGTTACGTGTTTTAAGGCTGCTGTGTCAAAAAAAATCATGTGCAACTACTATGCATGGTGCTTTAATTGTTTCATAAAAACTAGTTTCCCCCCATTTTATAGGTAAAAGGGTGTAAAAACAGGGGGGTGGGGGTAGAAACAATTTCAAAAAAATAAACCAATATTATTGCTCAATTATTTTATAGTATGTATTGCAAAAAGCGCCAACTTTTCCCTGAAAATTCGAAAATGTTTGAAATTAACCTGTTTACATTAATTAATGTCAGAGTCTGAGAGAGCGAGAGAGAACAACCATGCAGAAAAGACTGGATATTAAGGTCATTGTGAGTGACTTTTAGCAAGATTTTATCTTGTTGATTATAATTATAATGGATCCAAAAAATGATAAGAAGAAATTATATTATAAACAAATAGACAATAATTTCGAACATTAGGGAAATTTGAAAAGGCTGGAACTCCAAGATACTTTCTATCCGTTCCTATTTTCATAATAAAAATGGCAGGACCCTTTTCATTTCCCTTTTTTAATTCATAATTATTTTCGATTTGTCATTTCCATAATCAGAAATAACAGTTTATCAAATTAATTGAAAAAAAAATAAAAATTTGGAGAATCCGGGTATCGATCCCGGTACCTCTCACATGCTAAGCGAGCGCTCTACCACTTGAGCTAATTCCCCTATGATGAAAACAGGGCAATTTTTTTGACACAAACGTAGTAACTGTCTTAGTGGTCACATAAACGTTTGAAAATTCTACATCGTTGTAACAGAGAACCTTGAACGGAGCGAGAAGGACGAAGAACACGAATGGTTTGTTATTTTGTAAGTAACCGGTTTAACCCAGTACTCCCTATAATATGATATTTAGTTGGACGCTGTCTTAATATTGGAAACAAAGGGTGGTAAGGTTCCGATTCCTTTTAAGGTTGGACAAAAATACAAAAGATAAAAGTTATAGAACATCAACGTGTTTCATGTTAAACTCTACTAAGATCTAACAGTTAGCTGCAAACGGATCTCGCCATGTAATAAAGTTGTAACTAGGCCTAGATCTAATATAGTTGGGATGGCGGCATTGGCCTAGTTGTTTCACTTATAATGCATTATGCTTGATCGTTTACTTTGTTAAATCAGCAGAATCAGTTTCACTTTGCAAACATCACTTGTTACGAAATACAAATCCAAAACACACTTCTTCATCTTATTATTTCTTGTAACAGAACTCGAGGGTTCGAGTGCAATTGTCACAATCTTTGTCGACCTAATTGCCACTGCAAGCAGACCTGTCATCAAATAAATGAAATACCTGTGACATAAACCAGTACAACTGACATCAGTATGTATATATATGCAGGGACGTATATGTGTATATTCTATATATACGTCCCTGGTATAAGTTGTTAATGCATATTATAGGTTGCATACAAATGTGTCACTATCTATATATAAGCTTAAAATTATACTGTATATCTATATATCTATATATAAGCTTAAGCTTATATAGCTCAAGTCTCTCCTGGTTTCAAATCAGATATGAGACACTCCGAAAGATACATGACATGAGTCACAAGACATCAATCTGATTAAAACCAGATCTGAATTCCACTATTTAACAGTACAGGTACACTCCGGCTTAATGGAACGGAGTGTACCTGTACTGTTACGTAGTGGAATTCAGATCTGGTTTTAATCTGATTGCACGAGACGTCTATGTCTGAATGTCTCGGGTCTAGCAATGGAGTAGCTTGCCAGTAAGGCAGTATTTCCCCCTCTATCATATACCTTACATAGCTGAGCATTACACCTTTTCCCCCCTCTACAAAATGTCTTGTCCCAAAGACTTTGCCCTATGTATCCATTTATCTTAAAGACTTAAACCACAACTGGTGTTACATGATCACACAGAATCCTGTTGCTTCTAATTGAAGTAGGAATAGTTTTCAAAATAAAATGCAAAATTGCACACTTTTTTTCAGAAATTGTCTGTCAAATGTAATTCACCTTAGCTTCCAATTGTGAGTTCTATGACATTAACAAATTGATAATTATATATAGAGCCAAATTTTCCAGGTTCGAAGGGTGTTGTTTCTTGACCCAAATGTTATTGTAGGAAAACCTCTGCTACTCGAATTTGATGTGTCATTGATTGTGTTAAGTGTAATCTTTTGATACAATGTACATTGTAATCCTTCCTATGGCCATGGGATATAAATAAAATTTGAGATGAGGGAAGGTTGGGATATTATATACATTGTAGTGCATAAAAATCAACGGAATTAGTGTCATATCAACCAACACATAAATTATCATTAACATTGTATGTATCAGAATATTATGAAGGTTCTGTTTCTTTTCTTTCAGATGATAATCAAGAAAATGACATTGAGCTGAAAAGTGGACAGCTGAACAATACCACATATAAAATGGCATCTAGTTTTGGAAAATTACTTAATGTTATCGGTCTATCAAAACAGTGTTCCGCTTCCGCATCATTCACTTCATATGCTTCAAAATTAACCAGTATTCCATGTGGTGCTAGACCTTGGACTTTGTTGACTCAGCCATCACTGAAACCTCAACTGTTGGTATCATGTGGTCAAGCATCCTTTTGTAGCTCTTGGTCTCTAAGACACAAGCCCAAGGCTAACAAGACAGACAAATCTAAACCTGTGGATAAGGATCCTGGGACAAGGTATCGAGATGGACCAAACAAATATCAGCCAAAGTCGCCATTCAAGATTAGTACCCCCAGGTCGTATGGCTACCACGAAAACCTATTCAGGGGAGGTAAGAATGATGTGTACATAACATTGTAATTCATGAGACACTTAAATTGAGATTACATTTTTATTTCTTAAGGTAAGCTTTGACTTTTGATATTGTTTGAAGGACATATCTTTGGACATGTGATTAAAAATTTTTTTTTTATAATTTCAGACATAATAATTGACTCTTGAAAATACTTAAAATTCCTAGGGTCAACTAAAACTCTTGCCAGCTAATTATAAAATGCCAAAAATGTCAGTTCAGCAAATGTAAGATTGATTATGGCTTTCATTAATATTATTCATGAAGATCTGGTTTGAGGACTTAAAATCAGACAGGGGAGATAAGCAATATCAGCACTCATGGGTTATATTACTGTCCCCAAATATTTAGAGTGTTAAACATTTTTACATCTCCTTGAAAGGTGAAAATGTTGAATTATTGGTGTTTTCAGATAACAGGAAAATAATTACTAATTAGAAAGTGTTGTGATACAAAATGATCTTCTTTAGAAATGTGAAAAAAATCACTTGTGGGAACACATACAGAGAGGCAGTTAATAAATTTGTTATAGCTGGTTCCCCGACTTTTCATTATCATGAGATACTGAGAAAAACCTGCTGAATAACTTTAATATGTGGATATTGATTTTGCAAGGAATATTTCAAATGGAAAAAATGAACAATTTTAACAGTGTAATTTGAATTAAGTATAAATGTGTCAATTTGTGAGCAATCTGATTAAAATACATCCCCTTCACTATAATGTATTCTGATTGCTATCTGTTGGTTGTACATAGACTTTTTACATTTTTTGACTTCTTAAGAACCGACATATGGAATCTTTTCTAACTTGATCCTAGCTAGATGAGGATACAAAATGTAAAATTGGGATTAAAGCTTCAACCCCAGCGACCAGGGCAGGGCCCAAAAATTAAAAGAGAAAATTACTCAAAAATCTTTTTGTCAAGACATAGAGGTATTACAGTACGTTTCTCTGCATGGATGCAGAGATCAACAGGGGCTTTATTAAATTTGTCTATTTCAGTACCCCGGGTCATCTATTTCCCCTTTGGGAGGGGGTAAAGTCTACTATATAGCCCATATC
The DNA here is from genome assembly GCA_947623455.1 of Mimachlamys varia. Classification (NCBI taxonomy): domain Eukaryota; kingdom Metazoa; phylum Mollusca; class Bivalvia; order Pectinida; family Pectinidae; genus Mimachlamys; species Mimachlamys varia. The sequence goes on along the minus strand of OX392542.1, from coordinate 13,547,308 downwards.
ATATAATACTGGATCACATCATCCTTTGTGCAGTTTCTAAATCTGGTTATTCAATGCATACCCTTCCATCATAATTGCCTAAGTACTGCAAAGGAGCTTTGCAGAGAACATTTTCATTGATACAATGTTAAGCTGTTGGTTTTATTGATGACATATTTGAATTTCTTTTCAGGTGTTCTTCCACGTGATGATAGGCCATTTATAACCATGAAGAAGTATCGAGTGAAGGATAGGTGGGATGAAAAGCACTCTGTATTTGGACAGAATGATTATATTGGTAGGTATCGAGTTTGTTGAGTGAATGTAATGTAAAAGTTGAAATGCATTGTTTCCACACTTGGTGCCCGACAACTGAACATGTCTAAAGACTAGTTAGGCCAAAATAAAATATATGTGTTTCCTGTTTCGGCTCCAAACAAAATGGGTTGGTCAGAAAACACAGTTTTTTGGGTTTTTTTTGGCCTAACAATAATGTTGGACACACCATGAAATATGGGAAACACTCCATGTTTCATTGCCTGGGATTATAAACTTACATGATTAAAACAAATTAATTTTGTTTTCTTTCCAGATATCCTTGGAGATGGCGATGTGCACCCTGCAGACCTTCAGAAGGGTCCAGCGTGGCTTATTGGTCAGAAAGATAGGTCTGAACTTCACAGGCTTCTCAGAAGACTCCGCATGGAAGGGGGAAAGATCAAATCCATGTACCCAACCAAATATGAGGCCATGAATAAAAGGGTGCGATATCTTTATAGAAGATATAACAAATCGTACCATTCCCATAAAATAAGTTAATTATTCTCGTAGTTTAGATTGCTTTAAAATTATGTAAGGTCAGGGTTCTCTCCTGTTTACGACTATGCATTGGATACCTATGGTGATACTTAGTTCATTTTTTTCTGCATCGTAAGAGTATTACTGGATGATGTGCATGATTGTAAACAAGATATGAATATTGAAAATAAAATTTTGTAAAATATAAAATCTCTTATTTGTTTTTTATATATAGATGGATACTGCAGATTTCAACTAGATACATCCCCCTATAAAATCATATATTTACAAATACTTGCTGAATACCTGTTCTAGACAAGCAGTTAACGTTCCAATCTATTTGTAAAACCAGAGTACAGCGGAGTAGAACAATAAATGTCCATCCAAGGCCAAAGTGAATTTGTATAAGAATGCAAAAAATATGGAAATAGGAAACTTTTTTTGTTCAAAGTCAACGTTACACAGAAAGCATGAACATATTAATACTTAATTTACTTATTTTAAAATAAATTGGAAGACAGTTGTCGAAACAGATATCCTGATCATGAACAGATCGAAGAATGTAAAATATGTAAGGGGCAATAACTCTTCCAAATATAGTCAAACCAAGCCGATGTTTAGGAAAACACAACTTAATATCATGGTGAATAATAGTTCAAAGTTTGAAAAAGATCGGTTGAAATATGTGGGAGGAGATCTCCAGACAAATGAAGTTTTAATATAGACAAAAAAGACAAAGACATACCATAATACGTCCTGTCAAATTATTTGACAGACATACCAGGTACATATATATATACAAATTGAATGTGTATTTCATGATGGGTTGATAATTGATTAGAATTGAAAATCATTTGGTTTGAACCTTTCTAATTCCAAATTCCATTATCATTGGTTCATAATTGAGATCGAAGTATTCAAATATCTTCCAAGTACATGTAAGTCACCTGGTATCAACCTCTCGCCTGTATAAACCCTAAAGTAGTCTAATATCTAAAACTGTAAAACATTCAAAGGAACATGTTAAGATTACATATTTGACCCCTGTGATCTTGGATTTAGTAAGATAGGGTCATTTTCATTTGCAAACTTTGTTCAACTCCTTCCAAGGAAGCTTTCGGCCAAATGTCTTGATCGTGGCCTTTTGTTATTTCGGAACAAGTAGTTTGAAGGTTTTAACAGATTTGATTTGGTTTATTTTGTTTTACGTCCTATTCACAGCAATGGTCATTTAAGGACGTGCCAGGTTTTGGAGGTGGAGGAAAACCGGAGTACCCAGTGAAAAACCATTGACCTATGGTCAGTACCTAGCAACTGCCCCATGTGGGATTCGAACATGCAACCAAGAGGTGGAGGGCTAGTGGTAGAATGTCGGGACACCTGAACACTGCAGCCCCAATATAACAGATTTGACCACTGTGACCTTGAATACGGGTCAAAGTCCATTCATTTTGCAAACTTTGTTGGGTTTCATTGAAGGAACGTTTCAGTTGAATATCATGCTTCTACGCCCTTTGGTTAATCATGCAGATAAAGTTCTTTAAAAGTTGCAAATATTTTTGACCCCTGTGACCTTGAATATGGGTCAAGGTCATTTACTTTCGCAGACAAGGTGATCAACAAGGACATTGACCCCAAGTCGTCAGAGGTCTCCCACCATCCAAATCAGATGTGGCATGAAAACATTGATGTGGGTGACAAGCTGGTGAAGAACTAGAACACTGATACATCAGAAAGGGCCCCGCAATATGTCTGATGCTCGAATGAATATTGGTATTTTAGAGTTATAGTACAGTGATGTTAAATTTGTAAGTGTTAGAAAACAATTATAAACAAGTACTAATTGTAACGGCGGCCGTTACTATAATGTCCCCCAAACTACCCAGACAGTCGTAAATTATGCTAATGGAAGAGTGTAATAGTACTGTATATGTGTATATGTGTATGTGCAGAAGCCTCTATTTTTTACCATGACAACTGATGTTTTCTTAAATGGTACCATTGTGTTTGGCTTCCCTTAATACCCCTATGTACCACTTTTTGCCGAAATCGAACAATATTTAAATTTCGACCAATCAGAAACCTGCATTTCGTTATCATGGCAACAGACAGTTTCGAAAGTTAAACCATTGTGTTTGGCTTCCCTCAATACCCCTATGTACCAATTTTCACTGAAATCAAACAATATCTTAATTTTGATCAATGAGAAGCCTCCATTTCGTAACCATGGCAACGGACAGTTTCGAAAGTGGTACCTTTGTGTTAGGCTTCCCTCAATACCCATATTTACCAATTTTCGCTGAAATCGAACAATATCTAAATTCTGACCAATCAGAAGCCTCCATTTCGTTACCATGGCAACGCACGGTTTCGTGAGTTGTACCATTGTGTTCGGTTTCCCTCAAAACCCATATGTAGCAATTTTCGCCGAAATAAAACAATATGTAAGTTGTGACCAATCAGAAGCCTCCATTTCGTAACCTTGGCAAAGGACAGTTTCGAAAGTGGTACCATTGTGTTAGGCTTCCCTCAATACCCATATTTAAAAATTTTCGCTGAAATCGAACAATATCTAAATTCCGACCAATCAGAAGCCTCCATTTCCTTACCATGGCAACGCATGGTTTCGTGAGTTGCACCATTGTGTTCGGCTTCCCTCAGGAATGTCTCTAGTCCAAACATGATCAATGTGGGAGCCGCTGCGATGTGTCGGTACAGTTGTAATTTGAGTAAATCTGGCACTCTAAAGGCTAAAATCCAAAAGGGTCGATTACCTGGCATTTTGTAGCCTATCCAGGATAACCTTGACCGTTGACCTTTGAACTTGTGACCTTGAACTATGAGTTTGATCATTGTCAGTTAACTCTTGGTTTATTTGTTCACTACTTTGCATAATCGATTAGAGAACAGTTAAAAACAGCAAAGATTCAGTATTTTCATGTTAATGTTAAAATCCAATATGGCCGCCTAAAAGCCATTTTGAATCGGATTTGCATGAAATACTACACATGTGATCTAGGATGAATGAGGAATCATCAGTTCCAATTTGATACAAATCCCCCATCTCCTGGAAACATTTTTGTGCAGAAGAAACAGCAAAGATTCAGTATTTTCATGTTAATGTTAAAATCCAATATGGCCGCCTAACAGCCATTTTGAATCCGATTTGCATGAAATACTACACATGTGATCTAGGATGCAAGAGGAATCATCAGTTTTAATTTGATACAAATCCTTCATCTCCTGCAAACATTTTTGTGCAGAAGACAAAGAACGGACAGACAGACAGACAGACGGACAACCTGATTACTATAGGGCACCCGCATCTCTCGATGCGGGGCCCTAATGAGGTGGGTGATATGTCCATTAGTGAAGAAGTAAAACAAAAGGCAAGGCTACAGCATAACAACAGACTCCTCAATGTTGAATTTGAATGGGACCTTGAGCACCTGTCCGATGAACCACCAGTAGAAGGTCCAGCCATCCCAATCACCATTGATATGATGGAAGAAAGATGAAATCAAAAAAAGCCACTGGACCATCATGCTTAGAGGTGGAGATGATCAGGGCAGTAGGTGATACTGGAGTAGGCTACCGTGATCTTTGACCTTGCTATAGCTAGTATCTGTAATGGGAGGATCTTAATGCTGATGACCATCTAATCATCACTGATGCACTCGAGGAATGTGCCAGGAGGCTCCTGGTTTGGAAAGAAGCTATGGAGAATAAGGGACTTAGAGTGAATGCAAGGAAGACAAATATCTGTGGTATGCATATGGGACTAGACCTCTTGCATCTTGGTCTTGAGGACCTCCGCCCCATTCTGAGGGAGAGAAGGCTCCACTGGGTACAATAGTGGACACATGGAGCACTCCAGTGGTGCTGTCAAGTGTGCCAATCACGTAAGAAAAAAGCAAGGACCTGGACAGACCAAGATGTCAGGGAGTGAGTTGACAGAGAGTGGAATCCCTCCATGTTCGACCCTCATGATAGAGACACTTGGGAGATCTGGAGTGAGATCTGCCATGCGTGCAGCTAGCCAGCTATCTGGAAGGGGGCCACTGATGTGGACTATGATCTGATCTGACTGAAAATGTGTTGGGCTTCAAACAAGGAACATTTCAGTAAAATACCATGCTTATAGGCCTTTTGGTTAATCAGAAGAATTTGTTTAAAAGTTTCAATAGATTTGACTCCTGTGACCTTGATAGTAGGTCGAAGTCACCTATTTCCTAAGGGAACCGACATGTGAAATTTGAAAATGATCCATCCAGTACTTACCAAGAAATTGCAACAACAAACTATTAATAACAAATCCAAGATGGCCACCTGTCAGCCATATTGCTTATTGGATCTATGTCAAAATGGACCATACACAACTAGTGGCCAAGTGGAACCCACATACAAATTATGAAATATTGAGAATGATCCATCCAACACATCCCAAGAAACAGCAAAAAAATGGAAGCAGGGGGATTTGAATAGCCTACATTTTGATGATAGTGGGCTAAAAATTGATCAATCAACATCTTTAAATTACTAAAATATATGAAGAACTGTAAAAGAAGTTTCCAGATAAAGAACAAACCAATTTGTGTATGTTATATAAAAAGTTCATTACAGTCCATTTTAAGTGTTACAATTTTCTATAAAACATACATGTTATATATATGGAAGTGCATGTACTGCTCAAGCATGTGCAGCACACCATAAAAATATCCTTTCTACGGTTCAAGAATCTCATTTTTCACCTAACCATTACAACATATCGATAAACTTCACACTGTCATAAGTGTTTTGTAAAAAAAAGTAAATCCCTTATTCAAAATGGAGACGTTTACAATGTAATAAGATAGCACTTGCACAAAGCTTTTGTGATTTCTGATACAAAAATTCTATTTGTTGAATGCATAATTGTAAAAATAAATCACAAATTGTATCCAAATATATATGACATGCTGAGATCTGATCTACAGTTTAATAAATACAATTTTTTTTTTTGCATCACTATTAATGGAGTCTGCAAATGTAATTTTTAGCTCTTCATCAACACCATCTGGACGGTATAACATCACTTTATCATTTATTCTAAAAACACAACCAAACATACTTCTTTCAACACTCCCCCACCCTCTCCAATATGTACTTACAATAATGGTAAATTTCACATCCAAACACTGATCTCACAGACTTTCTCACAATTAATGATAATTAATTTCCTAAACTGATATTTGTGTCACTACAAACTCTTCAGCTAGCCCAGCTAAAAACTAGCACAAGTCTCTGTCATTGGTCTCAATGGATCATATAAAAAACAATGCTTTAATGATGTACGTAGGACAAAGTTTCCATATCATCAAACAAGACTACCCAGGGAGTACATGTCTATCAAATGTATATATACCATTACTTCAATGTACAACAACTCTCACAAGCATGAATCACAGTTCGTAGCATTTAAAAGTGAGAAAGAAAATGATGAATTACGTAGTTTGTAACAATAAATATTTACAAGTCCAATTGTCAGTCACAGTTGAATTATTTTAACTAATGTCCAGGACATGTTATGTTCATAAGCCATGATAAGGTACAATATAGAACAAGTGTCAATGTACTCTTAGCTTTATATGATACATGTACCTCCACACCTTTAAAACAACCTTAATTATATTTCCTGTTCACATGTCATCATTGATCAAACATGTCTACCTGAGGGGAACACATATCTATCAAATATATAACTTTATCAATAACACGCATGCAATATTTATGTTCTTTCACAAACATAAATAGCAAAGTTTGCAATGTCTAAAAATGAGAGGAAGGAAATGATACCTTTCGTATTTTTGTAGCAATTTTCTTTTGTCTAATTTGTATTCATCATCATTAGTTTTAGATTAAAGTCTCTAACATGTATACAGTCACCATAGGATCAATTACCATTTCAACTTGATTTGGTTTCAAAATTATTAACCATAACAGCAAAATTATATTCTTAACTCAAAAAACTAAAAACATTCTTCAATATCATGATGTTTCCAAAATCAAAAATCCTTAGAGACTGCACAATTTCTTGCAGGGACTAAATCATTAATTGATAAGACAAGGACATGTTTTCTACATAACACATTTGTACATTCAATCTGTTCACACTTTGGATCCTAACTTGTCACTTTTCATCCTTATGGATATACACTTTACTCACATCTCAGCCTCGGGGAATATACATGTACTGTTCCCCTGATATATTAGTAAGAATTATTCATGCTGCACATTCTTGAGTTCCAGGAGTTATGCCCCCTATACAGCATGCTTTATAGGATCATCACTATAAGCCCTTCCTAAAGAAAGCAACACCAATCATTGTCATGATTTCTCCGACAGCTGGTAGGGCGACGCAGAAGGCAAACACATACCAGTAATAGTCACATGACCACAGTTGGAACAGGAAGAAGGCGAGAGCCACCGTGCCCGAGGCATGTGCTGCTGTAGCTGGTCTGTTGTCAAGGAGACAATAAACTAAGGCAGGTAACTATCTCACAGGTAATAATATATCTGCGTTTTCCTATTTCTGCAACTAGCTTTAACTTGAAAGCTGACTTTGGTAATAATATTTCTAGCAGCGAGTCGCAAGTCATAAAAGATGAAACCTAAACATTATAAATGCGCAAGTCCATGCCTTATTGTTTAAACATGCAGTTTGTTCCCGATTAATTATAGTAACAATGCTATAGTCCCCGCCTGCAACAGCCTACACCGATCATGGTGATGACCTCAGTTACTGTGGGCAGGGCACTGCAGAACGCAAACACATACCAATACCTATAGCACGGCCATACCCGAAACAGGTAATAGGACAGCGACACACACGCCCCACAGTGGGCCCCTATAGCTGAGACAACAGTCAAGGAGCAATAATACTAGAAGGTAAACAGACTTGTATCTCATAACACACAGCTACAGATAACGTAAATTTTAACTGTGGACTTTTTGTAAATTAATGAAGAAAATTACTGTAACATACAGCTACACAATGCAAGGGTCTTACACTAGTACTGAACTAGTTAATATAAGCAAGGCCAAGTGAAATTAATAACCTTAAAAAACAGGTCCTTTAATTTGTAATAGTGAAAAATATGATTATAATATTTAATAAATATTCCTTTTTAAAATTCATTAAAAATTGATCAAAATGATAATGTATGATTAGAATAAGATAGTTGTCAGAAGTTTCCTAAAATTAAAAAATCCTAAAATACCTATTATCAGGAAATCTTGAGAATACAGCTGACGAGTTACATTGAAGATGAAATAGTAAATTAACTACATGTATTGACTCCCTAGCTTTTTAGTACCAAACAAAAGTTGGAGTCTAACCATATCTTAATTTATTTTGGTAAAATTAATATGCACCAATATTAAAGCTATATTGTTCACAAAATCAACTCAACTCAACTGCCCTTTGACACCTCATCTTAAAACACTGAACATAGTTTATCAGACTATAGACCATTTGATCGAGGTAGTATGTACTAGAATTGTTTGGCAATGCGCATGTGATCTAGTGCTGGTCTTGATTTTCGAAACAGATGGGACAATTAAAGGGACATAATTAAAACTGTTTTACATTTAACCTGTAGTCAGCATAACTTTTGACACTTTTGAAATCAACATTGAAGTTCTGTCAAATGTGTGATTCAGTGTTTTTATTATCATCATTCATATGTTCATGTGAAAAAATTGCAAACTGATCCATAACTTTAGTTAATATGTTTACAATCAAGGAATCAGGAAAGGATTAAGAAATGTGAAACTATTTGAAAATTACCAATGTATTACTTTTGTCTGTAAAATATTTTCTTTGCCTTTTTGACATAACTAAAGCTTGTTTACTGCATTGATGACATTAGGTAACCAATGGCGCCAAATACACAATAGTCTGTCTAATGAAGCAGAAAAGTCTAGCAGTAGGTCTTGTCTTATTCATTATTCATATACTCACCATTATTGTACAATTTTAAGTTATACAATCAGTGATCAATCTACGTGTGAGTCCCGAGTCCAGTACTAATAAAATTATGATGGGACTCATAGAAATTCTGGAAATAATTAATTTTAACACTGTGGGACCCATTGTTTTCGGCAATATGTACAAAATGGACCTATGAAAATAAATTGTAAATTGATCACGGTACAATGTATTGTTACTTTAATATAAAAAGGATACATAATAAACTTTGGAATGGCATAAACATGGAGATTCCACCAATGAAGCCGATAAGTTCTATGACAAAGAGACCAAGAGTCACGGATAGTCCAATGATCATTCTGGAATAAAAAAACATTGATATCAGTTTAATAAATAGTTAAAAGTACTAAATTAACTGGTATCAATTTCTCTCAACAAGAAGTGTGTCCCATTAATGTTTTTTTTGCAGTTAAATTTACATCAACTTCACTATACAGTGTATGTCTTACTGGTCCTAAATAAATAAAAATACTTCCAAATATGATGATTCGATGAACCCCTGGAAAAGAAAGGAATTAGTTTCAATGAAAATTGGTTTATGCTTAAAAATGATAAATATTATTATCAAGAAATTACCTAATGTGACACACATGGTTTTATTTTGTATTGATCATAGGGTTAGGGCTATAAGTTCCAGTAATAATTATTTATGCCAGAAGGTAACTTTACTGAGGTCATCATCTGTATATGGTAAAATACCCCGGTACTTACTCTGTGTCCTTGGTGTTGTATTCAGCATCTGTGTAGTTTAGGGGTAGGCACTGAATGACATTTTGCTCCTGACAGAAGAAAAATTATTAAAATCAGGTAAGAGTTACACTTTCATTTCAGTATTAATTATGATTATCACAATAGTTATATGATTACATTCTACAAAAAGATACTTATACATGTATATCACTTTTTCACTTATTTTATCACCCATCTATTTAGTCTGAGTTTCCCCTTGCCCCGACACCATTTTTGGTATTGAGTCACAGAGCACTAGGATATGAAAATGGGAATTCGCCAGCCACAAGACATATATCTGTCAAAATATCTAAGTCTGGTGTCAGAGCCAGAGGAAACTCAGACTACCTTCTATTGTTTTGAATAAGAATCTGATTTGTACATTTTGGCATAAGTGAAAGGATTCAGATAACACTGCTATTATCAACAAAACCGTGCAAAATCAAATCAGTGTGAAGATATTGCTTCAACTGGTAAATGTTGATTAATTATAAACAACGGGATTGGGTTTGAAGGATAAATAATTATTTGTCAATGACAAAGGTAGACAATCAGTCATGCAGCTGTCAATGTACAGTTACATCAGGGAGAATTCTGGCTCTAAGAGCCTATGGGAGAATTTAAGGGATTTTATGAGATTAGTAAAATTTCTATGAGATTTATCTATATAGAGTAATAACTACTTTGAAATTTTAATGAGATTTTCAGGAAAAATATGGGTAAAAATCCCCAAATTTCGTCCCAGAGTGATCACTGCTACAATAAAATAGGTAATATTATGAATTTAAACGTAATACACAGGCGAATTGTCGTTCAAAAACGTACTCGTGACCATAATATTACAATGACGATGACCATGTGTGCTATGATTGTGAGAAAACGAGCCGGGACGAGTCCGTTCACCCTCATCTTGATGGGATATCTTCACAACACTGCAAAATGAATGTGTCAGCTTCCTTATCAACAAGATATTTAAGTTGCATAAACTTCACAATCGTCTCCTTTGGGATATCCGGTTAGCTTGCATTAAATAAGTATGGTAAAAACTACATCTGGAGTCAAATTTTGTTATGAATCGAGTCACAAAAACTAGCAAAATCCAATTTGGAACTAGGAACGCGATATTGTCTGTGCTTGTTTCGCGGCCATTTTCCGAAGTGATCTCGCATCGCTCTCGTTAACGAGACTTCCGGTTACGCATGCGCAAATACGAAGCCACGTAATTCTGGCAAACGTACACTAGCCGGTTGTGGAAATAACATAAGTGTCTCTGCTAGTTCGACAAGCGAAAATGGTAAGAAACCTGCCAATATATTTATCTTTCACATAAGAATAATATCACGCGAGAAAATGATATCACGTTGTTAACATACTGGCAGATACGCACATACTGTATCTTGTCAATATTCACACAAATGTGTCAAAAAATTAAGGGGGGTGTCTGCAAGCCACACTGGAAAATGTTGGTGGATATTTTGCAAAGAGAATGCGGTAATGGGTATGTTGCGTCGAAAAAAGTCCTATATCACATCATATTATATTCAATGCGATAATATGGCAACTTCCTTCACCACCACCCTCCCAGCACCCCCCCCCCCCCAATTCCATGTCGACTGTTACCTCGATTACTCCATAGAAGTTATGTGTCATGCATCCTGGAAAAATATAAAATGCTTCATTTCGAAAATGATATAGGGGCCTTTAGCTCGGTCTGTAGATTGGAAAGTTTGTCCTGTGGGAATCCATTGGTCTTTAAAATAATTCCTGGTAGCTCAGTTGGTAGTGTTCGTCTAGAGTTCGGAAGGTCCCGGGTTCGAATCCTGGTCTGGACACTACATTTTCTCTTTCTCCTGTTACAATATATTAATTGCCTTTGGTAAAATATGCGCCAATTTCTCTTTAGCACATTCAGTAGAGAAGTAAGACCAGTAAGCCATAGGTCTCAGGTTCTACTAATGGATTGAAAAAATAATTACCCCTATTCCAGAGAAATAAAAAAAACTTCATTTTAATTGTCACTGAACAGTAATTTATATTATCAGAAAAATGCATTGATCACAATAAACTTGTCCGAAGGGTTCTTATTCTCTGATCCACTAATTATATAAATATTGAGACAGCTGGTTGCTCTTGGAGTCAGAATTCCTGATAAGGAAAAAAATCTAGAAATTTTAGCGACTTGTCCATGGGTCGCTGATCTATTAGTGTTTTATAATGTTCAGAACATATATAAGCTGAAGTCCGTTTCTTAATCTCTTTCTGTCTATACAGTTGTCTCTCTTAGAATTGTTATATTCAAGGTAAGACGGTGTAACTGAATTTATAACCACCTGTACATACCATTTGAGGATATGGAAATAAAGCTTTACTTGAAACAGAAAAGGACTTTGTCGTGTGGAATTTTCATGTTGACAATATATTAAGGGCTAAAACCTGTGGCTCCTGGCTCCAGTCCCTTGCTCTATCATTGATCTAAAAGGTTTATTTTCTACTGCCGATGCTTGTCTTTTTCTTTTACAGTGGTGATGGTTTATTTGTCATCCTTTGAGAAAACCAAAAATACATGCATACCTACATGTCACCTCTGCAATTGATCTTTGAAAATATCATTTTCAACTTTCCTTTTGTAGCCACTTCGTTTGGACATTAAACGGAAGCTGTCAGCTCGATCTGACCGAGTGAAATGTGTTGACCTGCACCCAACTGAGCCATGGATGTTGGCTAGTCTGTATAATGGAAATGTTCACATCTGGAATTATGAGTCACAAGTAAGAACGCTGCTGCTTCTTGCTTTGCAATCGGAAGATTATAATCTGATTGATAATTAAAAACGAGGAGTGCCATTTAAAACACTCGCTTGAAAAATATAATTCCTATGCAGAGAGATATGAATAAAAAACAACAACACAAAGTAAAAGAAATCAATAATATTCGATAAAATGGATTTTATATCTTCATCTTTACAGGTGATATTTATAAAAATCTTGAGGAGTAACCAAACTGCAAGAACACTTTAAATTTGTGATTAACATTTGTATTATTTCTCCATTTCAGCAATTGATCAAATCTTTTGAAGTTTGTGATCTTCCTGTAAGGTCTGCAAGATTTGTCCCAAGAAAGAACTGGATTATAACAGGATCTGTAAGTGATCCAGGGATTACGTTAAATGCATTTCAAAACTTAGCCTCTTTCTTTATTATCAAGTAACTTGCTTTAAAATGTACATATTCAGATATTACGTAAGACATCTTTTTAAGAAACATTTAGAAATGTATCTGTACAAATAGACAATAATTCAATACATGTATCATGAGTATGTAAAAGGTTCTTTAATTTCTGATTGATGGAATAAGTTTTTCTTCATCAACTGTTGATGACTATACTTCACCTATTTCATCTTCTAAGGATGATATGACAATCCGAGCATTTAACTACAATACACTAGAGAGGGTACATCAGTTTGAGGCCCACTCCGACTACATCCGGTCACTAGCTGTCCACCCTACACAGCCCTTCATCCTCAGCAGCAGTGGTCAGTATTGCTCTAAATCATCACCAGATGCTTCTCTAATAAAATATTATTTAATTTTTTTTTTTGTGTTGAAAAAGTTTTTCAGTTTCAATTCTAAACTCCTTCTCCAAAATCGATGTCCTTTTTTAAAATTTAGTATTTTTCTATAACATACATTTTATCATGTTTTTTGCTATCATTGCAAATGATTCATTATAAAGATTTTGAAATTAAAAATGATAATTGTTTTTTGCTACAATTGCAATTGATTTTTTGCAAAGAATTAAAAATTGTATTTATGTTGACATGTGATACTATTCATAGACGACATGTTGATCAAGTTGTGGGATTGGGAGAAGAAGTGGACATGTACTCAGGTGTTTGAGGGACACACTCACTACGTGATGCAAATCATCATCAACCCTAAGGATAACAACACATTCGCTAGCGGATCCCTGGACCGAACTGTCAAGGTACAATACTCACAAAGCTCTCTGTGGACATATTCAAACATCTGAATGACAAGAATTCGTTTTGGAGCTTTCACTCTTCTGAACAACATTCAAGTTAACATTAACTGAATAGCTCCATCTTTCAACAATTAGATGAGGATTTATATCTATCCTTGTTTTAAACCTTCTCAGAACCAGGTTATTGCTTTGAAACGCTGATATTTTATTTCGGTAAACTGGTAGACATTTCTGAATCTTACTCCTCTTGACACTCAAAATTTATTTCTGAAATCATTAAAAAGATTTCTGAAGCCCTAACCCTTAGCATATTCTGGAAAATATCCTTCTGTGTCTGTGCGTTTTTCTTCAGAATCTGTTTTTTGGTTCTATTTCTCATTCTTCTTTTAGGGTTAGCTTTAATTGAACTGCACTATTAGGAATTTTATAAGGATTGATTTTTGGATTATGTATGGTACTCATAAAGGCCTGTGGCATGAAAGAAATATAGATTAAAATTTATTGGAACATAGTACAATGTAATTGTCCAAGTTGCAGATTTCTGCTCACCCCAAATCAAGAGTAACAGATATTAGGCAAATTGTGTGAACATGTTTAATATTTAAAATTAAAACATTGAAAATCTTATCATTTTTTCAAAATATGTCCACTGTTAAGTACTATGAATATTTGATTAACATCCATGAATTGGTTTAAATGCAGGTCTGGCAGTTGGGTTCTCCTACACCAAACTTCACGCTAGAAGGACATGAGAAGGGAGTTAACTGTCTGGATTATTATTCAGGGGGAGACAAACCCTATCTAATCTCTGGTGCTGATGACCGCCTCATTAAAATCTGGGATTATCAGGTGAGCTGTTTCAGAGATAATTTATAACCTTTAAGAGTTTTTGATGTGCAATAGGAATAAGGATGGTGAGCCCTCAGGTGTTCTAAATAAAAGTTTTGGTGTTTTTCTGGTCTCTGACAGAAAAGATGAACAGTTTCCAACAGTAAATAATGTATGGTGAACTTTTTTCTTTGACAGAATAAAACATGTGTACAGACACTGGAGGGCCATGCCCAGAACATCTCAACAGTGTCTTTCCACCCAGAGCTGCCAATCATTATGACAGGATCTGAGGACGGTAAGATAGATAAAAGTAGTAAGAATGTATAATGTAGTTATAGTCTAATATTATAAGTCTTCAGTATGTCAAAGTTCTGTTGCAGGGATCACTTTGGGGCAAGATTTGGGGATTTTTACCCATATTTTTCCTGAAAATCTCATTGAAAACTCGAAATTGTATTACTTTATATAGAAAAATCCCATAGATATTTTGCTGATCCCATGAAATCCCTCAAATTCTCCCATAGGTTTTAAGAGTCAGAATTATCCATGCAGTGTTGTGATAAAATATCTTCAATTAAAAAAAGAAGATCTATGAAAAAATGTGTTAAAAGTCATATCAAAGTTTGTCCATTGAAGAAATGTTTCATGTAACATGCATCATCCAGGGAAGATGTGCAATACATTATGTTAAGGTCATTGTGACCTTCCTATTTTTGGTAAAAGGTAAAAATTACATATATATATTAAGCACATTGTCTAATATGAAGAGACATGTGTTTGTAAACAACAACAGACCCAAGACTTAAATATATGAGCAAGTCATTTGAGTGATGCTGTTAAAGATAATAATGGACTGCCAGAGGAAAACAGTTTTGCTTCCTTTACAGTAATTTGAGGTTCACGGTTTATAATATGTATTGTAATTTTGAAAAGTAGATACATAAATATTCATAAAAATAATTAAATCTGGTATTTATTTATTAATGGTAGTTTATGGTGAACAGTATCATGAATTTGTGGCTTTGAGCACCTGGGTGCTAAAATGCTCATATTTTTCTCATTTAGGAACTGTTCGTATCTGGCATGCTAACACCTACAGACTGGAGAGCACTCTGAACTACGGCCTGGAAAGGGTGTGGACTATTGCCTGTCAGAAGGGCTCCAACAATGTTGCTCTCGGCTATGACGAGGGAAGCATTATTATCAAGGTATTTCAAATTATCACATACCTGCAATGAAGTCAGGGGAAGGTAACATTGGTAAACAACATTATTGTTTTAAGTGGTTTTTGCAGAGTGCTCATCTTTTTGTGTATGTTTATCATTTTTGGGAAGGAGAACATTTAGAGGATAATTGTTTCATTGGTTATATTTAAATTATGCATCTGGGAAAACCTAATCAGTTGGGGTTAAGATTTGAAAGTTCATCATTGTACCAACATTTTGTAAATTTAAAAATGATCTAGGACTTATTACATAAAGATATACAGTTAATTTTTCAAGTCCTGGTATTAGTTTCACCAAAATATGAAGATGATAATTGATACATTGTTGTGTTTTTCATTTAGAATAGCATTATTCTGTTAATTTTATTAGATCATAATGTGTAGATGAAAATTTTTTCTTCAAATCAATACTTGATTACTCGATACAATCATATGAGTTATAAAATGTAAAGTTTAGGATAGAGTAAAAATTAATCATGTTATATGATAGAGGAAATATACAGAATGTGTCTGTGTTGCTAGTTGGGAAGAGAAGAGCCAGCCATGTCGATGGACAATAGCGGGAAGATCATCTGGGCCAAACACTCCGAGATTCAGCAGGCAAACATCAAGGCTATTAGTGATACAGAGATTAAAGATGGTGAGCGGTTACCTCTGGCTGTCAAAGACATGGGAAGCTGCGAGATTTACCCCCAGAATGTGGCGCACAACCCTAATGGAAGGTAACTAGAAGGCAACTCAACATTTTCATGTTTATAAAAAGTATATTTTAGAAAACTAATTGATATTTCTGGAAAAAAGATTTGATTCAATCTTGATAGTTGGCAAGGAGGACCGAAATTTGCAGAAATATTCTGTTGTAAATAAATTTTGTGAAATTTATTGGAGAAATGACACTATAAAATCAGTTTTCAAAAACTTTCCTGTTTATAAACATCACTTTCTTATTGTCTTGTTGTCAACTCAGAGTCCTTGAAAATTCAATCTTGTTGTTAATATTCATCTCAAGCTATCTAAGAGCAGCAAAACTATTTATGAAAGTTGTAAAATTTTTCATCGCAGACTCAACTATTAAACTTCATCCATAGCATAAAGAAAGAAACTACAATACTTGATAGTGTGACTTGAATTGGCATTTGCATTATAATTCTCTGATATGTATAATTTTGATTAAGTATGGTTTAATGCTAGATATTTGAATATACTCTAGAGACATTGATTTAAGATAAATCATGTTAATTCATGTTAATTTGTAGATTTGTGGTGGTTTGCGGAGATGGTGAATACATAATATACACAGCTATGGCACTGAGAAACAAGAGCTTCGGGTCCGCCCAGGAATTTGTTTGGAGTAACGACTCGTCCATCTACGCTACACGAGAGAGTACCAGTATGGTTAAGATATTTAAAAACTTTAAGGAGCAGAAATCCTTCAAACCAGATTTCGGAGCAGAAGGTATGATGTGAATCTGATGTGATGTTCTCATGAGAAAATAATCTAGAAACACCATTTTTTTAACGTTGCAAAAACTACAACGCATTAATAATGAAGTTTAAGAGAGAAATTATGATACAAATTCTTGTATTTTTCTTTTGAAATTAAAAAATTAATATGTGATTGTAATTGGGGAAAGATGATGGTAAATGTAAATTTATATTATACTGTATTTGAAAATATATAAATCGGCATTGTTCAGCGATAAAAATCCTCATTTTGTTATATGATTTGACAAATTACTGGTACATATGTGACAATTTATAATCTGAAGTCATACATATAAGTTAATAGATTTCCCATTTATTAGGTCCGACATTTGGCAATAGATACATGTTTACTAAGTGCACACTTATAATATGTCAATTCTTGTAGGGATATATGGTTGCTACATGCTGGATGTACAATTATAATGTATGTCGTTGTTCAATGTTGTAGGGATATATGGTGACTACATGCTGGATGTACAATTATAATGTATGTCGTTGTTCAATGTTGTAGGGATATATGGTGGCTACATGCTGGATGTACAATTATAATGTATATCGTTGCTCAATGTTGTAGGGATATATGGTGGCTACATGCTGGATGTACAATTATAATGTATGTCGTTGTTGTAGGGATATATGGTGGCTACATGCTGGATGTACAATTATAATGTATGTCGTTGTTCAATGTTGTAGGGATATATGGTGGCCACATGCTGGGTGTAAGATTATAATGTATATCGTTTTTCAATGTTGTAGGGATATATGGTGGCCACATGCTGGGTGTACGATCAGTCAGTGGTCTGGCTTTCTACGAGTGGGACTCAACAGAACTAATTAGGAGAATAGAAATCACGCCCAAATTTGTAAGTATGTTCAACAAAAGTGAGCAAACTGTTTGTCTGCAATCAAAGCCACTGGAACACTTTTTGGTGGGTGGGGGGGGAGGGGGATGTTTGTAAAAAATCAACTACAACTTGCAATGAAAAGAAACATTTTTAGCTCCACCACATTTTCATTGAATGTAGTATAAGTTACCAACGTAATAAACATTGTGAAATAATGTCAGGGGTTAAAGAACGTAAATTGATGTCATGGGCAAAGGGTGAAAGTTGGGCTAAAATTTCCTGTATACAGTATAATGGAGATGTCACAGATATCACCATAAGGGAGGTAAGAATGACATGTTTTCAGGACATTGAGAAACCAGAGGTTTGTCAATTCTTTTCATTTGGCTTTAATTGCTTGTGTTGATAGAGGGAAGTCTCTCCAAACTTGGATGAGAGCTAAGGGCTGTTCCATAATTAACCATATCGTTGGGTTGCTTCCCACCTCTCCGACTTGATTAATTGTGGAATAGTTTTTAGCATTTTCCAGAAATACATTTAGAAAGATCTGAATACATGATTTATTTAATTGCCAAAATATAATAATGAATGTTGTTGGGATGGAGTATATATAGTTTAGTCTATAATGAAATTGAGTGGTCAGGAAGTGCAGTGGATAGCACACTTGCCCTCACCAAGGTGGCTGGGTGCGATTCCCCGACCATATGGGTTTTCTCTGGGAGGTACTCCGATTTCCTCCCACACTAAAATCCTCGTACGCTAACATCCCGACCAACAAGAGTTATTAATATAAGTTCGATAACTTGTTTCATATTTGTTTTGAAATAAATAAAATTTTATTATAATAAAATGTTACTAATTCTGCTTTACTTCAGGTGTCGTGGAGTGAGAATGGCGAGCTTGTGTGTATTTGTACAGAGGATTCCTTCTTCATCCTCAAGTACAACGCTGAGGAGGTGGAGAAGGCCAAAGAACACAAGGAGGACATCAGTGAGGATGGAATCGAGGATGCTTTTGAGGTAAGTGATCCACAGAAACCAACGCCTCCGTCAACTCATTCACGCCTGTAAACACATTTGATTCTTCCAATTCAAAGGGTGAATAGTTAAGAATAAAATTTCATGGTGAACGAGTTAAAGAGTAACTGTAGTGCAAAACCATTTTTTGTGTATGGAAAGATTGGTAAATAGTAAGTGAGATAATTCTCACGAAATTTTTTTTTTTGTAAAAATTACGAAGTTTTGACCATTTTTCTAAAGTTCACACC
Source organism: Mimachlamys varia (assembly GCA_947623455.1). NCBI lineage: Eukaryota > Metazoa > Mollusca > Bivalvia > Pectinida > Pectinidae > Mimachlamys > Mimachlamys varia. The sequence goes on along the minus strand of OX392542.1, from coordinate 13,528,139 downwards.
TGAACGCAAATCAGAAAATCCCCGATTTTGCCATACGACCGGAAGTGACGTCACAACGGTGACCGCACTGATAGACTTGTGTAGTCATTATATTAAAATTATATGAATCGTATCACGACTTGTTATTTGTATAGAGTCTTCTATTCAAGAAAATGACACTTATTGTATATCAAGATTATATGGAGTTCATTAATGACCCTACTGATAATTCCAAGGTGTTATATGCCCCAGGGGGCCGTAATTAGTGGTGAGGGGGGTCGGGAGTTCCACAGGTGTGCGGCACACGTGGTCATGATCACTCGACCATAAATCAATAACCGCCGGACTCGCTAACATGATTAACAGGTTATTATTTTGCGGAAAGACTTCAAAACATGCACTTGATACCCTTGATACCCTTGAGTCCCTCGCCAGGAAAGGGTATGTCCTCTTTGTGATAACTGTGTTGGGGACGAGTTTCACTATTTATACAAATGCACTAAATCCATCTGTTGTAACTTTTAGACAAATTTATATACCAAAATATTATTGTGTCAACCCATCGTATTTAAAAATGAAAGGAATTTTCTCAATATGCAACACAGTACTTTTAACAAAAGTGAGTAAATTTATACAAAAGGTAATCAAGCTACTACATATATAAAACTAGTTAACAAAAATAATTATTGAAATCGGATGATGTTACATATTGTATATATTTTGTACTTTTTATATGTTGTATATAATGTGTGCATTATAACCATCAGTGCATACTGTGTAAGATTTGACCTCTTGTTACGCACGTATACGTGTGGCGTGAGTGTAAATAAAAATCTTGAAAAATCTTGAAATCTTGATATGATTAGGTATTAATGTCTTCATATTTTATTTCATATAACACCGCTAAAACGGCGTGTGTATTCACTGATGGTCACGTTGATTGCATGCACATATCAGCAGGAACTGATCGTAATACCTTTTAAAATGCACGCTGAAAAATTTTAATGCATGTCGGTCGGCTGTATAAATACAAAACTACCTAGAAACAACCTCAAACAAACAGATAAGGAAAAGGATATTTGTGTTGCTTTAGACCACGGACTTGGATATAATCTAATTCTGTGTATAGACTCGGAACTTCGAAAACCATATATTTTATTGGACTTCAAAGAAGAACAGTAAGTACCGTCATATAGAACGACAAGACCAGCCTTTTTATACGTACAATACGATGTACGTATATTGGAAAATAAAAATATATAACTTTTATCAATGCTTTCAACCTGTATAAACTGTTTTGACGGGTATCACATTTCGACTTATTTATCCTTATATATGTTTGAGAAATTATAGGTGTGTATATTAAAAGTTAACAGCTTTCTATCCATTGATAATTTATTTATGTCTATGCAGTATAAAAAAAACATTTCAAATCGTGAATATTGTAAAATAAATAGAATATGAGCGAAATCCTGATGTTACCTGTCTTCAGGCACATACATCGAAATAGAAATCAAGACAATGTATTTCGAATTCTGTTTGTGAAAAAATAAGATTAGATCTTTGAAAACCCCTGTGTTTTACTGACAAGAAATGAACATGGAACATATTTTGAAAATAAGATGAGAAGATAACTTAATTGGTTTTATTCACAGGCACTTGTGGCCAGGAGAATAGTCTTCTAAATATATAGATAATTTGCAAAATATGAATAATTAAAATAAAATATAAAAACTGACTTTAGCAATTTTCTTTTTATGTTATTAATCATCTAAAACCATAATGAAAGTAATTGCCAAATTTCAGCTTGATACGTCAAGCGGTTAAATTTCACAAAAAAAAGAGTGTCTGATAGTCGATTTTTTGTTAAATTAAACCGCTTGACGTATCAAGCTGAAATTTGGCAATTATTTTCAATATTGTTTTAGATGATAAATAACATAAAAAGAAAATTTGAAAATTCAGTTTTTATATTTTATTTTAATTATCATATTTCGCTTTGTTAGCTATATATTTAGATGGCTATTCTCCTGGCCACAAGTGCCTGTGGTTTTAATCCGCATTTCATTCATTTATGTTAAAAATAAAATATGAAAAAACTGTGATACAGACATACCAGGGACGTATATGTGCATATACGTCCCTGAGAAATATCAAGCAAGTTTTCAACAGAACTTTTCTCGTTGAATAGAAGAGTCAAACTCGAAATTTAAAAAAAGTGTCATATACTGTGTGAGTTGACGGTGGGTTACGGAGATTTCAAAAGATACACGTGCACTCGATAGTCTATGTTCCAGTCGAGATCTATATGTAACTGCAGATTTAGAGTACACATTTTGAAGTTATAAAGAGGGGATAAAAACCGCAACATACTCAACTATTACAATTTAGTTAACTTTGATAGCCCCCCCCCCCCCCCCCCCTCTCCAATGTTAATTACTTGCTATTTGAGTAACAAGTTACGTGTGAAGTTATCGAACTGACCAGGTAGATTATCCCGCTAATCTGATTACGTAATATAATGGACACTAACATGAGATTTACAATATGCAAAGGTATTATTATAAGAGTCACTCTTGAATCATTGGATAAATGATATGTATAACTGACATTATAAAGGACACAGAGTATTACAATATGATAGCGCATACATATGTATATATATGGGTCCATTAAAATGAATTTGAACAATCAATAAACACTATATTTATGAAAGAATCAAAATAAAGTTATTTCAATGACGATTTCAGATTATTCTCCCGACCCCCATATTATGGTACGCCCCTTAATTTCATTGTATAATACATTTTGAATCATTAATCAACCAGACGTACATATTACTATTATATAGAAAGAGACATAGGACCCAATTTCTTGTGTTCCCGTTGTGACGTCACCAATACGTGTGCACAACTTTTAGCGGTTCGCGGTGCGCTTAATTAGCGTGTGGCAAAACAGGTTAAAAACCCAACTTCAACCTGTCGTAACTTTGTAACCGGTCGGCCGATTTCGATGCGGTTTTCGACAATGTATTAATGCCGACACAACGAGTCTGATCATTTCAGTTTCTATTTGCACTACAGTTACTCTTTAATACCCCCATGAAAATTTAAAGTTGCCAATTTCATTCCTTTAAGTAAAATAATTCTGTTCAATAAAACATGCAATAGTAAATCATTCATTTTGTTCAGTAATTTAAAGTGTAATTATCATTATGGTCACTTTGTTCATTTATTCCGGAATTTTTATAAACATTTGTTTGCTTTTAGTAGGGTTATTTTCCTGATTTCCATCGATTCATTTGATCTATACTAACAATTACTGGTATAGTATGACTAACACTGACATTCATGCAGTGATCAATCTATATGTGAGTCCCGAGTCCAGTACCCATAAAATTATGATGGGACTCATAGAAATTCTGGAAATGCTTCAATTTGACATTGTGGGACCCATCATTTTCGGCAATACATACAAAAAAGGACCCATGAAAATAAATTGTAAATTGATCACTGTACGTGTATTTGATAAAAACTTGTTACGCCTCAACATTGGCTTATACAAGTGTTATGTAAATGTTGGGACCAGGGGGTATTATTGAACCATTGACTTACAGTTCTGGTTGGTTATTGGATTCAGGTGGTAGGAGAGATTGAGGAGACAGTGAAAACAGGCATCTGGGTCGGAGACTGTTTTATATACACCAACAGTGTTAACCGACTCAACTACTACGTGGGAGGCGAGATTGTCACAGTCGCGCACTTAGACAGGTAATATATATAATATTATATAGTAACTAACAGACCACGTGGTCATTCACTTGTTAAAATCATATAGGTATTTGTATTTGATATGCTCTTTTTGTATTAAATCAGATGAGTCAAATTTTCACAAAATTGCCTATAACTTAATCCCTAAGGGCCAAATTTTTCAAAAGTTGAATAGCTAATTAGGATCACCAATAATTTGGTCAGTGACTAAGGTAAACCCTCCTGATTAAGTTGGTAATTTTGTTAGAATATTTACTGTTTTAATAGTTGTAACCCTGTTTAATAACGGTCATGCTTGTGTTCTGAAGATATACCAAAAATATTTTGTGTGCCGATCATTTATTAATTAACACAGCCCAATTCTTGATTGGTAAAAACTATATGGTGAATTGGTAGGACGTAATTAACAGTCAGTGTTTATTTGGATATGAATCCAAAATTCTATTTTCAATTACTGTGGTAGTTATATCAGGTTATTTTTGCGATGTGTTTTTTTTTTAATCCTCTATTAAAATAACTATTTCAGAATGATGTACCTCCTAGGATACATCCCAAAGGACAACCGACTATACCTAGGTGATAAAGAACTTAACGTGGTCAGCTACTCCCTGCTACTCTCGGTACTGGAGTACCAGACATCAGTGATGAGGAGGGACTTTGAAACGGCTGATAAGGTTCTGCCGACTGTTCCCAGGGAACATCGAACAAGAGTGGCACACTTCCTCGAAAAACAGGTCTCGCATCAATTTCTTTGTCCCCTGGTTTTTAACCATTTCACCCCTGATGATACTTTTGAACTCTTTCAGTTCAAATGTTAAAATAGTTCTCTGTAGAATTTTGGGGACAATATCATGAGTTAATTACCTGAATCTTTTGAAGTTAAATTTGACAAATAGTACATGTATATAAATGTTAATACAAAATCAAAGTTGTAAGTTAAACCCATCTTATTCAAACTGATAGCTGAAGATAATTAAGTCTTTTGTTTTAAATAAAAAACTGACCTGCAGAATCATTGTTCAGACCACGTGCACATCCTTCTACTTTTGTTTAGTTTTCTATTTTTGGGTTGTTGTGTTTTTGTTTCCAGGGATTTAAATCTCAAGCACTGGCAGTCACATATGACTCTGAACATAAGTTTGAACTGGCTGTGCAACTGGGAGACTTGAAGATAGCGTACCAAATAGCGAAGGAGTCAGAGGTGAGATTTCAGCTTATTGATGTCTGGTCAGTGAAAAGGTTCACAAACAAGTCAAGATGGTAATAATGTCATTAATTATGTCATACTCCTCTGGATAACTGTTTTTCATGCGTCTCTCAGCGAACTTCTGATTGTTGACGTCGTCACAACTTTGTGGGAATATATACAAGATGATGTTTTTTCTCGCAAATAGTCTGTGGTTCACTCAAGAAAACACTGCCACTGCAGACTTAATATTATTTTGGTAGAAACAGGTCCCATGACTCATGGTTGTTGAATATGGAATTTATTTCACTGCGAGTTAATTATTCTTTATAAGTTACATAAGACTCACTAAAGCTCCTGTCTTTTGTAACTTTTAAAAAACAATTAACTTGAGAGAAATAAATTCCATATCCAACAGTCACACGTTGTGTAACCTATTTATTGAATGAAACTCAATTCATCATTTCCTGTTATCTCTCACATTTCAGGCAGAGCAGAAATGGAAACAGCTAGCAGAGTTGGCGATTAGTAAGTGCGAGTTTGGACTTGCCCAGGAATGTTTACATCAAGCACAGGACTTTGGTGGTCTTCTTCTCCTTGCCAGCTCTGCAGGCAACAACCAGATGGTGGCCAGACTTGGTGAAGCTGCAGCAAATGCTGGTCAAAACAATGTTGCCTTCATCTCGTTGTTTACTCTGGGAAAGTAAGTATTCTATACCATGTTGTATACATTTCATGTAGACAAAATTGATAATGCACATATTTAAATTACCTCAGCCTTACCGCAGGACTTTATACAAAAAAACCCAGCTGTAATGCAAGTCCTTAAACTACCTTAGCTTTTGTAAGGACGTTAAATACAAAATAAAAAAAACACAGATATAATGCAAATCCATAAATTACCTCAGCTTTTGAAATGATGTTATAGAAAAAACAAAACCAAACCTGAAATAATGTTCATGATTATGTATACTTTTTCACATATTTAATGTGAATGGATATTTCTGTAGATTTTCTAAAGGTGTAACAACTTTGCTTTCTTTGTAGACTGGAGGAGTGTTTAGAAGTGTTGATCAGAACTGAACGGATACCTGAGGCAGCCTTTTTTGCCAGGACATACCTGCCAAGCCAAGTATCCAGGTAAATCTGTAATTTCTTCTATTTGCCTACATGAGTTGAAACTCCTGCAGGCTATCTGATGAAGCAGGCTTTCTAACAAATTTTTTTCTTTAAGAAGCATGCCCATTGGGCATAAAAAAGGTGATGGCTATGTAATGTTTGTCTAAATCCAAAACGGTTTCAACCTCAACTATAAACAAAAACAACAATAAAAATACAAATTCATAACAATTTATTGTCAACGTGGTAACAAATAATAATTTGAGCAAAATTTGTTCATGATTAAAATTAGCATACATATATTACATTTGGCTGTTTTGGATTATTTGCTTTATGACATTTACTCATTTACCCCTGAAATTTGATAATGACCTTTTCCTACCTTTGAATTGAAAGAGTTCCAATGTGTCTTCTGGGTTGAATGAGTTATGAAGCTGAAACTTGATCAATTAAACTCATTAAATGCTGTGCGTGGAATTGGATAAGCATGTGATATCAGTCCTGTGGTATTCTTGTTTAGACAATGTATTCCTACTTAAGCTTATTCACATGTACATGCACCCTGTGAAACCACATTTAAACTATTCAAATTCTAAGATTGGAAAAAGTCATTAACGATTTACGACATTCAGGAGTGATTGGGTTAAGCACTGAATACTTATCGGTCAATGATAAATGTTTACAGGGTAGTTGGGCTGTGGAGAGAGCAGCTATCCAAGGTGAATCAGAAGGCCGCTAGTTCCCTGGCTGATCCAGCAGAGTATGAAAACCTGTTTCCAGGTCTAAAGGATGCTTTAAAGACAGAACAATATCTCAAGCCACAGCGGTCCCAACTTCTTCCTGCCAACAGCTACCCAAGTGTCCCAGTAAGTGGTAACCATGACAGAATATATCTCTGTTTAACATGTCATTTACATGCAGTACATGGTTATATTCTAACAGCAGGTTATTTTATATGGATAAATTAACTTGGAATTCAATTTAGCCTACGAGATTGTACACTTTCTTGTGTAAAAAAACATGCTGTTGTTTTGCATAAAATGACATCTCAGGAGTTTATTTGTAAAATACCTGACCTTTGAAAGTATTAGGATTTGCCTAATTCATAGAAAATATACATTTGATTGGCTACCATTAAATATCAACAATTTACTGCTTATTTATATTTATTTCCATAAATAATTGTGTGGTGGAGTTGGGAGGAGACAAAATTAATCAGTCATCGGGGGAGGGGGGGGGGGGTTAAAATCAGGTTTGTCTACTATTCCTTATATTCAATATCTTTCAATGTTTTATGCGTATTGGGGTCTCTGAAAAAGTGCCTCCTGCCCCTCCCACACAGTTAATTCTGGAACAGCCCGAAATCTTTTACAGAAAGCATATAGCTGTGGTAGGCACATTCGATTTTGTATTTTAATAAACAATCAGATATAACATCAAAATACTAAACACTCTTTAATATTTAAAAGTGCCTCCATTATCATCTTTATGCATTATAGAATTCTGCACCACTGGTTCCCCCTCTTACCCCATCTTTTACCGAAAAAAGAAATGGTCTTGGAAACTTATGACCATATTATTATGCAGAAATTGTAACTTACAAACTAAGGCACTTATCTTGTCCCTTAAATATTAGAAAACTGTTTCCATGATCAAGCTCTGTTTTGAAAGGAAATGTGGTATATATAAATTTCCACCTCCAATATCATAACTCCAAGATGAGAACAGTTTATATATGTATTGTAGCCCAACACCGGTCGTGTACCAGTGGAGGAGATGAATCAGGCTGAGGAAAGAGGAGCGTTCAATTTCACACTGAGCGGTGTACAGGATGAGGATGAAGAGTTTGAGGATGCTTCAGCACCTGTGGAACAGGTAACACATCGTTGATCAGAATTCAGTTACTCTGCCCAGTAGGACTAGCTCCTCTCTGACACGCATGTTAAGTGATCTCTAACACACCTGTTCAGCGATCTCTAACATACCTGTTTAGCAATCTCTACAACACCTGCTCAGCTATCTCTAACACACCTGTTCAGCAATCTTTAACACACCTGTTCAGTGATCTCTAACATACCTGTTCAGCGATCTCTACAACACCTGTTCAGCGATCTCTAACACACCTGTTCAGCGATCTCTAACACACCTGTTCAGCGTTCTCTAACACATCTGTTCAGTGATCTCTAACACACCTGTTCAGTGATCTCTAACACACCTGTTCAGTCATCTCTAACACACCTGTTCAGCGATCTCTAACATACCTGTTCAGCGATCTCTAACACACCTGTTCAGTGATCTCTAACACACCTGTTCAGCGATCTCTAACACACCTGTTCAGCGATCTCTAACACACCTGTTCAGCGTTCTCTAACACACCTGTTCAGCGATCTCTAACACACCTGTTCAGCGATCTCTAACACACCTGTTCAGCGATCTCTAACACACCTGTTCAGCGTTCTCTAACACATCTGTTCAGTGATCTCTAACACACCTGTTCAGCGATCTCTAACACACCTGTTCAGCGATCTCTAACACACCTGTTCAGTCATCTCTAACACACCTGTTCAGCGATCTCTAACATACCTGTTCAGCGATCTCTACAACACCTGTTCAGCGATCTCTAACACACCTGTTCAGTGATCTCTAACACACCTGTTCAGCGATCTCTAACATACCTGTTCAGCGATCTCTACAACACCTGTTCAGCGATCTCTAACACACCTGTTCAGTGATCTCTAACACACCTGTTCAGCGATCTCTAACTTACCTGTTCAGTGATCTCTAACACACCTGTTCAGCAATCTCTAACACACCTGTTCAGCGTTCTCTAACACATCTGTTCAGTGATCTCTAACACACCTGTACAGTGATCTCTAACACACCTGTTCAGTGATCTCTAACACACCTGTTCAGTGATCTCTAACACACCTGTTCAGCGATCTCTAACACACTTGTTCAGCAATCTCTAACACACCTGTACAGTGATCTCTAACACACCTGTTCAGTGATCTCTAACACACCTGTTCAGCGATCTCTAACACCTGTTCAGTGATCTCTAACACACCTGTTCAGCGATCTCTAACACATCTGTTCAGCGATCTCTAACACATCCGTTCAGTGATCTCTAACACACCTGTTCAGCTATCTCTAACACACCTGTTCAGTCATCTCTAACACACCTGTTCAGCGATCTCTAGCACACATGTTCAGCAATCTCTAACACACCTGTTCAGCAATCTCTAACACACCTGTTCAGTGATCTCTAACACACCTGTTCAACAATCTCTAACACACCTGTTCAGCTATCTCTAACACACCTGTTCAGTGATCTCTAACACACCTGTTTAGCAATCTCTAACACACCTGTTCACTGATCTCTAACACACCTGTTCAGCAATCTCTAACACACCTGTTCAGCACTCTCTAACACACCTGTTCAGTGATCTCTAACACACCTGTTCAGTGATCTCTAACACACCTGTTCAACAATCTCTAACACACCTGTTCAGCTATCTCTAACACACCTGTTCAGTGATCTCTAACACACCTGTTTAGCAATCTCTAACACACCTGTTCACTGATCTCTAACACATCTGTTCGGCGATCTTTAACACACCTGTTCAGCGATCTCTAACACACCTGTTCAGTGATTTCTAACACACCTGTTCACTGATCTCTAACACACATGTTCAGTTATCTCTAACACACCTGTTCAGCGATCTTTAACACACCTGTTCAGCAATCTCTAACACACCTGTTCAGTGAAAAACTGAAGGAAGCTGGTGTTTATTCATATTATAGTGTCTCAACTTCTTTTACTTACTGAAACAATTTAATGCAAAAAATGATATTTTCATGTTGTATAATTTTTCGCTTAGTCAACTTCTAAAAAAACTGTTTGTGATGTGCAAATTTTCGCCCTGTCAGTCGAGCTTTTTTGTACCGTGTGCCTGTAATACTGTTAGACACTGTAGAGGTTAAGTAGTGTTAATATGTTTGTGTATGAATATATTCACAGAGAATTTATGTAAGCAAGATAAGCGAAAATTTGTATTTCCACACCGTGAAAAATCCCACTTTTACAGTAATCACAACTTGATATGAATATTTGTTTCAAAAAAAAAGAAAAAAAGTTCAAAATTTAATTCTTTTAGACGAGACATCTGCCAAGGATCAGTAATAAATGGAGCCATGTTTCCATGTTTTTATAGCAGAAGCCAGTCGCAGCAAAGGCAGAGGAGTCATCACAGCCAGCCGCAGATACTCCAACACAGGACGGACAATTATCTAGTGCAGACATGGCCGACATTGAACAGGAGTTGGAGCTGGACCTGGAGAACCTTAACATAGATAACATAGACACTCTGGTAAGTAGCTACTGTTAAAAACATCACCTCATGCTTTTATTTGTACTTTAAAATATTAATATCATATTAAATTACAATAAATTAATGCCAAGCTAGCCTCATATATCGAGATCCTGGATGGGATCTACAACATCTTTCACACTGTAATTGTATACAATAATGAGTAGTTGCCCTTAATTCAGCTTTGGGTCATTTTTTCATTGCTTTAGCATTTTCATCGTGTGCCTTTTTTGCTGGGTTTTAGTTATACTGTTTGATTTCTTAATTTTTTTTTAAATTATTAATATTAAATAATTTGGATCTTTGTTTTGAATTAATTGCCAAATAAAAACAAGCAATGCACACTCTCCTTGTAGGAAGTAGATGACAAAGAAATTAATGAGGAGGTAAGGGCATCACTGTGTCATTAATCTCTGTGTTTTTGCTTTAGTTGTGGTTTTCAGGTGCTTTTTGTTTTTGATTGCTTTTGTTAAATTACTGCATCCCACCATTGATAAAATATTAGAAGCATGTCATCAACATTTTGTTCGGCATTTTATTTCTAACTTTTAAAACACTACTAGCCGTAGTTAACTTTAGATATAATTTAGACTACTAATAAAGTCGTTTGGAGAGAAATTTACTGTTCCTGTACTGGAAACAGCTAAAACTGTAGCGCTACCACCAAGGCAGTCTTAAAATATATTACTTTGATCAATCAGAGAAAATAATGAGAGAAATAGTGTACTTTGTAAGCGAAAAATATTCAAAAAATCTCATCATGATCAGTGAGCCAATAAAGGTAATTAATAAGACGCATTGTATTCTTTTATGGACTATTGATGGTTTATCAACTGCCTTAGTTTAAAGTGTGTGACCATTAACCTTACCCAAAGATTATGTTAATATGGATGGCTACTAGAATCTTTGTCACCTTATTAAACCAGGTCCCAGTGTTTTAAATGGTAAAAATAGCTGTGGTACTCTTCCCTGTGATTGTTCTAGTCTGCCAAACTGTATACATTGGGCACCCATATTCTGAAAAGTAGTTTTGCCAAATCAAAGACATAAAAAAAAGCCTGCCAATGAGGTTTATATTAATAATAAATATGTTGTCGGTATAACTGTAAACATCTTTGTGTTTAACTAGGACTGCCAGGTTTGATTCCTTCTTAGATGTAGTCCCACTTGTTTGTGTGGGATTACAATTATCTTCTTTATGATCCATTTTTCATTTCAAAACATTTTATTGACATGCATCAATAGGATCAGATAGCAGGCATATAGCCTATATAAGTTTTCTCCCAGGAGAACTCCATATTCCATTTGAATTCAACGCAGATCCAGCGTATTACAGTTTTACTGCCATGTTTGATGCTGTTTCAATATGCAACATCAGATATTTGGTATGAAAGTTTTGTGAGAGTACATGCTATTTAGTTGGTGGTGTACTTAAATGGTGATTGGAAATATTTTGGTGGAGAAGGGATGGTTTGTATGAATGTCTAGTGGTTTAAGTTTTATAGACTCATTTACCAATTAATTATACGCCTTTACTAATTTAGCCAGCAGTATATTGATACTGATTAACAAAGTGATAACATAATTAATGGCAACAGAATCTTAATCTGATTCTAGTATATAATATATCTTAGCATGGACAGTTTGTGATTTGAATGGGGTTAAATACAATAAAACTGATCTATTAACTTAAAACTGTAACAATTATTTATATGGAATCTTCATTATCTGTCAAATTCATGATTACTGTATAGAAGGTATTATTGCATTTAGAAAAGATCTAATCAATATTTTGGTAATTAAATCATTAAGCTGTTGAAAATAAAGAAATCTTTCTTTATAATTTTTCAACATGTATCACATTTACAGTTCATGCTTAGGGCAATTCCAGTAAAATAAACCCTCCCTGTCCACAGACTCCATAATAATAAATCAATTATAGCCAGGTTTTTAGGTCATCTGACCCGAAGGGTCAAGATGACCTATTGCCATCATGCTTCGTCCGTCGTCGTGCGCCGTGCGCCGTCCGCCGTCCGTAAACTTTTCCTTTAACAATCTTCTTCTTAGTAACCAAAAGGCTCTAGGTGCTGATATTTGGCCAGTAGGCACCTGGGATTGAGTGCTACAAAGTTTCCTCATTTCAATGACCTTGACCTGTTTTCAAGGTCACAGGGGTCAAATATGTAAAAACCTTTAACAATCTTCTTCTCAGTAACCAAAAGGTCTAGGGTAATGATATTTGGCCAGTAGGCACCTGGGATAGAGTGCTACAAAGTTTCCTCATATCGATGACCTTGACTAACTTTCAAGGTCACAGGGGTCAAATATGTAAAAAAGCATTTGACAATCTTTTCCTCACTAACCAATAGGCCATGGGTGATCATATTTGGCCAGTAGGTACCTGGGATAGAGTGTTCTAAAGTTTCCTCATATAAATGACCTTGACCTACTTTCAAGGTCACAGGGGTCAAATATGTTAAAAAATCTACACAACATTATCTAAAGAACTAAATGATCTAGAGCAATGATATTTTTGTATGATATGTAGACCAGCAATGCGAATCTTTTTCTAATATATTGTGTTTAGGTCAAAGGTCAACTTTGAGTGCTGGACGGGGTCAAAGGTTAACATGGGTTATAATAGGTAAAAAGCTTTAAGAATCTTCTTCTCAAGTTCCATAAGGCCCAGGGTTCTGATATTTGGCCAGTAGGAACCTGGGATAGAGTGTTCTAAAGTTTCCTCATATAAATGACCTTGACCTACTTTCAAGGTCACAGGGGTCAAATATGTTAAAAAATCTACACAACATTATCTAAAGAACTAAATGATCTAGAGCAATGATATTTTTGTATGATATGTAGACCAGCAATGCGAATCTTTTTCTAATATATTGTGTTTAGGTCAAAGGTCAACTTTGAGTGCTGGACGGGGTCAAAGGTTAACATGGGTTATAATAGGTAAAAAGCTTTAAGAATCTTCTTCTCAAGTTCCATAAGGCCCAGGGTTCTGATATTTGGCCAGTAGGAACCTGGGATAGAGTGTTCTAAAGTTTCCTCATATAAATGACCTTGACCTACTTTCAAGGTCACAGGGGTCAAATATGTTAAAAAATCTACACAACATTATCTAAAGAACTAAATGATCTAGAGCAATGATATTTTTGTATGATATGTAGACCAGCAATGCGAATCTTTTTCTAATATATTGTGTTTAGGTCAAAGGTCAACTTTGAGTGCTGGACGGGGTCAAAGGTTAACATGGGTTATAATAGGTAAAAAGCTTTAAGAATCTTCTTCTCAAGTTCCATAAGGCCCAGGGTTCTGATATTTGGCCAGTAGGTACCAGGGATGGAGTACTCTAAAGTTTTCTCATATAAATGACCTTGACCTACTTTCAAGGTCACATGGGTCAAATATGTTAAAATATCTACACAACATTATCTAATGAACCGAATGATCTAGACCGATGATACTTGCATATATTACATGTATATGTAGACTGGCAATGCAAATCTTTTTCTGATATATTGTGTTTAGGTCAAAGTTCAACTTTAAGCGCTGGACGGGGTCAAAGGTTCACTGGGGCTATAATGGGTAAAAAGTTTTAAGAATCTTCTTCTCAAGTTCCATAAGCCCCAGGGTCCTGATATTTGGCCAGTAGGTACCTGGCATGGAGTGCTACAAAGTTTCCGCATATGAATGACCTTGACCTACTTTCAAGGTCACAGGGGTCAAATATGTAAAAATCTTTAACAATCTTCTTCTCAATAACCAAAAGGCCCTGGGTGCTGATATTTGGCTGGTAGGTACTTGGCATAGTGTGCTATCAAGTTTCCTCATATGAATGATCTTGACCCATTTTCAAGGTCACAGGGGTCAAATATGTAAAAATCTTTAACAATCTTCTTCTCAATAACCAAAAGGCCCTGGGTGCTGATATTTGGCTGGTAGGTACCTGGCATAGTGTGCTATCAAGTTTCCTCATATGAATGATCCTGACCCACTTTCAAGGTCACAGAGGTCAAATATGTAAAATCTTTTAACAATCTTCTTCTCGCTAACCAAATCCCCCAGAGTAATATGGTATTTGGCTAGTAGGTACCTGGGATAGAGTGCTACAAACTTTCCTCATACAATTGACCTCAACCTACTTTCAAGGTCATAGGGGTCAAACATGTAAAAATACCTTTAACAATCTTCTCCTCAACAACTTAAAGGCCCTGGGTGTTGATATTTAGCCAGTAGGTACCTCTAATGGAGTGCTACAAAGTTTCCTTGTATGAATGACCTTGACCTACTTTCAAGGTCGCAAGGGTAAACATGTAAAAATCTTTTAACAAACGTCTTCTCGCTTACCAAAAGGCCCTAGGTGCTGATATTTGGCCAATGGGTACCTGGGACAGATTGGTGCAAAGATTCCTCATATAGACCTTCACTTATACTTTCAAGGTCACAGGGGTTATAAACATGTATGTAGATATCTTTGAACAACTTGGCAAAAACAAACACAAATGATATAGATCTTTATAGTCAGATGACCGTTGAGGCCCCTGGGCCTCTTGTTTTTTCTTTTTACATCAATGTAAATTAATATTACAATTCTTTTGATAGTGCCCCTGAACAAAACCTGAAATAAGTCCTGGCATGGGATAGAGTCTTAACTGGAATAGCCCTTTGGAATGTTATCACTAGATTCTAGATTAGCAGTCTGTGATCCAAACCTTTTGGATTTTATTAACATTCATCCAGAACCCATTACATGTATGATTTTTTGGTGGGGTTTCCCTTTCAACTGATTACCATTAATTCAATTTCAACAAGATATTGACAAATTCACCATGAACATAGATATTTACTTATTCCCCTTGAAAACGGATATTGGCTATTTCCCTTCAAAAAGATATTGTCTAATTCCCATTCATCGTGATTTCAAAAGTTTCCTTTCAACAAAATATTGATTATGTTATATATAAATATAATTTCCTTGGGAAAAGGGTTTTGACTTTTTCCTTTCAACAGAATATTAACTATTTCCCAATCAATAAGGTATTTATTAATTCCCATTCAACAAGATATTGGTTATACTTTCCCCCCTTCAGCAACATGCTAAGTTCCCATTAATAAAATATTGACAACTTCTCCTTTTACAAAATATCAAACAAATCCTCCTCAACAAGATATTGACTAACTCCCCACCAACAAGGTAAGATTTATTCCCCTTTATACAAACAGAAATATATATGATATTCATGCAAAGTTGAAAAACCTGTATTTTGATTGTAAAAATAGAGGGCTTATTCTTATTTTTCCAGGATGTGAATTTGGATGAAGAGTTTCTAGAAGATTGAGGGAGCTATGAGGATCCTAGCTGTTATGTAAAAGCAGTGTGATATATATAGACTGGGAACAAGGCAATGCTTAAAGGCAAGGATAAGGATGAAGGACTCGGAAAAATCACTCCCATCATGTATCCATGCATGATGGATACCGTCTTTAGATATTATCAAAGGATAAGTGGAACTATGAATTGATTCTTGTTCCAGTTCTGTGATGAATATCTATTTAAGATGGAAATGTTGGTTATCCTTCCTGGATCATTACTAGAAATATTCGCACACCAGACTCGACCATTAATGGCAAATGGCAATGTTAGATATTTCTGGATGAGGAGCAAATCATGGACTTCCCCCTAAAAATCGCATAGAAATGAACTTCATATTTCATCTGTTTGTAATAAAATCATGTGAATTCGAATTCAAACACTGATAAAAGATAAATAGAATTTACGATGAATGCTATCTAGGTCCTAGATACTTGTGTCATTGATGTAATACCTTGTCATGTTGTTAACCATTTTTAAAAACATTTTATTTATTTATAAGAAATGTCCAATCAGAACATCTGAAAGTAGTTGTGTACATATGCGAATCTGATGCATGAAAATGTCAAGACGATTCTGATGCAAAACAATGATGTCCGCTGTTAACATCATGACAAGTAAGGTCTTAATCCAAGACATACCCCCATTGAACTGTTAATACAATACCGGTCATTTCAATTTAATCTAGTGCCAGGTGGTATTTTATAAATAAATATTAACAACGGAGTAAGAAATAATTTACATTATTTCTTTTATTTGCTGTATTTCAAATAACTAGTTGCTAAAGGAGTGGAAAAGAACTTCAATTTTACCGACGAAAAATTCTGTTGTTATACCAGCAAATTATAAGGTTAAATTCAAACATGTAAAATAAGTGCTACGCCTGGATGAGAATATCTGGTGAGCGATGCAGGTCTTTTGGGCCTCTTGTTCATTTGATGTCCTAGAAATATGGAAGCATCATTATCTTCAGTACATGTAGATGTGTGCATCAGTTAAGTTTGTTGTACTATACTGTAGATGTTCAGTCTATTGTACTATACTGTAGATGTTCAGTCTATTGTACTATACTGTAGATGTTCAGTCTATATTACAGACAACTGAGGACTTTATTTATAATGGAAGGGTGAAGATTTTCTTTTATTGTTATATAATATCTTATATATTTTTTTGCTTGTTGGTTAAGTGCTTTGACAAGAAGGACAATAAGTGTCAGCAAGTTCACTTGAATGGCCAACAAAGTGACTTTTATTGTAAAGGGTTGCAATTTGGAAATATAAAAGTAATAGTCACTGAGGTCAACCAAATGAAAATACATGTATCATTTCAAGATTATTCAATATCAGTGACTTGGCTATATAGCTAAGTTGTCAGTTAAGGAGGTATATTGTGTGGTGATTCTCTTATAGTATGTATGTGTATGGATGAAGAGGTACAGAAATATAATGTAAAAGTCAGCGAGTAGAGTATGGATGAATAAACACTAAAAAACAGAAATAATCTCATTTATTCTTTCAAATGTTTTAAGAGGTATCATGTGTGTGATACAATGTGATTAACACTTTTATGTAGATTCTAGACTTATTCCAGCCAAACTGATGGTGTTTAAGTGTCAAAAGAGACCCATGGGAAATGTTAGAAATGCTATGCTGTTTTATGGAGAGACGATCAGTTGGTGGGTATAGATTGGATACAGCCTCTATAGCACAGCCATTGAAAACTTTGTGACATCCTGTTGTAGGATAGGTAATCTGTAACCTTCCTCATTAAGAGTCAACTCCATCCTGGGTTTAAGAGATGTATATCCCTGGAACCTATCATTTGTAAGCTAACATGAGACAAAGTCATGCTTTCAGCATCTGTCCGGGAGTTCTTATGTTGTCAATGACGGCCAAATCATTAGGTTATACCATGGACACGTTTGATAATTGCTAGGTATAAAAAAAAAAACGAAAAATGCGTTTTAGATATACTGCCATTATAGGCCCGGGGCCCTCGAATGTCTTCATACTTGATACCTGGATTTTTATGCTAAGTATGAAGAAATGAAATGGAATTTTCCGCCTTTATTATCACGGAAAGCTGTTGAGAATTACCATCAAGATCAAATAAGTTGCCAAGATTGACCCTGGGATAAGGGGCCAATCCTGATAGGATGCACCCCGGGTATGAAATTGAAACTATTGATAGCCCACCCATCCCATACTAAATGTTTGTTACAATCAAGCAGAAATAGCTATTGAAATTGACCCCAGCTTTATCAAAAGTTTAGGTCTCTAAACATGATTTGAACAGCTCTGCTTTAAGGAATAGACGCACGTAATATTTTTAGGTCATCTGACCCGAAGGGTCAGGATGACCTATAGTCATCATGCTTCGTCCGTCGTCGTGCGCCGTGCGTCGTGCGCCGTCCGTAAACTTTTCCATTTAAACATCTTCTTCTCATAAACCAAAAGGCCCATAGACCCAATATTGGGTTTGTGCCATGCTGGGATGAAGGGGTACCAAGTTTGTTCAAACAAATGACCTTGACCTTCATTCAAGGTCACAGGGGCCAAAAAGGTCAAAATCTTTGAACGACTTCTTCTGAATAACCAAAAGGCCCAGAGACCTGATATTGGGCCTGTGTTATGCTGGGATAAAGGGGTACCAAGTTTGTTCAAACAAATGACCTTGACCTTCATTCAAGGTCACAGGGACCAAAACGGTCATAATCTTTTTAAACGACTTCTTCTGAATAACCAAAAGGCCCAGAGACCTAATATTGGGCCTGTGGCATGCTGGGATAAAGGGCTACCAAGTTTGTTCAAACAAATGACCTTGACCTTCATTCAAGGTCACAGGGGCCAAAAAGGTCAAAATCTTTGAACGACTTCTTCTGAATAACCAAAAGGCCCAGAGACCTGACATTGGGCCTGTGTTATGCTGGGATAAAGGGCTACCAAGTTTGTTCAAACAAATGACCTTGACCTTCATTCAAGGTCACAGGGGCCAAAAAGGTCAAAATCTTTTTAAACAACTTCTTCTGAATAACCAAAAGGCCCAGAGACCTGATATTGGTCCTGTGTTATACTGAGATAAAGGGCTACCAAGTTTGTTCAAACAAATGACCTTGACCTTCATTCAAGGTCACAGGGGACAAAACGGTCATAATTTTTAAACGACTTCTTCTGAATAACCAAAAGGCCCAGAGATCTAATATTGGGCCTGTGGCATGCTGGGATAAAGGGCTACCAAGTTTATTCAAAGAAATGCCCTTGACTTTCATTCAAGGTCACTGGGGCCAAAACGGTCATAATCTTTAAACATTTTCTTCTGAATAACCAAAAGGCCCAGATACCTAATATTGGGCCTGTGGCATGCTGGGATAAAGGGCTACCAAGTTTGTTCAAAGAAATGATCTTGACTTTCATTCAAGGTCACAGGGACCAAAACGGTCATAATCT
Organism: Mimachlamys varia; assembly: GCA_947623455.1. Classification (NCBI taxonomy): domain Eukaryota; kingdom Metazoa; phylum Mollusca; class Bivalvia; order Pectinida; family Pectinidae; genus Mimachlamys; species Mimachlamys varia. Next base: position 13,508,892 of record OX392542.1, on the reverse strand, counting down.
TTAAACAACTTCTTCTGAATAACCAAAAGGCCCAGAGATCTAATATTGGGCCTGTGGCATGCTGGGATAAAGGGCTACCAAGTTTGTTCAAAGAAATGACCTTGACTTTCATTCAAGGTCACTGGGGCCAAAACGAAGCTGTTGTTATTTTTCGTGTAGTCAAAAATCCAAGATGGCCTCCACAGCGGCCATTTTGAAAACACATTCTAAACTTCTCAAGTTCTACCAGTGGAATTGAGCTGAAACTTGCCAGAAATGATATCCTGAGATGGTCCCAACAAAGTGTTGTTATTTTTCAAGCCCATCAGAAATCCAAGAAGGCCACTATCTTGAACTTGGCAATCTATACAGGCATATTATAACTTGATTTAATGACTACACGTATTTTCATAGTGATTTTACAATTGGTAGTCAGATGACCGTTAAGGCCCGTTGGGCCTCTTGTCTCGTTGGGGCTTAGTCCTTTGGTCACGACATAAAAACGGTTAAAATCACTAAACTTTAACCAGAAATTATTGTGTTGGACATTAAGAGACGAACAGTCTCGTGCTTCTAGTGTTTGCTCAAGGTTTAAACCCAAACAATGGATTTTTTTTTTAAATAAAAAGATCAAGAGGATACCGAACCGACAATAAAATCATAATTTGAACTCGAAATTGGTTAAACTAGGGAATGTACAAATGAAGGATTACAGTGATACCCTTGAAAAAGACCTGGTGTTCCGGAAGGTCTTCTGCTTCACCGATAGCATCCGCCAATTAAGTTTTGGTCTCATCCAAGATAATGTCATGTCCTCAAAGTGAGAACTGTGGCATATTTCTTAATCACAATAAGCAGGCTTACTTATGAGCATATTCAAAAGCGTCCACCTTCATTTCATACAAGGATATAGAAGATTTCTTCAGTGGGGCCAGGATGTCGACGATAAAACTTGATCATTGTCTTCATTATTCTGCACCCCAATGTACCGTAACTTGGCTCGTCAGCAGCCGACATCTATCGCGACAATCTCGATAATTATAGCAAGACCTAGAATAACCAGTGAACTGCGAGATGTTAACACAACGGATTGGAGGAAAGTTCCCGCTCGGAAAATTGAGAAAACGTCACGTTTATCGTTGAGCTGTCCATGTTTGTCATAGTTTAACTAAAGATCGAGGTAAGTAGCTGATGTAGAAGAGTTTCGTGTCATTGAATTCAAGTTCAGAAGGGTAAAAATATATATGCGGTCGTCTTGGTCAGTGAACTTCTTGTTATATAAAGATAAAACATCGTGAGTATACCTGAAAGTAAAATTGAATTATTTGACAAGACTTTTACAATCCGTGTTATTGAACTCAACAAATCTAGCTTCGTATGAAAAAAAAACCAAGTCCGTTAAAAGAGGACGCAGTTTGTTTCTAAGGGAATGCAAACAGTCTGCTGAAAAATATTTCCTTCAAACTCTATAAAAAGATCATCGTCGGATACCCACGGTTGATCTCGCTTCGCTAACTCACTCGTGAGTTAGCGAAGCGAGATCAACCGTGGGTATCCGACGATGTAAAAAGATATTGTAATTCAGGAATTCAAAATCATTCGTACTATATCTTTGTCGGTATATTTGATCTTAGTGTTGTGCTTTCACAAATTGCATTCAAATATATTTGCATTTGCTCTAATTTTCCATTGACACAATGTTAAGAGGCAGTTGCTGTCATACGCCTATAACACCCAGTGCCAAAGACTATAACAACAGTTGCTATTGTGACGTCAGCAATTCAATTGCTGTCTTCTCTTGATTTGCTATTCAAATCAGTCCGAAAAAACTTAATAAAGCACAATAATATTATCAAAATGTAAATATAAGTAATGAACATTTTAATAAATATTGTTACAGTCCTATAACACATATTGCTATTGCTGACAAACTTACATAAAGCCCTACCGGGATTTATTTATTTTGTCATCAATAGCAATGTGTGTTATAGGACTGTAACAACATTTGCTAAAACATTCATTGCTTAAATAACTCTCAACCATACGTTTTGTATCGTAGTCTATCTTTCTTGAAAAAGAAACCCATCATAATGAGAGACCGCAGATGTTTGTTCAGTTTGGTATGTGGTATGGTAGTGCACGGGATGGAAAAGTCAAATGATTTGATCGAAAAAAAAACATTTTAGGAGGGGTGCTCAAGATTGATCAAAAGATCTTTCGTTTTTCCAAAATTCACATCCCGTTATTTCCACTTCTGTAGTATATAGTGTCATAATAAGACTTAGAATTAAAGGCCCAATATACGTAACTTTCCGCAAAACTTGAAGCGAAAATCAAGTCTAATAACTTATTATATTTATAGATTTAGTTAAGATTAACTGATATCAGCAATATTCAAGATAAATTCTTACGCTGTTACCGGTACAGAAGCAGTACTAGTTGAAACACGCTATATGTAAGCACGCGTCCATTTCGAACCGTCTTTTACCTTCGGCTTGTTGAAGTGGGCCCCACCCGAATTATTTTCAATTCTTTAGATATTTTTGTCAAGAGTTTCTTGTTAGTTACCGCTCAAGTTTACTTCGTTTTAGGCTTATTTTTGCATGGTTATCAACTAGATTTTTTTTCATAATTTTTCAGAATCCCGAAAAATTGTCTGAAGTTACGTTTATTCGGCACATTAACCTAATATATCATTTTCTCCTGTTTAACATTTGCGACAATGAAAACCACTGATTGTTAAACTCTTCATGTGTATTGCTGGCGAAATACTAAGCAAATGAAAAAAAAATAGACAAACATGGTTGCAAATATATAGTATATGATTTAATATACAAGGTTCTCAAATAACTTGATAATAATTAATTGACAAGAGAAAAAAATATTTAAAAAAAAACACAGACATTATATATTTATTGTTCCCATAAGAGAGAAAGAATAACATATTTTACATATCGTCTGTTTTTTACTCGATTATTGGTATCATTTAGTATCATTTACTGAAAATGTTTAAGTCATATTTACAATTACATCTTAATAGATAAAAATTACATTTGCTCTGCATTGCCACTATATAACACTACCAAGGCCAGTTCCGTGTTATGAGAGCATAACACTGGAGTGGTCATAATGACGTCATTACGATTGTGACGTCATAATCATAACGTTGGAAATAGCCGGCCGATACCGGTTGTTCGCTGTTCCATTTATTAGAAATCTACCTTAAATTTTCAGAACAAATGTAGAATATAAATATAAATTTATTATCAAAACCAATGGAAAAATGTAAATATAAGCATTAAACATCATTCTGTTCCGTGTTATGAGCCTATAACACGGAACAGGATTGCAGACAAACAATCATAACACGCTAACGCGCGTTATTCATTTTGTCTGCAATCCTGTTGCGTGTTATAGGACCATAACACGGAACAGTATGATGTTTAATGCTTAAAGAGGCATCACGGTAAAACTATATTTTTTTATGCTTATTTAGAATTATTGTATACATGAATTAAACGTATAATCTTGTGGAAAATTAATGGGCGATTTACGCTGAAATATGTTCCCAAAAACTTTAATTAATAATTAAAAAAGGGAATCACTATTCGTTGATCAACGATTTGGACATGTAATTTTTTTTTCGTCACATATGATAACGCATGCGCATAACAAGCTACATCGGTAAACAAAAAAATGGCGATCCGCGTGGCCGTATGGTCAAACTTCAACGTAAGGATTATATTACGGAAGCATAATGAGGGATGGAAAGTATTCAAGGGAGAAACTAACAGCCAAATTGTTTGCATGTTACAGTTTTCTTCTGGATAGCCGGTGACACAGTTTTGATTTGGTTTTGGGGCCTCCCAAGGGATAACTCTTTCATTCCTCTGTTACATGAAATGCGTGTGGAAGCATAATGAGGGATGGAAAGTATTCAAGGGAGAAACTAACAGCCAAATTGTTTGCATGTTACAGTTTTCTTCTGGATAGCCGGTGACACAGTTTTGATTTGGTTTTGGGGCCTCCCAAGGGATAACTCTTTCATTCCTCTGTTACATGAAATGCGTGTGTAAAACTTAAAAGCGTGTTTTGCAATATTCCCTTTATAATATTTCAGTAAAACGGCATAATTTAATTATATTGCTGAAGAGAAAGACCTTTTCACATGCAAGAAAATCCGTATGGGGGGTGGAGGGGGTGGAGGAGGAGGTTACGCTGTAAAACGCCGGTATAGGTGCGATTGAGTTTAATGTATAATTACATACAGATTCAATTTGGACAAAATGAATAAATTTATGTCATCCAGTGCGGATACAAAATGCTTGTCATACCTAATCTATAAAATACGGATTGTACAAATAGTATCGGGTTTGGACCCCGGTAGTAAATTTGATATGAATCAAAATATATGCAATATATAAGTGAAGTCATTAATTTATAAAAAAAAAAAAAATCATATACATGTATGTCCCATGTCTGCAGTTGTGTTGAAAATGTTAACGAACCTTTAAATTTACATAAAAAAAAGTAAAATGAAAACGGAGCTATCATAACATATACAAATGGATTAAGTATTGGACAATTATCTTTTCGACAAGTTCCAAATTTGATATATATATTATACATGTGTTCTAGTGTACGGACTTCCCTGATACATAATTGTAAGTGTTAAAGTATGTTGACGCTGAAAGTTGGATAGATTTTAGATGAATATATAGATAGTCTGAAAAAAAATCTTCAAGACATCGAGTTGTATTAAAAAAATCGGAATCATTTCATTTTATTTTTGTACTTTAAAATGCATTCACACCTTTTGTGAAATGGTTCTAAATGAGGATTCGTGAAGATAACTTTTTACAGAAATTAAGGTTTGCCCTATGGTTGTCATCGTCGGAAACCCACATGACACTGTTAATCGTACAATGTAAGAGTGCAGTCTGGCGATGCATGGTTGTATCCTGTTTCAGTCAGGTACTGATGTCGATAAATGATGCATAGATGTCGACATAAATTTCTCCATATGATTATCGTGTGTAATTAACGTCTGATTATTAATGTGAATATGATTCAAAAAATGTATACACGGATTTTGTGTCTGGTTCATCATCGGACCAATACATTACGCGTCCCCTCCCTTTGGGCCCCTCGTCGACTTGCGACAAAATAGTCACCTGATTGACGCGTGATCAGCGCTATTTTTATCGGGCTTTCCCGAGGAATGCAATTTTTCAAGTGGCTAATAAACACATTTTGAGTAGACTTTGAATATTGAAATAACAGGAAAATGTATCTGGTAGTGCAGACATCATGTATATTCAAGAACTTCATTGTAGACTCTCCCGGGATGCCCCTTTAAGTAATATGCAATATATACAAGGATTGTACATTGTACCTCATCTTGACTGCGTACATACGGTAGTATGCCCGAAGTTGGCAACGAACATTTTCTATTGTGCGAGTTAGTATTGGTCGCCGTTTTAGTATTTATTCAAAAATAGCAAAAAAATAAGTTTTTGATATCAGAGAATATTTTTTGATATCAGAAAATGAATTTTTGATATCAGAAATTCGAATTATTGATAGCAACAATTCATTTTTGATATAAAAAATCGAATTTCTGATATCTGAAAATCAGTTTTTGATACATGTTTCAGAAAATAGAAATTGTTGTTTGATATCAAGAATTCAAATTTTTGATATCAAGAAATGATCCTGAATTTGTGATATCAGAAAATCGATTTCTTGATAGCAAAAAATGAAAGCGATTTTTTTATAACAAAAAATGATATTTTGATATCAGAATTTCAAATTTTTGGCAACAAAAAATAGAAACGATTTTCTGAAATCAAAATTTCATTTTCTTAAATAAAAAAATCGAATTTCTGATTTCAAGAAATCATTTTTTATATCAAAAAATAGGAATGCTGATATCAAAAAATAAACTCTGTTTTCTTATATCAAGAATTTGATTTTTTTATATCAAAAAATAGCCTAGAGAATAGGTTTAAATACTAAAACGGCGCCCCATATGTTAGCGCTCCATATTGAATATGTTCGTTGCCAACTGCGGGCACAAGCTCAAGAAGGGAGATGTGTTATAATATATATATATAAGGACCTTAGTCTCGCTCAGGAATAATATCGCTCATGTACTCAGTCCTCGGTTGATATACCACCCCATCAGGTTCATAAACAATGTATCATTATCGATATAAGTCCATAATTGATACGTAACGCATGAAATCAGACTTTACAGCTCGTCGTTGAAGTAGCCTTCAGAATGACGTCATTTAAATCAGGCGTAGTACCCATACGTCATGACAACAGTTAGGGGTATCGCGAGTAGAGTAGGAGATGGCCGCGACACAGAGTTTATAACCTGCCGCCTCTTATCATTATTTACCAATGGAACTTTCGACGGACGTACCGGTGGTCGACGTCCTGTGTCCTTGTTATCTTGGCCACCGGGTAATCTGGGTGATGGGACGTCACTGTCACGGAACCCATCTTCCTTTGCAATATCATCTTCATGTTCTCCAGCATCCGTCTCGTCTTCCGTTTCCATATCTTCTGTGCCAAGAAATCCACCTACTATGCCAGTAGGATAGTCATGAATTTGGTCAATAAGCGGCTTGTCGTTCATTGATGAAGAATCTGTGGTTGTGACGTCATCACCCTGTGGGCCTGTACTGGTAGTTTGATCTGGCACACTTGTTTCCGCTACCTGTGATGATATTCCTAGGGACAGCACAGTGGTAAACGTAGCCAGGAGAGTGAACAGATGCATTACTGTTGGGAAAAAAAAAAGAAAAAAATGTTTTAGCACAAAAACCCATCATATACCGAACCTGCAATACCTATTGTAAAGCAATACACAGGATATCTCTACACATATGTGCATACACCAATACTACTATTAAGTCACTCCTTCACATATATCACGGGACAGGTAATTGTGTAACTAACCCCAACCCCCAACTATGCCTATACCACCACCTAAGCTATTGCAATGAATTGAACTTACCTGATACATCATAAGTCCGAACTCCCAAGGTGAATTTTTCACACTACATAAATGTGAGTTGAGAAAATAAAGCAAGTTAAATGAACTTCCACCCTAGATATCGAGGGATTCCGCTCAAATGCGCCCTCTGATACTTGAAAATGCTGAAACAAACTTTACGTCAAGTAAACAAAACCTAAACAAATACTAGCTAGGTTAGTAGTCTTGTCTTAAATATGACGAAGTAGCGACGCCCGACTTCAAAGCAAATATATTTTACCCTTCCGCGACATCGAGATACTTTAATGTATATATTGTACATCAAATGATCACATTAGTCTCCTGGGGGTACCACATGGCAATGCAAACCGAACGTGCAATTTTACTCTTGATATATTCCATCCCGTATCATATATGGTGAATATGCAGGAAAATGCGAATCCTTTTAATATTTATTTTTACTATTTACGACACTTTTTAATACAACTAAAGAGAAATCTTCTTAAACACGAGTAACTACGTTGATTAGTTGAAAAAAAATCCCCTTTAAAAGAAGAACAAATATATATATGTATTTGTTTTCCCCTGAACTCAATTATGACGGTTATGACTTTTTGAAAATTACCCCAATCGAGAAGAAAGTTCGTGAAATTTCATAATACACGATTTGGATGTTCCATAAGTTGATAAAAGTAGCAAATATTCTAAATTATGTCACATATACTACTGAGGATTTTCATTTCAAATTACTCGTATGTTGGGGAAATGACAAACATCATGCATCAATATTAACAGTAGGCTTCAACTTTTGATTCCTGTGGAAGTACCGTATATCAGGGCTTTTTAGCGAGTGTTTAATTTTCACTATGTTCACGACAACACTCCGTCGCGAAAATAAAATATCGATAAAATTGGTTTCATTCAATATGAAGACACAGTACATGATAAAACCATTAGGTGCAAAATGGTTAGCAAAATAGTATGATCACCTCAAATGCTGCAATAAGTTGTATAACAAAATGTTTCTATTCTTTAAAGTTTTATACATTGTTTAATGGACCGATATTTTATAAACTATAAACTTTATTTATTTTACAACAATTATGAAACAAGTAGGTCTATGTGTACTTTTAGTTATTTCCCACGGTGTCCATTGGCCATGTTTCAATTACATTGACTGGCCAATGAGAGTTTCGAATTCTATTGTACTCGGTCAAAGGGAGGGGCCTTACTAATACCATATGGTATTAGTAAAACTGTGAAAAATTAGTTGATTATACCATAGCTAGATCAAAGGAAAGTGACACGTCTAGGCGACAATAATGTAATGTCAATAGGAATTTGTTTACTGTGATTGGTAAATGTCGTAATTGTATGTTTCTAAGAAACAATAAATTTCTTTGAGAGTATATAAGTAACCAGGCCCCAGTTGCATCAACGTTCCTTAAGTTGTTGACATTTCTCAACTTGAAATTCTCCATATGACAGCATTACAAATGTTAAGGAGGAACTTTTAAGGATACACACACCCGAGGAGTCGAAATTTTCCTGTATCTAACTTTTGTCTTATTTACATTTTTGGATTAGGGGGTTCATATTGCATGACAGCAAATGCATAGATAATGATATGTAGGTGCGCCCGTTTTTGTACTATGAACGGTCAAAGATAACAATTTGACATAATATGTAATACGTAACTTTCGGCAAAACTGTGTTTCATTTCTTGTCCCTTTATTATATGTGTCATTGTTCACAATATCGGAGTCAAATTAAAAAAAAAATAACGCTCTAGTAACACTAAATATATGAAATCTTTCTTTTTACCAAAATTGTATAATTATCCACTTTGTTGCATAATATTTACATTTTAGTAAACATTATAAAGTCGTACAGCAAACATGAGCTTGTTACAACTAAAAATAGCAGAACACTGATTTTTTAAGAGATCGATCTAGCATCAATAATGTGAGTTTCGGCATTTTATACACAGAAATACGCATTTTAAAAATAGCCACCGAACTTGTATTTTTTTTTTCAAATTCATGTGAAAAAAAGTATTACAAATAACAGGCATCTATATTTTGACTCAATTTTCATAAGCATATATGCAATTGATATGACATAAACCCTTTGCATGATATTAAAACGAGACTTGAACGTGATTGAAACTTCAGAGGTGTATATTAAGAAACTTCCCTTAACTTCTGTAATGCTTTCTATCGAGAATTTTAAACATTGATGAAACCGCGGCCAGTTCAATAAGTATTACTCATGGAATATTAACAGTTACAACTACTTACTGTTTATCTGGGGGTACCGCGTACTTTCCTTCAGATATTGTCGACGTGGATTGTTGTTATACTATTCTCCTCAAAAGTCTGCACAATTCTGTTTCTCGGATACTGGCTGTGTGTGTGTCTTTCAGAAATGCACTTATTATAAGGAGACATAATTGCTGTCTTCATGATAAAGAGGAAATTAAGATTTTCATCTAATCGTGACATGGGAGGCAAATGCATCATGTCATACGTACAGGGCGCTGATAAGTATTAGGTGTTAGATATTCGATACTTAAGTTAGTTCCGGAATTAGGGGGCTGATGATATTTGTGTAGTTTAATCCTAGCATGGCAGGTTTTTTACACATCACCTAATGTTTGGCTTGACTTCATTTAATGACTGGGCTTTTGCCATATATACTTGTGTAACAATATGCAAATTTATGCAAATCATCTGTGGATACCAAACCTGTGTAATTACGTATATATAGTGATATACGCAAACGTCTCGTGAGGGTCGTCAAGGTTAATAGTCACCTGACCGACCACGTGAGTTTTCTCCGGGTAGTTTTCCTTTTCGCATTGTTGTGAAATAAATCTAAAATAGGATTTACAATACTTTTCTCCGATCTATGGTTCTTACATATCACAGTAATTTCATTATTCTAGGGCTCACTCTAAATATCGAATATTTTGTGAAAGATGTCGGCGGACGAACAAAATGACCCAGCACAGGGATTCGCGAGATGCAGGTTGAAGCCTATGAGAATGTTTGATGGCCATTATCTAGGTTTACTTGATTAATTTGATAAAAGTGGGGACGCTTTGATTATACTCATTAGTATGCATACAATGTACTTGCTCACTTTAAGAGCGTGAAATATACTGTGTTGTTACCAAGATTGACATGGCGAATATTGTCAATGAAACAGAGGACGCTTATTCTTCTGGAATATCTGGTCTTATTCTCTTGTACCTTTCAAAGTTCCGTGTAAATATTTCATTTGTTCATATTTTGCCCCAGTCTGATTAAAATACAGCTATTCGATACGCTAGCGTAAGCGTATCGAAGAGCTGTATAGTAATACGATTGATTTGCTCGTCAGCAGCCGACATATAATATCATGAAAGAATGATCGGTGTATGGAGCAAGCCTTATAATAACAATTATCTGCAACATGTTAGCACTATATATTGGAGAAACAAGGCTGTTAATGACAAGAATTGGGTAGGTCACGGTCAGAAAATCGAAATCGCCACGTTTATGGTATAGATTAATTAGTAGCAGACTGGTCATGTTGGTCAAAGTTTAAGTATATACAATCTGATTAAAATACAGATCCTCACTATTACTATCGAGTGTAGGCCTACACACGATAGAAATAGTGAGGATCTGTATTTGAATCAGATTGAAGTATATATCAAGCCAAGCAGCTCAGTCTACTGTGTCCTCAATTTCAAGTTCGGCAGGACACGATTTACTAAGTCAGCAAACTTCGTGTTATTATTATTATTATTTATAGACAACACATCGTTGATCTACCTGAAAGTGGAAGAAACAAATAAGGATGTATCTTTAAAAGGAGCTATTGTTTAAACAACATAATGATACAGAACTACTATTTTCACGCATCGTCGGAAACCCACGGCACACTTCTCTGACGTATGCAAACTTTAGAGCCTAAAGGGTACCGTGGGTTTCCGACGATGAATTTCTCGTAGTCTTCCATAAATCACATCTCCCGAATCCCTTTGTCGTAGGTTCGATCCCAACTATGCCCAACTTTAGCTGAATTGAAATTGAATTTGGCGAAGAGTTTATCAGGACAGGTAACCAAAACCTTTGTATTTCATTTTCAGAAAATTATGTCTTGGCATTCTTTATTTTTTATTGCAATGATTAACTGAACTGTGCAGTACACACAATACCTCTCTACCGTAAATTAGAGAACTGCTTTAGGTGAGTGAATAAATTCAAAAATGATAATCTGACATCCATCTTTGAAAGCAATAAGTATGGAAGATGATCTTTAAACTGTTTCTGAGCTAATATGGGTTTCGTTACTGGAGAATTTTCTCTCTGTTATACATAAATTGGAATTTTCTCAGTGACGACCACAGCGCGGTGGTGTTTCCGTCGTGGCCAGCGGGATTGCTCCAAGGGATTTACATCGATAGATTGCCATAGAAAATGTAAATTTATGTACAACAAAGTTGTGATTCCTGACACCATCTATTGAACGGTCCTCCTGTAACTAGAACACAACTTTGGAATCCTTTCAGAAAGTTTGAAGTTGTCCCTTAACAATATGTTTCATTTACCAAGGTATGTCTGCGAGTCTCTTAGCAATCTCTCGAAGTACTAGTGTACCTAAACTCTTAGATTTCCTCAGTTCTGGGATTCTATCTGTATTTACATTACAATGCCTTGGATTAAGGAAACTCCTTAACTTAAACATCACCATAGGAAAGCATTACAGAATTTAAGGGGGAAATCCTTAGTTAGGGAACTTTCCTTAAATTCTGTAATGCTTTTCCATGGAGATTTTTAAGTTAAGGAGTTTCCTTAAGTTGAGGAACATTGATAAAACCGGGGCCTGTAACTTCACGATGATACCATATATTAAGTTACAGCTTTGCAGATATCAAATATCTAATAGTGTCCATTAACATGCAAAATTTGAAAATATACCTTATATGTATATTGACAGAATAATTAAAGTGATTAAGCTAATCATCTTTTGGACAACTAGGCTCTGGTCGGAAATATATCAGTAAAAGCTCTATCTACATATCAGGTACTGAGTTCAACATTTCAGAGTAAGCACGTTGATATATAAAACCATATTAATTATACACAAACCCCTATGTACTGCTGAATCATTCAACATAACACTTGACTGTATACAGTATAAGTAACCTAACCTACAATACCTATTGTGCCGCACGAACAAATTCATTGAATATTTTATCGTGCAAGTAGACAAATGATACCTTAGTCACGAATCAACTGCAGCATGTGAACACAAAAGGTTGGAGAACCACGGATGCTTCTATTAAAAAACAAAAAGTTCACGCTCGGAAAGCAATCCCGCCGCAATGAACCTCCTTTCAGCTTTATCTTGTGAATAGCAATAATTAAGGTTAAAAAGTATAATAAAAAATTTACAGATAGATGCTTTACTGGCAGATATATTGATAATGTCCTTGCAAATCGGAAAATACCTGAGCGTCAACAAAACCATAATCTGAACACAAAATCGAACATTACATGATACAAACACTCTGTACGCTATATACAATGTATAAGTTACAACAGTGTACACTGATCGATTGCACGTCAGAATAACCTTTTGGACGTTCCGTTATGACAACGAGTTGTTGAAAACAACATTTTATTTCATTTTTTGATGTCGTCTACAATATACTTTATTAAAATGACAGCGAATTCATCATTAGAGTGGGAATAAGTGAACAATTTTTTTCAGCATAGCAATCGAACTTAAAGGGAAACAAAAATTTAGGCGAATACAGATGTTAATACCGCAGGGAAATCTGCTTGGCTGAATAAATGTGACATAACTGAATAAAGTAATCATTTGTACTATTTCCGTTTACAGTGTATATATATTCAGTGATCTTATACATACTTCATAGATTCTTTTTTTTTAATTTGAATCATAAAGTCGATAGCTATTTATAGAAATATGCTTATTTGTAAAGTATTTCGCCATTCGCTTCTTTGATCGAACCTTGAACTTGTTTATTTATGTAATTTGCTTTAATTATCTCAATATGATTATATGTACATGTATGTATCATGTCATGCTCTTTAACTTGGAGAACATAAAGACAATAATTGTAGTCGTGATGTCAGTTGTTTTTTATTAGTTGAAATATGACATAAACTAACAATAATTGATCTATAATAAATTCTTTCAAGTGTTTTGCACCACTTATTGACAATTTATTGGAATCGTTTTAATAAATAATAATTTTCATATAATGACCTCATTTTACTGTCAATCAAATGTTGTCACGTTTAATTCTACAAAGTAAACTGATATTTTAATCCATCACAGTGTTGATTTTAAAAATTGTCCGGATTCATTAAATTCCTATATTTTCTTTCTGCTATAATGTATAATTGCACCTATCCGTCTTGTATGAAATAATAATAAACATATCTATGTGTACACAAATATCATTCCGCGATGATTTAAGTGCATGACAGCCCCATGGATATCACTGTCACAAGAACTATTCATTGAAATCATTTACATCAAGAGGTTGATACATATTGTCTATAAATTAGCTGACGTTCATTTCTTTTTCTTTCCTCGTTTGAAGATCGCCTTCTCTAATCCCATCATTGGAGATTCAAATGCGAGAGACACAACAAAAGCTACACCATAGGACATCACCAGAAACGCCAGGAAGTAAGAAATCTGAAACAAGACGACAAAGTGTAAGTTTTATGTAGATTGAGAATAATTCCACCAACAATATCAATATTTAGAATAGTATGCTATACATTTTGATGCTATATTGATATCAATTAAATCAAAATTTGAAGTGATTATCATTCATATAAAAGTGACACTATAAATATCATTTAGTTAATTCATTTTTCATGTTTCATCAACTGTTGAATTGATTTTTTCGGCATACTGTATATATTACTAAATTTGGAACGATGCAGCATACATATGTGTGTGTTATATCTTCTTAATATATAGAAAGTGAATGCTCAATTTCGATTACATAAAAAATCGTTACTTAATATGAATGATATACTTTTTTGATACAGAATACTTTAGTATCAGGGATACAGAAAGTGAATACTGATTATAGATGACAAGATTTCTTCTTGTTTATAAATAACAGTTATTGAATATCAATAAAAAAAACCAATAAAATAAAAGTGGAAATTCATTTTTTTGCTGTCTTATTTTTATTCTAATTGCTACAAATAAACCACATTATATTACTTCAGTTTGACATACCATTGACAAGTCTCTCATTCGAAACTGTTCTCTTAAACTTCCATAAACGGTGCTCTGCAGAATAGGATGCACCAGGTAGGCACAATAGGTCAGGCGGCTTAGTGGCACGAACCCGCCCCAGGACAGCAGGGTGTTGACAAACCCTATCAATTAAAGCATCAACCCTTTACCACAAACACAATATACACACATTAATACCATACATAAACAATTGTGAGATGAATACAGGCATGACCAGTTTGCATAATGATTCAAAGACAGATCTTTCAGATTAACGTGGAAGTTATTTTGACCGTCAGAATGAAATAAATTTGACAAACTAATTGATGTATACATCATACCGATATCATGATAGCTATCGATTCCTTACAGTATCTAAAGTATATCTATTGATTGGTCAATTACTACAAAATGAAAATTTGCTACAAATGTATCTGTCTCATCTTATATATTTTTACATTATTTCCTGTTTACCTTAAGGACATTTTGACATTACAAAGTTATAAATATACTTACCCCCACTTCCGTTTGCACATGAGAAGATCACCCAACAGACACAAGCCCCCCAGATACTCCTGTGGACAGTGTTGTAGAGGGCAGACACCTCCGTGCTCAAAGTTTCGTTCCCTCTTAGCGGCTCATAAATACCATACAGTACAACACAAGCTAGTGTAGTGGCTACGGCCCAGCCGAGCAGATTGAGGTACTGGAAATATAGTATAATAATGTAGTACCATTGAAGAATGGGATTTGATCATACAGAAAAAAAAACTACAAAATAGGCATATTTGCATCAGATCATTTTCAAAAATTGGGTTCCGACTGATTGATGTAAATAATATAAAAAATACAATATTGAATAATTCATAGTTATTAATGTCATCAAATTCAGGACAAAATATTAAACAATTGTATTGCGTAACTTTATTAGCAATGACAAAGAAATAACATATAAACTTTCCCTAGATAACGAAGTACTCAATATTCATTATTGTCTCACAAATTAATATCATCGTGCAGCTTTGCGCCGAATACATTAAAACACAAATACCGATTTATCGTCAATTTCCTCATCAAACAGCAAATACTGACTTAACTAGGACATTCTTTCATTTGAATTTCAAATTCTTTCTTTATAAAAGGACCAATCTAACAGACTTTATTGATCTTTTTGATACTTTATAAGAAACGGAACACGAACAATCATGGTAATTGAACATCTATCCATAACATCATCTAAATAGAGGATCTTACATGAGTGTTCCTATTATATCAATTTATTAGCATAGTTCATGAATTTCAAATTAAATTAATCAATATTATTTATACACGAGTATTAGTTTATATTTATTACATTTCTACTAGTGAAATATTGAAAATCATTCATTCAATAAAAGTGATATTTTTCACTAGTGAGAAATATGATAAATATATCACTTTTTCTTAGTTGACAAATCCAAACACTCCTTACAAATGACAATGGGGAAAACCAAAGGCTGTTCCGATAGATTTTGTTATAACAATGTAATAAAATAATATCTAACGTATCGTCAGAAATATCAAATATATTTAACGAGCGAAAAATATCAAAATTTTAGCCCTACTCGTGAATTATATTTGGTATTACTGAAGACACTGTTAGATATATTTTATTTATTATATAGCTTGATGAAACATGCACACTAATGCATGATTATATTTAAGTAATGAATGCTTTAGCAACTGTTGTTACAGTCCTATAACACACATAGCTATTGATGCCCGGTAAGCCTGTATGTAAACATTCATTACTTATATTTACATTTTGATAGAATTATTGTGATTTATTTAGTTATTTCAAACAGTTTTTTAGCAGAAAATTAAATGAAGACAACAATGAAATTGATGACGTCACAATAGCAAACGTTGTTACAGTCTTGTAACAACATTTGCCTTCACAATGCATTGCAAAGGAAGAATGCAGAGCAAATGTAAATATTATATTATGGAAGATTCAGTTCTCACTATCAAGACAATACCATGACGTCATGTAAATGTGACATGACAATAGTGTTTCCACAGTTACAAACTAATTTGCATATTTTAATTCATTTTTTCGGCATACTGTATCTATTACTAAATTTAAGAGGTGCAGCATATGTCTGTGTTACGTGATCTTTGTTTCCTTCGATACAAAACGCATTTACATATCTATCGTACAATCATGAACTAAATCGTATATATTTCACACAATATTGGACGACAAATGACCTGTGTTACATAATTAATAATGATATTCTTTGTAATGGTAACCTTACCCTATGCATGTTGTATCTGAGTTTGGAACGATACAGCAGGTAGCCGGCCATGATACCAATAATGTACGGGCCCATACGTGTCCATGGCTTGATATAATAATACTCAAAGTACTTCTCGCTAAAAGAAACATTTGTGCATACTCATGATATTTTTCATCATTTTTAATATGCGCACATGATGTGTTAGTTTTAACATTTTGATAGTTAATTTAAAGATCATGTTCATTGAGGCAGATAACAGCCGTGAAGTTAGTGTTTGCATGGCAATGCTTTTGTCTTTAATTCTTAGACAAACGTTACAATATATACTAGATGCTCTATGTTATATATACAGAGATACGTTTACTTATTTCCTTCAACCAAACCATTAAACAAATGTTCATAATACAAACGTTGTCATTAAAGGCCCAATATACGTAACTTCAGTAAATTTTTCGTGATTCTGAACAATTCTGGGAAAAAATTCAGTTGATAACCATGCAAAAATAAGCCTAAAACGAAGTAAACCTAAGCGATAACTAACAAGAAACTCTTGAGAGAAAAATCCAAAGAATGAAAATAATTCAGGTGGGGCCCACTTCAACAACAAGCCGAAGTTAGATGACAGTTCAAAATGGACGCGTGTTTACAAATACCGAGTTTCAACTGCTGCTGTACCGGTAACCACGTAAGAATTCATCTTGAATATTGCTGATATCAGTTAATCTTAACTAAATCTATAAATATGATAAGTTATTACGCTTGATTTTCTCTCCAAGTTTTGTCGAAAGTTACGTATATTGGGCCGAAAGAACGAAAGAAAGACAATTCAAAAGTATGACGTTAACAATGGTAAAACATAATCCTTAATGGAATTTGAAATCATCTGAATTTGCTCGTTGTCATATTTTTCAGAGATAAATGCCAATACTGTGAAACAAACACAATCATAACTCAAGGCTGTAATTTAAAATTCAGGTTGTATACATTACCACACAAACATTTGCGTCACAGCTTACCTGGGTATGAAGGTAGAGACAGGCAGATCGTACTTTGTAGATATTACTCCTGTTGCTATGAAGGTACCCGTCAGGAATAGAAGACACACCGCCATACCTATAAACTTGGAACTACAGAAAAATGTTTGCATATTTAATTGCTATTAGCGTAAAAATGAAACAATAAAACACCACACCCGTCCAAACACATGGACATGAATCGAAAGAAATATCGACACAAGAACACATCAAAGCTGAATCTCATTTTAACATGTAATATTTCTGTATGTGATTTCTTGTTGACTTCATCCTGAGACAATTCTAGTTAACTAGTTGATATTGATTGTCTCGAGACCAAATGTTAACGGATATCATATATTGTAACATAATGTCCCATCCTTCCAGAGTACCTGGCCCAGCAACGATTTCATTTGATTGTGCTTCAAACTAATTTTCGCCGGATTGTTGTTGCGCAAAGCTCTAGGGTAAACTTCTTTCTTGTGGTAATGTTTAAATCTATTACTCTTTTTACTAGTCAGAATACTGACATCTGATAACGTCGTGACGTTACAATTTCTATTGCGTTCAATACTTTGAAAACATTGTAGTATACATGTACGTTGACGTTGAAGAATCATCAATGTTTCAGATGAACATTTGAAAATCTTTGATTTTTTTACAATTGCTATATTAATAATTTAGTGGTATCAATTATCTAATTCCACATTGGCACAGTATTAAAGTCAGGGTCTGTCATATTGGTCTAAAGTCTCAAAACATATATCAGCCAATTATACGTCGATATCAGGAAGCACATACTTACTAAAATAACGGAACCAACATTAACGGGCTCAGCACAAAGAATTGCATATCGTTGGCGAGGTACCACGCCCAGCCGAAACACTGAAACAATAAACCGATATTATACCACGACATCTTATCGGAAGCTCCATATCGTTGGCGAGGTACAAATGTACCATGCCTAGCCGAAACACTGAAACAATACACCAATACCACGACATATCATCGGAAGCTCCATATCGTTGTCGAGGTATCACGCCCAGCCGAAATACTGAATATATAAGGATCTTATGTTGATGCAAAAGCTTCCCAATATTACATCAATACATTCTATCTGCGAAGCACCATATCTAGTTACAAATAAGTTATTATCGCATATTACATAGATCTTTACTACACTGTTATTGTTTCACTACAAACAAAATGTACCATTGACATACCATACAATGAATTAATAAAAAGCGATTTACGATTGCCCTGACAACGGATTCGTATACACAATCGTATTTTAGGATTTGTTCATTACAATGATCTCATTGCCATTGCATTGGACTAAAAAATATATTAATGACAACACTTGATTTCAGCAAATACAATGTTGTTAAATCGGACTGATTTTGTTTTACCGGCAAATTGTTGCGTCCACACAATTTGCTTTTAAAAGTTGCAATACATACAATCGGTCCTGTTTTACATACCGTTTTATCAGTCTTTACTAAGTTGTTTATATATAACAGGTTAGTCCACCACGTATCCTCACAAAAATCTCGTTCGAAGCCTCCCTCTGGCCATAAAGGTCCGTTAGCGAAATAACGGGTTAGTGTTACCTCCACAAAGAGTACGAGCATATAGGGCGGGGTAAGTCTGAAATAGACATCAAGACTGATATTATCTAAAGAAAATGCCACATTAGACAATCTATATTTGGGTTGTCAGAAATCATCAATTTTTGAATTGTTAAAAATAACATATTTTCGTTATCTCAAATTAATGGATTGTTTATTCAAGCTACTCCATAGTCTAGCAAAACGTAAACCATAGCTTTTTCGAAGTCATGATCGGATATGATAGGAGCGATTTGTCACCTAGTCAGGCAGAAATAGTCGATATCAACCTCAGTTGTATAGGTAATTACCTGTTATATTACAAGAGGTACATTGTAAGCAATCTTCAGCATAATCAAGTATATAATTCAAAATACAATGAAGCAGAACATATTTACCTCCAGAATCGATATATACACCAAGAGTACCCACAAACTGAATACACATTACCTCCAGAATCGATGAAAGTAGAACAAGCCCCAGTTCATCTTGCCTTTTGTCTTTTCCATCTCACGCATAAAGAGGTAGGACACCAACAAACCACTTGAAAGAAATTTCATCGAATCAATAAAAATACGTATTAATAGATGCATTGTCTCTTTAAACAATGGGTAATTAATAGCCCTAAAAAGAAATCTTTTGAAAACTCATTTTATTATTATTATTTTCTTTTAAATTAAACCATCTTACAAATCGATCAAGGCATTTATAATGGTTCTAGGTTCTTAAGTGTACTGCTTTTTCACAACCAACTTTGTAGGTCGTTTAAAGCGGTCATAAATTATCATCCATCGTTAAACTGCTTTTGTAACATACAGCCGGGGTTGCCATTTCTCGCTCACAGCTATTATTCTACACTTTCTAGCAAAAACAAAGCCCATACTTTTTTTGCAGCTGCGCAGACCGAAACAAGCAGATAAATATATCTTGGTGAAAGATAAACCACAGTTCTTGCCGGGCCGTGCCTTGAACTCTCAACAACGCGACGTGTGTTTGTGTAAAGTATACATAGATCATCAAACAGTTATACAATGTCTAAGAAACAACCACCAGCATAAATTTAAAGCAGGTGAACGTTGAGATATTAGCATCGATGGTGACAAAACATATACCTAACGAACCAACAAAAATATGTTCTCAGAACTTCTCTGGAATATTCACAGAAGACATTGTAAGAACGCGTAGAGCGAATGTCTGTATCGCTTTCTCTTTGCTAACAACATGTCAATTCTTTACACACCAGGTTCATCTTTAGCAAGAGTTTCGATCACGCTGTGATTCCCTAGGTACCCTGCAATTTATTTTGTTGTCTTTTTATCTTCAACAATTAAATTATTATGAAACTTTTGCCGCTGTGCGTTTCGGTGGTAAGTCAACGGATACAACATAACATTAATGCTTCGTTTCTGAGATACAAGAATACAGAGTTAGAAATATGTGGTTTAAGCATGTGATCCTGGGAAAAATTAAGTCACTTTGCATGTTCAAGACTCGAAGACAGTTGGATTTGATTGTAGTTTTTTAATAGCTTAAGTGAAAAAAGGAAACGACTCTAAACCCTGTTTTGTTGTCTTCTGCTTGGTTTGGATTTGAAGGCCGTAGGACTAGCGATGTGCAAAATATCTGCAAATTGTTACAGATAACTATAATCAGGAGATCAGTGTGTTACGATGACTCGAAGACCATCATATTGTGATCTTAAGCCTTGCATCGAATATGTAAGAAACATTTCAGACGACAAGGCGATGAAAAATCGGATGTTACAAAGGTGATCACTTGCCATAAGTGAAAACGTACATGTAACATTCGTCGCCATTTCACTTTCCTTTTGGCCAAAATAAAATCATGTGTTGATGGAATTCACAGCATTAAACCCGCTTAATTTTTTATCCCGAAACCGACGAATTCAAAAAGCTTCCTTACCGATATTTTATTAACTATGTTATTTATAACTTGTTTTATTGGCCGGGGTTCGATTCCCCGATCGGACGTGAAAAGGTACGGGGTCACCTGCCCGACCACATGGGTTTTCTCCGGGTACTCCGGTTTCCTCCCACAATAAGACCCCTCGCCCGCTAACATCCGGGCCAACAAGAGTGATTAATATAACTTGTATAGCTTGTTTCATAATTGTTGTAAAACAAATAAAGTATATATATTTTATTGGCTCTTTAATCAGAAACAACAAGATAATTCAACGAATTACAGTCCCCCACCGGGTTGTTATCTCGAGATCCAATAGCAATGAGTGTGAATCTCGAGATGCAATAAGGTCCGTGACACACCGCCTTCCCACAGGGAACTATACTACCAAGTATAAAGTTCTAATCCTTAATAGTGTAGAAGATAGAACCTGGACAAATTTTTCTTTCTTTAATGTAGGTCAGAGGTCAAAATATAGGTCACAGTGACCCGGTTTTGGTACGCGACACACCGCCTTCCCACAAGGAACCATACTACCAAGTATTAAGTTCTAGTCCTTTATAGTGTAGGAGATAGAGCCCGGACAAACTTTTACTTTAATGTAGGTCAGAGGTCAAAATATAGCAAAATATAGGTCACAGTGACCCGGTTTTGGTACGCGACACACCGCCTTCCCACAAGGAACCATACTACCAAGTATTAAGTTCTAGTCCTTTATAGTGTAGGAGATAGAGCCCGGACAAACTTTTACTTTAATGTAGGTCAGAGGTCAAAAAATAGCAAAATATAGGTCACATTGACCCGGTTTTTGTACGCGACACACTGCCTTCCCACAAGGAACCATACTACCAAGTATTAAGTTCTAGTCCTTTATAGTGTAGGAGATAGAGCCCGGACACGCTTTTTCTTTAATGTAGGTCAGAGGTCAAAATATAGGTCACAGTGACCCGGTTTTTGTATGCGACACACCGCCTTCCCACAGGAAACCCACACACTTAGTATGAAGTTCCAGTGTCTTATAGTATGGGAGATAGAGCCCGGACAAATAGTGTGCGGAAGGACGGACGGACGGACGGACGGACGGACACAACGCAAACCTATAGTCCCCCCCGGATTCCGGTGGGGGACTAATTAGTAATATACGCTGTTACCTTAGAGCAAAGAACGTATCCACAGATACTAGTGCATTTATGATAGCCTGAAAGGTCCATCGTTCTACCATTTGTGGCCAAAACGTAGAAACATTGTCTACAAATAAAATAGAAAAAATTACCCTAGCGACACCAAACATAGACAAAATATACAATAATATCAACAAAACAAAAAGCACAACACAGTTTAATAACATCAGATCGTAAACTCGGAAAGAAATACACAGCATAAATCAAACGGGCATAATAATGCTGTAGTGTAGTATCAACAAAGAAGAACATAGGAACAGTATGAAGAGTCTATATTACAGTTATCATACGGTCATCACAGAGGATTGTACAAAAGGCCTTAATACTCCATGGCATAACGAAATTATACACCATGGCATAATAAAATTATACTCCATGGCATAACAAAATTAAAGGCCCGCGATTAGCAATTTGATTGGTATCAGATGAAAAGACCTAACCGATCGCGACACTGATACTTGATCTTTTGTGGATTACAAAGAAGCTTCTGGACCCGTATTCATGAAACTGTTCACATGCTTAAGCATGGATTCTGTGTTCAAGCCTTATTTCTTGTTATGGCTATAGATTATCTAAACAATCTTATTTTGTCAAAGTTTTGGTAAAAGTTGAAGAGACATGAGGTCAAAAGCTGTTTACAACATATACAATGATTTTTTGACTCTTCGACATGATTGAGGTGAGTTTCAGGAAAACTGGCTTGAGCACAAAATCCATACTTGAGCATGAAAACAGTTTCATGGCTACGGACCCTGATATATATAATCGATCTTGTTTATCTTTGTGACATCCACAAGATATTACACACTAAGTATTCATTTTTTTTTGTCATATTTGAGAGGGTTTTACAGTGAAAGTGAATGAAACTACGGGAATAATGATAAACTGTACTTTAGCTTAAACAGACAGTCCTAAAATACTTATTGGAAAACAGACTCTGACCACAAATTCAGCAGTTGCCAATAACAACAAACTCAAACATATCAACAAAACCATAATCCAAACTAAAAATCTATTAAGCTAGGCCACAATATGAATAAAGGAAAGATTTACACGGAGCAAAGAAATAATGACAACTATTTCAATCATTCCAAATCATCTATGTACACCCCATGTACTGTCAACCAACGGGGAACAATTTAACAAACGCTGTCATTGAATAAGGAGAGAGAGAGAGTTCTACACTAGTACTCACAAACGTATCTCATCCCTGACGAGTAGGTGTGTCCAAGAATGACCCAAGTCATACTGAGAAAGCGGATACCATTGAGAGCCGTCAAACTACCGGGTGGAACACTGGTGTTCAGAAGTTTGGCGCCGTTTGTGTATACAGAAAACGCCACCAATAACTTTGACATCGTTCCTGGTTTAAGAAATTAAAAGTAAAAATAGTAATGATAACATATCGATTGTATAGGAAACTGGAAATATATATTTTTTTTAATCACTATCACTGTTTCATTATATCAATTTATGTCATGCTGATCAATTGTCAATATGTCTTCATGTTACATCCTTGTACACCTGTCCACGTGTCTGATAAAACAAATATAACACCACGATATATACAAGATTCTAACACTAAATTTCAGCTTCATAAAATATCGTGTTCTAACTGATTGCGCTACCAGTCCGACAAAGATATGCTTTCGGAATCATTTTGCATTTATTTCAAAGTTCATATAACTATGTATATTTAATTCCTTTGCTATATTAGTTTTTGTAAGTACAAATGTGTATATTATTCACATGCCATTCAACTGACAAAATACGTACGTTCTATAATAATTGGATATATGGTATATGTGTTATAATCTTACTGCTGTTTATTTTATATATCTATGTGACATTTTACTAACGCGAGGATCATTTGGAAGATTAACCCCCTTTAACATGTATTTAACCTCAGAAAACATGTTAATTATTAGTTTTAGTTAGATGGGATGGGTTGGAGGGAGTGTGTTATTGCATAAAGGCACCTCCACAGCGTATCGGACAGATGTCTTAACGAACCATTTAGATACTCGACACAGCTAGAACACGGCAAGTCAGATACTCACCAAGCTCTACTGGTTCCTCTCGTGTTACTTCAGGCGGTGGGCTGATCTCGTTTGATACTAAAGGCGTTTTCTCAGTCTGTCCAAACGTGGTAGTTTGTGAGGTGCTGGGTAAGGTGGGATTCGGTCTCCCTGTAGGAAACATACTCCGTACCACTATCACATCAAACGCTGTGCCCACTATCATCATCGCCAGGATAAATCCGCACAAAATTCTAAAACATAATGAAAATTTACATTTTAATATTTTGATTAAATTATCAGGACTTTTCAATAATAGATTATCATATAATTTTAACCCCATTTGTAATGCATAAGAATACAAGGGTGTAAGTTGTTACAACTATAACCTGTAGCCTTTCGAAAGTATTATTCTCTCTTTCGTTTTACTAGAAAATATA
This sequence comes from Mimachlamys varia, assembly GCA_947623455.1. Lineage (NCBI taxonomy): Eukaryota > Metazoa > Mollusca > Bivalvia > Pectinida > Pectinidae > Mimachlamys > Mimachlamys varia. The sequence continues at coordinate 13,484,162 of OX392542.1, read as the reverse complement.
ATGATATATGTTATACATTCCAGGCAAAAACCTTTTGAATTCTGAAATCGCAAAATGTAAAGGATCAAACGAAGTACATTAACACTATATTGTTTGAAGAGAAATATTTCTCATTGGGCCACATGAGTTAAAGACCCGACATACTAACACAGCACCGATCGCCTTGTCATCAAATTCCAGTGTCTCTTTCTTACACTCCGCAGAACGGGATAGCTTCCCTCCTGGTTGAATGGTTGAAAGAGCTAAACAAAATGTTTAAAATGAATTACGACACTGAACAAAACACAGTAGTGTAACTCAAATGCAAAATTCTTTCTCAATTGAAACTTATTCCGATTCAAAGTCAGTTTGGTTTCTGTGGGTGCCCTACCTAAGGTATACGCGAATACAACTGTTGCAAATTAAGCTGTTAAACAAATATCGTTAGGGCTGCTCGAAAATTTTTTATCAATCCTCTGTTGCAATATTGCGGAAGATGAACAAATACCACACGAAACATCAAATAAAAGTGGAGACAAAATAGATCCTTTCAATGACAAATAGTGAATGACAAATAATCAAACAGCAAAACTAAAAAGAGAAGCTATTGGCGCCACAAAATTGTGTTTATATACCTGCATTAGTGAGTGCTACAGCATCCGTAGCTGAACACGAGTCTGGTAAACACAGCCCAAGGTTTGCATTCGGTAGTGGTAAATTCATTATATTCACTGGAAGCTTAACTATGCAATATTTTCCATTGAAATGAGGAGGCTGCTGGTCATATTCGTACTTGTCACTTTTGACACTCAAACATTCATCGTATGAGCCAAACCAGCCTGTATTTTGGTTGATAATATCACTTGGAGGTTTCCCGGCGGCGTCTATCACTACAAAAAGCAAAACACATTATCCTGATTCTAACATGTAGTTAAAAGGGTAACTAAGGACGAAATTAGTCAAATTTTGACCCGGTTTATTATTTAATTAAAGCAATATTTCTTTACTGATTAGGTATGCAAAATTTGAACATTTGTCAAAATGTTTATCTGCGATAAATGTATCAATAAATTGATTATCTAGAGTGATTTATTGTAACTTTTGTCACTCTCAGATTGCTTTCAATTAAAAAGACGTTTTCCAGTTTTGCTTCTTTAAAGAATCTTTTTTTTAATCCCCTTTGTCTGCTTACTATTTCTAAATCACAATCCAATATCATTATGACCAATTACTTGCACGCGCAGAAATATAATTATGCGATTAACAAAAATATCCAATACTTACTTTTCAATGCCCAGAGTTGTACGGCCGTGGCGGCTGGACCAATCAACTGTGTGTCGTTATAACATGTGTCCGATACATTGAACCCACCGACCACAGCCCCTACCCCAGGGTCTACCATGGGTCCAGGTGATCCAGTCAATATCCTGTAGGGATCAATCGCATCACGAAACTCTCTAAATTGGCGGAGGTTAGCTTTTACATCTAACTGCATGGATGGGCGATCTTGCTGAATGGTCTGGAGTTTCTCCATTCCTTCCAAAAACATATTTTGGTACGACACATCTTCGGTAGATAAGGTTAAAACAAAACAGGATATGAGAAATAAAGTCATAGACATCGTTTCCTTAATAGATCGCGCCATATTTAGGCGTGAAAGGGAAATCCTTATGTAACTGATCCCTGGAAGAGCAGGTACATAAGTACTGGGTATCTATCACAGTAAACAGTATACACTGTACCAGACGTACTGGTAGCGATACGTGATGGCCTGATCTTTATTAAGATAGGTTATCTGGTGGATGGTGATTAAGTTAAATATTATTTCAGTATACAAGGTCATCAGTATACTTTTCAATGAATTTCCAGTAATGTTACACGGACAATTTGCGCATGATGCGGTGGTTATCATACAGATTGTTTATTCATTGTTTTAATGTTTTCAATTGTTTTATTGCCTCAGAACCAGTGGTGAGATGGAATGTCAGGTTTGAAACTCCTTGGGTTCCATTGCCCGAGATACTGAGGAGGGGTTCCGTTGACCATAACTTTTCAATTGAATTTGATAAATAATGAACAAAAGGCAAAGCCTTAAAAGAGTGTACATTATGTAGCTTAACTTAATCTATGACGTCTACTGGAAATTGACAAATGAAACACACATCTGCTGGAATATTTTCCGGTTATTTTTTTAATTTTCCGGAAATAACCGATAAAGGCCGATTATGACTGTATTGTGTAAGGTGTTTTCGGTTTCCCGACTACTTCAGGACGAACACAATATTAATGGCAATGTGTAGATAGGGGATCCAATTCTGCTTACACACGCATATGGTAAGGGCTTCGATTTTATTGCATAACACCCTCAGCCATCTTCATAAATAACATTTATTTCCTCATTAATGATATTTCTTTAATGAAATCTCTATCCTCATAATTATCATTTGACATTATCATTATCACACCATCATATAATCATACAACGCCATTGATCCTCAACATCAACATCACCATGGTCACCCTGGTATTCTCCCGGTTTCAAGTTTATATCATAATTGTTTTTATTATACGATTTCGTCAACTCGTTATATTTCTAGCATATTCTCTAGTATGGTGTTATTCACCATTACCTGGGCATTTGTATTCACATTTTGTACTGTAATGGTATATATGTAACCATTGAATGTCTTTCAGATTGTATTTATTGTCCATATGAATGCAATCTTGGTGCAATATCAATTGAATGACGTTCGCTATATGAATATTTATCTTGCACCAATATTGAATTCATATTGACAATAAATACAATCTGACAGACGTTCAATGGTTATATTTACATTTCAGGTATTTTGTAAAGCATAATTATGTCATTTTTTTCTAATTTATAAACTTAAGGTTTTTGTCCTTGTATGCTAACATACTGCAAGAGCTTTTTCTTTTAAAATCACAATCACCTTAATGATTACCGTTAAACGATGAAACGTGTTATCTGAGGCGACGTGCAAAGCGTTGACGTAACTTACGTCAGCATGGCGCCAACATGACGTCATGTTATTGTCCGTTGGTCTTGACTGCATATATACTACTGTGAATACAGTCCAAATTTACACTGAGTTAATGGAGACCCATCTTGCAAAATGTAAATATATGATCCTAAATAACAATGTAAGGAACAATAAAACTGGGAAGGTTTGTCCCTGAATTCCTCTACATGCCATGTGTGTTTGTGGCTATATATAGGTAGCGGTGTCCTCAGCTTTTCGAATGTTGTTGGTGTGATATAGTCGTGTACAGTTGAGGTGTGTTCGTGATACACATGGGTACATAGTGTGATTTTTTATGTATGACTCATGTCAGTTCAATATTCAGCACGTTGCGTAAATGATAATAATACATTAGATAAATTGTGTGTCGTAATTGCAATGAACTAGATTCTGTTCGTACTTATGATCTCACTACTGTATGATCTGTGTGTTTATAAGATAGTGACATTCAGACAAATATACTTGCGTTTAATTTATCTAGTGTATAACTATCACTTACGTAACGTACTGGCTGTTGAACTTACTTGGTCACAAACCTTGTTTGTAACATTCGGAATGTTGATATGACATTGCTACCTATATATAGCCACGGACACACGTGACATGCAGAATGATTCGGTTGAAGACCTATGTCCAGTTTTATAGGTCCTGACAATATCTAAAGACCACATATATATCAGCACAGTACCACATACGAATGTAAATACTATGGTTATAGCGAATAAGACTATAGTTGAAAATTACTTATATATCTGACGTTGAGGAAATCGTATAATGAAAATATGATATAAAGTAAAGCAAACAAAAGAGAATACTGAAGCGTCAACAAAACCATAATCCGAACTCAAAATCTATTTAACTAAGGGCAAAATAGGAAAGAGCGAAAGATCAACATGGAGATTTTTTTAAAATCATAAGAGAATAAGATCAGGTGTTCCGAAATTGGAAGCGTCTTCTGCTTCATCGACGGCACCCGCCATGTAAATCTCAAGTAAACATCAAGTCTTTGAAATTAGAACCAGGAAACACTAGCGTGTTTATGGTAATGATAATTGCGGACATAACAATATTTTCACATGTAGATGTTGTGATGGTGAGGATGACGTTGTTGTGAGGATGATTATGTGATAGTGTGATAGTGATAATGTCAATTGAAAGTGTGAATATCATATTTCTACCACAATACCCTGTGTTATGCCATTCTCAGACCATTTTATAAACGTGCTGACTGTTGGTTAAATATATGCTATATACCACTAGTGGTATATGACCTTCCGGACTTTTGGTTGAGATGTTGAACTTTGACCGGAAATCACGTTTGTTAACGTCGTCACAACTTGGCGGGAATATATTCGAGATGATGCGTTTTCGCACAAATAGTCTGCGGTTCATTCCAATCAACACTGACACTGCTTATTTAATATTGTGGAAGAAACAGGTCACGCGACTCGTGTCTTTTGTAACTTTAAAAACACATAATTAACTCAAGTGAAATATATTCTATATCCAACAACCACTCGTTGTGTAACCTCTATTTATTAAAGTTAATAAAGCAATGATGTGTAAATACTGAATGAAAGAAATCAGACAAACTGAACTTTTCCTAAGTAGGGTACATGTATTTCGGGAGAATTAATCCACGGCGTCTTAACCTTGGCAATCCCTATCACAACTGTTTCTGGGAGATAACAACAACTGAAATCTTTAAAATAAAGAAGAAATGATATTAATGATCTCGCCACATGCGGTAAAACTGTCCGTGTAACATAACTAAAATTTTAATGAAACTTATAACAATGACTACATACTGCATCTTGATAATATATCTTGATAATGATCGCCCAATCATATATCGCTATCAGGTACTATCTAAACTGTTTACTGTTATTATATATACACTGTCCTTGTTTACCTGCTTCCCAGGGATCAGTTATATAATTTTAAAGGGCTTGGTTTCCCTTTCACGCCTAAATATGGCGCGATCTATTAAGGGAACGATGTCTATGACTTTATTTCTCATATCCTGTTTTGCTACAGCCGTATCTACCGAAGATGTGTCGTACCAAACTATGTTTTTGGAAGGAATGGAGAAACTCCAGACCATTCAGCAAGATCGCCCATCCATACAATTAGATGTAAAAGCTAACCTCCTCCAGTTTAGAGAGTTTCGTGATGCGATTGATCCCTACAGGATATTGACTGGATCACCTGGACCCATGGCAGACCCCGGGGTAGGGGCTGTGGTCGGTGGGTTCAATGTATCGGACACATGTTATAACGACACACAGTTGATTAGTCAAGCCGCCACGGCCGTACAACTCTGGGCATTGAAAAGTAAGTATTGCATCTATTTTTGTATCGCACCAATATTCGTGTTTGTATTAATTAGTCAAATGATATTGGCTGGTGATACCTTATTGGGTGTTAAGGTGCATAAAAGATTCCCTTACAGAAGCAAGACTGGAAAATCTGGCTTTGATTACAAAGTAGTCTGAGAACGAAAACAGTTACCATCAACCGTTTAAAGATTCTAAAGTTATTTATTGGCGAATACAGAGGAAAAATAAAGACTCAAATGAGATACAATTTTTTTAAAGGGGCTCTTTATCTTGTCCAAAATACCCCCAGTCCCGAGGACCAAATGCTCCAAATTTGCAAACTTAATCAGTATATAAATATTGTTATTCCTCAGCGTTGACAATCATAAACCGAGTCAAAACTCAACCATTTTCGAACTCAAACAACTACACTGTATGTGTGCCTTACAGGAGATTCTTAAGACATGAACTGGACATTCATATTGCGTCGGTTTTGTAAATGACGCGTGCATTGTGGATATAGGTCTGTCAAGAATATAATCTATAGGCTGCTACCAGTATCACGGTTATCAGTTTTCTTGTATTATTATGAGATACATAACTAAGAAGAGGTAGAGGTCTGAGGACATCACTTAGATTTCAGGTCTGGCTTTAGTTACCCTTTTAACTACATGTTAGAATCAGGACAATGTGTTTTTTTTTGCTTTGTAGTGATAGACGCCGCCGGGAAACCTCCAAGTGATATTATCAACCAAAATACGGGCTGGCTAGGCTCATACGATGAATGTTTGAGTGTCAAAAGCGACAAGTACGAATATGACCAGCAGCCTCCTCATTTCAATGGAAAATATTGCATAGTTAGCCTGCCAGTGAATATTATGAATTTACCACTACCGAATGCATACCTTGGACTGTGTTTACCAGACTCGTGTTCAGCTACGGATGCCATGGCACTCACTAATGCAGGTATTAAACACAATTTTGTAGCGTCTATATTTTTTCTTCCAATTCTGGGGTTTGAGAACTTTTCACTCACTTAAACATTATGTGGATATGTCATTTAGAGGATCTATGCGCCCCCCTCCTTATATGGCGTTTCCTTCGGGATGTTTTCTTGTCTGTATATACCGTTTTTGTACTGAGCGAGCCCATTTGTGTTTATACTTCAGTTTGCAATGACCTTGTTGTCCCGTTGTACATTTGTCTGTATATCGACATTGTGGTATAGATTTGTCTTGAAAATCTCTTGCGAAATAAGCTCCTATACTGGCCTGTTCACTCTTGTGCCGACAAAGGAAACGTACTTTTTTGTACACTTTCCAAAGGAAATTGATCAAAATCCTATGGAGCAATCGTATACTGGAATATTTAACTAACAGCGTAAGTCCCGGCATTTGTAAACATTGACATGTTAGGTACGACACCCAAAGACACCAAACTGGAATTGAAATAAGTTTCTGTTGATGAAGAATTGTATTAATGACGTCAGGACTGTTTACATCTCAGTGTTAAGGTAATTCAGGTTTTAATTTTTTGTTTAGCACTTTCAACCATTCAGCCAGGAGGGAAGCTATCCTACTTTGCGGAGTGTAAGAAAGAAACCCTGGAATTCGATGACAAGGCGATCGGTGCTGTGTAAGTATATCGGTCACTTACTCAGGTTACTTAATTTATTTACACACTCGATAAAAATATCGATCAGGATGACAGGGTTTTCTCTTGATCCTTGATAATTAAGAATTTCAGAAATCAAATAAAAATTTGCCTTGAATATATTACATATACCATGATATTTGCTCTTCGAATCAAGATTAAAATCCTTTTGAGGCGTCAGATTGAATTTTTTTAGGATCTACAAATGAAGCTTAAATAACGTATATTCTTGGCCCCTAGCATTACTAAAGAGTCCTAGGACGACGAAACAGTTTTATGATGCAGTTAAAGTAGATATTTCGGCATACTAAAAAATAAAAGTAACCGTTTTAAGCTCGTATTTTTATCTTGATAGATATAGAATATATTTATTGTTTTACTTGACAATAGAATTTGACTATGTTTTAGAATTGTGTGTGGGTTTATCCTGGCGATGATGATAGTGGGCACAGCGTTTGATGTTATAGTTGTACAGGGTATGATACCTACAAGGAAACTGAATGCCACGTTACCCAGCGCCACGGAAACTACCACGTTTGTGCACAGCGAGAAAACGCCTCTGGCATCTAACGAGATCAGCCCGCCATCGGTAGTAACGCGTGAGGAACCAGTGGGGCTTGGTAAGGATCTGACTTGTCGTATACTGTTTCGAGTAACTAAATGGTTCGTTAAGACATCTGTCCATCATGCTGATGACAAGGGGTGTCGTTATGCAGTAACACACTTTCTTTTACCGTATTTGCTATTCTATCATTATCATTGAAGTTCTCTAAAAAAACATCGCAAATTCTCGGTTCCCTCAGACATATAAAACATGTAACACGAATACATATTGACACTAAAAAGAAATAAGCTTGACAAGATGAAAATCAGAGTACACTATATATCCGATAGAAAGTACATTTCAAAGGAGGGGATGGGGGCAACTTTTCTCCAAAGATCTGGATCCTATTTAAATCATTCGAATAATACATAAACTGACTTATTAAAACGATGATGTTGATCTTTTGACTTAGTCTCATATATTATCGATATATTATCATTATTAATGTTACTATTCTCAAATAAGGAACGATGTCAAAGTTATTGGTGGCGTTTTCTGTATACACAAACGGCGCCAAACTTCTGAACACCAGTGTCCCACCCGGTAGTTTGACGGCTCTCAATGGTATCCGCTTTCTCAGTATGACCTGGGTCATTCTTGGACACACCTACTCGACGGGGATGAATTACGCTTGTAAGTACTTAGAGTAGAAACTTGTGTTTTGACAGTGAGGTATGTATGGATGATTTGGTATCATTGAAATATTTTTCATTATTTGTTGATAATTGCTGAATAATATCTCGTCGGTGTCTGTTGTCCCTATTGTACTCTATACCAGTGGCTTGACGCTTATTTGTAGTTAAACGATGGGCATGCTCGATGTCCCAGGAGGTTCGTTCAAGTTTGCTCTATAAACCCTTAAAACATGACACAGAAACAAAAAAAACTTTATGTTGGACATCTTGTGTATGTGACAAGAAAATCAGTTTGATCATGTGATGTAGTCATGTGATCTACATTTCAACTATGGTAACTTTTATCTCTATACTTGTTTGTTTACTTTTCGGGTTAACGATCTAATGTTTTTTTTTGTCATCGTCTGCTGACGCTGCGCTTTATGATTTTTATCATTATTTTGTGTGGTACTTTGTTTTTCTATTACATCTGTAGATAATGTTCCTACATTTTGGCCGAAGATGATAGAGCGATGGACCTTTCAGGCTATCATAAATGCACTGGTTTCTGTGGATACATTCTTTGCTCTCAGGTAATAGTGTAGATTACTATCTTATTTTAGAGCCTAGCTTAATATTATGAAATAAAAATTGCACAGCCTGCTTTTCTCAAACCCGTTCCGTTAAATATGTCATGTGGACTACTTTGAATTAAAGCGTATATCCCTGAGTATCGTTTTACTTTCTCCAATTAAACAACACAACAGCGTACTCAATACTCATATATAGCTCGCAATCGCTTAAGTGCATTGCTTTTAAATCAGTATCGAAATGAAAATATTTAATCCGAAGAGTTTACCCATTATATTTTATTTATGGCCGAATTCACGGTTTTGCAATGGTCAATTCACAAGAAATCATTTTTATTGAAAAGACTTTTTATTTCTTAAATACACCTCTAACTGTTTTGTTTTGATTCGATGCACTTTCTTACAAGTGGTTTGTTGGTGTCCTACCTCTTCATGCGGGAGATGGAAAAGACAAAAGGCAAGATGAACTGGGGCTTGTTCTACTTTCATCGATTCTGGAGGTAAAATGTATTCAGTCTCTGGATACTCTTGGTGTATATATCGATTCTGGAGATGACTTTGCCATACCTCTTGTAATAAAGCAGGTAACTTATTGATATATTACATATGCCCAAACGTGTGTCTACTTAGGAGGGTAATATATCTTATTCTGCCCAGTCTGGAATCAGTCATATTTTACATATGGATATTTCGACAGTTACTTGGTTCAAGATTGACAGATTGTGAGGTAGAACAAAAGTTTACTTAATTTTTGGCAATATATCATTGAGGATTAGTTGACGTATTTTTGAATTTAATTGGTGTGTAACATACATTTGCGCACCAGCATATTGAATGGTGTGTGCTAGTGCACCATGTTGAATATGTAGACAAGCCGCTTTTTGTTAACCACACATTTGATGAATATTTGTACACATATTATTCTTCAAAGGCTCAAAAATATTATTGTGCAATACAGCGTTTTTTTCTTATTCTTTCTTTTCCCCAATGTTTTTGCTTTTTTTTCAAGACTTACCCCGCCCTACATGCTCGTGCTCTTTGTGGAGGTAACGCTAAGCCGTTATTTCGCTAATGGACCATTTTGGCCAGAGGGAGGCTTCGAACGAGATTTTTGTGAGGATACGTGGTGGACCAACCTGTTATATATAAACAACTTAGTAAAGACTGATAAAATGGTATGTAAATCAGGACCAATTGTACGTATTGTTATTGGGGGTCAATGTATTGTACGTGTTATACATTATATCAAATGAAAGAATTATAATTAAACATTGTTAGATGATGCATTTCCCAAAAACATCTATTATTAATTATATATCATTTAAAAAAATAACAACAACAACGACATCTGTTTAATGAGAAAAATTACTTTGACGATAACGTTATAATCTGGCTATGGATTTTCCGACGATACATATGTATGTCGTGGTATACTGTTGATTTCTACCACACTATCCCGTGTTATGAAACTCTCAGACCATTGTTTAAACGTGCTGACTGTTGGATACATATATGTTATATACTAGTAGTGGTATATGACATTCTGGACTTTTGGTTGGTTGAGAAGTTTTACCGGAATTAAGCACGTGGTTAAATGCAACGTGCGGATTGTTGATGTTGCCATCGATTGTCATCAAATAGTCAGTGGTTCACTCCAAAACACAACACTGACAACAGTATTGTGGTAGAAATGTGTTACCCGACTCGTGGTAATTGGATATGGAATTAATTTCAATCTCGTTAATTTTTTATTATCTATTGTTGTTGTTCTTGTTGTGTTTTGAACGTTACAAGAGACACGAGCTTTTAGCTCGAATGGAACAAATCCATATCCAACAACCACTCGTTATGTAACGTATATTTATTGTGTTTCAGTGCTTTGGTTGGGCGTGGTACCTCGCCAACGATATGCAGTTCTTTGTACTGAGCCCGTTAATGTTGGTTCCGTTATTTTAGTAAGTCCAGGCTCCCGCGTAATGAAGCAAAAAGACATGTTTTCAAATACATATGTAAATATTCCTTAACCGTTTTAGTGAACTAGAACTCGGTGAAAATTATAACAATCAATCAAAGATGAGGTAACACACACATATGCTGCACCTCTTAAATTTAGTAATAGATACAGTATGCCGAAGAAATGAATTAAACTGCATCATGCAACTGTTTCGTCCTCCTAGGACACTTCAGTGATGCTAGGGGCCAAAAGGTAGGAATCCAAAATTTCTAAACTACTGTAGAAGCAGATGGGTCAAGATGATGAAAAGTAAGATGAAAAGCTTAATGTTGTTGTTAAATTTGTCAAAACCTGATGCTTTTGGCTTTTGCCAAATAGGGAAATACCCTTGGTAGAATTTCCCTGGTTAATGAATTAAGGAGTACTTTCTTTTTCTTCAACTACCGGAATAATAATAAAGCAAATGAAAATTCGTTTCGTCGACTGCTTGCTCTTTTGAACCTTCCCTTAAACTTTTTGACGATTCTGTCGTGTGCAGTAGATATTTGAAAAATAGTGATTTTCGTCAAAGTTCTTTTAACGCATTGGATTTCATGAAGTCGTTTCGTTTTTGAGCCATTGTGACTTCACGTCAATTGAATAGGATGTAAAATAGAAAATAATTTCCTACGCCACTTTCGTACTGTAGATAGCTCTCTCGTGCACACATTTAGAACTACAGTTATTTAAGGAAACTATAATAAATGTCTATGTGTATGTACGGGTATGCTATACCTGTAAGATTATATTATACAATAATATATGCACACACTTTTTTGTCTGTAGTTCCAAGTTTATAGGCATGGCGGTGTGTCTTCTATTCCTGACGGGTACCTTCATAGCGACAGGAGTAATATCTACAAAGTACGATCTACCTGTTTCTGCGTTCATACCGAGGTAAGCTTTGATGTGTAAACAATTGTTTTTTGCGTTAATGTATACAGATTGAATCTTAAATTCATTAAGTTATGATTTCGTTCAGTACTCAGGATTTGCACATGCTTCTGAAAATATTATATCCAGCGAAATCAAATGATTCTCAAGAAGGATTATTTTTCCCCTTAATCAGCATAAAACTTTTGTTCTTTCTTCATTTTAAATATATGATTTAGAGACTATTCCTATGAGCATTTCACTACTTGTTTAAGTATCAAAGACAAGAAAAATTGTCATGCAATGAAAAACTTCTTCGCGTCTATTCCGTATCTCGCTGTACATACTATTTTAAACACTACCGAGAATGTTAAATCTCACTTGTCATTTGCAATTGTTACTTTTTTACTGGTATTCTTTTTCCGTATAAAGAATATAGATATATAACTCCTTCACTGGTCAATATTTTTATTTCGATTAAGACTGGAAAATATCATGAGCATGTTCAAGTTTTTCTTTTAGCGAGAAGTACTTTGAGTATTATTATATCAAGCCATGGACACGTATGGGCCCGTACATTATTGGCATCATGGCCGGCTATCTGCTGTATCGTTCCAAACTCAGATACAACATGCATAGGGTAAGATTAACATTACAAAGAATATCATTATTCATTATGTAATACAGGTCACGTGTCGTGCAATATTGGGTGAAATATAAACGATATAGTTCACGTACAATAGATATGCAAATGTGTTTTGTAACTGTGGAAACAAAATATGCAAATGGGTTTTGCAAATGTGGAAACACTATTGTGACGTCATATAAACATGACGTCACGTTCTTGTTTTGGTAGTGAATAATGCATCATTCATTATATAGACGAAAATACATTAGTAGGTTTGTTTTATCAAGTTATATAATGAATATAATCTAATACTCGTCTTCATGTCAAATTGAATTTTTTTAAACCCGCGTATTACTTTCAAATGAAATAAATAAATAAATTAGAGAATACCGAAGCGTAGACAAAATCAAAATCGAACTCAAAAACGATTTAACCAGGGACAAAATATGAACAAAGGAAATGCTTACATGGTGATCCTTGTAAAAGTACAACAAAATAAGACCATGTGTTCAGGAAGAGTAAACGTCCGTGTGTTGTTAGTTTGCTGATGTTTTACTTGGACGTGACAAAGACGTACATGGCGAGGTTCGTTGATGTAACAATGAAATAATGAATTATTTGATATACGCCTAGTCCTTTTTTTCGTTAAAATTCCAGAACACTAATATATACCGATAACTCCTACAAAAATGCAATTAAGAAAAAATAAAATTTAATATAATAATTTAACATCACATCCATTAGTCGTCAATGGTTTTGAATTTTTTCATATTGTTTCAAAGTGGTAAAATTTGTAAATTAATTAATCAAAACCAACAGATATGATATTGTGCATTATTTCGTTTATTTTTTATTTTTTATTTTGGTTCATTGATGTTTGTATATATCTATATCTTGTTAGCCATTCTAGTATGATTATATCCATTTCTCAATCCTTACTACGGTTGTATTTTCAGTACCTCAACATGCTCGGCTGGGCCGTAGCCACTACACTAGCTTGTGTTGTACTGTATGGTCTTTATGAGCCGCTAAGAGGGAACGAAACTTTGAGCACGGAGGTGGCTGCTCTCTACAACACTGTCCACAGGAGTATCTGGGGGGCTTGTGTCTGTTGGGTGATCTTCTCATGTGCAAACGGAAGTGGGGGTAATTATATTTATAACTTTGTAATGCCAAAATGTCCTTAAACTAAACAGGACATAATTCTAAAAAGAAAATTATTAGATGGGATTGACGAATGACATCAACGACAAATATATACATACCAGCGTTTTCCTCCGTAACGATTGATTAAACAATAGGAAGATTGTCTTTACTGTTATCAACTTTTAATTATTTAAGGAATAACCACTATTTTTTTTTTTTTGTTAACAGTAGATACCGAAAAATTGTGTGTACTTTGCAAACATCCGCGAAGGTTGTGGTTATTCCTTATAATTTCATTTCGAAAACGCATAGTTGTTGTATTATGAGTTTGAATTGATTATGCCAAAAATTGAATGGTTTTGCAAAATAGAAAACAAAACAAAAACAAATTAACAACAACAATGTGCATGTATTTCATCTCCAATCAACTTCAACAAATCAAGTTTGATTATAAAATACCACGCCAAACATGGCGGTATATGACGTCATCACTTTTTACGTTGTCTGTGTTTTGAGGTTATACGATATAACATGAAGAAGTTTATGTTGTAGGGAATAGGCAAAATTAAACTATAATTATATCAGTATGACCTCTAAATCGAATTAACAGTTGTAATAATTTCAGTAGGATATCAATTCGTTTGTCCTATTTATTCATCCTGACCGTTAACTTATTAGGACCTGACCTAGAGTTACATGGCAGGTGTCAATGTTAAAATGTATGACATGTGTTCAGCTCACAATTGTTAAATGTATGATGACATTAGTTAAAGTATGTGTATTTTGTTTGTGGTAAAAGGTTGACGTTTTTGTTGATAGGGTTTGTCAACACCCTGTTGTCCTGGGACGGATTCGTGCCACTAAGTCGCCTGACTTATTGTGCCTACCTGGTGCATCCCATCATGCAGAGCACCGTTTATGCAAGTCTACGAAAACAGTTTGAAATGAGAGATTTGTCAATGGTATGTCATACAAAAGACATATAATGTTGTTAACTTATAAACAATTAAATTTTAAAGGTAATTAGAAATAAGACTATAGTAATGGTCGAACTTCCACTTTTATTTCATGTTTTTTATTTATCTATGAAATCGAATGCACTTTACATTTCAATATCGTCATTTCTATGTCTAACTTACATGTATTTAGTTTTAATATACGTTCTCTTCGCTGCCAACAATTTAAGTTTTTTTTCCAAATGATATAAATTCAGCATTCAAGCTCCGTATATGTTATATATAATATACACTTGTTTATAATCGTTTTTATATCCACTTCTTTTCTGTCACTAATTTGTCCATTTTTTGTATGTGTAATTGCTATTCCCTACCCACGTTCCATTTTAAAGTCATCTTTTTCAGTGTTCTGTATACTTGGTAATCTGTATTAAATTATCATATTTATGTAATCGATATTCAGCATACACTTTCTATATAGTCGGTGTCATATTTTATATGTTTAATATTCACTTCGCAATTTTGATATAATTGGTATAATTATAGTATACGTTTATATCATACTATTCTACACATACTGTTGTTGGTGGAATAATTCTCTATCTACATAATTTACACTTTGTCGTCTTGTTTCAGATCTCTTACTTCCTGACGTTTTTGGTGATGGCCTATGGTGTAGCTTTTATTGCATCTCTCGCGTTTGAATCCCCAATGATGGGGTTAGAGAAAGCGATTTTCAAACGCGGAAAGAAAAAGTAAAATGGATGCCCGCTAATTTATTGACAATGTGTATCAACTTTTCTATGTCTTTAGCGAATGATTCTTGTGACTATCATATTCACGCGGCTGACATGGACCGAAATCGCCGCGGAATTATATTTGTGTATGCATAGAAATATCATCATACACGATTATTAAAAGTATAGTATTTCATAAAGGACTGATTGGTGCAATCATATTATTATAACATAACCAATATATAAGAATTTGATAAATCCTGGTTAAGACTTCAATTACGACAATTATTAAACTTCACCGTGATGGAATAAAGAATCACTTTTCTTGGTTGTTGAAAGGAATAACGAAAGTGACAACATTTGATTGCCAGTAAAGAGAGATCATTGTTATGAACATTGATAAAGTTATCAGCAAAGATGTACCAGTAAATTATCAGTAAGGTGCGACTACTGAGTTAAGCCGATTGGTGCTTTATATAGCGCAATTATTGTTAGTGTTATCAACTAATAAAAAACGTCAGGACTACAGCATTCCGGACAAACGTTCGCCCTACGTTGATGAAATAGGTATACAATGGTTCCCTACAAATTTGATTCCTATGTGTAAAATGTTCCACTCTAATGATGAAATTGTTGTCATCATGATTAATTATATTGTGTATGATTTGATGAAATAAAATTTTAAAATGCTTCAACTAATTTGCTGTCATACCGTAACGTCAAAAAAGGTCAATTTGCGACAATATTTCTCGGTGTTAAGTATTTAAACTAAATAGCATACAGATATTTGTATGATGAAAGATAATGTGAGTTAGCATGGTGTGTTCCACGCCTGAAATGTTTATATTAGCTTCAACTCCGTCAAATTATAAAAGGGAGTCTGCTTCCAGGCATTTTGAGGACTAAATGTCTGGTTTTTAACAATATAACAAAACTATTTTTAAAGATCTACTGTTATGTATATTAACGACGTTTATGTCAATATAATTGTTTCAAACTGTGTGATAGTCGGATAATTGAATTGAAAAATAATGAATTTCTTTTTGTTTAATTCTAGAATCGTACGATGGTACTTCTAAGAACATATATTCAGCTTTATATTTCAAACATTTTAAATACTTTTAATTATCAAACTCAGTTAAGGAATAAAGTATAGCCAATCGTTTTGTATTTGTAAATCGACATAGCCACCACGTCTGAGTAAGTCAAGATCAAGGTACCCGCTGCGAATTACCACGATCTTCTTGTCAAGGAATTAAAGTAAATCAAGCATGAATTAAATCTAGCGTAAATAGAAAAAAAAATTAAATAAATAAAAAGCAAATCATCTCATCCCCATTAAATCAAGTTTATTATTCGGAAATTCCCATCAGATAGAATCGCCATCCTTATATAGTCAAACGCGTCGATACTTTTAGTGAAGACAGCACACTGACAGCGATCCGAGTATACAAGCGATATAATATATAAGTGTGTCATACCCCAGGTATGTTGTGCTTGTCAATAAGGACTGATTCAGGATCACATGAGGATGTGTTTATAATTAATATCGTTCACTCCTAACTGTTGATCTATGTACTTGATATGTAGGTAGGATTTTATGTGTATATAATCACACAGCTAGTGTAATAACATGTATACAGTATACAGTCAATTGCTAAGGTCAGTGTTTCAACAGCACATAGGGGTTTGTGTGTAATCTGTATCGAAAATATCAACGTACTTACTCTTATCTTTTCAAACCCCGTACCTGATATTTAGATATGGCTTAATCTGTATCTTATACGCCTGTGTAATAACACATACGCTGTATACGTCCTGACAAGCAGTACAGGTTATATCAATATTTATTACATTTTTACCAGTGAAATATAGAAAATTCTTCATTCTATAAAAGTGATAATTTTCACTAGTGAGAATTATATTTTTCAGGATTAAAAAATATCACATTTTCTGATTTTCAGAACGCTGCTTACAAACGGCTTTTGGGAAGATCAAAAGCTGTCACTGTAGTTTTTGCTATAAAAATGTAAAAAACTGAATACCTAACAGTATCTTCAGTAATACCAAACATATTTCACAGCGCACTCGTGAAAAATATCAAAATATTAGCCCCACTCGTGAAATATATTTGGTATTACTCTGTACACTGTTAGATATCCTATATATATTTAACGGTATGATAACAAGCCTTATTGGTTGTGTCCAAACAACCAATAGATGATCACGATATTTAATATTTTTAAACAGTTAGTGTAAGAGGACGAGACGGGCTTTTTTCTCTTTATTTGCTTTGAAATTTGTATGCAAATAAAGATTGAACCCCCGTACACAGTAAAGCTAAGGTCTTTAGTACGAACTCTTCGATAGATTGCAAGGAGCCTTGCTGGCAAACCTCGATATATATAAGTATGTTCTGAGGAAAGGAGACATGGTGTAAGGGGACATTGCAATCTTTCTGAAACGATTTCAGAGATTTGTTCTAGGCATATGAGGACCGTTTAATAGATTATGGCAGGTATTGCACTTAAAAAAAATATTATGACAATACAACGATCTTACTCATTTATAGTAATCGCATTACTTTGACTTAAACATTGCGCGGTAGTTTCCCATGGGTTTAATAGCACGATACTGGAAGATTCCACCAAAGACAATATTTATGAATAACGAAATCCATTCTAGCTATCCCAGACACAGCTTAAAAACCACATCCTTAATTATTGTTTTTTAACCAACATGCTTGAATGGCCGTGTTTCTTCAAATAATTCTTACTGTTAGGGTAGAAAAATGATTTTGTGCTGCATAATTAAACACACATGTACATGTTTTGATGGTACACTGTATCTGCAAAGCACACCATACATGTACGTTGATAAATGAGCGGTTACATAAAACTCAGAGAAAACTGAAGCGTCAATATAACCATAATCAGAACTAATGATCAATTAAATCCGTGGACAAAGGAAAATCTACACAGAGTCCCATGAACACGTTCAAAAGTCAAAAGACCAGGTGTTCCTGAGTAATCGTCCATTGCTGTCATGTCTCGTTGATCTTGGTCTAATCTATGCAAATGCCATAGTCTCAAAATGAGAACTTTGGCATCATTCTCATTCACATTAGGCAGACATACATAGGACCATAAGCAAGATGACGTAACAAACACATATGCTGCACCTTTAAAATTTAGTAAAAGATGCAGTATACCGAAAAAAAAACATTATTAAACTGCACCATACAGCTGTTTCGTCATCCTCGGACTCTTTGTCGATGCTAGGGGACAAAAGATGAGAATCCAAAATTTCTAAACTAATGAAGAAGCAGACGGGTCGGGTGCGTAAAACCCCTTTAATTTATTCATTTAGAATTAAAAAACAGGTTTTGTATAATTTTAAATCGTCTACTACAAAAATGTGTATATGATGTGCCGAGCCCCTACTAAAAAAGTCCAACTTCAGTACTGTATACAAGGCTACAGATTATTTCTTAAAATAACAAATCAACTGTGATATGAAAATATCATAATATAGAGATGCAGGGATGTCACTTGCAAGAAAGGGACACTTCATGATAGCAAATTCAAAATGGTCTGATTATCGTATAGCTTAGTAGAATGCTGCCCGTGTCACAGTTTAAGTAAAAATCGAAGTAAGCAGTGGATGAAGAAGAGTCTGTTGTGTCCTTGATTTCTAGTTCAATACATTGTGATTATTCGACCGGCAATGTCATTAAACTGCTTGCCATCTATAGACGGCTCTTCGTCGTTATACCTGAAAGTGAAATTGAAAGATCCGTAATAGTTTTTGTACCTGTCCTGATGATGTTGAGTAAACATCAAGAATAAAAGACTGTTTCTATTTAATTCCAATTGTTGGGTTTCAAATGATAAATCAAAGTATCGAAAGAATTTAAGTATATACATCAATAGAAGTGTTCATGTGATTCAATAGTGGAGGGGAAGTAACTCATGAATATGTCAAGAGGTAATCAAATCTACTACCACATATATAATCATTTTCCTATTGAAGTGTTTTATTTAGATCTGTTGGCTACTATTTTGGTCTTCCTCAGCATCAATGAGATTATTTATCAAAATATAATACAGTGTATTTTTGACTTGCAACTTGAAAGCGGATCACAAAATATTATGTATGGCAGTTTTACAAAGTTCTTACTTTAAATATGAGTGATAATTAATATATCGGTCGAGTTGTAGTGCTTATTCCGAAATTGTAAAATATGGATAAAAAGGGGGGGGGGGAGATGTACCCAGTTTGCATCAACATACATTAAAGTAAACGGACGTGCTTTTCTTCTTGTCGACAGGGACAAAGTGATAACATTCAAATCATAAATTTACTCGTACCTTACCTGGATTGATCAATTTTACAAATTCACTGTAAAAAAATGTGTTAGAAACTTGTTGAAGAACACAATTGTATATGCTTTGACACACCAACAAAAACATTTTGAAATTCCAATAAGTTTTAAAACAATTTTTATTTTAATTTGAAACGTATTTCAGCAGCAAATATGAATAAAATATTCATCCGACAATATTGGCTCCACAGGGCATCAGATGATTTTCAGAGCTTACAATTTTGAAATCACATCCATTTTTCAGCATGAAACAACCGTCTGGAACAGTAAACACTCCAGCCGCGTGGCCAAAACTGAAAAGATTAAAGCAGCATCACCAATAAATGCTCCGAAATGGCAACACTTAATGTTATACATGTATGAGTGATTTACTACTTGAATAAGAACAATTCTAGATTTGTTTTTCAAAAGATTCGTCATTCATTATTGAAGCATCAACAATATTAGCATAATTTGCAAAGATAAGACGATTGGCATTAACAGCGGCGAATTCCATCATTGTCTGATGCAAATCAAGTAAGTGATGTTAACAGAAACCAATTGGAAAAGGGTAACAAGTGAAAAACGTATTTTCAGAATTGTTATATTATTTATGAGTAAAATGACATTTTTATTGTAAAATCATCTTAATGTATTGTGAATGCAATAGAATTGTACAGCGGGTTAGGCCAGTGTAAATTTTTTTCTTTGGTTGGCATGACAAAGGCTTAAATGAAATGTTTCTTATATACAGATCTTATTCCCATCACAGAAATATACAACGAATTAATCAAAACAGTTTTGAATAACATGTTTATTTTGTTTTTTTTTACTTTGTTTTTGTTAATCTAATTAAAGAATTATTCGCCTCCTATAGTAATCATATATGCAAACGTAAGCATTTTCGAATTCAACGATTTTTTGTTAATTGTTTTTGTTTTGTTTTTGTTCAGCTGAGACAATTTATGTCATAAGTTAGTTACAAAATCGTCTACTTTATTTTGTACACAAATATATTCTACTAAGTCCCCATCCCACTAACTTAACAAATTTATCTTTAAAACATGAAACTGTGTTTGCACTTCGAAATGCACCCAAAGGCAATGTTATATATACCAATCCAAAATATGTTCCTGGATGTCGGCGATGAAGCAGAAGACGCTTACTCTTTCGGAACACATGGTCTTATTCTCTTGTACGTTTACGAGGGTCTCCATGTTAATCGTCCTTTGTTCCTATTTTGCCTCTAGTTTATTTGATGCTGAGGTCGGATTATGGTTTTTTTGACGTTTTGTTATTATCTGTGTTTTTTAACTTACCCACAACAGCTTATGCTGTTGTCATGGCTACAACTGCACGACATACACGTATCCATGTATCTGTACGAGTCCCCGGCATCAATATGTCGTCCATTGTAATCACAGCCATTGGCTGTTGCTGTGATACAAACAACAAAAGTCAGTTTTTAATTTTGAGAACACACTTAAAACAGGTACTTATATATACAATTGATACAAAACATGCATCGACTTAGATGGTACACTATGAACCTGTAGAACACAGGGCTTGTTGTTTCTATAACAAACATTATATGATATAGTAGGGATATCAGTAATTAGTTCTGTATATACGAAGGGAAAAACTTATATCAGGGTCATTGTATATACAAAGAAAACACTTATATCATAGTCATTCGATCTAACGCAAAAGGTATCTTAATACGGAATGAGGAAATTGATTTTATGATTGCAGTCTGTCGTCAAGATCAAAGATCAAAGATATTTGCTTTTGATACAGAAAACTACCACCTTTTTTGGTATTCTAGTAGAAGACTAAATTTTGACACAGACTTGACGAAGTAAACGGCCTTCCCGTAATGCTTTAGATTCTGCAATCCAAACACAAACTTGCATAGCAAAGTGGGTATCCACCAAAATTAGTATTTGCATATAACACTTGATTATCTCATGTGAAATAGTATTATAGATATGCTATGCACGAAACGTTTTAAACGGACGGACACATGCTTTACTTATATTGATTTCAAGCTACGTTTTCCTTTCCAGGGAACAAGAATATCTATACACAACAAATAATAGTTATAATAGACTTTATTTAAACTTGATAACATGTTGAGCTTAAAGATGACGAAACACACACATGTGCTGCACCTTTTAAATTTTAATAAAGCTCGTCTTACACCTGGTCAAGATACGTATAAAATATACAATATTTACAACAAAGCCTTAAAATAGCTGATCCACTATATGACTTGTAGCACACAATCTTACCGTTAGGCATTGACCTAAAACATGACGATTCCACTCGTACAGACAGAACACAAACCAGTACAATGATCCAAAGAGCTGACATGTTGAAAATGGCCGCTGTCCTACGATGTTATTCGGTATGAAAACGGACGTTAAGAGATAAGGTTTTGGTGATAATACTGCACTCCAAAGATAAGAATCTTGTTTCTGTGACCAAAGCCCACGGACCACGTACTGATTACAACATACTGTCACTGTCTTTCTTGTTATCTTTAAACATATATTGTAGAGAATAAATGTGATTGTACATGTAGGTGTAAAGGTAAAAATCAAGTCGCACTTGGAATATATTCTGTGTTGCTTTAGCAAATTCTTGCAACATGGTAAAGAAAGAAACTTAAAAGCATCTTAGGCAATGAAATATTGATATAGAGCAAAAATGACAACGAAAATATTCGGACCACAATGTAATTGGCATGTATTTTAAACCAATCAATAAAAACACATAACGCAGTCACGTAGTGTTAATCAAGGATTTAGAATATAGAATCTTAAGTACATTACTCGTAATGTATTGTAATTGAAAATAAAGTACAATTTTTGAAAATCATCCTGATTTGTCGAGTATTGAATCAACGGTATATTGTTCTGTTCAGGTATAAATCTAAATGTTCTGCATTGTTTTAGTTTGTGTTCACTAATGGTTTCATGCAAAAGTGTTGGACAAATGCTGTGCTTTCTATTGAGTTAAATTAATGCTAAATAATATAAAATACTGTCATGATGACAAATATTTAATATTCACTGTTTATCAAACGAAATATCAAGTGAGTAATAAAGTGAATGAATGTGTGTTTAAAGGGAAATAACTGTGTTGCATTGATATGTACATCAAACGTAACGCAAACTGAATGTTTAAGTAAATCTAAATATATACATGAATGTATATCGAAAACAAGATTGATTGATTGATTGATTGATTGAATGAATGAATGAATGAATGAATGATGAAAGAGAGACCCTGACGACAGTACTTGTATTAAAATTTGAATATATGAAAATGTAATTTATTTTGTGCTGGTATATTATTCGTGTTAAGCCATACTCAACAATATGTGTGTTTGTGTGAAGTGAATCAACGCTACAATCATAACAAGCTATGATTCATCGCTGAACTATACTAATGTATTTAATTTATAATCTGATCCTCCTCGATTGACCACAGCGGCCGAGTGTCCTGTTCGATCCGTAGGCGGGTAATGATGTTCACTACAAACTATTTAATCTCTGACGCCTGAATAAACACGGAGATATAACAGGGCAACAATTTAATCTCTCACGTGACCACCTTCGGTGATTGTGGAGACCTGCGAACTTTGACCTGTAGGCTTCAATGATGGAGACTATGGACGTGATTTATATATCAAATTATAAATCGGACATCTTTAAAACTTCAAAAATCAATGCACACTACATTTTGTAATCAGCTCTATGCCTTTTGGTACAGCATCCATGAGTTATATCATATGGGCTTTTGAAATCAAAATATCAAACACAAAAATGCAAAAGAACTTAAGCTGTTGAAATATTTGGATTTTAAAATGCATATTGGAAAGCATTGAAGAAAACAGTTGTTTTTTTTTACTTTTATTTACTATCTTTACAAAAATAAATAAATATGAACATACAAAAGCACATCTTGTGCCACATTTATGAAAATATGGGAAAATACACTTGTATGATACGCTTCATATTCCAGCAGATATTCAAATTAAAATTACAAAAATGTTAGATAAATGAAAGTAAAACGCTATATAGTTAAAACAACAGCTGTAAGATCATTAAAACAACGGATGCAATATAACTTAAAACATCAAAAATCAATGATATATGACTTGAAAATATATGTTATATAGATTATAACAACAGATGTAATATAACTTAAAATAACAGATGAAACATAACAGAAAACAATGGATGCAATAGAGCTTAAAACAGCATTTGTCATAAAACATTACTAGCAAATGAATTGTAACTCAATACATCATCTGTTTCCATAATAGCTCCAAGTAAGTAATACCAACATAAGAAACCGCACGCAATACACTAAAAGCAACATATACTACAATAACTCAAAAGATAATGTGATAACCCCAAAAAGCCTACAATTACGATAGAAATTATATTCTCTTGTAACATAAAATAGTCATAAATGCGCAACCGCATTGGAAAACATTCAACAGAAAGACTGAAAATGTTGAAAAATCTGAAAAAATTATTTTGTACGATAACATTACCCGGTCTCAAATACAAGTGTCTAAGACGAAATGAGCGAAAGAAAAGGGTCGAGAATAACAATGTTTGGTATTGGGATAAAGGCGTTCGATACAGGAGAAAGGAAACACTTGGGCATGAGTCAAGAAAACTTCCATCTAAAACAAGGAAATAGCGACTACTGTTCCCGTCATAACCGGAAATTAAAGTTAGGGCGATAAACGTCCATTTAAATTAAAAAATGCGCGACGCAGAAGAGTTAGGGCTAGATTTTGCAATAGAGTTATAGATACGGATCATAAACAAAAAGAACAGGCTGTTATCAGGGGTTAAAAACACAGAACAATCAAAGGGTTTAATGCTACCCGAGAAAGAGAAAATCAGAACATCTGAAACCATCTGAAATTAACATTAGTGTGATACAAGATAAGTGGTGAGATAGTGAAAAGAAAGGAAACATAGAAGTTGAAAATTACGAAGTAACACGGGCATATTCACAGCATGTCACCTTTTAGTTATGATTAAAAAGGAACCAAACAATAGGGAAGAAATGCAACACTTGGTATCATGTAATTTTGAAACCATGACTATACGGATATAGTAAAGAAAAATTACCCAATTAAGAAAACAGAGAGCAACATAATTAACTAACCCTTAATCAGAATATACCCATGCTAATATCACACTGACTTGCTAATATATATCAATTTCCTGTTACAATTAGAATAGGGATATAGACATAGATAGAAAGATCATCACCTTCGGTTTTTACTTCTCATTTTAACAATACAACATGCAATTGAAATAACATTTAACATCGTGGCATAGTCCGAAGGGTTGGGACGGCTAACGGCTATCTGAGTCAGAATTCCTCTTTATTCTATTATGCAAAATGTTAGCGACACGTGGACGGTTCGCTGATTAAGTGGTGTTTTATAATATACAACGTTTTCTATCACATGCAAATTAGGTATCAATGAAAACATATATATCTTACTAAGCTATTAATTTAATCAAGTCACAGACATGTAAGGTCGTAAACAAACTGTCGACACCCATTTCTAAACAAATAACCTGATTCCATACGTCGCGACGCGCGGCCATTTTGAAATAGATGTTAAACTTTGTCTACATTATAATGCTTTTGCCAATATTAGTGGTTATTTCACATTTAAATGTTGATACGAGTTATGTGACAGGGGTCAATTAATGTACAAAAATACCACCCATGACCACCGTATGAAACTGTGCTTTGCTACCATAACTTACAATCATTCTGACACTGCCCAAACACGAACACAGGTCACCCTTCGGTCACGTGACCGGTCCCTACCAATAGACTACCGTGCCTCATATACCGCAAGACTACAGCCTGGTTTCTCTCTCAAGCACGTGCTATTTCTAGGATGTTACCGTGATTTATAATGAAGTGACGTATTCGTCGATTTCTGGATCATCTGTGTCTCGTCCTCATGGTGTAAGTATTTCCTTTGTTCATAGTTTTCTTCATCGATTTTAGGATTTTCTTTCTATTGTGGTATTATGGATTTATAACGTAGGTTTAAGCAGCTTTGTAATTCAAAAATACATATGTCACTCAAATAGAATACACCTAGTTAACACAAACTGAATGATACAATAGTTACTACATAAAAGCACAAGAGCTTTAAAAGGAATAAGGCCGAGACAGTAGATAAACTATATGTTTGCTGTTTAAAGGAGGAGGAAGGACAAAAACAACCAATGAGTACCAAATAGGCTTAGTTGATGTTTACTTGGATGTGACCAAGATTTACATGGCGGGTGTCGTCGATTAAGAAGAAAACGTATACTCTTCCGGAACATCTGGTCTTATCCTTCTTTACTTTTACAAGGGTCTCCATGTGAATCTTTCTTTTTTGTTCTAATTTTGCCCCTACATGTAGTTTAATCGATTTTGAGTTCGCATTATGGTTTTGTTGACGCTTCGGTATTCTCTAATTGTTTTTTTTTAGATGAAGGCGTCATAAAACTTATTTACAACAATGGCCCATGGCTACCGAATGCAACTTTTGTTCGAATCTATTTTATTCTAGATTATAGAGGTGCTATTCTTATGTGTGTCTTTTGTACAATTCTTAGATATCGTTGGTGGTAGACACTGCTAGTGGACTTTAAGTCTCCGAGATTTGCCGTAACCTGCATGCTTCATTGTAATAATGACACGATTCAGAATCCACAAATATACACTATGTTCATTTGAATTTAATCATATTTGAAATTTTCAAATAAATTATCATATCCTAGGGCTAGTGAACAACCCGATCTGGATTCGGACAATTCTTCGGCCAGTTTTGTTTCCCCAGTCGCCCCTAAGCTTCACTTTTTAGGCTCTTTCTTAGCATCACTGAAGAGTCCTAGAAGGACGAAACAGCAGTTTGGTCAGTATGATTCATTATTTGCCTCGACTGAATCTTATTCTAAATCTTTTTTACAATCCTATGAACAATGCTACATGCATATTTTGTAACTGTTGAACTTTGCTGATTCGTTTGTAATTTACTTGGTCATACTGGAGTGTTAATTCTAGCGACAAATGCCAAATACATTTGCGTATACAAAATGTTGACGACGATTTTGATATATGCAAAATGCATCGTTATAGCGGAGTTGTCCGCGGTAGCAGAGGAATCGCTCTGTCATTTCAACAGGCAGACGACAGGTTAACAGACGCGCAATCACCTAAAAGCTTGAAAACGTCCCTTGGAAACTTGTAACGTGACACACACGTATTGGTCATGTGGCGTTGCCATAAAATAAGGAAACACAAATCACGAAACATGGACTCCAATTAAGTGCAAATATCAGCGTCGAGATTAATGCAGTGTTGAAGTCTAATTAATTAAATATCCTACGTGGCATTGAGTGTTTACTAGTCTAAATTAAACGAGGTTTATGTAATTTCATCTCCGGGGAATCAACCCACCATAGCTGATGAGTAGGACAACAGTAGTAAGGGAGCGGACTCTGTTTGATTTTTTCTCGGAACTCTCCTGCCAATTACGTTAAGAACTCATATTGCTAAAATTGACAAATGACTCATATTTTTCTTTCGGTATTATAAAAATGCAGATATCAAATAATATTATAAGACAAAGATTTTAAAAGTTTAAATATTCCTTCCAATATTTTTCTTGCTATTAAAAATGCAATTTTTTCAATGCGTTTCTTATGAAAAAATAAGAGGAATTCCCTTCTTGTCAAATTCTAAACCTCTCATTTCGAAAAAACACAATTACTTTTTAGTATTTTTTTTATTGTTTTTTTTTCTATTGCTTTTTTTTCATTACTGATGTTTGATAAATAATATTTATAAAATGTTTTCAAGAAAAGATAATAACTCAAATCCTCACGAGCCATCTTTCACTACACACATGCGTATCCCATGTTGTGGGTCTACCTGGTGATGATACGGAGATAACGACGGGGGATATTGTAGTGTAGGTGTTATGATGTTTATCATCACACACGGTGGGAGGATAACGATAATAATGACAACAATCAGTATTGTCACCGCTACCTAAATATAAACACCTCATAAACACCTCCATGTTACCATGGAATGGACCGGGTTTCTGAAGTTCTGAAGGGATCTAGCAGATATGTGGTAGGTACAGTCCAAACGTACGTAAGTGATCAGTGAATGTTAGACGATATATACATATGTGTATTGTGTATCACTAGATGTGATAAAGATTCAGCCCTGATTTATTTACCAAGATACCATTGGTCACAGGGCGAGAAAAGAGATTATACTGTGCTTTAAATATACATTTGTATATATGAAAATCTTAATTATGTTTCTGTTAAATCGCGAAAGAACTGTTATGAATGCGTTCGGTGAAAAACTGAACTTAAAACTTTTAAGAGGAGCAAGAATATTAATAAAACACCGATTTTTCGATAAAATATTCATTCTGTGGAAATTTCTCCATTTAAATGTACAGACTATGTCAACGAAGCATTGGTATAGCTTTACGTTGGGAATCCCAGATGAGATAATTGGCTGTACGTCACAAGTCATGTTTGTCCAGGTAGATGGTGGTGTAAATATTCATGTGTGGATGTTATATGTACGATTTCCTGTCTGTCGGTACAGATGTCTTGCCCCGGGGGTCGGAGAGGAGGATGGAGAGAATGAATGGGGTCGAGAGGTTGACACTTAAACCTTTGCGCTATATGTTGTTTCTCTCCCTCACTGTTTGCCACTTAAAGTGATCGTCAACAAATTTGTGTAGGCTATGCCTTTATGTATGTCATTCAAGCACAATTGTATTATAAAGGAAATGAAAATGTTTTATGGAATTGTCTTAACACTGTGTAGAAGACATGCTTGATTGTTAAGATGTCTTTGTACACAGAATTAAGTTGTTTGATACTTGATCAAATACACTAGGCCTAGTATACCTATAAAATGACAAGGAGATTTCCCAGATTCCTTATAATGGGGCAAAGGTGTTTTGACACATTGTTGTTACGGCAAATATAAAAATTGGATGTTTTAGGATATAACCCTATCCCTTATACCATGATGTCAAGAGATCATCTTTCTCGGTGTTTGGACTATATGCCACTATGTATTCAGAGTGGTAAGTGATTCGATAAGAAATCAGAGTAAACCAAGCATCAGCAAAACTATAATCCGAACTCGAAGTGGATTAAAATACCTATGAAAATAATGTATGAACAAAGGAAATGTTTTCACGGTCAAAACGTGAAAGAGTACAAAACAATGTGTTCCAGATTAGCAAGCGTCTTTTGCTTCACGGACGACAACCGTTCACATACAAGTAAATGTATCAAATATTAGTAAATGTCAACACCTCAAAGTAAGGATTGAGGCCCCATTCTCTCAATCACAACAAGTAGGTAAACTAATGACCATGCTCAAAACATCAACCTTCATATCATACAAAAATACAGAATGTTTCTCAATGAGACTAAGATGGCGACCAAGAAATGAGATATCAGAAATTAACTTAAAAGCATAAGATGAAGTGATTGTACAACGATATAAACATGTTTTTAAGCTTTAAACGACTGTAAGAGAATATCAGTAGATGATCATTAATCTTATTTTCAGGAGTTAGTTAAATGTCACAATGACAACATGATGTAGTGTTAGGTAAAGGATATTATATCAGAAGATCATCTTTATTTTTTTCATTGTCAAGAGTTCATTCGTTGATAGAATGACGATATAATACACGCGATGAATTCAAAGATAACAACAAAAACATTTAATTCATGAATGAAAAAATAATAATTGGTGGAAAAAAACATTTGATTTGTGGATAACAGCAAAACATTTAATTAATGGATAACAAGAAAACAAGTAATTCATGGATAACAAAAACATTGAATATCAGCAGATGATATGTGTTCTTGATGTCAGGAGGAAATCAAACGTTACAATGCCAGCATAATGTACAGTGTTAGGTAACAATATTTCATTAGATCATCTTTACTTTTTTATTGTCAGGAGTGCATACATTGATAGAATGACGACATAATATACATGATAATACATAGATACAAAAACAATTAACATCAGTAGATCATCTTTGTTCTAAATGAAAGTCAGGAATAAGTTGCAGACTATAACGACAACAGTATGTAAAAGAAAACAATTTCATGTCAGTAGATAACCTTTGTTCTTCATTGCAGGAATAAATCAAAGAAACAAATGACGACATAATATAAATGTTTAATCTTTGTTCATGGTATCAAGGGTTAATTCACATATAAATGACGACATTGAAAAATGTATACTCGGTGTAAATTGATATATTTAAAGTCAGCAGACCATTTCTGTTTTTGATGTCAGGATTTGTCCAACGAGGTATATAATACTTTCCGACGATATCAAGGCATTGTTTTAAATTAAGAATTAACTCAATAATACAATACTATACTTTTATCAAATAAATACGGTCAATGATGATATGGACATAAAGCCACCAACTACAATAAACACCATCCTACAAGAGGGCTATTAAGGTGGCCTGCACTATGTACTTTGTTATGATTAATGTGCACGCTGTACTTGTATTGCATGAGTGAACTATATTTATTCATTCTAAATCCACCACTCTATATTATATCCGCCTATATATGATGCCCGTTTTGATAATGTTTCCTCCAAACTTTCAATTTCCCTAGTACTGCCTTGTGCATTGTGTGTAAGGACCAGATAGATAATTATAGCCGATAGAGCTAAGCGGCATTTCCTTTCATCGTCCAGTCATCATCACCCCAGGTCAAAGTCATTACCTACATATACGGAACACCTCTGTGTTTACCTCTCAGCTTAATGGATGTGAACACACGACAAACATAGTTATGAAGTAAGTATGTTGCCGCTTGTCCAAATCGCGGCACAAATATATGTTAATGTGGCGAACTCTCGCCATGTGTAGCTGGCAGATTTACCGAAGGGAATATATGTTTACACATAAGTGTGTCCTTTGGCTTATATAAAATTAAGGTAAGAAACAAATACTTTATAAACCTACTAGAAATATATACACTTTTAAAAGCGACATCTCAATTAACACTAAAACGACCAACAAACACGTGTTAATCTAATAATTCTTGGTTATCAAGGAAGACTGCTAGCAACGCGTTTTAACTTTGTTGTTAATGGCCAATTTTAGAACCTCCATGATGACCATACACTATGATAAAACGTTTTAACTTTGTTGTTGATGACCAATGTGAGAACATCCATGATGATCATACACTGTGATATAACGTTTTAACTTTGTTGCTAATGGCCAATGTGAGAACGTCCATGATGACCATACACTATGATAAAACGTTTTAACTTTGTTGTTGATGACCAATGTGAGAACCTCCATGATGATCCTACACTGTGATATAACGTTTTAACTTTGTGGTTAATGGCCAATGTGAGAACTTCCATGATGATCATACACTATGATAAAACGTTTTAACTTTGTTGTTGATGACCAATGTGAGAACATCCATGATGATCATACACTGTGATATAACGTTTTAACTTTGTTGCTAATGGCCAATGTGAGAACGTCCATGATGACCATACACTATGATAAAACGTTTTAACTTTGTGGTTAATGGCCAATGTGAGAACTTCCATGATGATCATACACTATGATATAACGTTTTAACTTTGTTGTTAATGGCCGATGTGAGAACCTCCATGATGATCATACACTGTGATATAATGTTTTAACTTTGTTGTTAATGGCCAATGTGAGAACCTCCATGATGATCATACACTGTGATATAACGTTTTAACTTTGTGGTTAATGGCCAATGTGAGAACCTCCATGATGATCATACACTGTGATATAACGTTTTAACTTTGTGGTTAATGGCCAATGTGAGAACCTCCATGATGATCATACACTGTGATATAATGTTTTAACTTTGTTGTTAATGGCCAATGTGAGAACCTCCATGATGATCATACACTGTGATATAATGTTTTAACTTTGTTGTTAATGGCCAATGTGAGAACCTCCATGATGACCATACACAATGATATAATGTTTTAACTTTGTTGTTAATGACCAATGTGAGAACATCCATGATGATCATACACTGTGATATAACGTTTTAACTTTGTTGTGAATGGGTAAAGTGAGAACCTCCATGATGATCCTACACTGTGATATAACGTTTTAACTTTGATGTTAAGGGCCAATGTGAGAACCTCCATGATGATCATACACTATGGTATAACGTTTTAACTTTGTGGTTAATTGCCAATGTGAGAACTTCCATGATGATCATACACTATGATAAAACGTTTTAACTTTGTTGTTGATGACCAATGTGAGAAAATCCATGATGATCATACACTGTGATATAACGTTTTAACTTTGTTGCTAATGGCCAATGTGAGAACGTCCATGATGACCATACACTATGATAAAACGTTTTAACTTTGTTGTTGATGACCAATGTGAGAACCTCCATGATGATCCTACACTGTGATATAACGTTTTAACTTTGTGGTTAATAGCCAATGTGAGAACTTCCATGATGATCATACACTATGATATAACGTTTTAACCTTGTTGTTAATGGCCAATGTGAGAACCTCCATGATGATCATACACTGTGATATAATGTTTTAACTTTGTGGTTAATGGCCAATGTGAGAACTTCCATGATGATCATACACTGTGATATAACGTTTTAACTTTGTGGTTAATTGCCAATGTGAGAACCTCCATGATGATCATACACTGTGATATAATGTTTTAACTTTGTGGTTAATGGCGAATGTGAGAACATCCATGATGATCATACACTGTGATATAACGTTTTAACTTTGTTGTGAATGGGTAAAGTGAGAACCTCCATGATGATCCTACACTGTGATATAACGTTTTAACTTTGTTGTTAATGGCCAATGTGAGAACTTCCATGATGATCATACACTATGATATAACGTTTTAACTTTGTTGTGAATGGCCAATGTGAGAACGTCCATGATGATCATACACTGTGATATAACGTTTTAACTTTGTTGCTAATGGCCAATGTGAGAACGTCCATGATGACCATACACTATGATAAAACGTTTTAACTTTGTGGTTAATGGCCAATGTGAGAACTTCCATGATGATCATACACTATGATATAACGTTTTAACTTTGTTGTTAATGGCCGATGTGAGAACCTCCATGATGATCATACACTGTGATATAATGTTTTAACTTTGTTGTTAATGGCCAATGTGAGAACCTCCATGATGATCATACACTGTGATATAACGTTTTAACTTTGTGGTTAATGGCCAATGTGAGAACCTCCATGATGATCATACACTGTGATATAACGTTTTAACTTTGTGGTTAATGGCCAATGTGAGAACCTCCATGATGATCATACACTGTGATATAATGTTTTAACTTTGTTGTTAATGGCCAATGTGAGAACCTCCATGATGATCATACACTGTGATATAATGTTTTAACTTTGTTGTTAATGGCCAATGTGAGAACCTCCATGATGACCATACACAATGATATAATGTTTTAACTTTGTTGTTAATGACCAATGTGAGAACATCCATGATGATCATACACTGTGATATAACGTTTTAACTTTGTTGTGAATGGGTAAAGTGAGAACCTCCATGATGATCCTACACTGTGATATAACGTTTTAACTTTGATGTTAAGGGCCAATGTGAGAACCTCCATGATGATCATACACTATGGTATAACGTTTTAACTTTGTGGTTAATTGCCAATGTGAGAACTTCCATGATGATCATACACTATGATAAAACGTTTTAACTTTGTTGTTGATGACCAATGTGAGAAAATCCATGATGATCATACACTGTGATATAACGTTTTAACTTTGTTGCTAATGGCCAATGTGAGAACGTCCATGATGACCATACACTATGATAAAACGTTTTAACTTTGTTGTTGATGACCAATGTGAGAACCTCCATGATGATCCTACACTGTGATATAACGTTTTAACTTTGTGGTTAATAGCCAATGTGAGAACTTCCATGATGATCATACACTATGATATAACGTTTTAACCTTGTTGTTAATGGCCAATGTGAGAACCTCCATGATGATCATACACTGTGATATAATGTTTTAACTTTGTGGTTAATGGCCAATGTGAGAACTTCCATGATGATCATACACTGTGATATAACGTTTTAACTTTGTGGTTAATTGCCAATGTGAGAACCTCCATGATGATCATACACTGTGATATAATGTTTTAACTTTGTGGTTAATGGCGAATGTGAGAACATCCATGATGATCATACACTGTGATATAACGTTTTAACTTTGTTGTGAATGGGTAAAGTGAGAACCTCCATGATGATCCTACACTGTGATATAACGTTTTAACTTTGTTGTTAATGGCCAATGTGAGAACTTCCATGATGATCATACACTATGATATAACGTTTTAACTTTGTTGTGAATGGCCAATGTGAGAACGTCCATGATGATCATACACTGTGATATAACGTTTTAACTTTGTTGTGAATGGCCAATGTGAGAACCTCCACGATGATCATACACTATGATCTAACGTTTTAACTTTGATGTTAAGGGCCAATGTGAGAACCTGCATGATGATCATACACTGTGATATAACGTTTTAACTTTGTTGTTAATGGCCAATGTGAGAACCTGCACGATGATCAAACACTATGATATAACGTTTTAACTTTGTTGTGAATGGCCAATGTGAGAACCTCCATGATGATCATACACTGTGATATAACGTTTTAACTTTGTTGTTAATGGCCAATGTGAGAACCTGCACGATGATCAAACACTATGATATAACGTTTTAACTTTGATGTTAATGGCCAATGTGAGAACCTCCATGATGATCAAACACTATGATATAACGTTTTAACTTTATTGTTAATGGCCAATGTGAGAACATCTATGATGATCATACACTGTGATATAACGTTTTAACTTTGTTGTTAATGGCCAATGTGAGAACCTCCATGATGATCAAACACTATGATATAACGTTTTAACTTTATTGTTAATGGCCAATGTGAGAACATCTATGATGATCATACACTATGATAAAACGTTTTAACTTTGTTGTTAATGGCCAATGAGAGAACCTCCATGATGATCATACACTGTGATATAACGTTTTAACTTTATTGTTAATGGCCAATGTGAGAACATCTATGATGATCATACACTGTGATATAATGTTTTAACTTTGTTGTTAAGGGCCAATGTGATAACCTCCTTGCTGATTATACACTGTGATATAATGTTTTTACTTTGTTGTTAATGGCCAATGTGAGAACCTCCTTGCTGATCATACAGTGTGATATAACGTTTTTACTATGTGGTTAATGGCCAATGTGAGAATCTCCATGATAATCATACACTGTGATATAATGTTTTAACTTTGTTGATAATG
This sequence comes from Mimachlamys varia, assembly GCA_947623455.1. Taxonomy (NCBI): domain Eukaryota; kingdom Metazoa; phylum Mollusca; class Bivalvia; order Pectinida; family Pectinidae; genus Mimachlamys; species Mimachlamys varia. Next base: position 13,449,146 of record OX392542.1, on the reverse strand, counting down.
GCCAATGTGAGAACCGCCATGATGATCATACACAAGCATCATACACAATCATCATACACTATGAATAACGTTTAACACAATTGTTATAGAACAAGAAAAACATGTTGAAATCAATAACGTTTTCCAATTTTGTAGATTCGTTTGAGGTTGCGGGGAGTGTGATTGCATTGTTTGAGTGGTTGGACGATGACTATAAAGCTAGAGAGAACTCCGTGACTCCCAACAGATTAATTAACCGGACGTTCATCAGTCAAGTATTATACACAGGTAAGTCATCGAACAGGTATTACGTACAGGTAAGGTGTAATTAGACATACTAGTGTAAATCGATGACTCTATCATTTGTACAAACCTCTTGGCGCATTGGGGCGACGGATCGATGCTCCATCATCATCAGTAATTGTGTTGCATTCAAAATATTTTGATGATTGGCTTTATCGTCCGACATGTTTGACATTTATATGGTAACGTAAAAAAGTATTTAGTGAAGATATTTCAAAATCAATACTTTAGAAAATCATTTTGGTATAAATGCAACATTTTAAAAATCACAAGAAAAATATGTTTGAATAAATATGTTAAAAATAAAATGTGCTTCCAACTTGTATGATATATCGCCATAAATAAAAATACCAACGCAGTCTTATACATCCGAAGGTTTAAACACGTGTTCCCACGTCCATTACCCTATACGGTCGCTTATAGAGCTCTTTAAATGCTATTGTAGTAAGATTCGTTCTGCCAGCCACATGTTTTATATAGATTTTAATTACTGCAGATGAAATTTGTTAATTGTATGATAAGTCCGTTTTCTTTAATATATATAAAGATCTATCGATTGACATCCTTGAATATAAATGGATCTATCCTCATGTGATATACACTTCTGTAGAGATGAAGGACATGTTGTGACGTTTTGAAGATCTTATGTAAGGGAGGCAATAGACGGCACGTATCGTTAAAGCACAGCTAGTGTTGTAGACATTTTAGACCTGTGATTAAAACAAATATCAAATCTAAATATTTGTTGGTTTAAACTGTATTTCAAAAAATTAAATAAATACAGTTTAAACCAACAAATATTTATATTTGATAATCAAATGGAACATATAAAACAAGGAACTTTATCAGGTAAAAAATTGTGAAATTTAGAATACAACAAACAGTGTATTTACACATACGATCACCTTACAAACATGTATGACTATATGGCTGATTGGGAGGAGGTTACCATCATCGAGAAGGTATCTAGACAGTGCTTGCGATAATAAAAGTGACAGTCGCGATCTGTGACGAGGGGGTGCGATTGAGGAGATCAAACCGTCTACCTGCTTCGTAACATCAGTCGAGAACTGGTTAGTATCGGGAGGGTGCGGGCAAGAAATTTCCAATGTATCTTAAATGAAATTGAAAAAAAAGCACGATTTGAGGACAGCAAAACTGTAAACGTTATGTTTATGAACATATAGGAAGTACCAAAGGGTCAACAAAACCATAATCCCAACTCAAACTCGATTTAACTAGAGGCAAAATAGGAACAAAGAAAGATAAACATGGAGACCCTGTAAAAGTACAAGAGAATGAGACCAGGTATTACGGAAGAGTAAGCGTCTTCTGCTTCATCGACGACACCCACCATGTAAATCTTGGTCACATCCAAGTAAGCATCAATCCTCAAAATGTTAACCGAGTCATCATTGTCGATCAAAACAAGTAAGAACACTTATAGGCAAACTCAAGTCCTCCAAAACGTCCATCTTCATATCACACAAAGATACAAAATGTTTCTCGATGAGATAAAGATGGTAACCATAAAACTTGGCAATCGCCTTCATCAACCTGCATCTCACGAATCCTTGTGCATGTACTCTTTATAACACAAATTATATACCCATGTACTGAAAAGTGTTTTCGAAAGGGCTTTTTGGCTAAATATGGCGCTTTATCAAAAGTTGCATGTTTATTTTATTATCTATAATGATTGAGTAAGCATTTTTTACGCATTGGCCTTGTTTTATCGTGGTAATGGTTTTGCTTTTACTGGACCTTCCGTCTGTGCATCTTTAACATGTTTAGTGCTGTCCGCTAATTTAAAAGTATGTTGTTAAAGTTTGGTAGTATGTCATTCTTTGATGAATAGTAATATGTCGGTCTATTTGTCATTGAATACATGTAGTCACGTGTCATGTTTCCCTCAGGCTTCAAACTTTCCCCGGCCATATGTCGAGGTCTCTTTATAACATAAAACAAAAGCAAGATGTTTTACGCATGATTTCCGAGTAACTAAAGCAGACACAAACATCACATTAGTCAAACCATCTTCATTGCTGTAATATAATTTCATATTCACAGCTCAAGTGGTAGGAAAACATGATCCTTATCCTCCTTTATAAAATTAAGAATCATATTCCCCATCAAAAGAAATATATACTGCTAACTGCTAAGTTCATGATGCAATAGATGTACTCATTGTACAAAAATGTAGAGATATCAATCGACGGTTTAGCAACCAAGAAGAACACGGTCTAGAACAACCATACGTTTTGCTGAAAAATAGATTTGAATGTGATTTTTTTTTAAAAACTCCCAAGTTACAAATCACAATCCGGAAAGCAATACTTATAACGTAATTGTTTTGTTAGCGTAAGCATTGTGCATAACCAGACATCACACGAAGAACTCGAAACACAGACGAAACAGAAACTAGTTTATATATAGGTAAAACCCTTGATATCGAAAGTATGAAAGTGTTACAGGGAAATTATGTTATCTCTCCTTTCATAAATATGGTGTATATATCATGATAGTGTCATGATAGACTGAAGCTGATGTCATTCCAAGGTGATTTCATTATCTATATCAACTATTTCTCCGTGGAAACTTGTGCTTGTGTACTTCCTGTATGCATGGTACAGTAAATCTTACCCAACTTCTTAAATCATTACACATATAAATCTATGTATCTGTTTATGATATTCTAATTGCTATATGTCTGATAACAATGATGAGTTTTTGGCAATATGAACATTTAAGCACCATCTGTAAACGCCAGGTATACGTACCAGACTCCATGATCATAAAACAATCGTACGTCTAAATTCTAAATACGTTTTGACTTAGCTAATCACGATTAACGTTACAAAAAGAAACGTCATACATGATTGGCTAAGCACAAATTTAAGTCTAAGATTGTTTAATAATCTCTTGGCAGAACATGTCTTTTGTAAATCCTTGTCGTCTACCGTTATTGTGGGGTTGAACTAATCAGGGCATCTTGCTAAAACAGTATAAGCAGGATTGAAAATGCCGGACCCACTGTGTACATTAATAATGGAGGTCAATGCATAGTCTCTGGCCTATCAAAGTACATATGACAGAATCACAGGCACAGGTAAGTTGACAATGCATTCTCCCACTATTCACAGATTGTTCTCCTTTTCTACCTGTCCATTTCTCTGTCACTCCCTAGGGTATGGAAGATTTGACGAGCTGACAACAATGTAATAACGTCACAACAGCAATATTATGACGTCACGACAACAATATTACGACATCACGACAACAATACCATCGTCAAGTAAACAATTCAATCCAACCTCACGTTAGCATTGTGTTGCATTGATACTTTTGTTAAAACAAAAAAAAAATGACGGGAGTGTGTCGGCGTTGTATTTTTTTATGATTGTCTAACCCTCGGCAGAGCCTCGGGTTAGACAACCAAGAATATCACCCCTTTGGTTGCATATATCTCTGTCACACCCTCAAGGTAAAGGATGATACTATTAAACTTACTTCGTGTTTGTGATTTTCTAATAGAGAGCATGAATTAACATATATATTTTGTATCATCATTAAACGACTTGAACAAAACACCATAGGCTGTACATAATCAATGACACTTTTAAAATTAACCTTTCAAACCTTTCAAAATCTCAAGTAGTAGGAACACATGAGTCTCATTTCCCGTGTATGAAGCAAATATTCATATTTCTATATTTCATATTTCATATTCCGGCGCAGAGCTAGTTTTCGACATTTATTAAACTAATACATCCATGATCTAGGAAAATCATCACGTTATGCTCAATTTAAAGATTTGAAAAGGAAATCATAAAATTTACAAAACACCATCCGGAAGAAAGCACTTTCAGTACTTGTGGTGTATTAGTATTCGTTTCGTAAGCATACTCATTGTGTATTATTAAGTATGAGATAATGACTTGAAACATAGACGGAACAAGAACCAGTTTATAAATAGTTACAATCCACGATATCGGAAGCTGTAGACCCACAGACAGGGAAGTTGTGTTGTCTACCTTCTAGGTAGATAAATTGTAAATGGTTTGATAGTGTAATGATAGGCTGGTGTCATTATAATTATGTTGAATTTCCTTGTAGACAATTATCTCCCGATATGCCCTATCCCTAAACAGTGGAGATACGGTGGTCTAGTGGTAGGACGCCGGGCTCGTGGCCAAAGGGTTGCGAGTAACGGCCACATCAATGTGTTGAGCCCTTGAGCAAGATACTTTACTCCGCTTGTTCCAGTCTACTCTGCTGTATATGAGAACTTGGGTTTGGTGATTTAAAATGTGGATACGGATTCCTTATTAAGTACTGCTTGTTTTTTCGGGGGTAAGATGTAATGTGTACATGAAAAAGAAAAATCATCCGAACGTGGGACATCAACTCTTGTTTTACTTGCGTCAGCATACATCATATCTTCCTTTTTGTTTTACTTACAGCAGCCTCGGACCAGGACAATATATTCTACCCGATGAAGTTATATTTCTCTACTGGATTTCTGTTATCTTCTTTCAAATCACAAATACATACTATGGATTGGTAACTGTCGACAAAAATGCAGACCTGCATCGATTTTAGTAGATATACAAATAATTGCTGATTAAGATTTCATATCTTGCTATCCTTATCAAGCCCAATTATTGTAGCTATCGTGTAATTTAGCAATGCCTAAAAACAAGATGAAACCCTTGATGACGTCTATGTACCAGGTAAAACTGCGGCTGTCTCATCAGAACGACTTGGCCACTTAGCAAATGAAAGTTCCTTTCATGATGAAAAACCTACAGCGATGTATTTGCAAAGTTATCTTGTCTTACGTGATCTGACCAGTTGAACATATTTCATAGTCTTGTAGAGAACACCACAGCAACGATGACATTTATAATCCGGTACGACTTATTCGTTATTATATTGTCTGTAGTAGTGCATTCCACTCACGGAATATTGAGGGCAAACGTGAGTGGCGACGTCTTCCTTGGGGGCTTATTTCCTATCCACAGAGCAACAGACGACGGTCGATGTGGGGATATCCACGAACAGGATGGCATCCAAACTCTGGAAACTGCCGTCTGGACGTTAAAACAAATAAACGACAAATATCAAAATCTCAAAATAGGCCTTGTTGCTATGGATACATGTGAAACGGATACGGTTGCCTTAGAGAACGCGTTGGAGTTCGTCAGTATGGACGGAGTGGCTTTTGATTTGGATCCGGTTGAAGATGGATATGTTTGCCGTGATGGAAGCCTTCCTTACCGGAACTCCACCCAAGGTCCAGTGCGCATGGGCAATAGAGCTGTCGGGGTAGTTGGTGCTGCCTTCAGTCAGGTCTCTATAGCCGTTGCAAGCTTTTTGCGACTTTTCAAAGTACCACAGGTAAGATGGGAAAATTTTTTTTTTTAGACAAACTGTTATTTTATCTATGTATTTTATCTTTTTTTACTAAAGATGATTTTTGTTTAAAATAATAATCACAAATAACCACAAGTGTAAATTAAGCTATCTATTCAATATTTGGCAAGCCCTCGCTGGTTTGATATTCCAGTAAAACAATCGTAATAGTCACTCTCCTGTCGCTTTATAACACCTGTATTTCAGCATTTCAAGTCTAAGTAATAAATAAGTGCTTGCTTCTTCATTTCTTAATTTTGATAAATGGGATTTTTTTTAGCTGAACATTTTGCTGCCAACAAACGATAAGTGTTTATAAATCCTACACCTGAAATAAAATATTTATAAAAAAACACACTTTTAAATGAATTTACTTACGAGAACCCGGTATTCACGAACACATGGAAAAAGTACAACGAATTCAAGCAGAAAAGACAAACGATAGAATTGATGAAAATAAGGCGCTAATAGAAGTGTCCAATCCTGTACTAACTTAGCGTTTTAACCATTCGTAGCGTCCAGCTTCAAAACTCGTCAGTATTACATCAAAATTGTTACCTTCATTCATGTTGTGTTGTGCGTCCATACATGTGTTAATCTTTTGTTATAGATAAGCTACTGGTCAACCAGTCCGGAACTCAGTGACCAGGACCGTTTCTCCTACTTCAAGAGAACGGTGCCCTCTGATGCCTTCCAGGCTCGAGTGATTGTTAACATCCTCACGTAAGTATTGAACATTACTTCAGCTGTAGCCATGGAGGTGGTGCAATAGCTCACGAACACGTGTCAAATATTGAAGGGACTAAATTGCCATTGTGTCATGTTTACCATTGCTTTTGGAAAGGCCAATAGTAGCAACTTAAATAAATTAATGTCATTGTTATGAAAGGCATTTTCTATTTTTTTTTTTTTTAATTTTGTTTATGCATTCTCCTTGCGGTTGTATTTAAACTGCACTACCACGCCAGAGGTAAATAGGTAAGAATTTTTTTAAATCGTGATACATTATTCTCTGCGTTTGTTCCAGAGGTGCTACCTCGTTTACAATGGAAATCATATTTTAAACTAAATAAGTAAAACTTTTATGTCATTGCATATACCTTTTGAAATATAAAAACAACTCAAGAGTTTCAATATCTATTTTTCCAATTTGCATGTATTAAATGTAAAAATTGACAGCTTTGAGATCATTAGTTCCTGTGAGACAAATTAAAATATCCGAAGATAGGCACGATTTTCAGTTTTCTATTAAGAATCAATTTTCAATATTCCAATTTTAAAGTTCATAAAAATGTGCTACATTTCAAAGAAATGAGATGCTTTTGAAGATTTATAATGGACATCTTTAAAGAAAAACTGTAATAACAGAATAATGAATTGAACAACGGAATATGACCATTTCTTTTACCATGAAAGCTGTTTGTTTTCCAGTCAGATGGAGTGGTGGTACGTTGTAGCCGTGTACGAACAGACGACATACGGCGCCAATCTGTACTCCGAGATGAAACGTTTAGCGGAGGAGGAAGGCATCTGTTTTGGTTTAACAGAAGAAATTAAATTTACAAAGGTTGGGCTTGATGACGAAATGGAGTCGATAGCTCACAGAATCTCAAACGCCAGAAACACACACGGTAGGGAAATATACATTATGCGTACGCATGTTAAGATGTATATGTGTCTGATATGAAAAGTTACGCAAAGATAAGGGTTCGTGGAAAAGCGATTTATGGTCAAGACGTCAACTAAACAACTGCAGTAAATATACCGGGAATTCGTGTTTGATGATAAAAAAAAGAGAATACCGAAGCATTAACAAAATCATAATCAGAACTCAATCGATTAAACTAGGGGCAAATATGAAAAAAGAAAAGATCTACATGGAGACCCTTGTTAAAGAACAAGATAATAAGACCAGATGTTTGGGAAGATTAAGCGTCTTCTGCTTCATCGACGACACCCGCTATGTAGATCTTGGTCACATCAAAGTAAACATCAAGTCCTCAAAATGAGAACCGAGTCAGCATTTTTTATCACAAATAAAATCACTAATAAACATACTCAAAAACGTCCATCATCACCTAAAGTATAGAATATTTCTCAATGATAACTGGTCTATAATTTGCAGACATTCGGTACATATCCGTGCTACACGGTGCCACGGTTTGTATACTAATCTGGGATTCTCTACCGCCAGACATTGTTTCTGCAAAGTCCTTAGCCAGCTTTAAACTGAAGCTGGGGGCTTCTTCTATATTATTGTAACACACCTTTGTTTTTTAACTTTTCTTATTATATTATCACTCATCAAACGAAGTATGCTTTTTTTCTATGACTTTTCATCAGCCTGTTAATGCGTGTGTTACGTCATATTTAATGATAGGGGGTGGCAGACTGCTGGTGGAATTTTTAGTCCCCAAACTTTGCTGGAGCCTCCATAGGCACAGTTAATCTCATTCCAGTAGTGGCACGGTACACTATTTGAAATTGTAAGAAACTAGTTTTATTTTACTTCTAAACTCATAATTTAAAGGGGTGTTATGCACCTGATCCTTCTGCTTCTACATTACAAATTTTGGATTCCCACCTTTTGGCCTCTTTCATCTTTGAAGAGTCTCATCTTTGAGGAGGACGAAATAGCTGTATGGTGCAGTTTAATTCAATTTTGGGCATACTGTATCTAAACTGATGACTAAAAAAAGGAGCAGCATATGTGTGTGTTACGTTATCTTCAAAGTACTGTAAATGTAGATTTAAATGTAGAAAATTTGCTTTAATCTAACACGGGAACTTTTGTTGCTCAGGTGAAGTTGTCGTGATACTCATCACTCACTACGGGCTCGCAAAGTCGCTGTTCCAGGCGGTTGACCGAAAGTCACTTGGAGACATAGTTCGCTGGATAGGTGTTGACGCATGGGCAGGGCGACAGTTTGACGAGACCATACAACGCGTGGTTAGCGGCGCCATAGCTGTACAACCCTTGGCCAGGAAGTTGAAGGGTTTTGATGAATACTTTACCAGGTCAATGCTAATGCTGATGGATGTATTGTGACACCAAACAAGCATTTTTTAGTTTACCTTTCTCAACTGTTTGGAAAGATATTTCATTTAGGGTTTGAAATACATGTTATCAACAGTTATAATGGTGCTTTTGCTAAATTCTGCTATTCCATGATTTTTGTGGTCTAATTTGGTTTATATTAATTTTAAACAAGTTATTTACCAATTGAAGTCGGTCACGATTCCATTGTAATCTTCAAAGGACAGGCATGCAGCTTTGTGATTGGTCAGAGTTTTGTTTTACCTGAGCGTGCTTTCAGTTAAGATATGACATTTTCCAGGAGTGTAGAGAGCGAAAGTGATCGTAACCACTGGATATCGAGGATTTGTTAATCTAACAACTATGCACCAGTAAAACGGCAATACAAATATAAAATGATTTAATTAGTAACGTTTTTCTCTTTCAAGATTATGAATTATTAACCTATGTCGTTTTAGGTTAACCCCAGCAACGAACACATGGAATCCGTGGTTTAGGGAATACTGGGAATTCCATTTCAACTGTAAACTCCCAGATAAATCCAAAACGAACAATTCGTGTACTGGCAAGGAACGGCTCAGTGCTGCTAACGGTAATGATAATATCCCTGTACTTTTTCAGTCTTTGGACGAGGAAACTACGTGTAGATGAAAGATTTGACTACTATAATCTTTAGGTTTTTTCTTTTAAATAAAAATATATCAGATATAACTATATCTACCTACGAAGCGTACTAGAAACTACACGTATCCGGGTTCTTAGACAATGTCTAAATACATTAGACCTGTTTATTCCAAGCTATGACAACGTTTCCATCTACCTTAGGAATAGCCAGATTCTTTTACGAGGCATAGTTCTACTTAAAGGCCCAATATACGTATTTTCAGGACATTTTACGTGATTCTGAAAAATTCTGAAAAAAACCCCAGTTGATAACCATGCAAAATAAGCCTAAAACGAAGTAAACCTGAGTGTTAACTAACAAGACACTCTTGACAAAAAAATCCAAAACACCGAGTTTCAACTGCTGCTGTACCGGTAACCGCGTAGGAATTCATCTTCAATATTGTTGATATCAGTTAATCTAAGCTAAATCCATTTATATAAAATGTTATTAGCCTTGATTTTTGCTTCAGGTTTTGCCGAAAGTTACGTATATTGGGCCTTTAACAACATCCAAGTTGAAGATAAGATGTGAGATATCTTTAGCCATGGCATAACTGCAAGTGTATTGTTACTATTCAACGTAACGCAGAACTCTACATAAGATTACCTTATTAGTTTGGTGTTACATGACTAACATTGCCATAGGTTTCTGGCCCCGGTTTCATCATTGGTTCTTACACTTTATAAAATTCCCCATAGAAAAACATATCGGAAGTTTTAAGTGAAGGAATTTCCATAAGTTACGGAACTTCGATAAAACAGGTGCCAGTTAAGTAATATGAACACACACGAAATTAGTATGTCTTGTACAAAATGATAAATATGCATGCACTGCTTTCATTTTGAAATATCTACCGACAAAAATGACTGTAAACATGATTGAACTACAAACAGACAAGTCTGTTGCATGTAATGTAATTAGATTAACATAATCGTGGATTGCTTATACGTTGAAGTTTAAGAATGCAATGAAGTAACAGAACTGCGACACAATTAAAGATACAACAAACAACTCCTTAAAGCAAAATGTATTGTAAATTGAAGAAAAAACATGTCACGGCCATTAGGAATATCAACTCATTGCCAGAGCATTTTCCCATGTGTCACTTTTAGTGTATCTATAGCAACAACAAGTACAAATGTTTCCTTTGCGGAGAGGCTCATTTCTTAAAAAACAAAACTCTTAACTCATCAATTAACTAAACAAGTTGTACAGTTTGATTTTTGATATTTATATATTTATACAATTGAGGGGGTTTAACGCACTCGCCATCATATTCCTAACCAAGTTGTACAGTTCGTTCTTTGATATTTATATGCCATCATATTCCTAACCAAGTTGTACAGTTCGTTCTTTGATATTTATATGCCATCATATTCCTGCAGTCGTTTAGACCATTTTCAAGTTCACCTTTCCGACCCTAGCTTTATCGATCAGTCCTTGGGGAAAAAAAACAGAAAATCAGAGAACCCTAACCCTAATCCAAACTCAAAATCGATTAAACTAAGAGCAAAGTATGAACCAAGTTAAGACTTACATGGAGACATTAACAAGTACGAAACAACTGTATAATGCTGTGTAATATATGTTTAGCATGTTGTTCAATGCATCTCTTACCAAATATATCACATGTGTGAATCATTCATTTGCGTTGACCTTCTAAGTATGTTTACAACAACTAAAAGTCCGCCCTTTTTGGACCTAATCATCGCAACAAAATAGCTGTATGGCGCAGTGTGATATTCTGTTGTGTTGTGGATTGCGTCTAGTATCAAATATGATTAATTGTAATCACATTATGCTTTTTACGCACACCTTCTACTTATAGGCTATGAACAGCTCCAGTCACTTTACTACGTACAGGACGCCGTCACAGCCTTCGCTGACGCCCTGCATCAAATCCATCAAGACACATGTGGACTGTATTACCGTGGAATCTGTCCTAACATGGCCGCCAAACTGACCGGGGAGACGCTTCTGACAGCCCTGGATAACATACAGTTCATAGGTAACTTATAAAATTCCTGGATACAGTTTAACATACAGTTCATAGGTAACTTATAAAATCCCTGGATACAGTTTAACATACAGTTCATAGGTAACTTATAAATCCCTGGATACAGTTTAACATACAGTTCAAAGGTAACGTATCCATCACTGGATAACATACAGTACATAGGTATTTTAAAATGCGATCAGAAAATTGAAAATAAATTTTGAAGATTGATGCTATTTAAAACGGTAACGATTGCATTCCAGCATTTCCGTAGGTTGCTTCATTGTAAATCATGTAGCACTAAAACGACCATTAATATTTGTCACACAAACTCAAATATACATGTTATTTCCACTAACTATTGGTGTCTGTGTCAGCTCTTGTTATTACTCCTCCAGATCCCCTAGGGTTTCCCTTTCACTTCCTCAACGGTACCGACGGACCTCCTCGCTACAGCATCATGACGTACAGAAAGAACGGCGATAAGTTTCAGTGGATGGAAATAGGGAACTTTACAGGTAAAGTATCAAATATGTTTCACTTACTGATAAATTGAACACATGGCGACCCTGTTTGATAAATAGATAAACATCAGGAAGAGTTTGCGGGAAAGGAAATTTACACCAGGACCCCCTTCGGCAATACTGAAAAAGCAAAATACATCGATGTAACGTTGTACCAGGAAAATCACACTAATGTCCCTCAACATCACTTAAAAACAGCCGTCTTCTTACAATGAATTAAACGGTATTGGATAAACTGAAATATCAATAAACTATATATCCACAATTAGAAGCAACAATGCATTACTATAACACACGCAGGTTTCAAAATATAAAAGCGATACCAAACAACGGGCAGAAACATTGATGTTCCTTAAAATAAATACACATGTACATTTACATAAATGCAAAACAAAAGTGTCACTAACATATTTTCTGATAGCCTCTTTTATCCGTGTAAAGTGTTTGCATTATTCTTTTTTAATGTAATTTTCCTTTAAAATGTTACTTTTCTGTTTATGTTATTAAACACATTGATACTAAATGAGAACTACACCCTATAATGTATACGATGTTTGTGTTTTTTATACTTTTAAGAGACAATGTTATTATGTCGCACGATAAAATCAACTGTGGTATTTGATTTAAATATCAAGATAGCAATGCACGGACTTTAAATTTTGTATTAGAACTTGCTCGATTAATCATTTTAATTATTTTTTTTAAGATTCAGATGGTGTTTACCGGTTTGACATCCAGAAGCTGCCATACAACGTGTCGGTGTGTTCCTCCGTCTGTGGCACTGGTGAGGAGAGACGGGTTCTGGCAAGTCGACCGTGCTGTTGGTACTGTAAACCATGTACGAGGGATCAGTACGTGTCAGGAGAATTTACCTGTGAAACATGTCCACAAAGCTCCATACCAAACAACTTCCGGAATGCTTGTCAACAACTTCCGCTGGAATTCGTTACGTTTGGCGATTCCGTTGCTATAGTTGCGTGTTTGTTTTCGAGTGTAGGAATATTACTGTGTGTATTTGTGCTTGTAATCTATATCCGGTTCCGGTCAACGCCTATTGTTAAGGCTTCCGGTATTGAGCTCAGCTTTTTCTTGCTGGCTGGAATAGTCTTATCCTATGGAGCAACATTTATATTTATGGCTAAACCTTCCCCAGTCATCTGCGGGCTCAGACGTACCTTGTTGGGAGCTTGTTTTACGATATGTTATGCTACCATTTTGACGAAGACTAATAGAATATATAGAATATTTTCTATGAAAGAAAACGCAAATCGTTTAAGAATGAAACGATTTACAAGCTCAAAGTCGTCCCTGGTGATAACGATACTCCTCTGTGCTATAGAGATAGTGGCGGTCGTTGTGTGGTTGATATTTGATCCGCCAAAAGCAGTGCATATGGATTACAAATCTGGTGACGAGATCGGCAATATTTTAGTTTGTCATGATAGTATGGATTTTTCCTACATCGGAGTGCTAATATATCCCTTTATACTTATGCTGATATGTATTATTTACGCCGTGAAGACAAGAAAGACTCCAGATGGATTTAACGAAACCAAGTTTATAACATTTTGTTCCACTTCAACTTTCATTATATGGGTAGCATTCATTCCTACGTATTTTGCTACCAGTAACTCGTCCTTGCGAGTAGTCTCGTTGACCATTTCACTGTTAGTGAATGCCACTGTGATACTATCCCTTCTCTTCCTGAGGAAAATCTACATCGTGTTGTTTAGACCCATGAAAAATACACGTGAGAAAGTGATGAGCCGTGCGTCACTGAGTCACGACCTTGGCGAGAGCAACTGCAGCAACGTTCACACACGACCAGGTAAGTGTCCATCTTCGATGTCCAGGTAAGTATACATCCTCGATATCCAGGTAAATATACATCTTCGATATCCAGGTAAGTGTACATCCTCGATATCCAGGTAAGTATACATTCCCGATATCCAGGTAGCTGTACATTATCGGTGTCCAGCTAAGTGTACATCCCCGGTATCCAGGTAAGTATACATCCTCGATATCCAGGTAAGTATACATCCTCGATATCCAGGTAAGTGTACATCCTCGATATCCAGGTAAGTATACATCCTCGATATCCAGGTAAGTGTACATCCTCGATATCCAGGTAAGTGTATATCCTCGATATCCAGGTAAATTTACATCCATGGTATACAGGTAAGTTTTACATCCTCGATATCTATGTATGTGTACATCCTCGATAATCAGTCAAGGTTTCATCACCGATATCCAGGTGACTATACATATTCGTTATCAAGCAAAGTAAGTGAGTATTTTCGATGTCAAAGTAAGTGTGCATCCTCGATATCCAGGTAAGTGTACATTCTCGATATCCAGGTAAGTGTACATCCTCGATATCAAGGTAAGTATGTAATCTCGGTGTCCAAGTATACATTCCAGATATCTAGGGATTACGCTTTTTTCTGTATAAATGGAACACGTCAAAGATAAAATGAAGGTTATGTGTGTACCACGTATGTGATGAGACGCTGAGACTGATTTGATTCTCAGATGTACATCAAAAGAATTTCCAATTCTTGTAATGATAAAGAGAGCCTACATGTATTTACATCGAAGATCAAAACTAATAACAGAATATTTCTATATCGCACAGGCATTACAAATTGAAACTAATGTAGCATAAATGTTGTACAATAATGTTTATATATATTCCTTTCCAGCCTCAACGTATTCCATCAGCAGACCAGATGTCAAAGAGACTGTGAAGAGGGTTAACGGGATAAAGGAAGGGGTAATGCGAATGGATTCGGAAGGGTTCTCTATGCCGTCTCCCGATATTGGTAGTCTGGGAATGAGTCTAAGCGGGTCGCAGATACTCTTGGAAATGGCAGAAAAGGTCAACAAAAATAAAGAAAACGCTGCCATTTCGGCAATGCATGTTCCCGGCAGTAATGTAGAAATTGCTAATGGCACAGGTCAAGCTGTGCCAACAAAAGGGGAGCAACTCAAAGTGGACCTCCCTGAGATTAAACTGAACGACATTCCACTGTCTACGTAAATGTTTGTATTGATGTATGCATTGTGATCGTGTTTATTTTTCTCATAAATCTCCATATGTATCGACCTTGTGGTCACCCATCTAACTACTGACTAAGCTCGTGATCGGGTCCCGGGTCACCCATCCAACTACTGACTAAGCTCGTGATAGTGTTCCCGGGTTAACCGTCCAACTACTGACCACGCTCGTGATCGGGTCCCGGGTCACCCATCCAACTAGTGACCACGCTCGTGATCGGGTCCCGGGTCACCCATCCAACTACTGACCACGCTCGTGATAGTGTTCCCGGGTCAACCATGCAACTACTGACCACACTCGTGATCGGGTCCCGGGTCACCCATCCAACTACTGACCAAGCTCGTGATAGTGTTCCCGGGTCAACCGTCCAACTACTGACCACGCTCGTGATCGGGTCCCGGGTCACCCATCCAACTAGTGACCACGCTCGTGATCGGGTCCCGGGTCACCCATCCAACTACTGACCACGCTCGTGATAGTGTTCCCGGGTCAACCATGCAACTACTGACCACACTCGTGATCGGGTCCCGGGTCACCCGTCCAACTACTGACCACGCTCGTGATCGGGTCCCGGGTCACCCATCCAACTACTGACCACGCTCGTGATAGTGTTCCCGGGTCACCCATCCAACTACTGACCACGCTCGTGATCGGGTCCCGGGTCACCCATCCAACTACTGACCAAGCTCGTGATA
This sequence comes from Mimachlamys varia, assembly GCA_947623455.1. Lineage (NCBI taxonomy): Eukaryota > Metazoa > Mollusca > Bivalvia > Pectinida > Pectinidae > Mimachlamys > Mimachlamys varia. The sequence goes on along the minus strand of OX392542.1, from coordinate 13,433,472 downwards.
GTGTTCTCGGGTCAACCGTCCAACTACTGACCACGCTCGTGATCTGGTCGCTGGTCACCCATCCAACTACTGACTACGCTCGTGATCGGGTCCCGGGTCACCCATCCAACTAATGACCACGCTCGTGATCGGGTTCCGGGTCACCCATCCAACTACTGACCACGCTCGTGATAGTGTTCCCGGGTCAACCGTCCAACTACTGACCACGCTCGTGATCGGGTCCCGGGTTACCCATCCAACTACTGACCACGCTCGTGATCGGGTCCCGGGTCACCCGTCCAACTACTGACCACGCTCGTGATCGGGTCCCGGGTCACCCATCCAACTACTGACCACGCTCGTGATCGGGTTCCGGGTCACCCATCCAACTAGTGACCACGCTCGTGATCGGGTCCCGGGTCACCCATCCAACTACTGACCACGCTTGTGAAAGGGTTCCCATATATATATATATATATATATGTGACATTGACTGGAAAAGCTGGCTTGTCAGTAAGACAGCATTTCACCCTTCATATAATGGCATGTACAACGCAATATTATAAAATTTTGTGATTTATATTCAAAAGATTGTGATTTATATTCAATATCTTGTGTTTTGAATTCGAAAACATGTGATGTATATCCGATATCTTGTTATTCGTATCGTAAAAGCTTGTGTTTTGTATTTGATAATTTTGTTTTTTTTATCAAATACAAAACACTTTTACAATACAAATAACAAAATCTCGAAAATACATCACGGGATCATCGAATAACAAACACAAGATTATCAAATACAAAACACAAGATTATCAAATACAAAACATAAGATTATTCATAAGATATCAAGCATACTTGTGCATAACAAGTTTACGGATCTACATCGCAAGATTATGAAATACAAAACACAATAAAAATAACAAAATATCGAACGGACATCACACGTTTTCTAATAATAAACCACAAAATATCGAATATACATCAAGAGGTTTTTTTTAACTAAATCACAAGACATTATAATATTGCAACTTTTTACACGCCATACCTTGAAGCGTTGCATATATGTCATAGGAAAATGTAGTTTTGATTTTCGATTAGTTCTCAAAATACCCCAATTCTTTGTTATGACTCTCCGTGTTCCATATGACACGTGCCAGCTGGTAGTTTATAATCAATAGTGTTGATCATGTGCTTGTTGACAGTCAGTTATATGGTGTATACTAAGTGACTCCCTACTTAGAATAAGAGTTGATTTTACCGAAAATTGAAATCCAATACTGTCGCAAATGCGTCTGCTTCGCTGACACAAAATCATCTAGTTTATGTAGTTGAACCAATGGAACAATCCAATTAATCAAAGATTACCGTTAAGGGTATCTAAAATTGCAACGTATTGTGACTTTGATGTGTTCAGGTGTGCTAGTTTGTGCTATGACGTTTGTTTTATGATGTGCCATCGTCGGAAACCAACGATACACTTCTCTGACGTTTGCATCCCGTGGGCTAAAATGGAAAGAAACTCTCGTTTTCGTACTAAAATAGTAGCCAATCATATCGATAGTTTCATCCGTGACTACATACTGCCGGGACTTCAAGCCGGTGTATCCCGTTTCATTTGTAGCACCGCATGTCAAAACCACCTCTCGATTGTGTTATAATTGTGTCGATAGGGATTAAAATATAAGGTCCTGCTATATGACGATTGACATCGGCGTCATGCCTACAGAAATATACTGGTCGTGGTCACGGTAAAATGATCTAACAGAGTGTCCCGAGAAACGACCATTCTGATTGGTTGAAATCTCCGATTAAACTTCTATTCGGGGAAACGAAGGTTTACACCGATTCTGGCCCACGGGATGCAAACGTCAGAGAAGGGTACCGTGTGTTTCCGATGATAATATAATGCTGTGCTACTTTTGATTTAGATGACACAATGGTAAGATTAACGTTAAGGGTATCTAAAATTGTAACAGCTAGATTTGAAATTTAAGTATCGAAGAACATCCCTAAGGAGTGTAAAAATGTACTTGAATCTGAATGAAACATGATTGAAGATTTCTGTATTTAGTTGTTGATTTGCTTAAAATTGATTAATTTCAACTTAATAATAATAATAATAAACACCATTCTGATATAGCGCCATATCTAGCTAACATAAATCACTCTAGAGCGCTTTACAGTACATAGATATACAATTCTTATACAATCAAAACAATTAATACATACAGTTATATCATATACAATTTTGAGGAGTTCATAGGAGCTGCTTTATCATTCACCAACTACTTGTCCTATACCACCTGGCTAATATATCCATATGTGTGTATGCATGCGTGTGTGCTGAAGAGGAATTGTGTTCTGTTTGTAAATTGCATATTGTTTATAAGTTCTAATATCATTGCATGATTCATAACTAAAGTAAATATAACAATGGTATTTCTTCATTAAATAATCTTTGACGGGTTCATCTGACATATAATCATAACAAGTTAAGAGTTTTTGGTTTACAAAAAAATAAAAAGTTGTAAACATATAATAAACTAAACGCTACGCACTCGGCTCTGTTAGAAACAAAATGATTGTCCAAACACTTGTTCAAACACAATTATTTTATTGCAAAAATAAAAAAATGCTGAACTCACTGTAGAGTAAAATTAAGCATTAAGCATCATTCTGTTCCGTGTTATAGGACCATAACACGGAACAGAATGGTGATTAAATTTTATCAACAATTGAACAAAATGAGATACAGATAACCTCGCTATTTCGAAGTTAGTGGGATGTTGGTCGTTATTTGAGAAGCCTCGCTATTTCGAAGTTGGTGGGATGTTGGTCGTTATTTGAGAAGCCTCGCTATTTCGAAGTTGGTGGGATGTTGGTCGTTATTTGAGTGACGTGTGTTTGAATGTTTACTTTTTGTTTAGTGTGGCGTTTGGCCTGGACAGACGAAAGACGTTGAAATAAACGGGGTGTTCAAGTTATACCAGTTCGAGATAATGAGGTTTGACTGTATTTTGTATGCGATACAGATTACGACTCGTTGAAAACTAAAGGCCCAATATACGTATCTTTCGGAAAAACTTGAAGCGGAAATCAAGCCTAATAACTTATTATATTTATAGATTAAGTTAAGATTAACTGATATCAGTAATATTCAAGATGAATTCTTGCGCGGTTACCGGTAGAGCAGAAGTTGAAACACGCTATTTGTAAACACACGTCCATTTCGAACCGTCTTCTACCTTCGGTTTGTTGTTGAAGTGCATGGTTATCGACTGGATTTTTTTTCAGAATTTTTCAGAATCACGAAAATTTCTCTGAAGTTACGTATATTGGGCCTTTAAATTGTTTCATTTTTGCATATGAGATAATGTCCCATCATGAAAATGTCTGCTGTCGTTGGATTACACTGACATGACAACATTACAAAGGAGTGTCACTCTGCTGGGTATCGTTTCCGGCATCAGTACCATTTGTCTAAAACAGAAGAGAAATAAACAACATGTAGATACATATACCGTTATTTCCACAATGTTTTTACATCAGAAGATGCCTAGTGCGGGCTATCTTCAGATGCGGACTATCTGTGGATTTCTTTACCAAATTATTAAAAAATGCGGGCTAATCGTTGTTTAATGTTTTCACTTTTATCAACATGTAGATTTACGCTATTTGTAAACACAAAATATCATTGATAAGTTTATATATAGCTATAATTTTACACATAAACCTATGTACATTGTATATCTATTTGCAAAATAAACACAATATTTCCAACATATGTCTCTGATTTCCAACTTTCAAAACAATAAATCACACAGTCACATACGAAATACACTTGTACTAACTAGGTAAACATTCGACGTAAAACCCGCGGGCAATCTACCAGTGCGGGTTATCTGGAGTTAATTTTGCAAAAACCTTTAAATGCCTTTATTTACTTCCCGCGGGCTGTACAAACAAGATACTCTTGACAGAAAGAATCGAAAATAATTCAGGTGTGGCCCATTTCAACAACAAGCCCAAGTTAGAAGACAGTTCAAAATGAATGCGTGTTTACAAATATCGAGCTTCAACTGCTGCTTTTCCGGTAACCGTGTAGGAATTCGTCTTGAATATTGCTGATAAATATGTTAATCTTAACTAAATCTATAAATGTAATAAGTTATTAGACTTGATTTTCGCTTCAAGGTTTGCCGAAAGTTACGTATATAGGGCCTTTAATGTATATATATATATAGGGTGGTGTTAATTAGTTTAATTCTAACCCAAAAATGAGCATTTGTCCGGCAAAATTAATGGGAGAAGTTGTTTTTGTTGAGTTTTGTCCTCATTGCATACACTAGATCATACAGTACTCCCATGAACCCAGTTAGTGAGAATACTCAACGGCAGCAGATGTGATCAGATGTTGTTCGGTACCTACCGGGGAATTTTCGAAGCTGTCGACAGACGTTGAGAACAGGCAGTGACAACGGTTATTATGACAGATTGCTATGCCTTTAATGCAATGACATTGGTTCTGCTCGTAGCACACCTTCAGTAGATCTAGAAAAAAAAATATTTGCATTAGGCAAATTTGAACTCAAATCTTCAAATATATAATTGTGAAAGAAGTGGACCGTGCTAGAATTTCCATTAATCAAGACTCGTTATATTCATCACAGACTAAGACGGAATCGTTCAGCAGAAGACGCTTACTCATCCGGAACCCCTGGGCCCGGATTCATGAAACCGTTCTCATGCTCAAGCAGGGATTCTGTGCTCAAGCCAGCTTTCTTGAAACTCTCCTTAATCATGTCAAAGAGTAAAAAAGTCAATGTAAATGTTGAAAACAGTTTTTGGCTTCATGTCTCTTCAACTTTTTTCCAAAACTTTGACAAAGTTAGATTTTTTAAATAATTTATAGCCAGAATAGGAAATAAGGCTTTAGCACGAACTCCATGCTTGAGCATGAGAACAGTTTCATGAATACGGGCCCTGGTCTTATTATCGTGTACTTCAAAAACAGTCTCCGTTTAAATCTTTTTTTGATATTTTGCCCCTAGTTAAATCGATTTTGAGTTCGGATTATGGTATTGTTGACGCTTAGGTATTCTCCTTTTTATGTATAATGTTAGAAAACAGCAGAAACTTCATCACCGTGACCGTTAGAACCATTTCTAATTTTATCTATTTATTTTTTATTATCATTTTTCTATTATATCGATTGAGTATCACAGTATATGAATTACACTATGGATAATTCACATAGAGTTGCTTGCATAATACACTTCAAAAATAATCAAGAGAACTCAAAAGAGACAACAAAACCAAAATCTAAATTCAAGATCAATCAAACTGGGGACAAAATATAAACAAAAGAAATATTTACACAGGGTTCTTAAAATGGACAAAAGAATAAGACAAGGTGTTCCGGAAGAGTACATGTATATGTGTTTTTTGTCATCTACGATACCCGCCATGTACATCTTAGGTTATATTCAATCAAAGCCACAGTATTAACAACGTATTTCTGTATGATTTACTGTGTTTTGTACCATTTAACAAGTCGATCTCCTAAAGGAATATTTCGTTATTGTCATTGTTTGGTAAAATATATTGAATGTGTAAGGGAATTGCACAAAAGAAATAAAGAGGGAATAACACCTTTATTATTTAGAATATACTGTATGGCGCATTTTATTTTCATCATTTTACTCGATTGTACCTTATTCTGCTTCATAAAGGTGCTACTCTCGTGTCTTTTGTATACTCCTTTGTTTTACATAGGCACCATTGAAGTTAGCTAGGTATTGTGACAATCTAAAGATGACATTACACACACATTTGCTGCACCTTTTAAATTTAGTAATAGATACAGTATGACGAAAAATGAATTAAACTGCACCATACAGCTGTTTCGTCCTCCTAGGACTCTTCAGTTATGCTATGGGCCAAAAGGTGGGAATCCAAAATAAAATAGAGTTTTACGTTTCTTATATGAATCGCGGAATTTAATACAGGTAACGATGTGATTGCTTTAGGAAATAAGTCTTACTTGGTGTACTATGAAGGCAAAAGCCTGAGCAAATTATTGACAAGTCTTGCTAAATCATTAACAAGTCTTACTAAGTCATTGACAAGTCTTACTAAATCATTAACAAGTCTTACTAAATCATTAACAAGTCTTACTAAATCAGTGACAAGTCTTACTTAATCATTGACAAGTCTTACTAAATCATTAACAAGTCTTACTAAATCATTAACAAGTCTTACTTAATCATTGACAAATCTTACTAAATCAGTGACAAGTCTTACTAAATCATTGACAAGTCTTACTAAATCATTGACAAGTCTTACTAAATCATTGACAAGTCTTACTAAATCATTGACAATTCTTACTAAATCATTGACAAGACTTACTAAATCATTGACAAATCTTACTAAATCAGTGACACGTCTTACTAAATCAGTGACAAGTCTTACTAAATCACTGACAAGTTTTACTAAATCACTGACAAGTCTTACTAAATCAGTGACAAGTCTTACTAAATCATTGACAAGACTTACTAAATCATTGACAAGTCTTACTAAATCACTGACAAGTCTTACTAAATCACTGACAAGTCTTACTAAATCACTGACAAGTCTTACTAAATCATTGACAAGTCTTACTAAATCACTGACAAGTCTTACTAAATCATTGACAAGTCTGACTAAAACAGTGACAAGTCTTACTAAATCAGTGACAAGTCTTACTAAATCATTGACAAGTCTTACTAAATCATTGACAGGTCTTACCAAATCATTGACAAGTCTTACTAAATCATTGACAAGTCTTACTAAATCATTGACAAGTCTGACTAAAACATTGACAAGTCTGACTAAAACATTGACATCTATTAATATATGAACAATAATTAGACTAAACACGCCTTACTGTAAAAGTTTATATTTTTGTGTGTGGAATTTTTTGCTTAATCAACCTCTAAACTGTTCATGGTGTAGAAATTGTCGTGCTTTCAATCGAGCTGATTTGTACTGTGTGTTTATAATACTTTTTGGCACTGTACAGTTTGTGTAATGTAAAACTATACGCATGTGGGGAAAAATCAGAGAATACCAAAGCGACAACAAAACCATAATCCGAACTCAAAATTGATTAAACTAGAGGCAATATATGAACAAATGGAAAAAATTACATTGAGACCCTCGTAAAAGTACTAGAGAACAAGACTTTGGCCCGTATTCATGAAACCGTTCTCGTGCTCATGCATGAATTTGGTGCTAAAGCCTTTTTTCTTATTCCGGCTATACCTTACTTCAAATTTCTGATTTTGTCAATGTCAACATTTATTATTGACATTTTGAAAGTTCGCCCGAACACATAATCCATGCTTGAGCACGAGAAAGGTTTCATGCATATATACCCAGGTGATCCCGAAGAGTAAGCGCCTTCTTCTTCATCGATGACATCCGTCATGTCAATCCTGGTCACATTCAAGTAATCATCAAGTCCACAAAATGAGAACCGAGTCATCATTGTCCATCACAACAAGTAGTCACACTAATGAGCATACTCAAAAACGTCCATCTTCATATCACACACATATACAGAATATTTCTCAATGAGGCCAACATGTTTTCATCAGCCTGCATCTATCGAATCCCCGTGTCGTAAGTTTGTTCGTCAGCAGCTGACATCAATTACGTAAATCTCGTTTACTTGTTGTGATTGACAATGATACTCGATTCTCATTTTGAGAACTTGATGTTTAGTTGGATTTGACATAGAATAATTAGATTGTAAATGTACTAGAACGGTACTGGTGTACCTTCTTGGCAGTACATCGTCACAGTAATTAGATTGTACTATAACGGTACAGGTGTACCCACCTGGCGGTACAACGTCACTGTAATTATATTGTACTTTAACGGTACTGGTGTACCTACCTGGCGGTACAACGTCACAGAAATTAGATTGTACTATAACGGTACCGGTGTACCTACCTGGCGGTACAACGCCACAGTAATTATATTGTACTATAACGGTACCTGTGTACCTTACCTGGCGGTACAACGTCACAGTAATTAGATTGTACTAAAACGGTACCGGTGTACCTACCTGGCGGTACAACCTCACGGTAATTAGATTGTACTATAACGGTACTGGTGTACCTACCTGGCGGTACAACGTCACAGTAATTAGACTGTACTTTAACGGTACTGGTGTACCTACCTGGCGGTACAACTTCACAGTAATTAGACTGTACTATAACGGTACTGGTGTACCTACCTGGCGGTACAACGTCACAGTATTTATATTGTACTATAACGGTACTAGTGTACCTACCTGGCGGTACAACGTCACAGTATTTATATTGTACTAAAACGGTACCGGTGTACCTACCTAGCGGTACAACGTCACAGTAATTAGATTGTACTATAACAGTACTGTGTACCTACCTAGCGGTACAACGTCACGGTAATTATATTGTACTATTATTATATAACGGTACTGGCGGTACAACGTCACAGTAATTATATTGTTCTATAACAGTACTGGTGGTACAACATCACATTAACTAGATTGTAATATAACGGTACTGGTGTACCTACCTGGCGGTATAACGTCACAGTAATTAGATTGTACTTTAACGGTACTGGCGTACCTACCTGGCGGTACAACGTCACAGTAATTAGATTGTACTATAACGGTACTTGTGTACCTACCTGGCGGTACAACGTCACAGTAATTAGATTGTACTGTAACGGACTGGTGTACCTACCTGGCGGTACAACTTCACAGTAATTAGACTGTACTATAACGGTACTGGTGTACCTACCTGGCGGTACAACGTCACAGTATTTATATTGTACTATAACGGTACTAGTGTACCTACCTGGCGGAACAACGTCACAGTATTTATATTGTACTATAACGGTACCGGTGTACCGACCTGGCGGTACAACGTCACAGTAATAAGATTGTACTATAACGGTACCGGTGTACCTACCTGGCGGTACAACGTCACAGTAATTAGATTGTACTATAACGGTACAGGTGTACCTACCTGGCGGTACAACTTCACAGCAATTAGACTGTACTATTACGGTACTGGTGTACCTACCTGGCGGTACAACGTCACAGTAATTAGATTGTACTATAACGGTACAGGTGAACCTACCTGGCGGTACAACGTCACAGTAATTATATTGTACTTTAACGGTACTGGTGTACCTACTTGGCGGTACAAAGTCACAGTAATAAGATTGTACTATAACGGTACCGGTGTACCTACTTGGTGGTACAACGTCACAGTAATTAGATTGTACTAAAACGGTACCTGTGTACCTACCTGGCGGTACAACTTCACAGTAATTAGACTGTACTATTACGGTACCTGTGTACCTACCTGGCGGTACAACTTCACAGTAATTAGACTGTACTATTACAGTACTGGTGTACCTACCTGGCGGTACAACGTCACAGTAATTAGATTGTACTTTAACGGTACTGGTGTACCTACTTGGCGGTACAAAGTCACAGTAATTATATTGTACTTTAACGGTACTGGTGTACCTACTTGGCGGTACAACCTCATGGTAATTAGATTGTACTATAACGGTACTGGTGTACCTACTTGGCGGTACAAAGTCACAGTAATTATATTGTACTTTAACGGTACTGGTGTACCTACTTGGCGGTACAACGTCACAGTAATTAGATTGTACTATAACGGTACTGGTGTACCTACCTGGCGGTACAACGTCACAGTAATAAGATTGTACTATAACGGTACTGGTGTACCTACTTGGCGGTACAAAGTCACAGTAATTAGATTGTACTATAACGGTACCGGTGTACCTACTTGGCGGTACAACTTCACAGTAATTAGATTGTACTATTACGGTACTGGTGTACCTACCTGGCGGTACAACGTCACAGTAATTAGATTGTACTATAACGGTACAGGTGTACCTACCTGGCGGTACAACGTCACAGTAATTAGATTGTACTATAACGGTACTGGTGTACCTACCTGGCGGTACAACGTCACAGTAATAAGATTGTACTATAACGGTACTGGTGTACCTACCTGGCGGTACAACGTCACAGTAATAAGATTGTACTATAACACAGGTAAATGTCTGTACAGGTATGCCTACAAATGTGTACCTGGCGGTACAACGTCACAGTAATTAGATTGTACTATAACACAGGTAAATGTCTGTACAGGTATACCTACCTGGCGGTACAACGTCACAGTAATAAGATTGTACTATAACACAGGTAAATGTCGGTAAGGTATTCCTACCTGGCGGTACAATGTCAGTTGATACGGTGCTGGTAGATCGTTCGTCCAGTGGCATTGGCATTGCTGTTTGTAAAGGAATGGGAAAAGTCAAGAAAATATTTTGACAATGGATCGGCATGGTATTGATAATAGTATCCGAAACAATTTTTCTGCTTTTTTAATACCGAATGTATTAAGTAACTTCAGATAGGTTACGTTATTTCACAAGAAACCTAAAGCATACCACAGCAGTCTGAAATTGCGTCAAAATAATGATAACAGTACAATAAAATAAACATGATATGTTTGAAAAATAGATGCAAAGTGTATTATGGTTGTTTTTGTATTACTGTTATTAAAGTATACGAAGAAGCCAAAATAAAGGAAAGAGAGGACACAGGGGGGGGGGGTGTATCTACCGTGTTGGAGGCCCGCCACGGAACAGGAAAATTGTGCATCTTCCAAAACCGGCGATATAAAATTTTATTTTAAGGACATGCATTATCTTATTCAGTCCAAATCAAGATTTCTTATGTAACTTTGTCAAATGATTTATACGAATAATTATAACTAGAATATTTGTTAACCGTTTTGAGGAACAATGATCAATTTCATACATAATATCTTAGATATGGATATAGAGGCAATTACTTTGCCTGCGTCCATTATTTACTTATTACTTATTATTACTTATTATAAATTACTGGCAGAGTTTCTGGCTCCTGTGAGCGGACGGATATTTTTCAGATGTTATCAACATAATTTTAACATACACTTCCTGTCATAAAAGGCATTCACTTTGGATTGGTAACGATAACATGCAAACCCCTAAGTCAATGGTTCAATGGTTTTTGAGTCTTGACAACTTTGTATCTCATTCTGGTTCTTTGTCAATCCCCGATCTAATAAGATCAAGGGCACGACATTTTTCTTAAATAATAAATAAGACATATCCAATGTTTAGCATCACATACTATCAGATATCTCACATATTTGATAAATCACATCATGTACGTGTGTATATGCAACATAATAGATACCATATGCATAAGATGACAAGATGTTTCAAAACACTCAAAGTTCGAGTTCATAAGTTGTTAGCATTGTCTCTTATCCATTTGTCTTTACAACAACAATAAGATATATCATATAAGATTTTAAGATTTCTCAAAGATCGAGTTATTAATTCGCGCGAAGCAGGTATTTTAGTAAATATTATAAAATGATCCCGAGAAATAATATATTGAAAAAGTAAGCACAAAAATAACAAGCTTCGAATCTAAATGTATAAATTCAAGCAGAATGATTCACCGTAACCAGAACTAAATAAACTATACTTTATAGGTATTGTTAGACAACTTCTGTCCATTTTGGCTTACATATTGATTATGAATATCAGCGGAAATCATAAAGTGTTTGAAATCATATGCCAATCATATCTAAGTGAACACTCACCTACAATCAAATTACATAGGACGAAAAGAATTAATCCACGTTTCAGCATCATCTTGCATATAAGCTAAGAACTAAAACTTGTGTAGTGTCTCCTGTCTGAAGTTCAATATTAAGCTACAATCGCCCCTTCCAGAACTCCTCCATCCCGCGTTGTGTTTGTTGACTTTTCCCCTAATGATATCTTTAATAATGATTTACGTCGGGTGTCTCCGCCCTCCCCCTCCACTTCCACTCCCCCTTTCCACCAATAAGTATTTACCCAGGTCCTACACCCACTCTCATGCCGTCACATCAGACGGGTTATAACTCCCTATGTTTTGGGTTTCCCCAAGTTGCTTTCAGATCAAACGGACCCGTTGTCACCTGGTGGATATACAGCGGGGTATATATCCCCGGTATCCGTTCCTTATGATTTATATGTCTATTAACTACTTCAACATCAAACAGGTGCTCGATATCAAGCGAGGCAATCCTAAAACACTGTCAAAACAAAGTACACACTTACACGGCAACAGGAAAATAGTCAACAGCTCTCACTTTGTGCTTAAAAAAATATGTAAATGTAAAAAACTATTACAATAGGTCGATTTCTTTCGATAAGAAATTGGATTATATATTAATTTGATAGTACTGAAGCGTCAGCAAAACCATATTCCGATTCACAAATTGATTAAATTAGGGGTAAAATACAAAGGAAATATTTATTCGGAAATCCTTGAAAAATTTACAATAATATCAGGTTTCCGGAATTAGTTATAAAGTTCTATGAATATCACTTTTACTGAAGTGCCATCCATAACAACAGAGGACGAATTAAGGAAGTTCTTTGAGCACATGCACACACACACCCATCCCCTACAGCTTACAACTACACGGTCGATAACGTGTTATTGAATGGTATTTTCAAGATGGCGGACCAGGACGTACGAAAGAGGTAGGTCCTCAAGCTACCAGATCAGTTATTTGTAATATTTGTAAACACATAGGAACCACATATGGTCGATACGTTTTTGCAATGTTTTCCTCTTCAAAATTGCAATAATAGCAATAAAAGGTCGCCATCATCATAACTCGGATATCTGTAACAAAATACGGGTTGATAGCATTAGTTGCAATGGTAATGCCCAATTAATATAAAGTGTACGTAACTTCAGGAAATTTTTCGGGATTCTGAAAAATTACGAAAAAAATCCAGTTGATAACTATGCAAAAAAAAGTCTAAAATGGAGTAAACCTAGGCGGTAACTAACATGATCCTCCTGACAGAAAAAATCCAAAGAATTGAAAATAATGCAGGTGTGGCCCACTCAACAACAAGCCGAAGTTCAAAATGGACTCGTGTTTACAAATACCGAGTTTCAACTGCTGCTGTACCGGTAACCGCGTAAGAATTCATCTTGAATATTGCTGATATCAGTTAATCTTACCTAAATCTATAAATATAATAAGTTACTAGGCTTGATTTTTGCTTCAGGGTTTGTCGAAAGCTACATTTATTTGACCTTTAAGCAATCATAGATAATGGCTGTCATATAAAAAGTTATTTTGGACCAATCCATCATCAAATGATTCGATTTTTCTGCACCCAATCCATACCACTTTTTTCAAAACAGGAATTTCATCCAATATTAATAATTGTTTCGTCCTTTGATTTTCGACATATTACAGGACTGTGTACATAAACAAAATATGAAATGTTATCAGATCTTACTGTGAAGTATTTTTGAATATATTAAGAAACATTAAACCCTATCTATTAAATCGATATAGGCATAGTATCACGGCAGATTGTGCCTCGATAACGATTTCAATAATAACGTATTTTGGAACTGAAAGACAAATACCTGGTGTTGACTTTTTCTTGGGTTCAGCATGGCACTTATGATGGTTCCTTTATGTTTACAAATAACTGATCTGGTAGCTTGAAATGAGGACCTACCTTCTTGGTACCTCCTGGGCCGCCATCTTGAAAATGCCATTCCATAATAACGCAATATCGACAGTCTGAGGAAAATAGTTTTTTACTACGAACTGTAAGTGTATAGTGTGGAATAACTCACCGGAAAATGTAATGTATCCTTTTAATTTCAACTGATTTTTTAAAAAAAATGAACATGGATTTATTTTTCGGCTTTAAAGCTATATAGTGTATAAACTGAAGCGTCACTTTTATCATAACAAGTATTATTCATAGAGTCTGGTGTACCAGAAATTTATGAATAATCATCAATAAATTATAAATAGCACGCTGCTGATTTTGGGGGTTATTTATTTATTTTTTTAAAGCGAATCTTAACAAATGCTTCCAACAGACTGTTAGGTAATGCGTGTACTGCGCATGCCTGAAAGACTGTCAAGGTAAAGTACAAATGGACATATGTTGGCCAGATCGTATAGCAGCGTTGACGCTTAGTCCGGCAGCAGTGGACATATGGGCCTTAACTAATGAAGCCGGTCTGGACATTGAGCCAGTGGGTCCGCGCTGGCCGATTGGTTAAGGTGTTCCGACATTCTACCACTAGCCCTTCACCTCTAGATCTCTTGGAAGCAAGTTCGAATGCCACGTGGGGCAGTTGCCAGGTACTGACCGTAGGTCGGTGGTTTTACTCCGGGTTCTCCGGTTTTCCTCCACCTCCAAAACCTGACATGTCCTCAAATGACCCTGGCTGTTACAGTAATAGGACATTAAACAAAATAAACCAAGTTTAACAAAATTAACCAAACCAAAGCAAACATTGAACCAGAAGATTAAGTATGAGAACGGTTTCGGTGTATACTATATTCGTGAAACACCTAACCCCAGTTAAGTTTACAGTTTGGCTTTTGCACCAAAACATAATTTTAGTACAAAATTACTTGTACTCAGATCTGAAATTGCAACACTTAACTGTTAAGTACATCCATGTACTGCGCACGCCTATACTACCTTGGTCCAGTACAGATTGACATATGGTGGAAAGATCTTAGAAGTGTTGATATGCCTAGTCCTGCGGCAGTGGGCATATGGACTCGAATTTAAGAATTAAGGAACTTAAAGTCCTGCTCAGCAATTTAAGATATCATGTTCGCTTGAAATCTATTCAATCGTTTTTTTGTTTTAGAATCCTGACCAAAATATGCTGTACTGTAAGAGTTTGAGCACATGATCTGTGTATTGAGTCTAGAAATGGGTTCATGGATATGTGCCCTTCTATTGGTCCATATTCTTGAAACAGTTATCATGATCAAAAATGGATGTTGTAATGAAACCTTCTTTCTTTCTGCTGACCGAAAATTATATTGTATTATGTCAAATTTAAACATTGAACAGTATGAGTGTTCAGTCCTTAGCTAGACTCTCACAATTTCTTCCAGATTTGATAAAATATATATGACGTTCCCGACGAACCGGTTCGTTCCGGCGTAACGTCGCTTTCCATTTAGCGGAACTTCCTTTCGTTCTGGAACAACCGGGGCGTTCCGCTAAATGGAACTCCTATACGGGTTTGGGTATAATGAATTCTACATCGTGTATTGTGGGTACGCATATTCATCATTTAGTTTAACTTTTGAGTGTGACAAAATAAGTACCTTGACAGTAACAACATTTATGATCTTTCTCAATTGACTTCTAATAATTAGGATCTGTTTTTTTAACAATCATAAGACAAACAATTTTGTTTCTCTCTGCGACCGAGGAAAATTCATGGTGAAATATCTTTGCAACCAAGAAATATGTCATTGCGAAAACTCTGCAGCCCAGAAATATGACATTGCGAAAACTCTTTATACACCCCAGAAATAAGACTCAACAGAATATTACACCCGTGTAACGGTGAATTTAACAGGCTTTACTATTAAATGTCGAAAGTCGCTTTACTGACCAAGCGAATCGCTAGCCGTGTACGTTTAAGTTGGATATGACATTCTAGTGTTCCAGTGGTGTAGACAGCGACAGTAAGTAAAAATAACAGAGTTTCGGGTAGGGTTCATTACACAAACGAACTAATGAGTTAGGCATTCAGTCACAGGAGAGAAAGTTTGCAGAAATGATATTATATTTTGTCCCTCTCTCCCGAAATCCCCCCAATAAACATTCGTGACTTTGAAACAGCAAACTTCTTTAATAATGGACACTCTTCGATTTGAAATGTCGCTGTAGCTATAATATTTGCTTTTATAAGTTTACGATAGTCTTTATTCGCCAGCATGACAAGCATGTGATGTTATTCCTTCGGTGAATCTGTGGTATTTGACGCACACATATTCCCTTATAAAACTGGTAGTGCGCAACCCTTATCCAAAAAACCTTGATTTTTTTTCGTTCTCAACTTAACGAAGATATGAGATTATTAAGAAACTACTTCAAAAATATGGAGAACATATGGCCTTATGATGTTATGGTACTTAGCGACGACACTTCAACCATCCCCAGCCATCAAACGAGGTGAACATGTGTCTTCACGCCACTCAACAGGATTATCGACCTTTCGTAATCCCCAAAGTACTAATTGTAATACGGACAATAAAGGAGCATCCCGATTGTGAAATTTAATTAAATCGCCCAACCTACGTATTCCTCACAATAGACTGTCTTTCGGGGTCCCTCGGGCCTCACCACTTACGTTGCCTAACGTATCATCGCCATTGGTTGCTGAGTCCACTAATTAGGCCCGCCGTACAAGGAGAACAAGGACTAGCGTAGCCGTCAACGAGATTGTACTCGGGTCACGCAGTGAAACGTACACTTCAAGTTTAGATTTAATTCGTTTTCTTCTTCAAACATCTTGACAATAGATGAGCGAGAAAGGGAACACGGCCTACTTATATGCAACAATATTTCTTCGCTAATTATTACCAAGGAACCACCATATATTTTTTTATCAACCTGATCAGTGCAATATTCTTGAAACATTGACATGTATGGATGTGTTCGTTTGTCCGTATGTTTTGTCTTCCTGTCTTGTGTATACAGTATTAACATTGGTTACCCGCACGATAAAGCGTCACAAACGGAAGCTGAACAGTTGTGGAATAGTCCATCAAAATATCTATCAAAACCGTGGTTTGACGTCAGATGGACTCCAGAACATGATGCCTTATTACCGAAAACGGTAAGTTTTTTATTTTTAAGTTTATTGTTGTGTGATTAATGTCTTCATGTGTATTAAGTATTCGTACTGATTTTAAACAGCACCATTATGAGTTTATGATTTTTTTATTAATTTCTTGAGAGTTTTATACATTTAATTATTATGTTATAGAACAGCACATGATTTCATATGAAGTGGGAAAGTACGACACGGAAAAATTGCTGACGTCTCCAAAGAGGGAAATCCGATAGCTTTAGGGAGGGGAGAGTTCTCAGAAAGAAAGAAATATAGCTTAGGGGAGGGGGAAATATCGCTTTTAGAGATTGACAATGAGTGTACAATGTTTAGCAACGTTGTTACACATCCTTAAAGAACAACCTTAAAGAATTTTGTTATTTCATTTTATTGTTTGGTGTTCGTGGGGAGGGTTATTAAATAGGGATGTACAGTATACACATATTTTTATAAAATATTATAAACACCACGACCGATTTCCAAACGCTTTCACCCACTTCAGGGCTCCTCAGGAAAGTTTTGTATACACCCGAAGAGCCTCGAAGAGTCTGAAAGCGTTTGGAGTGCACTTTAAGTTTGGAAGTTGGTCGTTGTGTTTTTACAGTATTTATTTTATCTTTATACCTACCTACCCATGGAAACAAACATGTTTTATACATATTTCTCTCATTTCTAGGCGTATAATACTAGCCTGTCTAGGGCAATACACCCATGATCGCTGTGGTTGTACTACACATCTACCTATGCAATACAGTCACGGCGTGACGTCACAATGGCGCAACAATGACATGACGTCACGAGTTCTGTAAAATCTAATGCCGAAAAAAGAAAAATGGCGACGTGATCAAATTAAAACCTTCCACGATATTTTAACCGTATGTACATGAGAAAACTGAGATTATTTTTCTGTGCAAACTACGTTTGCAAATATGGGGTATGCTTAATCTCGCTGTATCGTCACAAAACATCAAGGGAAAAGTAGATATTTTCAAAATAGTGGCCAATCAAAAAGGTTTTATTTATTGTATTTGAGCTTATTCTGGTAGTTGAAATGACAGAAAAATAATCTTTCATGACCAGGGGTGTAAAATCGGGAAATTCCCTATCTTACACCCCTGGTCATGAAAGAGTCTTATAATCCCGTATCCCCTTTAAATAAATAACAATTATGGTTTACCGTTATTCCTTTTAAATTTCATTGAAAAATACATATTACAATTAATATTTTATGTATTTTATTTATCTAAGAAAAATAAGATTTTGCAGAAATCACAACATTATGTTTGTAAATAAATTTCATTTACAATTAACTTTTTAACCAATCAGAAGTTTGAATGCCAAATACCGCGCCAAGCATTGCGGTATATGACGTTTATACGCTAAAACAGGTAAGTTAAATTATTTACATATAGAAAAAAACTGGGCGAGGAAAGTAGACGATGAATAAATAATTTCTCTCTTTTAGGAGGGTGCTGGTCATACATGAGCGTTCTTTTGGAGATGCATTAAAACTCACAGTTTGGCTGATATTTAGGAAAGTTTTTACCATGTGTTATCTCTCAATTGATTTTACGTCATCAAAAGTCTGTCGTACATATAATTTCTGTTGTTGACACTCATTGTCACGCCACAGATATTTTCAGCAGTATTTTACATAGGCGGGTTTTGTTGAATAAGCGTTGTGTATAAGTATTCTGTGTCTTTGAAATACAATATGTAAAACACTATAGCCACTTCCTTCCGGCTCTGCCATTGGAAAACTCTCTTCAGGTCATTTGGTCATTGCGGAGGCATAGGCAAAAGGGTTTCTGTTGAACAATTAAATCTGGACACAATCAGTTATAACCTGATAATTCCAATTGCACAAATACTCTAAATCAGCATATTTTGTGTAAAGATTATTTTCGATGACTCGTAGTGCTACTGTACGTACGTACATGTACTCTATCACCTTATCAGGCAAAAAAAAATAAAATTTATTTGTCTGGTGAAGGTGACAGAGTACACAGCGTACAATAATGTACTAGTCATCGGAATGTCACATAAAACACTTATGGGTTGTGTAAAATAATACGTCTTTTACATAAATCATACCTTAAAGCCGGAAGAAAATGTTTACAAACAACATGTTTTGATTTACAGTGGTAGGTATTTTATTATAAAACATATATTCGTGAATACAACATACGAGATTATCGAATTCAAATTTCCAGATTTTACAACACAAATAAAAAAGATATAAAAAATACACCAAAACACGTTTAATTTGAATATGAAGTTTTTGCTATATATATCAGAAGATTTTGAACATAAATCACAAGATATTGACTATAACTCACAAAATATCGTAATATTGTAGCGTGTAGTGCACTCGTGTGTTATTGAACGTTACGCGGTCCATCGTAGGCATGGATGATGGTGCACTGTACTGAAAAATCTCGAAATATCGTTTTAGAAAGGAATCTCATAAGAAAAAGGCGGCCTATATCCTTAAAGACGTTTTATTGTATTCCAGAGTCAATCATATTGTTATTTATAAAATCGAAAAGGTCATTCGCCTCCTTTCAACGAACTAAGAATACATTCATTGGTTGTCAGCAGGTTGGTCACTTATTAGTAATTACTGTACGTACTCACTTCAATAAACAACAGAACGAGACTATCATGACACGTAAATATATCTAACAAAACTCTAAAAATCTAACTTGTCAAAAACGCATATGTTTCGATACGATATGCAGGTTCTAAAAACGAATCGAAGTGAATTATAAATGGCAGGCATATGACGCTGTGACCAAACAGCCTACGGATCAAGGTCTTATAACTTACATACTGGTAATAAGACCTACAGTGCCCTCTCTCGGGAAAGTCTGTATCCCTAATTTACACCGAATCTAATATTACATTACAAAAATAAAAAAGACAAAGGGGTTAACAAGTACAGTCTATCGCCCACCATGTCTTTTTTCGGCTCGTAAATCCACCATTTCGTCGTTAGATGTAAGATGGTGTTGGCGACGAATGAAAAACGTTTATGCTAAGATACCCTTAAGGTACTCAAATAGGTCACTAGACAAAAACACGCCATATCACCGCTTCTCCGACTCAATTATAATTTTAATGATTTAGCAATTTATAATTATAATGATTTAGCAAGTTATAATTTTAATGATTGAGCAATTTATAATTCTAATGAGTTAGCAATTTATAGTTAGAGCTATTTAGCAATTTTTAATTTTAATGATTAAGCAATTTAAAATTATAATGATTTAGCAAAGTGCTTAGTGGAGGTGCATTGACTGGTCGAGGAGATATGTCACTGTTGTCAGACGTACGAAGGAGATACAAATTTGTAACATGATAAAAATTATAAAATTTGTCTCCTTTAACGTCAAGTATATGCTATCAACACGAAAAACGTATACAAATGTAGTTCTCCTTAACCGATTGTCACTTTTGACAGACTATATATGTTCAGTAACATAAGCTGATCGGACGTGAAAAGGTATTGGGGTCACCTGCCCGACCACGTGGGTTTTCTCCGGGCACTCCGGTTTCCTTCCACAATGCCAGACAATACTTTTGATAATCAATGTCATACACATAATGAAAGTTACCACTGTGATTACAATGATGGTTCGCTGTCCTATTTTATTTCTATAAGCATGTCATAATCTTTTGAATTTCGATCTGATCCAATCACCTAGCTTCTTTAACAGTGACAATGTCTAGACTACATGTTCACAGCGGCTCGGTTAGCATAACGGTATAAAACGGGTCAATATTATCCCGAAACTCAGGCTAAAATATGGATCAACTGTATCACAGGGACTTGACACGATTCTTTCAACTGGCAGTCCATATATATATATAGATTCTATAATGTACAATGGACCGTCAGCTGGAAAAACAGGGAAAGGACCGAAATTCAATTTCCTTTCGGGATCAATTATCAAATATTATATATATATCTAATTGTCCAGATGTCCGGGCGTGGACGTGATATTGACCAATTGGACTGGTAATTAATATATAATACCCCAGTAACCAGGGTAAACAATGGTCAACAGACTGCCACATCCTCTCGGGATCATACGTCTTACGTCATAGTAGTATTGTGTGTATTCTTACAAATAAGGAACTCGAATAACATTAATGAGAAGTTAATTAAATCAACTGATGAAGGCACAAGACATATTACTATAGCAGGAATATCAAAATAAAATCAACAAGAAACTACATGTAACTGTCGATCCCAGCACATTCAAGAGATGACCTTGCTGACACGAACTTCGAACGTGTATAATTAAATTTGTTGTGGGCATGCATAGTTTTTAAATAGAAACTAACAGTTTTGAATCAGGGCTCAACCATTCCTTGAAAGACAGGGTCGTGTTCCACCAGCTTTGAATTAGGGCTCGACCATTCCTTGTTAGACAATGTCGTGTTCTACCAGTCTTGAATTAGGGCTCGACCATTCCTTGTTAGACAATGTCGTGGTCTACCAGCCTTGAATTAGGGCTCTACCATTCCTTGTTATACAAGGTCGTGTTCTACCAGTCTTGAATTAGGGCTCTACCATTCCTTGTTATACAAGGTCGTGTTCTACCAGTCTTGAATTAGGGCTCGACCATTCCTTGTTAGACAATGTCGTGGTCTACCAGCCTTGAATTAGGGCTCTACCATTCCTTGTTAGACAATGTAATGTTTTAACAGTCTTAAATAAGGGCTCTACCATTCCTTGTTAGACAATGTCGTGTTCTACCAGCCTTGAATTAGGGCTCTACCATTCCTTGTTAGACAAGGTCGTGGTCTACCAGCCTTGAATTAGGGCTCTACCATTCCTTGTTAGACAATGTCGTGTTCTACCAGCCTTGAATTAGGGCTCTACCATTCCTTGTTAGACAATGTCGTGGTCTACCAGCCTTGAATTAGGGCTCTACCATTCCTTGTTAGACAATGTAATGTTTTAACAGTCTTAAATAAGGGCTCTACCTTTCCTTGTTAGACAATGTCGTATTCTACCAGCCTTGAATAAGGGTTCGACCATTCCTTGTTAGACAATGTCGTGTTCTACCAGTCTTGATTTAGGGCTCGACCATTCCTTATTGGTTGAGTCGTATTATATCCTAACATTGTTGAACATGCACGATATATTATTTTTTTATTTACAGTTGACAGGTAGGCTACACTTCCCAGAGACCAGGGCTGACGTTGTGGATGATGGTCAAAGCTACAGCGATTCAACTATGGAGACGGATATTGGTTCTGGTAAACAGGATGTTCGTGTTGACGACACGGACCACGAGGGGACCAACCCGGGTATAACTGACCACCAAATAGACAGACTAAATATTAAAGAGCCACATCTTGACCACGCCAGTGATCGTCAAATGAACACCAACACAGAAATTAACACTTTGGACGTGACCCAGAGAGACATTGACCTTGCCCTAGATAGTTGGCATAGTAACGAACCGGAAGAAGAATGGTCTAATTCCGCAAGACCAACCCTTTCAAAGCGCGGATATAACGACATATCGCCACAGTATGACGGAAGCACTAGAATGCGCTTCCGGTCTTGGGGGAGAGATACTGAGTTTAGGCATAACCGTTTCCGTCCAAGCTCCACGAGACGACGCCCTCGACGGGTATGTGTATTTACCGTCCTCTTATTAAAACATCATGTCCGGTTTAACAACTCGTCTTGTATTTCTGGCAAGATCACACCTACTTGTTGTCTGACTCTTTATTTTGTCAACATATCCCCTCCTGTCCCCTTTTTGTCACCTTTTTCATCTTTCATCTTTCTGAACATATAATTGCCATAGAGCCTTTTCTTTAAACGGACTTTTGCATCGTCCCATAGAGAATTGCTTGGGGAACTTTTAACTATTCAGTGTATGGAAGAAACATATTTTAAAACACCAATATTCCATTGATTCTCAGTTTGTCTCTTTGTGTTAAATGTTTGATTAGATAACATAAACTTAATTCGCGATTTATTTCAGCCTACAGTTTCCGTTACAGTGGACGGAACAACCTTAGACCCGGATGTACACTTCACACAGAATATCACACCGGAACCGGATATGTCTGTGTTCAGGGCCCTGATGTCCGCAGCTTTAACATTTAGACGAAATCGCGCAGGCGCAGAAAACCCGTTCAACGTCATGTTGGACTGGGATTATGAGAACGACTGTGAGGCTATAGTTGACATATTTGGGATGTCGAACTCTGATGGGCATTTGTGGAGGATACACGTTCGAAGACGCCGTGGTCAGGTAATATGACGTCATGAATTTTGAGGTCAGAGAAAGAGTATGACAGCTCATGCATGTATGAGGTGGTCAATAATAATCAATTGACGTATGAGTCAGTATTTCATTTTAAAATGAAAAGACAGTTAAAACATTTAGAGAGTACAGGCCTTTTGGCATGCTCTAGCTATACCCTAGTACTAATATTAATACCCGGCCTCCTATGGCTCTGTTACGACGCAATATAAAACATCGTCTCGTCGTTTAGGGCTATGTTATCGCAGGGTATAAAGCCCCCACTTAGGTATTAAAGGGGAGAGGGGTTGGGATGTTCATGTAAAAATTACCTCATAGTGCGTCTATGATAACGTTGGGTACATAGTATATCTTGGAAATATCTGGTAAGATGTGATTCATATATTTTCACACCAGAGCTTCAACCAACCAAGTTCCTGCTTAGATCTTGATAGTCATCAGTCAAGGTTAAACGTCAAAGGGCACACTTAACCATTATTTAAAAATAAAATGCTGTGTACAATACATCTCATGAGCCCTTTGACAAATTCGGTTTATATTTACTCCATAAAATCATAACAGATTAGATTTCCGTGGTCATTGGTTGAAGTGAACGGGCTAAAGATCACATTACATTTGACGCTCTTTCTTTAAGTGATTTAATTTGAAGTAAGCAAATGTATAATGTAAGAACTGACCTGTCCATTAAATATTGGTATAACTCATTTTAATTAAAAGTTCTAAGACACCTTTTGGCACATTTGGTCACAGGGACCTGAAAGTTGGTTACAGACTATGCTTCAATCCAATCACAGTTGCTTGAGTTTCTGTCAGTAAAAAAAAAATGTTTATATATATGGAGCCGCGGCCAATTATAGAATGCAAATTTCTGTAATGGGAGGCTCATTTCACACACATATATATATTCATTATTTACTGACAAAAATTCAAGCAACTGTGATCCAATTAATGTTGTTTTGATTAATTTGTAAAAGTTTATCTAAACCAGTTCCTACGTGTAATGTTTATGAATAGATGGAGCTGTAACATATGCTTCTGTCAGACAGTTGTGGTTGTCTCCCCTGTTATGCTTCTGTCAGACAGTTGTGGTTGTCTCCCCTGTTATACTTCTGTCAGACAGTTGTGGTTGTCTCCCCGTTATACTTCTGTCAGACAGTTGTGGTTGTCTCCCCTGTTATACTTCTGTCAGACAGTTGTGGTTGTCTCCCCTGTTATACTTCTGTCAGACAGTTGTGGTTGTCTCCCCTGTTATACTTCTGTCAGACAGTTGTGGTTGTCTCCCCTGTCCACACAGGCCCAGATTCAGCCTGACTGCTGATGATAATTTTTACCATTGTAGGTTGTGTACCGAGGAGTGTGTTTCCCACCAGAGCGAGTTTTAGTCCGCCCAGGCACCCGAGTGACCATCCAGTACAGTTGACAGTCCTCACACGGGAACTTTTGAACTTCGTTTATACTTTTTAAAAATATCAACATGACTTATCAAAAATTGTTCTTCATCAACTATGAAGATTTTAGAACGGGCACGATTAAATAATCTCTATTACTGTAAAAGTGGAATTTTTCGCGGTGTGGACATTTTCGGTTATTTCGCTGGCACTGAATCACTGCGAATTTATCCACACGCAAACATAGTCAACACTACTAAAACTTTAATAATAAATACTGAATAATAGTACAGATTATAGTACACAGTGCAAAACAGTATGACTGAAGCGCGAATATTTCCGCATCGCGAAAAGTTTGGACACAGACTAAGCGAAACATTCCACGCACGAAAATATTAGCTTTTACAGCATGCTGTTTCTTCAGCTGATCCCCTCATACATTATTTGCTGTTTTAGGAATGAAAAATGATCAATCTTGACTTTGACTAAATATACCATCGTCGGAAACACACGGTACACTTCTCTGATGATTGCTACCGTGGGCCAGAATCGATATAAATCTTCGTTTCCCCGAATAGAAGTTTATTCGGTGATTTCGACCTATCAGAATGGTCGTTTCTCGTGACACTCTGTTAGATCATTTTACCAATATATTTTCTGTAGGCATGACGTCGATGTCAATCTCCGTATAACAGAACCTTATATGTAATCACAATCGACACAATTATATCACAATCGACAGGTTTTGTTGACAGGCGATGTTACAAATTAAACGGGATACCCCGGCTAGATGTAGCCACGGATGAAACTATCTATGTGATTGGCTACTATTATAGTACGAAAACGAGAATATCCATCAATTTTAGCCCACGGTATGCAAACGTCAGAGAAGTGTACCGTAGGTATGCAAACGTCAGAGAAGTGTAACGTGGGTTTCCGACGATGATTTATACGAGAAAAAATGTAAAAAGATTTTGATTTATAAACATCTATTGATATGTGTTTGTTTTTTGTTTTGTTTTTTTTTTTCGTACCATCCTCATATCAACAAACAACTATTGAACGACATATATACGTCTCTCCTGTTGATAAATGGGATAAAGGAATGTCCTAAACAGTGAAGTGAGTCCATTGGTTGCAATGACGATATCTGTCCTCAGAAGGATAAAATCACCCTACCCGTCTCCTCCGTCAGTTGAGATCCCCCAACTTTCTCCTTCGTAAGATCGATCCCCCTACCTGTTTGATCGTATGCTAAAATCCCCTTCTCCTACATGTATAGATTCAGATCCCTACCTGTCCCCCTTATAATATGAAACTCCCAAACTTGTCTCCGTCATCAGTGGAGATCCCCCACCGATCTTCCCCGTATCTACGTAGTTTTAGATCCCCCACCGATCTTCCCCGTATATACGTAGTTTGAGATCCCCTACCGATCTCCCCCGTATATACGTAGTTTTAGATCCCCCGCCGATCTCCCCCGTATATACGTAGTTTGAGATCCCCTACCGATCTCCCCCGTATATACGTAGTTTTAGATCCCCAACAGATCTCCCCCGTATATACGTAGTTTGAGATCCACCACCGATCTCCCCCGTATATACGTAGTTTGAGATCCACCACCGATCTTCCCCGTATATACGTAGTTTGAGATCCCCTACCGATCTCCCCCGTATATACGTAGTTTTAGATCCCCCGCCGATCTCCCCCGTATATACGTAGTTTTAGATCCCCAACAGATCTCCCCCGTATATACGTAGTTTGAGATCCCCCACCGATCTTCCTCGTATATACGTAGTTTGAGATCCACCACCGATCTCCCCCGTATATACGTAGTTTGAGATCCACCACCGATCTCCCCCGTATAGACGTAGTTTGAGATCCCCCACCGATCACCCCCGTATATACGTAGTTTTAGATCCCCCACCGATCACCCCCGTATATACGTAGTTTTAGATCCCCCACCGATCTCCCCCGTATATACGTAGTTTGAGATCCCCCACCGATCTTCCTCGTGTATACGTAGTTTGAGATCCACCACCGATCTCCCCCGTAGTTTGAGATCCCCCACCGATCTCCCCCATATATACGTAGTTTTAGATCCCAAACGAACTTCCCCGTAGGGTGATATCCCCTCTATCTTTCTCTCCAATCAGTTGAGATCCCCTAGCTGTTTCCTTCGTATACTTTTAGATTTTCTTACCTGTATTAAAATACACTGTCTGCCCGTCCCCATAAATTCCATTTCAATGAATTGAATTGACATATAAAACATATAAAAAGGATTAGACAGCAGGCTTGAAGCCTATATAAGTCCTCTCCCAATTCCAGTGATCAACAATGAAAATCATATAACAAACATATTTACATGTAATATATTAAGTGGTTAAGGGGAAACAACTCTTGTTTACAAGTAATGAATAGGAAATAATCCACCAGTGTTATTCACCAAAGTTAAGTCGAATTTTGTAATAAATACACATTTTACATACTCACCATAGTTACCATTCACTAGTGGATAGGACCAAAGTGTCCATGATATAATAGTAGCCACAGCTGATCCAACGCCAGCATTCAACATAATCTCCTGGGTTTACGTAATTACATATTTGTATATATGGGAGGGTATTTGCTTACATTTTTTTTTTATATATAATTATATATAATTAGCCTACGTATTATCGATTATAAAAGATTTCACTTGAAAAAAAATATTTTTGTATCACTTACATGTACATATTTATTAACTGAGTCAAGAATTGATCTTTTTCTTTCCTCAGAACATTGGAGACAGCCATGAAGTACATATTTAAGTTCATAATGTACATGGTCATATTGATGGAGGGAGAGCTTAAGGGATTTTCTCTCATTTAAGTGCTTAGGACAAACAAAGACAAGATGTTGTGCTGTTTCGAGTAATTCACCACAAGCACAGGAAGAATCATCACAAATATGGTCTTTCTGGAGGTCGTAGTTTAATGAACTTGCTAAATTTCTTAACTGACAGAGATCTATATTATATTTTCTGTTACCATGTAATTGGAAAACAATATGGGTTTCATTTTCACTTGTTCTTGGTTAAAAAAAATCTTAAATTATCCAATGGAGTAGATATCATTAAGGCAACTACTAATTTCAATAAATTCACAGAACATACTAGGGGAAAACTTGATAAGTAACCTGCTTTTCTACAGGTAGGTAAGTTGAAAAGCCTGTGGTTTCTTAAGTGATATCTTGAATCTTTCTGATCATTAAGGAATGGTTGCAAAATATCAAATAAATAAGTGGAAGTTTCATTATTTTATACATGAGTATCATTTTATGTTTTTCCGTCTGTCTTGTAGTGACTCCCATCCTAGTTCTATATAAAGTTTTACATGTGATGTACCTTTGCGCAATCCGGTTATTATCCTTGCCTTCCTCAAGATTTATGGATTCTATACGATTTTTTGCATAGTCATGACTGTTGTCCTATATAACATCAGCATATTCAAGTATTGGTCAGATGCAAGAAGTTTATAAAAGTATACGTTTGAGATCCCCTCTCTGAATGTTCCATGCGTATGACGATTACGGGGATCGAACCCCGGCCGCCTGCATGGAAGGCCGGAGTGTAAACCACTCGACCAATCCATCCATGGTATGGTACTGTATGGCCACCAAAGTCTATGTATGGTATGGCCGCCCAAAGTCTATGTAGGGTATGGCCGCCCAAAGTCTACGTAGGGTATGGCCGCCCAAAGTCTATGTATGGTATGGCCGCCCAAAGTCTATGTAGGGTATGGCACCCCAAAGTCTATGTATGGTATGGCCGCCCAAAGTCTATGTAGGGTATGGCCGCCCAAAGTCTATGTAGGGTATGGCCGCCCAAAGTCTATGTAGGGTATGACAGCCCAAAGTCTATGTAGGGTATGGCCGCCAAAAGTCTATGTAGGGTATGACCGCCCAAAGTCTATGTATGGTATGGCCGCCCAAAGTCTATGTAGGGTATGGCCGCCCAAAGTCTATGTATGGTATGACCGCCCAAAGTCTATGTATGGTATGGCCGCCCAAAGTCTATGTATGGTATGACCGCCCAAAGTCTATGTAGGGTATGGCCGCCCAAAGTCTATGTATGGTATGGCCGCCCAAAGTCTATGTAGGGTATGACCGCCCAAAGTCTATGTAGGGTATGGCCGCCCAAAGTCTATGTATGGTATGGCCGCCCAAAGTCTATGTAGGGTATGGCCGCCCAAAGTCTATGTATGGTATGGCCGCCCAAAGTCTATGTATAGTATGACCGCCCAAAGTCTATGTATGGTATGGCCGCCCAAAGTCTATGTAGGGTATGACCGCCCGAAGTCTATGTATGATATGGCCGCCCAAAGTCTATGTATGGTATGACCGCCCAAAGTCTATGTATAGTATGACCGCCCAAAGTCTATGTATGGTATGACCGTCCTAAGTCTATGTATGGTATGGCCGCCCAAAGTCTATGTAGGGTATGGCCGCCCAAAGTCTATGTATGGCATGACCGCCCAAAGTCTATGTAGGGTATGACCGCCCAAAGTCTATGTAGGGTATGGCCGCCCAAAGTCTATGTAGGGTATGACCGCCCAAAGTCTATGTAGGGTATGGCCGTCCAAAGTCTATGTAGGGTATGGCCGCCCAAAGTCTATGTAGGGTATGACCGCCCAAAGTCTATGTAGGGTATGACCGCCCAAAGTCTATGTATGGTATGACCGACCAAAGTCTATGTATGGTATGACCGCCCAAAGTCTAAGTACGGTATGACCATCTGGCCATGATACCATTAGTGACCATATTGTAACGAATGTGCATGGTAGGCCTTTGGCGAGTGTGAGTGTTAAGCGATCAGCTGTTGTTTGTTTACATCTACCCCTGGTATGTTTGAGTTGTTATAAATGCAGAATGTGTATAATTAATTAATCGGGAGTTGTCAAACTTGACTGAGGATATATTTCCCGTATACACCATGACATCAGACCTATCATTAGCTAAACGGCTGATTTTATAGGAATTTTCATAGTTAGTAATTAGCCTATCACAGGCTACGGCGGCCGCCATCTTTGTTTGTACTTGGTTGAGCGGCCAGACTCGAAATACAATTAATTGTCACTCTAGATTTCACAGCAAGTTATAAGACTTAATTCAGTGTTGGAATGCACAATGATTCTCTTATATAAATGGAAATCACACATTTGGTACGTACTTGGTTTTTAAAACTGTTGTTTTTAAGACATTTCAAATCTCCTCAGTCGTGCTGCTCCCACGGAAAACTGTTGAGGATGACGTTTCGGCCGGTTTCTGTGTACTTTTTAAATACGGCTCCGAAACGGATATTATTAATTATTGCAGATTACTGTGTATCTATGAAACATTTTCGCATTAATAATTGATTGTGAAACGCAAAGAATAGTATTTTTCATACATTTCCATTTTCGGCACTATATTGTGCTCCTGGCGACATGACACTATTTTCGGGAGTAATTCGGTTGCTTCACTTAGTGACGCCGCCATATTGCTTCCAAATCTCCTTATATGGTAATTTGGAGGCGCCTAGAGTATAAATAGCGGAGCAACATCAGCAGTTTTAGCTCTCTCGTCCCGGCATCGGATAAATGTATTAATGCGCCGTTAAACTTACCTCTGTGTTCGTAGGAGTTATTTCCCTTTGTATGATTGCAAGATATTTGGTAATACTCTTGTAATAGAGAAATTGATGCATTGATCAATTTCCATAAATAATTACAACTTACTATATAATATTACTACAAGAGTCTAGCAACCTCTTGTATATTTATTACAAGATATTTGGTTATAATCTTGTAATAGAGAAATTGATGCATTGATCAATTTCCATAAATAATTAACTATACAATATTACAACAAGAGTCTAGTATCCTCTTGTATATTTATTACAAGATATTTGGTTATAATCTTGTAATAGAGAAATTGATGCATTGATCAATTTCCATAAATAATTAACTATACAATATTACAACAAGAGTCTAGTATCCTCTTGTATATTTATTACAAGATATTTGGTTATAATCTTGTAATAGAGAAATTGATGCATTGATCAATTTCCATGAATAATTACAATTAGCTATATAATATTACTACAAGAGTCTAGTATCCTCTTGTATATTCTATTGCAAGATATTTGGTTGTAATCTTGTAATAGAGAAATTGATGCTTTCATCAATTTCCCTAACTCCCAGTTATTTAAACTCGAGTAGTCATTACTAATTCTGCAAGTCTAGTATTCTCTTGTATAATTTATTACAAGACATTTGGTGATAATCTTGTAATAGAGGGATTGACATTTTCATCAATCTCCATAAATCGTTAACTCACTTGTAAGTAAATAAGTTTGTATGGATCATTATTGTATCCTCTGCTCCAGATTCTGTTTAAGGAAACATCACAAATTATTCCATTAACAAGTTGTTGTGTTAGAATCTTTATTTTGCTATTGCAAAGTGTTATTGTTACAGTAATATAATTATAGTGTCAAATATCTGTGATATTACAAGTTATTTTATAATAACAAAACAGTAGTTTTGACTCGGCTACCAGTCTTTTGTATAATAGATCGTATACGCTACCATTGAGATCTGTATTTGTAAATTGACTTGAGTCTAGCTACTAAACCAGAATATCCTCTTATAGTTAAATAATTATAAAGAGAGTGTGTAAAATCATTGTACCTCTGTATCTGACAATATTGACCAGAATATATGTATGGCACTTGAACTGTGGCGTTGAGTTTTCTTTCAAATTGGCTAATCAGATGATCTGTGATCAACTCTAACTCAGGACATACTTGAGTGGGAACCCTCAAGTAGAGACGACAGGCGAGATTCGTTTCATTGGTGGCAGCGGTGGGATCCATTAATATTAGCCAATTATAGAGAGTAAACTTGACCAATCACCATGGTAACCGTACCATTCACTTGAATAAGGATGAGCCTTGGGAACAAACTTTAGAGGGAATTTACGAACACATGGCCATATCCGATGCCGGGATGACACTGTTCCCACGGTCTCAGTACAAATTAAACTATTTCACTCCGTGGAGAGATACAATTTTTCCTCAGTGGATTCAGGGTTGAACACCACTCCTGGGCAAATTGATGCACATGAATCCAGTGTAAAGAGGGAGTATAATATTCTTCGAGGACGCATGGTAGCATTGAAGAGAATGCTAGATGCTGCGACGGTCTCTGCGAAGGGTCGGTCATCAGGTACGATGGAGGGCGTACCGGAGGGTGATTGACATTAGTGGATATTCCAGAGGGAATACAGAGGAGACGTCAGTTGCCTGTAGATCGGACATCTGACCCCTTTGTCCGGTTATTCGCCTCGGGTCAAGATCTAGGACAAATTCCTAGTGAGATCAATGGTGCCGCTGGATGGACACACAGGAATTCCACGGATAGTTGGGCTGGCTGGGGGTTCGCGCACGACAGTACTGTTATTACGGATTCATCGGTAGGATGAATACGGGTTTACCCAGCGGAAATTGCAACAACATAATCTCAGAGATTTGGTCGCATTGACTTGGACAACGTATAGGAAACGGCCTCTTATGATGGAAAAGACAACTGGGAGGATTATTTAGTTCAATTTGAATTTCTGTCAGAGATGAATCTATGGGACGACAGAATCAAAGCCATGGAATTAGCCACGGCTTTTAGATGTATATGGAGTGACCTGAGCGCTATCCAATGTACAAACTATGACAGTTTGGTTGCAGCTTTGACCTCAGGATTTCAGCCTTCCCATCTGTCGACAAATAAACAGAAGATTGTACCGCAATCTTAGAAGTTCAGAATTGATGATATATATAAAGAAGTATACGTGTCAGAACCGGGACACAAGAAGAGGAGCTGGTGGGCACTCAAATGGTTGTGATTTGGGTGACTTCCTAGTCTAAGTCATGTCACGAAGATTGGGACGTAATGGTGGAAGTTTATGTAATTCCAGTACTCTTGCTGCCAGGGGCGGTTGCCTTATGCATGAGGTAGGGGCTGGTTGAAACTTCTGGCGAACTTGCATCCTTTTTGTATTATCCTGGATCCTTGTTTTGGTGACACTGGTCTGGCCAGACAGAAGAATCAAGACTTTCATTCCGAGTCCCTGGCGAGCCACCTTGGATGTATGTCGGAGGAGGATCTCACACCTGTGTGGAGGAAATACAGGAACAGTGCAGCTAGTCTGAAAGAATAATTTTTTTTTAAAGATGAAAATAATGTACATTTGTATAGCAGATGTAGGTATAAAGATAAGGATGAATTAATTGGGGAATTCTATGCTGTACATCAATGAGTAACATTTGTGTAATTAAAATTCAATAATCAGGCCGTGGTAAAATAAAACCATATAAAAGGGTGTTAGAAACAATTGCATTTGTATATATCTACATATATACCAGTACTGCAAAATGTAAGTATTTATAAAATAGTCCAGTACAATATGCGAGTAATGTAGGGCTGGTATTGCCCGCTGTAATTAGTATACTGTGTCAGAACAAACAAATGTATGTTTGATATATTATGATGGTGTTCTTGGAAATAGTCAAAATTTGAGAAATACTCATATTGGAATAGATATATTTCAATCATAAAGTGAAGGCGTACAGAGAGATTTAATGACACCATAGGTTTCAATTTCATTTCACTGGACAGATATTAGCTGATTTACACAGTTATATAGATATCAGTAATTAATTTGATAAAAGTAGACGAGCATAATATAATGAATATTGTATTCAAAATGTGAATATTGTGCACATATCCATATTCTGTGATGATAAATTATTAGACTTATATACTGTATAATCACCACAGAAATTCTGTGATAACCATTAACAGTGAATTGTGTTATGTAAGCTTAGGCTATATTTCAGTTAAATGTCCACAATATGGAATTGTGAATTTCATACTTTCTTATGGAACATGTACATAAATCATATAGGCCTACAGTATATAGTGAATACTAGGTGGATTTGAAGTAGAATGAATGGAGTCATTGTTCAATTTTTAGAAACAGCTGTGTAACCGAATCTAGGTCACTAGTTTAAATATGTGTAAATGTTAATATTTCAATTTTCAAACACATTCGTTATGAAGTTTTATTGTTAACAAATCTAGTTGACGCGGACGTCAACGTTTTGAAAGTTGGGGGTAATGTAACGAATGTGCATGGTAGGCCTTTGGCGAGTGTGAGTGTTAAGCGATCAGCTGTTGTTTGTTTACATCTACCCCTGGTATGTTTGAGTTGTTATAAATGCAGAATGTGTATAATTAATTAATCGGGAGTTGTCAAACTTGACTGAGGATATATTTCCCGTATACACCATGACATCAGACCTATCATTAGCTAAACGGCTGATTTTATAGGAATTTTCATAGTTAGTAATTAGCCTATCACAGGCTACGGCGGCCGCCATCTTTGTTTGTACTTGGTTGAGCGGCCAGACTCGAAATACAATTAATTGTCACTCTAGATTTCACAGCAAGTTATAAGACTTAATTCAGTGTTGGAATGCACAATGATTCTCTTATATAAATGGAAATCACACATTTGGTACGTACTTGGTTTTTAAAACTGTTGTTTTTAAGACATTTCAAATCTCCTCAGTCGTGCTGCTCCCACGGAAAACTGTTGAGGATGACGTTTCGGCCGGTTTCTGTGTACTTTTTAAATACGGCTCCGAAACGGATATTATTAATTATTGCAGATTACTGTGTATCTATGAAACATTTTCGCATTAATAATTGATTGTGAAACGCAAAGAATAGTATTTTTCATACATTTCCATTTTCGGCACTATATTGTGCTCCTGGCGACATGACACTATTTTCGGGAGTAATTCGGTTGCTTCACTTAGTGACGCCGCCATATTGCTTCCAAATCTCCTTATATGGTAATTTGGAGGCGCCTAGAGTATAAATAGCGGAGCAACATCAGCAGTTTTAGCTCTCTCGTCCCGGCATCGGATAAATGTATTAATGCGCCGTTAAACTTACCTCTGTGTTCGTAGGAGTTATTTCCCTTTGTATGATTGCAAGATATTTGGTAATACTCTTGTAATAGAGAAATTGATGCATTGATCAATTTCCATAAATAATTACAACTTACTATATAATATTACTACAAGAGTCTAGTAACCTCTTGTATATTTATTACAAGATATTTGGTTATAATCTTGTAATAGAGAAATTGATGCATTGATCAATTTCCATAAATAATTAACTATACAATATTACAACAAGAGTCTAGTATCCTCTTGTATATTTATTACAAGATATTTGGTTATAATCTTGTAATAGAGAAATTGATGCATTGATCAATTTCCATGAATAATTACAATTAGCTATATAATATTACTACAAGAGTCTAGTATCCTCTTGTATATTCTATTGCAAGATATTTGGTTGTAATCTTGTAATAGAGAAATTGATGCTTTCATCAATTTCCCTAACTCCCAGTTATTTAAACTCGAGTAGTCATTACTAATTCTGCAAGTCTAGTATTCTCTTGTATAATTTATTACAAGACATTTGGTGATAATCTTGTAATAGAGGGATTGACATTTTCATCAATCTCCATAAATCGTTAACTCACTTGTAAGTAAATAAGTTTGTATGGATCATTATTGTATCCTCTGCTCCAGATTCTGTTTAAGGAAACATCACAAATTATTCCATTAACAAGTTGTTGTGTTAGAATCTTTATTTTGCTATTGCAAAGTGTTATTGTTACAGTAATATAATTATAGTGTCAAATATCTGTGATATTACAAGTTATTTTATAATAACAAAACAGTAGTTTTGACTCGGCTACCAGTCTTTTGTATAATAGATCGTATACGCTACCATTGAGATCTGTATTTGTAAATTGACTTGAGTCTAGCTACTAAACCAGAATATCCTCTTATAGTTAAATAATTATAAAGAGAGTGTGTAAAATCATTGTACCTCTGTATCTGACAATATTGACCAGAATATATGTATGGCACTTGAACTGTGGCGTTGAGTTTTCTTTCAAATTGGCTAATCAGATGATCTGTGATCAACTCTAACTCAGGACATACTTGAGTGGGAACCCTCAAGTAGAGACGACAGGCGAGATTCGTTTCATTGGTGGCAGCGGTGGGATCCATTAATATTAGCCAATTATAGAGAGTAAACTTGACCAATCACCATGGTAACCGTACCATTCACTTGAATAAGGATGAGCCTTGGGAACAAACTTTAGAGGGAATTTACGAACACATGGCCATATCCGATGCCGGGATGACACTGTTCCCACGGTCTCAGTACAAATTAAACTATTTCACTCCGTGGAGAGATACAATTTTTCCTCAGTGGATTCAGGGTTGAACACCACTCCTGGGCAAATTGATGCACATGAATCCAGTGTAAAGAGGGAGTATAATATTCTTCGAGGACGCATGGTAGCATTGAAGAGAATGCTAGATGCTGCGACGGTCTCTGCGAAGGGTCGGTCATCAGGTACGATGGAGGGCGTACCGGAGGGTGATTGACATTAGTGGATATTCCAGAGGGAATACAGAGGAGACGTCAGTTGCCTGTAGATCGGACATCTGACCCCTTTGTCCGGTTATTCGCCTCGGGTCAAGATCTAGGACAAATTCCTAGTGAGATCAATGGTGCCGCTGGATGGACACACAGGAATTCCACGGATAGTTGGGCTGGCTGGGGGTTCGCGCACGACAGTACTGTTATTACGGATTCATCGGTAGGATGAATACGGGTTTACCCAGCGGAAATTGCAACAACATAATCTCAGAGATTTGGTCGCATTGACTTGGACAACGTATAGGAAACGGCCTCTTATGATGGAAAAGACAACTGGGAGGATTATTTAGTTCAATTTGAATTTCTGTCAGAGATGAATCTATGGGACGACAGAATCAAAGCCATGGAATTAGCCACGGCTTTTAGATGTATATGGAGTGACCTGAGCGCTATCCAATGTACAAACTATGACAGTTTGGTTGCAGCTTTGACCTCAGGATTTCAGCCTTCCCATCTGTCGACAAATAAACAGAAGATTGTACCGCAATCTTAGAAGTTCAGAATTGATGATATATATAAAGAAGTATACGTGTCAGAACCGGGACACAAGAAGAGGAGCTGGTGGGCACTCAAATGGTTGTGATTTGGGTGACTTCCTAGTCTAAGTCATGTCACGAAGATTGGGACGTAATGGTGGAAGTTTATGTAATTCCAGTACTCTTGCTGCCAGGGGCGGTTGCCTTATGCATGAGGTAGGGGCTGGTTGAAACTTCTGGCGAACTTGCATCCTTTTTGTATTATCCTGGATCCTTGTTTTGGTGACACTGGTCTGGCCAGACAGAAGAATCAAGACTTTCATTCCGAGTCCCTGGCGAGCCACCTTGGATGTATGTCGGAGGAGGATCTCACACCTGTGTGGAGGAAATACAGGAACAGTGCAGCTAGTCTGAAAGAATAATTTTTTTTTAAAGATGAAAATAATGTACATTTGTATAGCAGATGTAGGTATAAAGATAAGGATGAATTAATTGGGGAATTCTATGCTGTACATCAATGAGTAACATTTGTGTAATTAAAATTCAATAATCAGGCCGTGGTAAAATAAAACCATATAAAAGGGTGTTAGAAACAATTGCATTTGTATATATCTACATATATACCAGTACTGCAAAATGTAAGTATTTATAAAATAGTCCAGTACAATATGCGAGTAATGTAGGGCTGGTATTGCCCGCTGTAATTAGTATACTGTGTCAGAACAAACAAATGTATGTTTGATATATTATGATGGTGTTCTTGGAAATAGTCAAAATTTGAGAAATACTCATATTGGAATAGATATATTTCAATCATAAAGTGAAGGCGTACAGAGAGATTTAATGACACCATAGGTTTCAATTTCATTTCACTGGACAGATATTAGCTGATTTACACAGTTATATAGATATCAGTAATTAATTTGATAAAAGTAGACGAGCATAATATAATGAATATTGTATTCAAAATGTGAATATTGTGCACATATCCATATTCTGTGATGATAAATTATTAGACTTATATACTGTATAATCACCACAGAAATTCTGTGATAACCATTAACAGTGAATTGTGTTATGTAAGCTTAGGCTATATTTCAGTTAAATGTCCACAATATGGAATTGTGAATTTCATACTTTCTTATGGAACATGTACATAAATCATATAGGCCTACAGTATATAGTGAATACTAGGTGGATTTGAAGTAGAATGAATGGAGTCATTGTTCAATTTTTAGAAACAGCTGTGTAACCGAATCTAGGTCACTAGTTTAAATATGTGTAAATGTTAATATTTCAATTTTCAAACACATTCGTTATGAAGTTTTATTGTTAACAAATCTAGTTGACGCGGACGTCAACGTTTTGAAAGTTGGGGGTAATGTAACGAATGTGCATGGTAGGCCTTTGGCGAGTGTGAGTGTTAAGCGATCAGCTGTTGTTTGTTTACATCTACCCCTGGTATGTTTGAGTTGTTATAAATGCAGAATGTGTATAATTAATTAATCGGGAGTTGTCAAACTTGACTGAGGATATATTTCCCGTATACACCATGACATCAGACCTATCATTAGCTAAACGGCTGATTTTATAGGAATTTTCATAGTTAGTAATTAGCCTATCACAGGCTACGGCGGCCGCCATCTTTGTTTGTACTTGGTTGAGCGGCCAGACTCGAAATACAATTAATTGTCACTCTAGATTTCACAGCAAGTTATAAGACTTAATTCAGTGTTGGAATGCACAATGATTCTCTTATATAAATGGAAATCACACATTTGGTACGTACTTGGTTTTTAAAACTGTTGTTTTTAAGACATTTCAAATCTCCTCAGTCGTGCTGCTCCCACGGAAAACTGTTGAGGATGACGTTTCGGCCGGTTTCTGTGTACTTTTTAAATACGGCTCCGAAACGGATATTATTAATTATTGCAGATTACTGTGTATCTATGAAACATTTTCGCATTAATAATTGATTGTGAAACGCAAAGAATAGTATTTTTCATACATTTCCATTTTCGGCACTATATTGTGCTCCTGGCGACATGACACTATTTTCGGGAGTAATTCGGTTGCTTCACTTAGTGACGCCGCCATATTGCTTCCAAATCTCCTTATATGGTAATTTGGAGGCGCCTAGAGTATAAATAGCGGAGCAACATCAGCAGTTTTAGCTCTCTCGTCCCGGCATCGGATAAATGTATTAATGCGCCGTTAAACTTACCTCTGTGTTCGTAGGAGTTATTTCCCTTTGTATGATTGCAAGATATTTGGTAATACTCTTGTAATAGAGAAATTGATGCATTGATCAATTTCCATAAATAATTACAACTTACTATATAATATTACTACAAGAGTCTAGTAACCTCTTGTATATTTATTACAAGATATTTGGTTATAATCTTGTAATAGAGAAATTGATGCATTGATCAATTTCCATAAATAATTAACTATACAATATTACAACAAGAGTCTAGTATCCTCTTGTATATTTATTACAAGATATTTGGTTATAATCTTGTAATAGAGAAATTGATGCATTGATCAATTTCCATAAATAATTAACTATACAATATTACAACAAGAGTCTAGTATCCTCTTGTATATTTATTACAAGATATTTGGTTATAATCTTGTAATAGAGAAATTGATGCATTGATCAATTTCCATGAATAATTACAATTAGCTATATAATATTACTACAAGAGTCTAGTATCCTCTTGTATATTCTATTGCAAGATATTTGGTTGTAATCTTGTAATAGAGAAATTGATGCTTTCATCAATTTCCCTAACTCCCAGTTATTTAAACTCGAGTAGTCATTACTAATTCTGCAAGTCTAGTATTCTCTTGTATAATTTATTACAAGACATTTGGTGATAATCTTGTAATAGAGGGATTGACATTTTCATCAATCTCCATAAATCGTTAACTCACTTGTAAGTAAATAAGTTTGTATGGATCATTATTGTATCCTCTGCTCCAGATTCTGTTTAAGGAAACATCACAAATTATTCCATTAACAAGTTGTTGTGTTAGAATCTTTATTTTGCTATTGCAAAGTGTTATTGTTACAGTAATATAATTATAGTGTCAAATATCTGTGATATTACAAGTTATTTTATAATAACAAAACAGTAGTTTTGACTCGGCTACCAGTCTTTTGTATAATAGATCGTATACGCTACCATTGAGATCTGTATTTGTAAATTGACTTGAGTCTAGCTACTAAACCAGAATATCCTCTTATAGTTAAATAATTATAAAGAGAGTGTGTAAAATCATTGTACCTCTGTATCTGACAATATTGACCAGAATATATGTATGGCACTTGAACTGTGGCGTTGAGTTTTCTTTCAAATTGGCTAATCAGATGATCTGTGATCAACTCTAACTCAGGACATACTTGAGTGGGAACCCTCAAGTAGAGACGACAGGCGAGATTCGTTTCATTGGTGGCAGCGGTGGGATCCATTAATATTAGCCAATTATAGAGAGTAAACTTGACCAATCACCATGGTAACCGTACCATTCACTTGAATAAGGATGAGCCTTGGGAACAAACTTTAGAGGGAATTTACGAACACATGGCCATATCCGATGCCGGGATGACACTGTTCCCACGGTCTCAGTACAAATTAAACTATTTCACTCCGTGGAGAGATACAATTTTTCCTCAGTGGATTCAGGGTTGAACACCACTCCTGGGCAAATTGATGCACATGAATCCAGTGTAAAGAGGGAGTATAATATTCTTCGAGGACGCATGGTAGCATTGAAGAGAATGCTAGATGCTGCGACGGTCTCTGCGAAGGGTCGGTCATCAGGTACGATGGAGGGCGTACCGGAGGGTGATTGACATTAGTGGATATTCCAGAGGGAATACAGAGGAGACGTCAGTTGCCTGTAGATCGGACATCTGACCCCTTTGTCCGGTTATTCGCCTCGGGTCAAGATCTAGGACAAATTCCTAGTGAGATCAATGGTGCCGCTGGATGGACACACAGGAATTCCACGGATAGTTGGGCTGGCTGGGGGTTCGCGCACGACAGTACTGTTATTACGGATTCATCGGTAGGATGAATACGGGTTTACCCAGCGGAAATTGCAACAACATAATCTCAGAGATTTGGTCGCATTGACTTGGACAACGTATAGGAAACGGCCTCTTATGATGGAAAAGACAACTGGGAGGATTATTTAGTTCAATTTGAATTTCTGTCAGAGATGAATCTATGGGACGACAGAATCAAAGCCATGGAATTAGCCACGGCTTTTAGATGTATATGGAGTGACCTGAGCGCTATCCAATGTACAAACTATGACAGTTTGGTTGCAGCTTTGACCTCAGGATTTCAGCCTTCCCATCTGTCGACAAATAAACAGAAGATTGTACCGCAATCTTAGAAGTTCAGAATTGATGATATATATAAAGAAGTATACGTGTCAGAACCGGGACACAAGAAGAGGAGCTGGTGGGCACTCAAATGGTTGTGATTTGGGTGACTTCCTAGTCTAAGTCATGTCACGAAGATTGGGACGTAATGGTGGAAGTTTATGTAATTCCAGTACTCTTGCTGCCAGGGGCGGTTGCCTTATGCATGAGGTAGGGGCTGGTTGAAACTTCTGGCGAACTTGCATCCTTTTTGTATTATCCTGGATCCTTGTTTTGGTGACACTGGTCTGGCCAGACAGAAGAATCAAGACTTTCATTCCGAGTCCCTGGCGAGCCACCTTGGATGTATGTCGGAGGAGGATCTCACACCTGTGTGGAGGAAATACAGGAACAGTGCAGCTAGTCTGAAAGAATAATTTTTTTTTAAAGATGAAAACAATGTACATTTGTATAGCAGATGTAGGTATAAAGATAAGGATGAATTAATTGGGGAATTCTATGCTGTACATCAATGAGTAACATTTGTGTAATTAAAATTCAATAATCAGGCCGTGGTAAAATAAAACCATATAAAAGGGTGTTAGAAACAATTGCATTTGTATATATCTACATATATACCAGTACTGCAAAATGTAAGTATTTATAAAATAGTCCAGTACAATATGCGAGTAATGTAGGGCTGGTATTGCCCGCTGTAATTAGTATACTGTGTCAGAACAAACAAATGTATGTTTGATATATTATGATGGTGTTCTTGGAAATAGTCAAAATTTGAGAAATACTCATATTGGAATAGATATATTTCAATCATAAAGTGAAGGCGTACAGAGAGATTTAATGACACCATAGGTTTCAATTTCATTTCACTGGACAGATATTAGCTGATTTACACAGTTATATAGATATCAGTAATTAATTTGATAAAAGTAGACGAGCATAATATAATGAATATTGTATTCAAAATGTGAATATTGTGCACATATCCATATTCTGTGATGATAAATTATTAGACTTATATACTGTATAATCACCACAGAAATTCTGTGATAACCATTAACAGTGAATTGTGTTATGTAAGCTTAGGCTATATTTCAGTTAAATGTCCACAATATGGAATTGTGAATTTCATACTTTCTTATGGAACATGTACATAAATCATATAGGCCTACAGTATATAGTGAATACTAGGTGGATTTGAAGTAGAATGAATGGAGTCATTGTTCAATTTTTAGAAACAGCTGTGTAACCGAATCTAGGTCACTAGTTTAAATATGTGTAAATGTTAATATTTCAATTTTCAAACACATTCGTTATGAAGTTTTATTGTTAACAAATCTAGTTGACGCGGACGTCAACGTTTTGAAAGTTGGGGGTAATGTAACGAATGTGCATGGTAGGCCTTTGGCGAGTGTGAGTGTTAAGCGATCAGCTGTTGTTTGTTTACATCTACCCCTGGTATGTTTGAGTTGTTATAAATGCAGAATGTGTATAATTAATTAATCGGGAGTTGTCAAACTTGACTGAGGATATATTTCCCGTATACACCATGACATCAGACCTATCATTAGCTAAACGGCTGATTTTATAGGAATTTTCATAGTTAGTAATTAGCCTATCACAGGCTACGGCGGCCGCCATCTTTGTTTGTACTTGGTTGAGCGGCCAGACTCGAAATACAATTAATTGTCACTCTAGATTTCACAGCAAGTTATAAGACTTAATTCAGTGTTGGAATGCACAATGATTCTCTTATATAAATGGAAATCACACATTTGGTACGTACTTGGTTTTTAAAACTGTTGTTTTTAAGACATTTCAAATCTCCTCAGTCGTGCTGCTCCCACGGAAAACTGTTGAGGATGACGTTTCGGCCGGTTTCTGTGTACTTTTTAAATACGGCTCCGAAACGGATATTATTAATTATTGCAGATTACTGTGTATCTATGAAACATTTTCGCATTAATAATTGATTGTGAAACGCAAAGAATAGTATTTTTCATACATTTCCATTTTCGGCACTATATTGTGCTCCTGGCGACATGACACTATTTTCGGGAGTAATTCGGTTGCTTCACTTAGTGACGCCGCCATATTGCTTCCAAATCTCCTTATATGGTAATTTGGAGGCGCCTAGAGTATAAATAGCGGAGCAACATCAGCAGTTTTAGCTCTCTCGTCCCGGCATCGGATAAATGTATTAATGCGCCGTTAAACTTACCTCTGTGTTCGTAGGAGTTATTTCCCTTTGTATGATTGCAAGATATTTGGTAATACTCTTGTAATAGAGAAATTGATGCATTGATCAATTTCCATAAATAATTACAACTTACTATATAATATTACTACAAGAGTCTAGTAACCTCTTGTATATTTATTACAAGATATTTGGTTATAATCTTGTAATAGAGAAATTGATGCATTGATCAATTTCCATAAATAATTAACTATACAATATTACAACAAGAGTCTAGTATCCTCTTGTATATTTATTACAAGATATTTGGTTATAATCTTGTAATAGAGAAATTGATGCATTGATCAATTTCCATAAATAATTAACTATACAATATTACAACAAGAGTCTAGTATCCTCTTGTATATTTATTACAAGAT
Organism: Mimachlamys varia; assembly: GCA_947623455.1. NCBI lineage: Eukaryota > Metazoa > Mollusca > Bivalvia > Pectinida > Pectinidae > Mimachlamys > Mimachlamys varia. The sequence goes on along the minus strand of OX392542.1, from coordinate 13,389,884 downwards.
ATTTGGTTATAATCTTGTAATAGAGAAATTGATGCATTGATCAATTTCCATGAATAATTACAATTAGCTATATAATATTACTACAAGAGTCTAGTATCCTCTTGTATATTCTATTGCAAGATATTTGGTTGTAATCTTGTAATAGAGAAATTGATGCTTTCATCAATTTCCCTAACTCCCAGTTATTTAAACTCGAGTAGTCATTACTAATTCTGCAAGTCTAGTATTCTCTTGTATAATTTATTACAAGACATTTGGTGATAATCTTGTAATAGAGGGATTGACATTTTCATCAATCTCCATAAATCGTTAACTCACTTGTAAGTAAATAAGTTTGTATGGATCATTATTGTATCCTCTGCTCCAGATTCTGTTTAAGGAAACATCACAAATTATTCCATTAACAAGTTGTTGTGTTAGAATCTTTATTTTGCTATTGCAAAGTGTTATTGTTACAGTAATATAATTATAGTGTCAAATATCTGTGATATTACAAGTTATTTTATAATAACAAAACAGTAGTTTTGACTCGGCTACCAGTCTTTTGTATAATAGATCGTATACGCTACCATTGAGATCTGTATTTGTAAATTGACTTGAGTCTAGCTACTAAACCAGAATATCCTCTTATAGTTAAATAATTATAAAGAGAGTGTGTAAAATCATTGTACCTCTGTATCTGACAATATTGACCAGAATATATGTATGGCACTTGAACTGTGGCGTTGAGTTTTCTTTCAAATTGGCTAATCAGATGATCTGTGATCAACTCTAACTCAGGACATACTTGAGTGGGAACCCTCAAGTAGAGACGACAGGCGAGATTCGTTTCAATATGTTAAAATTTACTTCGAATACCATATGTAAACCATTGTCTATTTTGTTTAATATGTCTTTTAATCAAACTTTTTTTCTTGAATTCTGGAAGAAAGGCATTGTACTTCCCCTTTTCAAAAAGGGTGATAAACATCTGGTATCCAATTATAGACCAATTACGCTATTGTCTTGTATCGGTAAAGTTTTTGAAAGAGTTGTTTTTAAACATATTTACAAATATTTTTAAGATAATTCTCTTTTCTATGAAAAACAGTCTGGTTTCATGTCATGTCACTCAGCAGTACGCCTACTTATAGAAATTTACCACAATATTTGTTATTCATTGGCGAGAAAAAAAAGCACACTTGTCTGCGACATTTCTAAAGCGTTTGACCGTGTATGGCACAAAGGTTTGTTAATTTTAAAAATTAGAAGCTTATGGTATTAGAGGTGTTTTTTGGAAATGGTAAAAAATTATATTTCTGATCGTCAGCAGCAAATTTTAGTTAAGAATGTGTATTCCAATACAGGTTACACTAATACTGGTGTACCACAGGGAAGCGTGTTGGGGCCCCGTTTGTTTTTAATATAAATAAATGATATTGTTGATAATTTGAATAGTATATCTCGTTTATTTGCTGATGATACTTCTTTAATGTATTCTTCATCATCTGTTTTAGACATTCAAAGATCTCTTAAGTATGACTTACAAAAGCTTAATAAATGGTCCCAAGACTGGCTCACTAATTTTAACCCACAAAAAACTGATGTATTGCTAATAACAAATTCGAAAAATGTATTACCCTTGCATCTTACTTTTGGAGACAAAACGTTGAATTTAGTTGACCACCATTGACATTTAGGTGTGACGTTCAGTTCAGTTGCAAAGTGGTCTCTTCACATAACAGAAATTATAAAAACATGTATGAAAAAGGTATCGGTATTTAATATTCTGAAATAATTATCGTCAAAAGTTATATAAAAGTATGCTGAACAAGTATAAAAAATTAGTAGGAAAAAATACATTCGTTAGTCAGGCCCTGGTTTCATCAATGTTCCTTAACTTAAGGAAATCCTTAACTTAAAAATTCCATAGGAAAGCATTACATAATTTAAGGGGGAAATCCTTAGTTAAGGAACTTTCCTTAAATTGGAACGTTGATGAAACCGGGGCCTGGTGTATGATGACAATCCCGAGAAAGTGGAGTTGGTACATCAATGTCCCACTCTAATTAAAAATTGAATAGTTTAAATTCCGAAATTATGTCGTCAGTAGTAAAATGACAACCCCTTGAAATAAATATAAAAAGTTAATAGAAAGAAAATATATTTTTTCAATTCAAAAAAAAGGTTTCAGAAAGTGGTCGAATGGTCGAGTATTCGGGGTTTCCGAGTGTCAATTCAAACAACTCGGTCCCGCCAAAAAGTTGTCCCAAAACTTATTTAAAAGAAAAAAATCCAAATTGGCGGTTACATTAGGCTGGAATGAAAATATTACTTTTAATTTACATAAACATTGTAATTGAATTAAACTTTGAGACAGAAAAACAAAATTATTATTAGATTAGATTTATCTGTTTGGATCCTCCTGGTGTATAGCATGTACAGATCATCTCTCTTTCATGCCAGGGACGTATATATGTGAGATATATATGGCAAGCCAAAGTGGAAAAAAGTCCCCATTTATTGATACCAATAAATCGATTGATGGAATTCCATAATTATTTTCTGATTTCCATAATTCATTTATGGAAATCAATAAATAATTATTGATATCCATAAATGAATTATTGATATCCATAAATGAGGACTTTTTTCCACTTTGGCTTGCCATAGGGGACAGCCTTCCATACTTACAACTTACATCTACACGAGGGACAGCCTTCCATGCCTACAACTTACAACTACATGAGAGACACCCTTCGATACCTACAACTTACAACTACACGGGGGACACCCTTCGATACCTACAACTTACATCTACACGGGGGACAGCCTTCCATGCCTACAACTTACAACTACATGAGAGACACCCTTCGATACCTACAACTTACAACTACACGGGGGACACCCTTCGATACCTACAACTTACATCTACACGATGGACAACCTTCGATACCTACAACTTACATCTACACGAGGGACAACCTTCGATACTTACAACTTACATCTACATGGGGGACACCCTTCGATACTTACAACTAACATCTACACGGGGGACAGCCTTCCATGCCTACAACTTACAACTACATGAAAGACACCCTTCGATACCTACAACTTACAACTACACGGGGGACACCCTTCGATACCTACAACTTACATCTACACGATGGACAACCTTCGATACTTACAACTTACATCTACACGAGGGACAACCTTCGATACTTACAACTTACATCTACACGGGGGACACCCTTCGATACTTACAACTAACATCTACACGGGGGACAGCCTTCGATACCTACAACTTACATCTACACGAGGGACACCCTTCGATACTTACAACTTACATCTACACGGGGGACAGCCTTCGATACCTACAACTTACATCTACACGGGGGACACCCTTCGATACCTACAACTTACATCTACACGGGGGACACCCTTCGATACCTACAACTTACATCTACACGAGGGACACCCTTCGATACCTACAACTTACATCTACACGAGGGACACCCTTCGATACCTACAACTTACATCTACACGAGGGACACCCTTCGATACCTACAACTTACATCTACACGGGGGACACCCTTCGATACCTACAACTACATTGGGGACATCCTACAATACTTACAACTAACCTCTACATTAGGGACACCGTCCGATACTTTCAACTAATCTCTTCATTTGGGACACCCTACGAAACTTACAATTTACATCTACATTAGAGACACCCTACAATACCTACAACTAACATTTACATGAGGGACACCCTACGAAACCTTCAACTTACATTTACATGAGGGACACCCTACGATACTTACAACTAACCTCTACATTAGGGACACCCCTATGATACCTTCAACTAACCTCAACATTAGGGACACCCTCCGATACTACAACTAACCTCTACATTAGGGAACCTTACAATACCTTCAATTAACCTGTACATTAGAGACACCCTTCGATACCTACAACTTACAACTACACGAGGGACACCTTTCGATACCTACAGCTTACAACTTCATTAGGGACATCCTACAATACTTCAAACTAACCTTTTCATTTTGGGAGACCCTACGAAACCTACAGCTTACAACTACACGAGAGACACCCTACGGTACCTTCAACTTTTAAACAAGTGCTAATTGTAATGGGGTACCATTACAGATGTCCCCCAAACTACCCCTTTGGTCGGAACTGATGAGCCCAATGAACTCACAATGGAAATATAGCTGACACCCCATATATCAGCGGTCATGTTGACGAATTAGGAAACGGAGGTTATGACAATGTCCGTGGTGTCCTACTACAGTTACATTGTATATATAAAATTTCATTGAAATCAGACAATATATAAATTTCGACCAATCAGAAGCCAGGAAATAGCGGCCATGTTGACGAATCACGAAACGGAGGTTACGACAATGTCCGTGGTGTCCTACTACAGTTATATATAAAATTTCATTGAAATCGGACAATATATAAATTTCGACCAATCAGAAGCCAGAAAATAGCGGCCATGTTGACGAATCACGAAACGGAGGTTACGACAATGTTGTTGGTGTAATACTACACATATATATTAAATTTCATTGAAATCGGACAATATATAAATTTCGACCAATCAGAAGCCAGGAAATAGCGGCCATGTTGACGAATCATGAAACGGATGTGACGACAATGTTGTTGGTGTAATACTACACATATATATTGAATTTCATTGAAATCGGACAATATATAAATTTCGACCAATCAGAGGCCTCCATTTTCGTTTCGGTGGCAACCAAACTTTACGAAAATGTTACCATGTTATTCAGCATCCCTTAAAACATCCATGTACCAATTTTTACTGAAATCGGAGACTGAATTTTGAAAACCGGAAATTAGCTCTGGCGGCCATCTTGAACTTCCGGTCGCGAAAAAACAACCTGTTTTCACACACCCCGCCCCTAATGAGTATGTGTGTGAAGTTTCGTGAAGATCCGTCCAGTAGTTTTTGAGAAAACGGTCGGAAACCTCCGCGGCGGAAGAAAGTGGAAGAAACAAGAATAATAATAATAATAATAAGAAACCGAGCAAAAACAATTATGTCCCCCCCCACTTCGTTTGGGGGACATAATAAATCTATAAATATAATAAGTTATTAAGCTTGATTTTCACTTAAAGCTTTTCCGAAAATTACGTATATTCGGCCTTTAAAGTCTGCAGAGCAAATATAGCATCAACTTTTGACATATTTCTCTAAAAGCCGAACTGAGCGTCACTTATCATTGAGTATACTAGAATCTATGTCTAAATCAATAAGTCGTTTATTCAAAATTGATGTCCATCATTCCAATTTGTAATATCAATAACTCGATTTATGGAATTCCACAATTCCATTTTGTGATATCAATAAATCGATTAATGGATATCCATAATTAAAATTATTGATTTCCATAAAACGAATTATTGATTTCCATAATTCGAATTATTGATTTCCATAATTCCAATTTGTAATATCAGTAAATCGATAAATGGATATCCATAATTCGAATTATTGATTTCCATAATTCCAATTTGTAATATCAATAAATGGATTTATGGATATCCATAATTCGAATTATTGATTTCCATAAATCGAATTATTGATTTCCATAATTCCAATTTGTAATATCAGTAAATCGATAAATGGATATCCATAATTCGAATTATTGATTTCCATAATTCCAATTTGTAATATCAATAAATCGATTTATGGATATCTATAATTCGAATTATTGATTTCCATAACTCGAATTATTGATTTCCATAAATCGAATTATTGATTTCCATAAATCGAATGATTGATTTCCATAATTCCAATTTGTAATATCAATAATTCGATTAATGGATATCCATAATTCGAATTATTGATTTCCATAATCCCAATTTGTAATATCAATAAATCGATTTATGGAAATCAATAAATCGATTTATGGAAATCAATAATTCGAATTATGGATATCCATAAATCCATTTATTGATTTCCATAATTCCAATTTGTAATATCAATAAATCGATTTATGGATATCCATAATTGGAATTATTGATTTCCATAATTCGAATTATTGATTTTCATAATTCCAATTTGTAATATCAATAAATCAATTTATGGAATTCCATAATTCGAATTATTGATTTCCTTAATTCCAATTCGTAAAATCAATAAATCGATTAATGGATATCCATAATTCCAGTTTTGGAGATGCAGATTTCTGACGTCAAGAAATCAAATTATTGATATTGGAACAAAGTCGAAGCATGTGTAATATAATTAAATCTGTAATTCGAAGATTCAAAAACCCGAGTTCAAAACAAAACTCCAGACGCCGCTATTTTGTCACGTGGTACAAACATGATAACACTGTGTTGTGTTATTTTTCAACCTGGACGATGTAAACACCGTTTGTTTCACATTAATGGGAACGACGGGACTCGTACAAAAATTCTTATTGAACTCTGGGCATATAAAACGATCAACTCGATTGATGGAAATTAGAAATTGTCTTTTGTAATGTAACAGGAGAGGAAAAAATGCACGGCCAGGTCAAGATCCGCTACAGTAATATCACGGACTTAGATTATCTAAGTCCGTGGTAATATCAATTAATCGATTCATGGATATCCATAATTCGAATTTTTGATTTCCATAAAACGAATTATTGATTTCCACAATTTTAATTTGTAATATCAATAAATTGATTAATGGATATCCATAACTCGAATTATTGATTTCCATAAAACGAATTATTGATTTCCATAATTTGAATTATTGATTTCCATAATTCCAATTTGTAATATCAGTAAATCGATAAATGGATATCCATAATTCGAATTATTGATTTCCATAATTCCAATTTGTAATATCAATAAATCAATTAATGGATATCCATAATTCGAATTATTGATTTCCATATTCGAATTATTGATTTCCATATTCGAATTATTGATTTCCATAATTCGAATTATTGATTTCAATAAATCTAATTTGCAATATCAATTAATGGCTTGATGCATGGTTATCCATAATTCCAATTTTGGAGATGCAGTCTTCTGACTTAAATAAATCAAACTATTGATTTTAGAACAAAGTTGAATCATGTGTAATATAATTAAATCTGTAATTTGAAGATTCAAAACCTTCAAAGTCTTAGAGGAGAACAATCCTTCTATCTCAGCGACCAATTTACAATTTATTTCCATGGGTCCTTTTTGTAAATATTGCAGAAAACTATGGGTCTCACAACGTTAAATTGAAGTATTTCCATAATTTCTACGAGTCCTTTCATAATTGTATGAGTACTGGACTCGGGACTCGCACGTAGATTGATCACTGTATCTTGGAACAGTCATTGATGAATTCATCTAATTTGTGATTAATATTAGTTGTGTAAACAATTGATTTGTACTTGTCAAGCAAAGTTGGAGTTAAATTCATCGTCATAATTATGTGTTGTCACAGACTTAAAGTTAATCTAATCCCTTGGTAATGTATAATATCACATCTGGTCTAGGGCAGTGTGCTTTGTAAAGCATTTCCACCTATGCAGTTTTACCAATATTTAATCTAAATTTTTCTTTAATGTTGGTTGTTTCTGGGACTAGAAATACAGACTGTATCACCATTGAAACAGAATCAAACACTTAAAATCCAATCTATTCACATTTGATTCCTCTGAAAACATACTTCTACATTAGTGCAAGACAGGTCATTCAGATTAATTGATTTTGCATTGCCATTTTGTTTCTTGTCATACAATATATTAATTGAAGTGAAATATTGTTTCTGATAATTAATCTCCAGATCGTGTAAATCACTCCATGAAATAAAATTCGATCAAATTCCATCAAATGAAATCCCTTACGGATATGATATCAGTTAAATTTCTTGGTTTTAATGGCATGAAGATTTTTTTTAACATGAGACCAAGTTTTAAAAGTCTCCAACTGTCCTGTTTATTAAGCTGCAACAAGCAAATTTGGACACATAATACAATTGAGGACAATCAATTTTGCTGAAAGGAGCAAGCATTGAAATGAAGTTAACTTCTTAGAATGATTTTTCAAAAGAAAAGAAATAAAAATGACATGTGAATAAGACAAGCAAAATGTAATTGCATTTACTGATTTAAAAGCAAAAAGTGTAATACACATTATTTTAATGTCTCTCCATACTCATAAATCATAAACATAAGATTTTTTAGCAGTTTTGGGGAATACTTTATCACTCCAGTTGGAGCCAAAGAGTTGCATTGAGTGATAAGCACCTCTGAATGACATAGCTATAATTCAAACTCAACAGAACTAAATGTGAGCTAATACAAAGATGTATTTATCTAAGTTAAAACAATCAAATTAATATTTTTACACATTCCTACATCCTCAATTTCAAAATATCTTACCTGACCCAGGCAAACAAGAGCTACTTCTGGATACATGTATTGTATACCTACCATGAATTATGGATATCCATAAATGAATTATGGAATTCCATAAATGAATTATTGATATCCATAAATGGGGACTTTTTTCCACTTTGGCTTGCCATAGTCCTCCGTGTAGATGTAAGTTGTAGGTATCGAAGGGTGTCCCCCGTGTAGTTGTAAGTTGTAGGTATCGAAGGGTGTCTCTCATGTAGTTGTAAGTTGTAGGTATCGAAGGGTGTCCCCCGTTAAAGAGGCATCACGGTAAAACTATATTTTTTTACGCTTATTTAGAATTATTGTATATATGAATTAATTGTATACTCTTGTGGAAAATTAATGGGCGATTTACGCTGAAATATGTTCTCAAAAATTTTAATTAATAATTAAAAAAGGGAATCAACGATTTGGACATGTAAATTTTTTGCATCACATATGATAACGCATGCGCATAACATGCTACATCGGTAAACAAAAAATGACGATCCGCGTGACCTACATGTATATATATAGCTACCAAGCGAAAAGTGGCCGAATGGTCAAACTTTAACGTAAGGATTATATTACGGAAGCATAATGAGGGATGGGAAGTATTCAAGGGAGAGACTAACAGCCCAATTGTTTGCATGTTACAGTTTTCTTCTGGATAGCCGGTCACACAGTATTGATTTGGTTTTGGGGCCTCCCAAGGGATAACTCTTTCATTCCTCTGTTACATGAAATGCGTGTGTAAAACTTGAAAGCGTGTATTGTAATATTCCCTTTATAATATTCCAGTAAAACGGCATTATTGAATTATATTGCTGAAGAGAAAGACCTTTTCACATACAAGAAAAACCGTATGGGGGGTTACGTTGTAAAACGCCGGTATATGGCGATTGAGTTTAATTATACAGATTCAATTTGGACAAAATAAATAAATTTATGTCATCATGTGCGGATGAAAAAATGCAGTCATACCTTATCTATAAAATACGGATTGTACAAATATTATCGGGTTTGGACTCCGGTAATAAATTTGATAGAATCAAAATATATGCATTATATAAGTGAAGTCATTAATTCATAAAAAAAAAAAAAATCATACATATGTATGTCCCATGTCTGCAGTTGTGTTGGAAATGTTAACGAACCTTTAAATTTACATAAAAAAGTAAAATGAATCATAACATATATAACTGGATTAAGTATTGGACAATTATCTTCTCGTCAAGTTCCAAATTTGATATATATATTATATATGTATTCTACATGTTTAGTGCGTGGTGCGTCATATGAGTGCACGGACTTCCGTGATACATATATAATTGTAAGTGTTAAAGTATGTTGACGCTGAAAGTTGTATAGATCTTGGATGAATATATAGATAGTCTGAAAAAAAATCTTCAAGACATCGAGTTGTATTAAAATAATCGGAATCATTTCATTTTATTTTTGTACTTTTCAATGCATGCACACCTTTTATGAAATGGTTCCAAATGAGGATTCATGAAAATAACTTTTTACAGAAATTAAGGTTTGCCCTATGTTTGTCATCGTCGGTCACCCACATGACACTGTTAAACGTAAATGTGATTCAATAAATTTATACACGGACTTTGTGTCTGGTTCATCATCGGACGTACATGTATATATACAGTACGCGTCCCCTCTTGGGCCCCTTCGTCAAATTGACCGAGAACGCTAGCTAGCTGTCACCTGACGCATGATCAGCGCTATTTGTATCGGGCTTTCCCGAGGAATGCAATTTTGCAAGTGGCTAATAAACACATTTGGAGTGGACTTTGAATTTTGAAATAACAGGGAAATGTATCTGGTAGTGCAAACAGCATGTACATTCAAGAAATTCATTGTAGACTTCCCCGGGATGCCCCTTTAATCCATTTAAATATGTTATGATTCATTTTACTTTTTTTATGTAAATTTATAATTAAAGGTTCGTTAACATTTTCAACACAACTGCAGACATGGGACATACATGTATATGTTTTTTTTTATGAATTAATGACTTCACTTATATAATGCATATATTTTGATTCATATCAAATTTAATACCGGGTCCAAACCCGATAATATTTGTACAATCCGTATTTTATAGATTAGGTATAACAAGAACTTTTTATCCGCACATGATGACATAAATTTATTCATTTTGTCCAAATTGAATCTGTATACATTAAACTCAATCGCCCGGGATACCGGCGTTTTATAACGTAACCCCCCCCCCCCCCATACGCTATTTCTTGTATGTGAAAAGGTCTTTCTTCAGCAATATAATTCAATAATGCCGTTTTACTGGAATATTATAAAGGGAATATTACAATACACGCTTTCAAGTTTTACACACGCATTTCATGTAACAGAGGAATGAAAGAGTTATCCCTTGGGAAGCCCCAAAACCAAATCAAAACTGTGTCACCGGCTATCCAGAAGAAAACTGTTACAATGCAAACAATTGGGCTGTTAGTCTCTCCCTTGAATATTTCCCATCCCTCATTATGCTTCCGTAATATAATCCTTACGTTAAAATTTGACCATTCGGCCACTTTTCGCCTGGTAGTTACATGTAGGTCACGCGCGCGCGGATCGCCATTTTTTGTTTACCGATTTAGCTTGTTATGCGCATGCGTATGCGTTATTATATGTGATGCAAAAAAATTTGCATGTCCAAATCGTTGATCAACGAATAGTGATTCCCTTTTTTAATTATTAATTAAAATTTTTGAGAACATATTTCAGCGTAAATCGCCCATTAATTTTCCACAAGAGTAAACATTTAATTCATATATACAATAACTCTAAATAAGCATAAAAAAATATAGTTTTACCGTGATGCCTCTTTAAGTATTGGACAATTATCTTCTCGACAAGTTCCAAATTTGATATATATATTATACATGTATTCTACATGTTTAGTGCACGGACTTCCGTGATACATATATAATTGTAAGTGTTAAAGTATGCTGACGCTGAAAGTTGGATAGATTTTAGATGAATATATACAAAGTCTGAAAAATAATCTTCAAGACATCGAGTTGTATAAAAAAATCGGAATCATTTCATTTTATTTTTGCACTTTTCAATGCATGCACACCTTTTGTGAAATGGTTCTAAATGAGGTTTCGTGAAGATAACTTTTTACAGAAATTAAGGTTTGCCCTATGGTTGTCATCGTCGGAAACCCACATGACACTGTTAAACGTACAATGTAAGATAGTGCAGTGTCGTATTGGTTTCTGACAATGCATGGCTAACGGTCTCAGTCAGGTACTGATGTCGATAAATGATGCAGAGTTGCCGACATAAATTTCTTCATATGAATATCGTATGTAATTAACGTCTGATTATTTATGTGAATATGATTCAATAAATTGATACACGGACTTTGTGTCTGGTTCATCATCGGACCTATACATTACGCGTCCCCTCCCGTTGGGCCCTTCGTCGACATGCGACAAAATAGTCACGTGATTGACGCGTGATCATCGCTATTTTTATCGGGCTTTCCCGAGAAATGCAATTTTGCAAGTGGCTAATAAACACATTTTGAGAGGACTTTGAATATTGAAATAACAGGAAAATACATCTGGTAGTGCAGACAGCATGTTCATTCAATAAATTCATTGTAGACTTCCCCGGGATGCCCCTTTAACATATTCATGTGAAAAAACGATGTAAAAAAAAAATTGAACATTTAATTTGTCAAAATGCATGCGATATATAAATATATCAGGGAGCTATAGATGTCCCTGATATATAGGCCTATGGCAAAAGAAGTACAGTACGTGCCCGAATATAGTCCGCAGTGGTACAATGTACATTATATGTCAAAAGCAGACGCCTGTACATGTCCATCCGTGTATGGCGCTCCCTAGTGTTGAACTTCAAGTATAAAGTTATTCGATAATTATAGGACACCAGAGACGTATAAACGCTTTATACGTCTCTGAGGACACTAACGTTACTGTAATAATATTCTTATCTAATCTAAGTCCGTGTTACAACTAAAACAATCGTGATAACGGGTTATTTGTTCACCGGACAGATCCCTCACTTACGGAAATTACCGACATTTATCGAATGTAAAAATCCCATGATTCAACATTACATCATCTCGTTTCTCGGAATCCGATGCAGGCCAAAGGCAACATGGTAGCTAGGCTACTGTATGCAGAAGAAGAATTCGAAAAATTAGATTCCGGTAAAGCCTGGTTTGTGATAATAAAACAACACTGCATTTAATATGACTTAAAACTGATTAGACAATATCAATCGAAAATAGTTTAGTAACGAATGCGAAAGTGAAAGTAGGATATTTACCAGGAAGTGTAATCATTCTGACTACCTTGTCACGTTTTGATATAATATTTGGGGACCACACGTCACAATTACAGATTTGCACGAGAGAAAAGGTTCACAAAATATTCGTACAGGTACGTTACATTTCAGATAAATGGCTTTGATATCGTTTTCAGTGCGTTTGTCAAACACCAGTCAAAATTTATGGTCTCCATCTACAAATGTAGGTCTGATTGAGCTTTTTTAATACCTCGATACCCCCAATTTTTATAAGGTTTAAGAATGTGTATAAACAGCGGATAAAAGTGTTTGTATTATTTACTTGTGTGCATGCCTTTATTATATAGTGAAATTGGAAGGATTTATGCCATATATCGCTCAAAATCCCGAAACCGAGCCCCTGTGGTTTTAACCTTGTTCGAAAGGAAGCTTAGGTGCACATGGATGTTTTTGGAAATATGCTTATTAGAATGCCATGCTATGTTTGGAAATCAGCAGTTAAACACTCGCTTGATGTCATATTGCCGTGACATATGGCATATACACTGTAGGCTCGCAGCACTTAAGGTACATGACCACACTTCTGACATAAAATCTCAGTTCAGATTTATTTTACCTCTAAACCCAGGGCTTTTTTCGAAGCGACTACGGTAACCACACCTGGCTGTATAAGCCCATGCCAGGGCTACTGAGACAACACTCTCAGTGAATCCTATTGTAAGACCGTCATGCTTGACCGCAGACACCTTAGTTAAGTTCTTGGCTAAACAGCTAAACTGGCTAAACAGCTTATACAGCCAGGTGTGGTTACCGTAGTCGCTTCGAAAAAAGCCCTGGCTTCCAAACAGGTTTTGCTGCTGAGGTACTACATTGGGTATTTAACGAAACTGAAACACATTGTTATGTAAGATTCCATTGAAAATGTATACTGTACCTGCATTGGAACCCAGGTTACCTTGCACTTTACAATCCAAGGACATACTATCTGTGTATTTCACCTATACATTGCCAAATATTAGCAAATCCAATGGCAAAATTTATTTCCTTTCAAAAAAATCCAGAGCCATTTGTGGAACTAGCATCATGATAAAAATAAAACAAGTTGATTATCCATTTGTCTGAAAGGTACTGCTATCAATATTTTACCTGAGTATTGATTATGAATACCAAAAGATCATTGACGCTTTTACCTACCCCCTCAAGTGGTCTGTTGTTACATAGGGTAGGTGAGTTTGCAACACTGAAAGTCAAAATCTAAAATGTTTTTTTTGGAATTCAAGCATTGGAGTACCTTTCTAAATGTCATATGGTTATTCATAGAAAGGTATATTTTGTACCTGTTACCTGTTTTGAGATAGATTTTTTTGAAATTTCTACTTATTCTCTCTGTAAACAAACCAACAATTTGGTTTATTAGGAAGGGTTGGTAGATAGGCATTTGTGAATACAAGAGTGTTCCATTTTCAAAAGAAACACAGGTAAAACCATAGCTACTCTCGTAAACACCCTGGTGTTTGTACACACCATTTCAATACAAAATAATATTTACTGAAAGTCTGGTCATGAACCTTAATTGCTCTTTGGGAAGGTGAGATAAAGCAGGAAAGTGAAATCAAATTAATACTGAGCACTATATCATATATAAGTTTTAGTATTCTGTATTCATATCTTAAGCATAATATAATTAAGTGTTTGGACAGTAATGCAGATGGTGAAATGCACAGCAGCCAGAAAAGTCATTGATTTTGTTTGCCCAGTATATATATTACAGCCGATATATAAGGCTGTTTCTCCCAGTCAAAATTTGTATTATTTTCCCAAAATAAAGCAAAATTCAAGTATATTTTTCCAATTTATCTGAAAAACCCGCTTCATTTTCCCAATTCAATAAGGCACAGGCTGATATTAATTCTAGGTAGAAGAAACGTTGATAGTGTGTGTATAGACAGGAAAAAGCAATGTCTTTATCACTGCAGCAAGCATTACAAGTTGGTCACCCAATGTTGTACATATTTGCCATAATTAGCGCCTTATAGGAAGGCACCCCTTTGGAACCAATATTTTAGGTGCCCTAGGCGCTAATTAAGGCAAATTTTGACTGGGAGAAACAGTGAATTGGGCATCCTCCCACTATTTATATATTCCCTTTACTAATATACATAACTTTTTGGGGAAAAATAAAATATATACGTTTTGGGGGAAAATAAAATGGTATCTTAATGTACAAGTATCAAGGCACACAGATGGAGTCACTGCAGTCAGGCATTGGCCTTATGTACTGTATGTTACTTATTGTTACTTAATATAAAAATAGTGAAAAATGGTTACTTAATAAAATCCTCTATAATGAGTAAAATTTGATAGGGGTCAATCCAGGCCTTTTTTCTATTGTTTATGGGTAGTTTCCCCTCAGAGATTTTGTTCTTTTTCCCCTCAGAATTGTGTTAAATTTACTGAAATATTGTATTTTCCTTCATTTTTTATGTCAATATCTACCCAAATCCTTCAGATTTGTTTTTTTCTGATTATCCTTTGCTGTTTTCAGTTGAAAAATATGCTTTAAAGTTTTAAAAAGTGTAACTTTGTGATTATTAAAAATTCCCCTTTGAAGAGCTTTTTTCCCCCTTAAAGTAAAAAAGGGTAGTTTCCCCTTAATCCTAGATTAACCCCTGGCTGAAATATAATCCCCCATGGCAAAAATTCATTAATCTTTACATGTGCACACTGAGGTTGAAACTGCATTTCAATTAGTTTCATACTAGCCTTTGTTTGGATGGAAACTATATAATGTGCTACAAGATACTATATAGCCTTTACGTAAAAAATATTTAGTTTCATAATAAAAGAAATTAAAGAATTTCTAAATATTTCTTGCAAATTAAACAACACATTTTAAAGCTTTTAACAAAAACCGAAATAATTAGGTATATTTGGGTACTGTGTATTGTCAGGTCTTAATTATACATATATTTGATAACTTACACTTATCTACATACAACTATATATCTATATGATAAAAAATTTATTGTTTCAAATCAGCCATCTGTTAATTGTTTATATAAATACTTTATTATAGTGAGTCATGGGATAAACATATTAATATGTTGGTCGTGTATTTTTATCAGCTTATATTGAACAGTGCATCATGCTGTTTACTTTCAGATAAGCAGTATTGACATAGACTGATGTTAAAGGTCAAAGTTCATTTATAAATAAGTAACCTGTGTCTAGGAGCGATGGGGGATGACCAGAAGTTTTTCCAACGACTGAAAAAACAAGGAGTAGATGGAAAGCTGGCAACAGTCATTTTATCCAGCAGTAAGTGACTCTTTCGCTATGATTTATGCATGTATAATGTAGGACTTTTGTTGCATTTGTGTAATATAGCTATATATATCACCTCACTCACTGTGTTTATAGATCTATGTATAATTACAGGTATATATATATAGTTCTATTAACTTCTTTCATTGCAATAATATGTCTTGATTATATTGTATGGTACAGAATATATCATATATTGTAGCATTAATTATATATACAGTCAAACCTCGATGATTCGAACTTCGTTGATTCGAAGTTCTCGCTGTATCGAACTTTTTGCTTGGTCCCGAATTTTCTCACTATATAACACTACTAAAGAACCTATGTATTATTCAAATTTTTATAAATCGAAGTTTTCGATGTATCGAACTTTTTTCATTGCCCGTTAGCTATTTAATTATAGGTAATTGACATCTCATGATTCGAACAAAAAAAATACCTGTACTGACCATTGGACAGGTGTTTGTCGTGACCCCCGCGGCAAGATTTCACACCTCTCCCACAAAAGCCCCGACTGACAATAGGGGTAACGATAGCGTGTGTTGTCTATTCCTGACCATAGGATTAATTAATAATCAGACCAAATTTATAGATTAATTGTGTACTTATTAGCTATGACATGTAATCTCTCTGGTATAACATACCAGTAGATCGCCGCCGCCGCCATTGAAATCAGCGGTCGGTGAGTAGATTTTACGGAACAGTGAAACAAGCGGATCGATTTTAAATACAAACAATTAGCGATGTTTTCAGTTTATTATGAAAAAGTGCAAGGGTATTAGTACCTTCATATTGATTTTTCGTTTCGTATGTATCATGGTCGCAGTCGGTATTCCGCATTTTATATGCTCGTATAACGTAAACACAATGTGTCTTCATCGGCTAGCGCTAGCCGTCTTCATCAGGGGGAAAACGTTAACGTAAGTGTGCCTTGTACTTTTCTGTTTTGCTAAAATGTGATATATCTAATCAGAGACGTATATATGGCTTTATACGTCTCTGATCTAATTGTTTTGTAAAAATGATACTTATATAATTAATAAAATGATTTATGAATGAATGAAAAGTATCTTTTATTTTGTTGTCCCCCGCTTCCGGAGGAACGGGGGATATTGATTTGGGTTTGTCCGTCCGTCCGTCCGTCCGTCCGTCCCTCTGTCCGTCTGTCTGTCACACTTCGTTTCCGTGCTCTATCTTTTGAAGGAATAATCCGATTTTCATTAAACTTGGTCAGGATACTTATCATCCAAGTACCTCGGATGAGTTCGATTTTCGTGAAATTCCGCGCATATTTTATGGAGTTATCCCCCTTTTATCACCAAATATAGGCATCATGTACAAAATGCCATAACTCTTATGTTTTTTATTTAATTCACTTTAAATTCTGTAGAATATTATATAAGGTAATGATGTTTAACATATATTACGGGTTTGGATGTCGTATCTCAACTTTCTTTGGAATCCGACAGAGTTTTGTCCCTTTCATTGCCAAATGAAAGCATTATGTACAAAAAATTGCTTTCCGTGCTCTATCTTTTGAAGGAATAATTCGATTTTCATCAAACTTGTTGAGGATACTTATTATTCAAGTATCTCGAATGAGTTCGATTTTCGTGAAATTCCGCGCGTATTTTACGGAGTTATCCCCCTTTTTATCATGAAATATAGGCATCATGTACAAAATGCCAGAACTCTTATGTTTTTTATTTATTTAATCTACTTTAAATTTGGTACAATATCATATCAAGCAATGATGTAACATATATTAAGTGTTTTGATGCAGGTATTTCAACTTTCTGTGGATGAGTGTGTCTTTGTAATGACTTCACACACGATATTATTTGCTCTAATTTCCTCATAACACAGTCAAATGTTTAATGCATAAACGGCTCAGCCAATTTCCATTGCCAAATTTCGCACATGATGTTTCCCCCCAAGTGGCCCTGAAGCGGGGGACATAAATTCCACGAATTAGCTTGTTATGTTTGAAGTAAATCAACTTAACGTTTCAATGCGAGTCTGACAGGTGACTATCGACACTACGATATTGAGGACATGTAACAGCTATATAAGATTTATGCATGGTCATTATCAAAAAAGTCGACCTATTGTCAACCATGAATAATTCGAAGTCCCGCTGTATCGAAGTTTTTCTGCAAGTCCCTTGAACTTCGAAACATCGAAGTTTGACTGTATATAGATTACGTCCCTTCCTTTACATCAGGTGAGCTGAATTCTGTATATAGTCATATATAGGATGTGTACATGTTTTTATACGTATATGCCAGCAAATGATGAGATGTATTAATTATGGTGTGGCGCTGTCTGATCCATCTGTGCTGAGACGAGGGGGACATTATGTTGGTCCGTCGTAAATTTTTATTTGGCTGGAGATCTACTGAGCTCCTACATTTTACAATTGATCTAATCAAACTTTGAAACTTTAAAATGAATTTGTGTTTTCCTGAACTCGGCTAGTCGGTTTGATTCGACTATTTTTGAAAGAGTTAGTGCCCCTTAATGGCCTTATTCATATTTCACAGTCTAAATTAATCTTGCCTGGACTGATGATCGATCCAAAGTTTTAAACTCTTCTCCCAACCTTTGTTTGTTTAAATGTTTTAGGATGATGAAGATTGCATGCTTTCTTAAAGGCCCAATATTTGTAACTTTTGGCAAAACTTGAAGCGAAAATCAAGCCTAATAACTTATTATATTTATAGATTTTGTTAAGATTAACTGATATCAGCATTATTCAAGGTGAATTCTTTTGCGGTTACCGGTACAGCAGCAGTTAAAACATGCTATTTTGTAAACACGCGTCCATTTCGAACCGTCTTCTACCTTCGGTTTGTTGTTGAAGTGGGCCCCACCTGTATTATTTTCAATTCTTTGGATTTTTCTGTCAAGAGTTTCTTATTAGTTACCGCTCAGGTTAACTTCGTTTTAGGCTTATTTTTGCATGGTTATCAACTGGATTTTTGTTCAGATTTTTTTAGAATCATGAAAAATTTCCTGAAGTTACGTATATTGGGCCTTTAATTGTGATATTGCACATGAATAAAATTCCACATGTGATCTTTCCATTATTAGCTCACCTGGCCCGAAGGGCCAAGTGAGCTTATGTGATGGTGCAGCGTCCGTCGTCCGTCTGTCCTGCGTCCGTCAACTTTTTCCTTTAAACGACTTCTTCTAAAATACTGAAAGGCCCAGTGACATGAAATTTGGCTGGTAGATTTCTTGGAAGGAACTGAACAAAGTTTGCGAAAAAAAATCACTTTGACCTAATTTCAAGGTCACAGGGGTCAAAAATGTCGAAACCTTCAAACAACTTCTTCTAAAATACCATCAGGCATAGAGACTTCATATTTGACCAGTAGCTTCCTTGGATGAAGCCAAATAAACTTTGTGAAAAGAAATGACCTTGACATATATTCAAGGTCACAGTGAGGTTAAATCTATTTTAACCTTTAAACGACTTCTCCTGAAATACCAAAAGCCCTGGAAGCATGATATTTGGCCGAAATGTTCCTTGGATGAAGCCCGACAAAGTTTGCGAAAAAAAATGACCTTGACATATGTTCAAGGTCACAAGGGTCAAATCTGTTAAAACCTTCAAACGACTTCTTCTGAAATACCAAAAGCCCTAGAAGCATAATATTTAGCTGAAAGGTTCCTTGGATGAAGCCAGACAGAGTTTGCGAAAAGAAATGACCTTGACTTATATTCAAGGTCATAAGGGTCAAATTTGTTAAAACCTTTAAACGACTTCTCCTGAAACACCAAAAGCCCTAGAAGCATGATATTTGGCTGAAAGGTTCCTTGGATGAAGCCCGACAAAGTTTGCGAAAAGAAATGACCTTGACCTATATTCAAGGTCACAGGGGTCAAATCTGTTTAAACATTTAAACGACTTCTCCTGAAATACCAAAAGCCCTGGAAGCATGATTTTTGGCTGAAAGGTTCCTTGGATGAAGCACGACAAAGTTTGCGAAAAGAAATGACCTCGACCTATATTCAAGGTCACAGGGGTCAAATCTGTTAAAACCTTTAAACGCCTTCTTCTGAAATACCAAAAGCCCTGGAAGCATGATATTTGGCTGAAAGGTTCCTTGGATGAAGCCCAACAAAGTTTGCGAAAAGAAATGACCTTGACCTATATTCAAGGTCACAGGGGTCAAATCTGTTAAAACCTTCAAACGACTTCTTCTGAAACACCAAAAGCCCTAGAAGCATGATATTTGGCTGAAAGGTTCCTTGGATGAAGCCCAACAAAGTTTGCGAAAAGAAATGACCTTGACCTATATTCAAGGTCACAGGGGTCAAATCTGTTAAAACCTTTAAACGCCTTCTTCTGAAATACCAAAAGCCCTAGAAGCATGATATTTGGCTGAAATGTTTCTTGGATGAAGCCCAACAAAGTTTGCGAAAAGAAATGACCTTGACCTATATTCAAGGTCACAGGGGTCAAATCTGTTAAAACCTTCAAACGACTTCTTCTGAAATACCAAAAGCCCTAGAAGCATGATATTTGGCTGAAAGGTTCCTTAGATGACGCCCGACAAAATCTACGAAAAGAAATGACCTTGACCTATATTCAAGGTCACAGGGGTCAAATCTGTTAAAACCTTCAAACGACTTCTTCTGAAATTCCAAAAGCCCTGGAAGCATGATATTTGGCTGAAAGGTTCCTTGGATGAAGCCCGACAAAGTTTGCGAAAGAAATGACCTTGACCTATATTCAAGGTCACAGGGGTCAAATCTGTTTAAACCTTTAAACGACTTCTCCTGAAATACCAAAAGCCCTGGAAGCATGATATTTGGCTGAAAGGTTCCTTGGATGAAGCCCGACAAAGTTTGCGAAAAGAAATGACCTTGACCTATATTCAAGGTCACAGGGGTCAAATCTGTTTAAACCTTTTAACGACTTCTTCTGAAATACCAAAAGCCCTGGAAGCATGATATTTGGCTGAAAGGTTCCTTGGATAAAGCCCAACAAAGTTTGCGAAAAGAAATGACCTTGACCTATATTCAAGGTCACAGGGGTCAAATCTGTTAAAACCTTTAAACGACTTCTTCTGAAACACCAAAAACCCTAGAAGCATGATATTTGACTGAAATGTTTCTTGGATAAAGCCCAACAAAGTTTGCGAAAAGAAATGACCTTGACCTATATTCAAGGTCACAGGGGTCAAATCTGTTAAAACCTTCAAACGACTTCTTCTGAAATTCCAAAAGCCCTGGAAGCATGATATTTGGCTGAAAGGTTCCTTGGATGAAGCCCGACAAAGTTTGCGAAAAGAAATGACCTTGACCTATATTCAAAGTCACAGGGATCAAATCTGTTAAAACCTTTAAACGACTTCTTCTGAAACACCAAAAGCCCTAGAAGCATGATATTTGGCTGAAAGGTTCCTTGGATGAGGCCCAACAAAGTTTGCGAAAAGAAATGACCTCGACCTATATTCAAGGTCACAGGGGTCAAATCTGTTAAAACCTTTAAACGCCTTCTTCTGAAATACCAAAAGCCCTAGAAGCATGATATTTGGCTGAAAGGTTCCTTGGATGACGCCCGACAAAGTCTACGAAAAGAAATGACCTTGACTTATATTCAAGGTCATAGGAGTCAAATATGTTAAAACCTTCAAACGACTTCTTCTGAAATACCAAAAGCCCTAGAAGCATGATATTTGGCTGAAAGGTTCCTTGGATGAAGCCCGACAAAGTTTGTGAAAAGAAATGACCTTGACCTATATTCAAAGTCACAGAGGTCAAATCTGTTAAAACATTCAAACGACTTCTTCTGAAGTACCAAAATACCTAGAAGCATGACATTTGGCTGAAAGGTTTCTTGGATGAAGCCTGACAAAGTTTGCGAAAAGAAATGACCTTGATCTTGATTTGCCTAGAGACATGATATTTGGCTGGTAGCGTCCTGGGATGAAGCCAAACAAAATTTGAAAATGAAAATGATGTTGTCTTATAAGGTCACAGAGGTAAAATATGTTTAAATCTTAAGATGTTCTTCTAAATGTCTTACATTAAAAGATTTTAAGGGACTTTAGGGTTACACTATAATATAAGTCGGAGATTGATACCAGGTGAGCGATGCAGGCCCATTGGGCCTCTTGTACTTATAGTTTGCATTCTGATATTTAAAATTGCATTTTCACTTTGGCATAATGGGATGGTCGTATTAATTGTTCAAGCCCCATGGCACTCTTGTTCTAAGCTTACTCAGTATGTATTGATATGCATTATGAGGCCAAATAAAAATGTAGCTCTATAGCTGTGTTTCCCGTTTCTTGATTGACCATGACCATAATTTTTTCATGCCGACCCTAATATATTTTACTGTATCAGTTTTCACAGGTATGGTTATAATATGTATCTATTATCCATTTTATTGTACTTATTAACATGCTATACATTTTCACCTTTGGCTCATGGTCAATGTCAAGAGTTTTATTTGAAGATAGCTGCAGCTAACATTATAAGTAGCAATAGAATTGTGGCAAATTGTTTAGAGTTGGGATCTGAAGATTATAGCGTATCCATGTATATGCAGTTTAGGGGGGGGGGGGGTTAAAGTCTGTGACGTGACATCACTGTTTGTGTATCCGGCTGATGCTGACCACTGATTATTATAGCGTATCCATGTATATGCAGTTTAGGCGGGGGGGGGGGGGGGGGGGGTTTAAAGTCTGTGAAATCACTGTTTGTGTGTTCGGCTGATGCTGACCACTGAGCTGCAGTTTAATTCGCAGGATTTATGAAATTATGACTTAGATTTACAAGTCAGGACAGATAATAAGGTAGTTCATTTAGGGAGTAGAAGGAGAAAGAGCTGGATTGGAGGTTTATAGTTTGGGGAAAACTAATTGAAATGCATACATAAAGATATTAGTAAGAAGTTGTGAGATTGAGTTTTATAACAGAGTCGTTTATTCAACAATTTTATTGAAATAACTCATTAAATTTAAAATGAACTGGTTATTCAATAAATATTTAAGTGGATCGATAACAAACAATTCACTTCAATGCATCTTTTTGGTCTTCTTAACACAGAAACTACCCTAGATATAAATCACAGTTACCTCAGGTACATGAATGAAAATTTCATTGATAATAATAACATATTTCTAATATTCCAGTTTGTTTGAGGTAAAATCACAGTGTATACAGGTTATATATGTATATTAATCTTCACCAGCCCAAAAAAAATGTAAACTCTCAAAAATGATTTGAAATGTTTTGTTTTTTCTACCTATACCTACCTACCCTATTTTTCTTGGAGCTGAAACAGGAAACACACAAATTTTATCATTTAGGCCATATTTCATATTATGAAACTTTTTGTTTTAGTTGATGGGTTTTTTTTTTAAAGAAAATTATAAACTATGTTTTAACAGAACAATTTACCAGTGAAGAACTAGAAGATTGGGCCATCACTGCTCTTGTATCAATCAAACCCAATGAGGCTGTCAAAATCATCAAAGAGCTACATTTCAACCAGAGTGAAGATAAAAGGGTGAAGAAAAGTGCAATCCTTTGTTCACGGATCAATAGTCTCAAGGAATCACACAAGGAGGCTTGTCAACAAAGTGGTCATGGCAAGGTAAGGGTCACACCAAGTCAAAATTCACAAAAGGTCAAGTTCAATTTGATTTGTTGGAGGTCAAGGTCAGGTTTACTGTTGGAGGTCAAGGTTAGGTTTTCTGTTGGAGGTCAAGGTTAGGTTTTCTGTTGGAGGTCAAGATAATGGTTTACAGCTGGAAGTCAAGGTAATGATTTACTGTTGGAGGTCAAAGTTAGGTTTACTGTTAGAGGTCAAGGTAAGATTTACTGTTGGAGGTCAAGGTAAGGTTTACTGTTGGAGGTCAAGGTTAGGTTTTCTGTTGGAGGTTAAGTTTCGGTTTACTATTAGGGGTCAAGTTAATGGTTTACTATTGGAGGTCAAGGTAAGGTTTTCTGTTGGAGGTCAAGGTAATGGTTAACAGCTGGTTAAGTCAAGGCAATGGTTTACAGCTGGAAGTCAAGGCAATGGTTTACTATTGGAGGTCAAGGTAAGGTTTACTGTTTGAGGTCAAGATAAGGTTTACTGCTAGAAGTCAAAGTTATGGTTTACAGTTGGAGGTCAAGGTAAAGTTTATTGTTGGAGGTCAAGGTAAAGTTTATTGTTGGAGGTCAAGGTAAAGTTTACTGTTTGAGGTCAAGGTAAGGTTTACTGTTGGAGGTCAAGGTAATGGTTAAAATTGTTCAGCAAGGGGTTGTGGTGAAGATTTACACCTGGCCGTAACGTTTACAGTTCTAGGTCAGAGTAATGTTTACAGCTAGGGGTCATGGTGAAGATTTACACCTGGCCGTAATGTTTACAGTCCTTAGTCAGGGTAATGTTTACAGCTAGGGGTCAAGGATATGGTATAAGGCTAGATGTCAAAGTTAAAGATGAAAATCTAGATTTAATGCTACATTGTAGAGGTCTTTGTAGCTATTGGATGATAATGATTTATAAACATCATTATACGCAAGTGTGATTGTGATTGATTTCACAAAGAAGTTATGTCATATCTCTCGACACATGGTAGGTCTGTTAAAAGTCGACAGGTTGTTGATAGCCAATATTCTGTGACTTTGGAGAACACACTTTTGCTGGGTTTTAAACAATTTTAATCCCTGTAAATTCTGGTTATAATAAGTTTTAAGATATTTGCAAGGGTTTATCATCTAGTTAGTAAGTTAGTTACGAGTTTAACGCCGATACACGCACCGAATAACATCGGTGTAATGACCGGCGTTGGATTATCATCACTCCTACCCAACATTTTTAGGTCACCCTGAGTCCCTCACTAATGCATATGATTGCCCAATATAGATCTCGATCCCACAACCTATTGGTTACTGATCGAAGACAGAAAGACTCCTGAACTTTTAATTATGTCCCTCAAACAAAGTTGGGGACATCTTGTGTTTGCTCCACTTTTTATTAACTCACCTGGTCCGAAGGACCGGGGTGAGCGTATGCAATACCGTGGCGTCCGCCTTCCGTCAACAATTTCTTTAAACGACTTCTTCTCCATAAACACTAATAGGAAATCAACATAATTTGGCAGGAAGCATCCTTGGGTGCCCAGGATTCAAAATTGTACTCATGGTGGGACTGACCCACTAGGGGGCTGAGGGGCGGGGCCAAAAAGGGTTATTTAGCTATATTGGTTCAAGCGACTTCTTCTCTATAACCACTGGTTAGAAATGAACCTTATTTGGCAGAAAGTATCCCTAGGTGCTCAGGATTCAAAATTGTACTTATGATGGGACTGACCCCCTAGGGGGCTGAGGGGTGGGGCCATAAAAAAATATTTACCTATATTGATATTAGCGACTTCTTCTTCATAACCACTGATTGGAAATCAACCTTATTTGACAGGAAGCATGCTTAGGTGCCCAGCGGATTCAAAATTGTACTCATGGTGGGACTGACCCCCTAAGGGCTTAGGGGTGGGGGCCATAAAAAATTATTTACCTATATTGATATAAACAACTTCTTCTTCATAACCACTGATTGGTAATCAACCTTATTTGGCAGGAAGCATGCTTAGGTGCCCAGGATTCAAAATTGTACAAATGATGGGATTGATCCCCTAGGGGGCTGAGGGGTGGGGCCAAAAAGGGTTATTTAGCTATTTAAGGAATAACCAAAATATTTTTTAGGGTTATACGGTATATACCGAAAAAAACTGTGTGCACTTTGCATAAATCCGCGAAGCGGTTTATGCAAAAAGGTGCACAGTTTTTTCGGTATATACCGTTTAATCCTCAAAAACATTGTGGTTATTACTTATAATTTCATTTCAAAAGATACATATATAAGACATATAAGTCTTATACACTAATTTCGTTTTAATTATAACAAAAATCGAATGGTTTTGCAAAAAACACAACCATGTGCATAAATTTCACCACAAAACAACTTCAACCAATCAGAAATTTGATTACAAAATACTGCGCCAAACATGGCGGTATATGACGTCATCACTTTTTGCGTTGTCTGATTTTTGAGGTTATACAATATAACCTGAAAAAGTTAAACATTGCGGGAATAGGCAAAATTAAATTATATTAGTTTAAGCGACTAAACTTCTCCATAACCATTGATTGGAAATGAGCCTTATTTGGCAGGAAGCATCCCTAGGTGATCAGGATTCAAAATTGTACTCATGGTGGGACTGACCCCCTAGGGGGCTGAGGGGCGGGTCAAAAAGGGGTTATTTAGCTATATTGGTTTAAGCAACTTCTTCTCCGGTCCATAACCACTGATTGGAAATCAACCTCATTTGGCAGGAACCATCCCCAGGTGCTCAGGATTCAAAATGGTACTCATGATGGGACTGACTCCCTAGGGAGCTGGGGGGTGGGGTCAAAAATGGTTATTTAGCTATTTAAGGAATAACCACAATATTTTTTAGGGTTATACGGTATATACCGAAAAAACTGTGTACACTTTGCATAAATCCGCGAAGCGGTTTATGCAAAAAAGTGCACACAGTTTTTTCGGTTTATACCGTATAACCCTCAAAAATATTGTGGTTATTCCGTATAATTTCATTTCCAAAGATACATATATATAAGACATAAGTCTTTTACAATGATTTCGTATCAATTATAACAAAAATTGAATGGATTTGCAAAATACACAACCATGTACATAAATTTCACCACAAAACAACTTCAACCAATCAGAATTTTGATTACAAAATACCGCGCGAAACATGGCGGTATATGACGTCATCACTTTTTGCGTTGTCTGATTTTTAAGGTTATATAATATAACCTGAAAAAGTTTAACATTGCGGGAATAGGAAAATTAAATTATATTGGTTTAAAAGACTTCTTTTCCATAACCATTGATTGGAAATGAGCCTTATTTGGCAGGAAGCATCCCTAGGTGCTCAAGATTCAAAATTGTACTAATGGTGGGACTGACCCCCTAGGGGGCTGAGGGGCGAGCCAAAAAGAAAAATTTTTATCATGATTACCTAGATACCAATGTACCCAGGTGAGCGATACAGGCCCTCTGGGCCTCATGTTATTATCTTTTTACTTATTTCTTTAGGAGTCTAAATTCCCCCCGGGGAGGTTTCTGTCAACTTTTTCAAAAACAGTGCTACAGAATTTGATAAAACTTTATATGATTTTCTCTGACTGCGGTGTGAATTCATTTTTAATTTTCTTTTTCGACATCCAATATGGCCACTACAGTTTTCACATTTTATTGAAATATTTACAGAGAGGACTATATTTTGCCCTATCTAAGTGTCTAGACTTGCTGGTGTCAAAAGTATCTACATCGAGTATTGTCAACCTGGCGTGTTTTTTTGCGTTCAGAGATTGACTTTTTGTTACAAGAATATCTAACAGTATCTTCAGTAATGTGAAATATATTTCACTCGTATGGCTATTATTTTGATATTTTTCACACATGCTGCGCACTCAAAATATTAGCCCCACTCGTAAAATATATTTCGTTTTACTGAAGACAATGTTATAGATATCCTCTATTTATGATGCGTACTTGATGATTTTTTTGTACTTTAGTACTGTAAATTGAAATCTGGGGGTTTGGGGGATAACTGTAGTGGTCCCTAGTTACAATAAGCACTTAATTGTTTCTTTTTTCATATCATTCAGCAGTTTTGACTTTATTTCTTCCTCAAGACTCATTTTAATGATCGGGGAGGTGGTTCAGCCGGAGGACGTGGCTCAGAAAGAGGTGGCCGGGCCGGAGGACGTGGCTCAGAAAGAGGTGGCCCAGCCAGAGGAGGTGGCTCCGAAAGAGGTGGCCCAGCCAGAGGACGTGGCCCAGAAAGAGGTTGCTCAGCCAGAGGACGTGGCCCAGAAAGAGGTGGATACAGTCGTGGACCTCAGGTCTATCCACCCCCTCATGGACCCTTACAGCCACCCCCTTCCCTTTTCGATTTACGCCCTCCCCTATTTCAACCACCCCAACATAGACCTCTACTCCACACACCTCCCCAGCAACCTCTCCGGGCCTATGGTGGATCATCTACACAGCTCAATGATGGACTCCTTCCTAACCCGCATGGTAAATTTAATGACTTTACAACCATATTCCAAACAAGAGCTATATTAATGTTTAATAAATAAATTTATCCCGCTGACGGCAAAAATCTCACTATCCCATTGGTTAAAACAACGTCACATGACATCCTGGACTATCCCGTATCGGGTTACTAAAATTCTGTATCAGTCAGTAAATTCTGTATCGCGTCAGCAACGGGTTATTGTTCCTGAAAGAACTCTTCAATCAATAACAATCATGGCTACTCATAAACACTTCGGCCACTTCACGGAAGATGAATTGGCCCAGAAATGCTAGAAAGTAAATTATAACAAAACTTTGAGAAGCAACGAGAAAGCAGCCAGACTATTGAAAGCTTATTTTACATTTGAAATGTTTGATGAGGTAGGTGGGAATGTTAGGGCATTTCTATGTTGATGCCCATAGGAAAGCAGTTCAAAATTTAAGTCCAGCTCATGTTTTTTTCTAATCAAACAAGGAGTATAAGCCTCCAGCAGGATAAATTTGTTACACAGTTTGTTAGTGACCTGATACGGAAAAATATTGGGTCTAAGAAAAACATGTTTCAGGTTCGGTTTCGCCGCACCTGATACAATTTTTCTTAGACCCGATATTTTAACGAATTAACAAAAAACAAAATTCATTAATGTACATTTCATTATTTTGCTCATTTTGCAGAAAGAAAGAAACCTCAAAACATTCAGGCGAATGCAGAGTTCCTGAATAATAACCTGGGTCGCCTGAAGAACCTATCAGAAAATGCTCAAGGAATCCAAGACTTTTCCAGTCCTATTGAGTCCTTTCAGTCCCCAAATTATGATGGAAAAGCAAAAAAATCAAGGTCAGGCAGGAAAAACAGAGGGAAGCAATCCAAACAAGGAGGAGGCGCCACATGGCATGACGAGGGAGGTAACTCTGACGAGGACAGTGATGGCAGTATCCAAAGCCAGACTGATAACCAGGGTATGTGGGGAAACAGAAGGCTAAACAGGAGTTATGGTAGTACCGACTTCCTTGATCAAGTAACAAAACGAAACACTAATAGTGGTAGGCAAGGAAATAGGGGTGACCAAGGAAATCGTAACCATGGTCCCAGAAGAGGTGGAGTAAGAGGTCACCATGACAACAGTAATGAGACTTTCGACAATGATGATGAGAATAACCAGAGTGGGAGATACCGAGGAAACAACAGGGGACATGGTCGAGGCCGAGGGCGACGTGGTGGACGAGGTAGAGATGGGAGTCGCAGCAGACGTTGGTCATCACAACAAAACGTGAACAGCAGGGACCAAGACGAGGAAACTGACTCGGATAGTGAGAGTGATTCAAGCAGTGTATCAGGGAGTCAAGTCTCAAGAAGTAGCATCTCTGGGAGTCAGGACCTCCAAAGCGAGAGGCTGAAAGATTTTGATAACAAGAAGAAGAGTAGAAAACGTGGACAAAAACCTCGCAGTTGCTCATTAAATGAAGAAAATGATACGTTTGAAGATGAAAGGATGGATGAGAACAAGATCTTTAGTTTTCTTGTTAAGAGCTTTGGTGGGTTTGTTACTTTTGATGAGTTTGTTAAGCACTGCGACCTTCTTCCCAGTGACCTTGATGTAGATAAATGGTTCCGGTGTCACAAGCGAAGGTTCAAATTGTTCGAAAAGGGAGGAGAGATTTTGTACATTTCTGCTTTCTATCGGGACGTGACTCTTTGTCTGGGTTACAACTGCCTGTTTGGACGTGAAAAGATTTGTTCAAAGACAAACTGTGAGCATTTCCATGTCTGTAAAAATCACGTCAGTGGAAACTGTTCGTATGGTGAGACCTGTCGTTTTTCTCACAGTTTTCGAGATGCCACAAATTTGGAGCATAAGAAAAAGCTTGGGCTTCACGAGTTTTCAGACAAAGAAATGGTGGTTATATTGGCAAACAGGTACCCAAAAGTTTGCTCAGACTTCTTGAAGACTACTTCCTGTCCAAACGGAGCAGACTGTCCAAATTTGCATATCTGTAGCCTG
This sequence comes from Mimachlamys varia, assembly GCA_947623455.1. Lineage (NCBI taxonomy): Eukaryota > Metazoa > Mollusca > Bivalvia > Pectinida > Pectinidae > Mimachlamys > Mimachlamys varia. The sequence continues at coordinate 13,359,726 of OX392542.1, read as the reverse complement.
AGCTTGAGAGGGAGGTGTACCAGAGAGGCAGACTGTCCACTTGGTCATTCTTTGGAAACTGATCACAATACATGGGTACTACAAGCCTTGGAGTACTATTCCTGGCTTAAGGGAAAGTCATGTTTTCTTCTGAAGAAGATCATTTTGGTGGATCGATCCCTGGAAGCACCATTAGGTGCACAGACAACGCAGAGAGAAGAACCAGAAGTTGGTGATGACGAACTGAAAGATATCGCTGATGAGATTGAAAGATTGAAGAAGAAACCTCGAAAAAAACTGCCATCCAGAGCAGACCGATTTAAAACTGAAGACCCTGATGATGTCATCGCCTTCAATCTGAACCAGGTACACATCAGTGAGAAGAGTTCTAGTGTAGATATGGAGGTACCTTTAGAACCTGAGCTAGAACAAGCTGACAAGCCAAAGGCTGAACCAAAAAAGAAAAAGCCCAAAAAACCTAAATCTAAACAAAACAAGCAGGATGCTAATGTAGATACTCCGACAACTTGGTTGGACGATGCAGCTTCTGACATTTCTATCTGTTTAAAACATTTGGACGGAAACTGTCGAGGAGCCTGCCCCAAAGGTCATCACCACCACCCTGACGGGGCTCCTTATGTCTGGCAGATCAAGCATGTGGACACCTGGCGCAGCTTCAGCCCAGAATACAGTGAGGAAATTGAGGAAGGTTTCTGTAAACATCTAGAAGTCATTGATGCCGAGGTAAGTCTTCCATGATTTTAATTTATCCCTACCTTTGAATAATTTTCCTTTTAGGAGATATTGCAATATTGCTTTTTACTAATGCTAATGTAGGTACAATGTACATGTAGCCCTAAATTATTGCCAGAGCTCTAGTGGCTTCATTCCATGAGGAATTGTTATCAAACTTCACACACTTGAGAATAAAGAAAGCAATTAGTACAAGTTTTGGGATGATATTGGGTCAAATTGACTTAAACTACATAACATTTTTGTCAGCGCTTTAAGGCTTTACATCAGTTTCCTTTCTTAAGGGATATTGATCATTCACACAATTATAAAAAACTTTATATGTTCTATAATGACAACCTCCAGGGTTGTAGGGTCAAAATCAAGGTTGCGGCTGTTGTTTTTAGGTTTCCTGAGTCGAAGTCTCAAGTGACCTTATGTCCTGTCGTAAACAATTTACATTTTCAACTTCTTCTAAATAACTAAAAACCCTAGAAGTACATGATATTTGGCAGATAGCATGCTAGGATAAAGGGCTTATCAAAGTTGTTCAATTATTATGAATGAGGCTTGACCCACTTTCAAAGTCACAGGGGTCAGATGTATTTAAATCTTTAAGAAACTTTTTCTCAGTAACCGAAAGGCCTTGAGAACCCATATTTTGCCTGTAGCATGCTGGATAAACGGTTACCAAATTTGTTCAAATGAATGACCTTGACCCACTCTCATGGTCACAGGGGGCAAAAATGTTAATATTTTTAGCATGCAATAACCATAAAAAATGATATATAGTCTGGTGACTGTTAAGGCTCACGACCTCTTGTTATAACTCCATAGCTGGCACCTTGATTTAGTGAAATTCCTGATTAAGAATTTAAAGAGTCTGATTATAAGTACTGATCAGTCTCAGTATGGATAAACTCACATAAAACATTTCTGCTGTTGAATGTTGGGTTAGATTTGTGTTGCATAGTAAATAAAGCATGACAATTGTTTGATGAACAGATAGTGGTGGAGAACCAAGCGGTGTACATGGTTCACGTGTGTGTCGGTGATATCAGGAACGCCAAGGGTGTGGTGTATGAACAGGATGGAGTGATGCTTTCCGATCCTCCGAGCTTACCCGTCCGACGCTTATCTACTCCGTCCTATGTGGACGTTAAAGACAAGAAAGCATTTATGACACAGTGGCGATGGTATTGGAAAGACGATAAAGGTTCCTGGGAAGCATTTGACACTGTGAGTTTTCCTTATCATAATTTAGCTGTCAGTGAACGAATAATTTCAACAATTTTTTTTCAATATTAAAAATGTGCTTACTTCAATAATGATTAAAATCAGGGCCCGGTTGTTCAAAAGATGATTAGCTTAATCAGTGATTAGCGCAAATCTTAATTATCCTGTAACTTTGACATGAAGCCATATATTGAGTTACAACTTTGTAGATATCAGCTATCTAATAGTACCAGCTTACATGCAAAATTTGAAGCTTTTACCTTGTATATTAACAGAATTGTTAAAGTTTGAAAAAATGTCGTTAAATAGTGATTAAGCTAATCATCCTTTGAACAACTGGGCCCAGGCCTTTAAATCAATGACGATGCGGATTACACAAAGACAATTTAATTTCTCCTACGCCTCCAATGCTAGCCTTTTAATAGACTGTAAATTTAGCTTTTAGTTTTTGTGGAAGGTCAATATATTGCAAATACTTACCTGAATTGAATTGAAAACATGTTTGGTAAATATCATTTAAAATGAAATTATAAAGAATGACCATTTTATTCTTGGGGGAAACGGAAGCAATATCATATTAAACTGAAAAAGAGTGTACACATTGCTTAAATTGCTTTGCAGATTTATACAAAAAATTGCACATACTGATCATGCACTAAATGGACAGAAAAAAAATGGTTTTACTTAAAAATTGATCTGACTTGTTTTGATAAATTCACAATTTGTTTCAAAAACTTTTTTTAGGACAACTTTCAAAAAACCCTTGAAAGGAAATACAGGTACGGACAACAAACCTTCCTATTCACCAGAGAGAACTACCGCTTTAAATACAGGATAGACTTCCGAACCTTTCGACAGGTGAACCTTGACACGATGAAAACACATGATATTTGTCGCCGCCCCTTGTTTGTGTCGCTAGAGGACGTCAATAAAAAGGAATTGTAAGTATATATATCAATTAAGCCCTTAAAGACACTTTAAATATACTCTATGTGCATCCGAATAAGGATATTATGATGATTATTTCAATCATTTCCTCTAATGTATATATACATTTGTAGGTGAAGTAATTCTTAATCTCAGCACTGAAATGTCACAGAAAAAAACACCTTCTGCTTGTGATAATAATCTTTTTACTGTCATTTCAGATTTAAATAGTGAACCTTATCGCTTGGTTTGGTTTGATTGTTTTTAAGTCCTATTAACAGCCAGGCTGGTCATTTAAGGACAGCCTCCCGGTGTTTGTGATAACAAAGTACTCCAAATAAAACATGGTATTCAAATTAAATGTACTCCAAACAGCAAAGTTTGAAAGTACATGTAAGTGATTGACTCAACTACAAGATGTGTTTATATATATGTTATGCATTTATGTAACACTAAACATTTCGGTACTTAAAGAATACATGTGTATGTAAACCTTGCAAGAGTCACCAAATAAAAAAGTTTGGATCAGAAAATCTACAAAGAAAATAATGGAATAAACACAATATGGTAACTTTACATATGCAATTGCTGGGGAAATAAATAATTGTAAGATTAAGTAATTAATTCTTAATGCAATTTTGAATTTCATTGTTTCCGTGTACAGCCCTCCCTGTCCAGAAGTCGTAGACCCGATCAGCAAACCCCCCACCTATGCACCATGGGATTTGTCTAGTGATTTTGAACTTGTGGAACTGGATCGAGTGAAACCTGAGTTCAAGGAAATCAAAGAAAGATTCTTCGAGACGATGGACAATGGCCGTTTTGACCTTCTCTATATCTATAGGGTACAGAACTGGCAATTATATCAGGACTATGAACTGTAAGTTGGTTTAAAACACTCCTTTCTGTACTTGACTTGATATGTAATGTACTATGAGCAAAGCCTATAACTCTGATGTGTGACTTATTATCACAAATGTAATTAGAAGTACTACAGTGAATAAGATACCCTATCAACTGCCAAATTTATAATACAGGAACTTTTTTTAAGTACAATGGATTCCACTTAATATCACCCCTGTTAATATCACATTCCTCTTTATATCATGTTTTTCCAAAGCACCATTTTTTCCTCTATATACTCTATATAATTTTATTTGGTTAATATCATGTATTTTGAGGTGAATTCCTCTTAATATCATGTTTTTTTTAACCAATCACATAAAAAATATTGCAAAGAAAATAAAAGAAATAGTGTTATCTATAGATTGATACATCTTCATATGCACAGATGCATTGAATTGCTTAATTTTAGGTATGGAGATTGGAAAGGCACTAGATGTATTGGAAAAACATGTTTCTCTTAAAGTCACATTCCTGTTAATATCATGTTTGTCTGACAAATGCAACATGATAAGAGGAGTGCACTGAATAATATTAACTCTAGCTTTAATTGTAGATTAAAAAATTCAAATATAGTAAGAAACTTGAAACCATTCACCATATTTCAGAATATATTCCACCAAGTTTATATAAAAGTTATGACAATTTAAATGAAAAGAGAGAAAGGAAAGCTAAAGTGAGATTACAAAATGGCATGGACAGGCTGATTAAGCTTGATGAGTACTTATATAATAACAAAAAAATGGTTTATAAGTCAAAAGATATACAGGTAAAGTTTTTGTATAATTACATAGAAATAGTCCTTATATATAACTTCAGTTTAAGAATGGCTTAGGACTGAGCAGTAAGGATGATTATTTAAGTAAATTCATAACTTTAGAATAAAACTGGAGAAAACCAGATCTTTTTAAATGTGTACTTGTTACTAAATCTTTAATTAGCATAAAATGTTTTTTCAACAGGAGAAGAAAGAATATGAAGAAGGAAATCGACTTGGAAGGTCAAGGTCGCGATGTTAACGAGAAGTTTCTTTTCCATGGAACGGACTGTATGAAAACCTGCCAGGGAATCTGCACAAACAATTTTGACTTTCGTACAAGTGGAAAGAACGCCACAGTGTATGGTGAGGGATCCTACTTCGCTGAGACTAGCAAGTACAGTCACAGCTACACACGTCCTGGTAAAAACAAAGAAAGGTACATGTTCCAAGCCAAAGCTTTGGTTGGACTGTCCACAAAGGGTAGCAGTTCCTATCGACGACCTCCAGAGAGGCCTGGCCTGACCCACAAGTTGTACGACTCGTGTGTAGACAATGAAGATAAGCCCAATATGTACATCATATTTGAGAGAAGCCAGACGTATCCTGAATATCTTATAGCCTATAGGGAGAAGAGTATGTCTGACCTTGGTATGGCAAATACGAGTCATCCCGTTACAACACCCGTCCAGACTTCAGCTTTTACTGTGAAACCAACAGTACCATCGAAACCAGTGGCACCCACAGTTTCCATGCCTACACAAAAAGTAACACCACCTGTGGTACCCACACCAGTACCAGCACCACGAGCACGTGTGTCCAGAGAGGCACCACAACCATCGGCACCACTTCAGCCGATTGTTTATCCTTCAAGCTCCAGCATTGAAGCTTCAGCATGCCAAGCTGCAGCAAGTCATGCCCCGTTGTCGTATCCTACAACTACTGATCTAGATTATCAAAACGACATGACTCGGAGCTCCGCTGTCCAAGGTCAAAGGCATGTCTCTACGGAAAGGAGCTTCGGGACTTCTGGCCAGAGCATAACAGAGGATCAGATGAACCAATATTATATAGAGGATCAGCTTGAACGGAGACGCCGGGCAACAGTGTATGCCTCTAACCTTGAAAAACAGAGACAAACTACATATACACCACAGCAGAAGAAGAAAGATGAGGGATGTGTTCTTCAGTAGTTCTTAAGAAGATTATTTAACTATTAAATGATTCTGTTCTAGAACTGACATGAAAAAAAGAAAATGTGTTTTGAAGGGAAGGTTTTGGTGTTTCAATTTGTATTGTTTGGTCAAGTTTTGAAATAAACTAACAGTACATGTCCCAAGTAAACAATGTCCCTCCTTAATCTTGACACACTGGGCCAGCTGTGTCATCAATACACAATGTCCCTCTTAATTCTGACACACTAGGCCAGCTGTGTCATCAATACACAATGTCCCTAAAAACTCTAACAGCTGGGCCAGTTGTGTCATCAATACACAATGTCCCTCCTAACTCTCGACACACTGGGCCAGCTGTGTCAATAATACACAATGTCCTTCATAATTCTGACATGCTGGGCCAGCTGTGTCAATAATACACATTTCCCTCTTTATTTTGACACACTGGGCCAGCTGTGTCATCAATTCACAATGTCCCTCCTAACTCTCGACACACTGGGCCAGCTGTGTCATCAATACACAATGTCCCTCCAAACTCTGACACATTGGGCCAGCTGTGTTATCAATACACAATGTCCCTCCTAATTCTGACATGCTGGGCCAGCTGTGTCGATAATACACAATGTCCCTCCAAACTCTGACACACTGGGCCAGCTATGTTATCAATACACTATGTCCCTCCTAATTCTGACATGCTGGGCCAGCTGTGTCAATAATACACAATGTCCCTCCTAATTCTGACATGCTGGGCCAGCTGTGTCACCAATACACTATGTCCCTCCTAATTCTGACATGTTGGGCCAGCTGTGTCAAAAATACACATTTCCCTCTTTATTTTGACACACTGGGCCAGCTGTGTCATCAATTCACAATGTCCCTCCTAACTCTCGACACACTGGGCCAGCTCTGTCAATAATACATAATGTCCCTCCAAACTCTGACACACTGGGCCAGCTGTGTCATCAATACACAATGTCCCTCCAAACTCTGACACACTGGGCCAGCTGTGTCACCAATACACTATGTCCCTCCTAATTCTGACATGCTGGGCCAGCTGTGTCAATAATACACAATGTCCCTCCTAATTCTGACATGCTGGGCCAGCTGTGTCACCAATACACTATGTCCCTCCTAATTCTGACATGCTGGGCCAGCTGTGTCACCAATACACAATGTCCCTCCTAATTCCGACACATTTGGCCAGCTATGTCACTGATACACAATGTCCCTCCTAATTCTAACACACTCGGCCAGCTGTGTCATCGATACACAACGTCCCTCCTCATTCTGAAACATTTGGTCAGCTGTGTCATCGATACACAATCACCCTCCTAATTTTGACACACTGGGCCAGCTGTGTCATCGATACACAATGTCCCTCCTAATTCTAACACACTGGGTCAGCTGTGTCATCGATACACAACGTCCCTCCTCATTCTGACACATTTGGTCAGCTGTGTCATCGATACACAATGTCCCTCCTAATTTTGACACACTGGGCCAGCTGTGTCATCGATACACAATGTCCTACCTATAGCTAATTCTGACACTCTTAGTCAACTGTTATTCAATGTTCTTACTTTTTGCCTAAAATTCTTTGGAATGAAATGAATTGTTGGCATTATATGATCCTGAGTTATATATGTTTCCATATCATTACCGGTATACTGATTATGTCTGTGTTTAATGTGTCAAATCTTATTATAAGGCTTTCTTATCAACAGATTCTAATTCTGCACGTTTAGCATTTTTGCTTCCCATGTTATCTTTTTGATTTGATTTGTCCTGATTTGGAAGAATTACTGCTCATCAAAAAAACGTTTTGTGTAGATGATTGTTAAAAATTGCATCAATTAAATTTCTGTTTTAAGAATTTAAGAATCACTTCTGCATTTGTAGTGTGACCCTATATATCTAGATATACAAATGAAAAGGGATGATTATTAAGGGGTCTGTGAGTTAATTATATAATAGCCAATTAAGTTAACATAGACTACGACTAACAATGAAATTTTATATTAAGGTTGCATGAGTGTATCTGGTATAAAACATAGAAACAGTAGTTCTGTTATTTTATAGGGAGTGGATTACCCGGCTTCTGGCTCCACCTGGGCATCTATAATGATTAAGGGAGTAATGAGACCGGTCTCTGGCTCCACCTGGGCATCTATAATGATTAAGGGAGTAATTAGACCAGTCTCTGGCTCCACCTGGGCATCTATAACGATTAAGGGAGTAATGAGACCGGTCTCTGGCTCTACCTGGGCATCTATAACGATTAAGGGAGTAATGAGACCGGTCTCTGGCTCCACCTGGGCATCTATAATAATTAAGGGAGTAATGAGACCGGTCTCTGCCTCCACCTTGGCATCTATAATGATTAAGGGAGTAATTAGACCGGTCTCTGGCTCCACCTGGGCATCTATAACAATTAAGGGAGTAATGAGACCGGTCTCTGGCTTCAACTGGGCATCTATAACGATTAAGGGAGTAATGAGACCGGTCTCTGGCTTCAACTGGGCATCTATAACGATTAAGGGAGTAATGAGACCGGTCTCTGGCTCCACCTGGGCATCTATAATGATTAAGGGAGTAATGAGACCGGTCTCTGGCTTCACCTGGGCATCTATAATGATTAAGGGAGTAATGAGACCGGCCTCTGCCTCCACCTTGGCATCTATAATGATTAAGGGAGTAATTAGACCGGTCTCTGGCTCCACCTGGGCATCTATAACAATTAAGGGAGTAATGAGACCGGTCTCTGGCTTCAACTGGGCATCTATAACGATTAAGGGAGTAATGAGACCGGTCTCTGGCTTTACCTGGGCATCTATAACGATTAAGGGAGTAATGAGACCGGTCTCTGGCTCCACCTGGGCATCTATAATGATTAAGGGAGTAATGAGACCGGTCTCTGGCTTCACCTGGGCATCTATAATGATTAAGGGAGTAATGAGACCGGTCTCTGGCTTCACCTGGGCATCTATAATGATTAAGGGAGTAATGAGACCGGTCTCTGGCTTCAACTGGGCATCTATAACGATTAAGGGAGTAATTAGACCGGCCTCTGCCTCCACCTGGGCATCTGTAATGATTAAGGGAGTAATGAGACCAGTCTCTGGCTTTACGTGGGCATCTATAATGATTAAGGAAGTAATGAGACCGGTCTCTGGCTTCAACTGGGCATCTATAACGATTAAGGGAGTAATGAGACCGGTCTCTGGCTTTACCTGGGCATCTATAATGATTAAGGGAGTAATGAGACCGGTCTTTGGCTCCACCTGGGCATCTATAATGATTAAGGGAGTAATGAGACCGGTCTTTGGCTCCACCTGGGCATCTATAACGATTAAGGGAGTAATGAGACCGGTCTTTGGCTCCACCTGGGCATCTATAACGATTAAGGGAGTAATGAGACCAGTCTCTGGCTCCACCTGGGCATCTATAATGATTAGGGGAGTAATGAGACCAGTCTCTGCCTCCACCTGGGCATCTATAATGATTAGGGGAGTAATGAGACCGGTCTCTGGCTTCACCTGGGCATCTATAACAATTAAGGGAGAAATGAGACCAGTCTCTGCCTCCACCTGGGCATCTATAATGATTAAGGGAGTAATGAGACTGTTGTCCCTCAATAAGACTGCAGGTAGCAAGGTCCCCTAAACACAGATGGAGAGATTAATAACCCTTTCACTCCCATATAATCAAAGTAAACTCTACCAGACTTTGATCTGGCCAAGTCCATTATGGTCTACGGGTTGAAATGTTCAAATGTGCCACGAAGTCACTAAGGGAGATCTCCCTCATTCCAGGTAGTAAATTAACGGCATATGAACCCAACTGAAACTGCTTTGTTAATTTATTTCCCCCTTTTTACATAACAAAGTAACACCAGTATACACTCCTTCAGTTGTTTCAGGCACCGGCACCTTTTGTGATCATAATGTGCCCATCCTGCAGATCCTATTGATTTTGAATCTGTGTGCTTGAGTTGCTGGTCCTGAATGATGGAGCTCAGAATGATCGAGCTAAAGAGATTGTTAAATTTGGGTCAAAATGAGTGGAGTCTCCACTCGTGGGAAGTTGGACTTGATCAACACTATGATTTCTCTCTTGTTACAGTTGTGTGCGTGCATGACCAACACATGTTGATTTCCCAATCTGGGTTGTTGATAGTCTTGTCGTTAGGCAGATCATTAGTAAGAGCCTTCGACTACAAAAATAATAACATTTAAAACAACAAAAGTGAGGTTTGGGTTTAGAGATTAATATTAAACATTGCAATGGTAACATGTCTGTATTGTCTTCTAGAATGTTGACATCTCTACGGTATGGTGGCAGCGATGTTATGTTGCTAGGCAACAACAACTGTTTGTTGCTATATACATGACATCAAGGATAAGTTGCTAATATGTTGCTAGGCAACAACAACTGTTTGTTGCTATATACATGACATCAAGGATAAGTTGCTAATATGTTGCTAGGCAACAACAACTGTTTGTTGCTATGTACATGGCATCAAGGATATGTTGCTAGGCAATAACTGCCTCCAAGGAGATATTTTATTATAAGACTATATACCATATGCGTTGTTGTATTTTGCAAAGTTGTCTCCCCTTATCCTCAATAAGAAATTGTTGGAGTCATCATAATTGTAACGATGGCACTAATGGGATACATATGGCACCATGTATAATGGGATTCACCATCTAGGTATTTCCTTAACCCTTTCACTGCCAATGGGCCGCTTTGGGCAGATCATACATGACCCTGACTGCCAAAGGCCTATTTGGGACGATCATTTAAATCCCTGACTGCCAAAGGCCGATTTGGGCCGATCATTTAAATCCCTGACTGCCAAAGGCCGATTTGGGCCAATGTAGCTAAATATGACCAATGGCTATGAAAATAGAACACCAATACGGACATAACACCACAAATACACCCAGTTTGCAAACTGAAGTCAACATAGCATTGTGTCAGTGCAATGTTTATATACTACAGACCTGTAGTAAGCTTGATTTTAAATACCAGACATGCTGTAGCTTGTACATGTTATTGTGCTAATAACGGTAGACATTTGTTTTTTTGTAAACATAAAACCTAAGTACATCATCTTTTCTAAATTTATTTCATTTATAAAGTAATATACCATCATAGTTACTGTATGTTAAATTCCATTAAATCCTGGAAATATGATTTGTCATTATTATAAAAATGGTGGCTATATATATATAGTTTGAGTGGTTTGAGAAGTAAAAGGTTGCAGTGTATAGCTCTGATAACCCAGGAGGGCTGAGATTTCTTAACATGAGCTTGAGGTAGAATTATTTTTCTCAAATGGAGAAATAATTGCATATGTGTGCTGTTCTTTACTAACGTTTTAGACTTATTTTTGCTTGGTTATCAACTGTATTTTTTTTCAGAATTTTTCAGAATAACGAAAAATTTCCTGAAGTTATGTATATTGGGCCTTTAAAAACCGTTGGAAGGTTTTACTGGTTCATGAATGGAAAAATGAAATACAAAAGTTATCCATTCACAGTATAAAAAAGTTTCCTTTTATTTTTATGTACAATGCATATGTTTGTTTAATTTATCAATTTGAATAAATATTCATAAATTGGTACTGTATGTGTGTAGAGGTACCATGTATATGCTATGGTCACCATTTTTTGTTTGATCATTCTATTAGCATTCATTTGTGTTTAAGAAAACATTCCTTTCTGTTATCTAGAACATAATTATATATCAACATACAATTTATCACATTATTGCCATGTTCTGCAGTGAAAATACCAATGACATGTTGTTTTTTTTTTTTTGCACATTAATCAGACAATGGCATGACGTCATTGACTTTTAATTGGCACTGGATTCCGGAGTCAATCAAAGGCTAGGTTTTACACTTCAAAGTTGATGACAATTAATTGTAGTTATTCATGAATAAATGCCAGGTTTGGATGGCTCCCCGTTTGGATAATGTGTTTTCGTGTGATCACCCGAGTTCTCCTGGACTTACCATGCTGAATTTCACTCAAACCTTCCTCACTGAAAGACCTGTTTGTGATTGCTTTCAGGATGTAAGATCAAAGTTAAATTACAATAAATAAATCCACATTGAGAAATCCAATTTGAGATCCCTTTCGTCAATCAAACTTCCCACGCTTACAGTCCTTCCTTACTGAACGTCCTTGCTGCGGATATTGCTATTCAAGTATGAAGGTCAAAGATCAAGGTCACTTACCATAGCTAAAACCCGGGTCGAAACAAAGGTTTCTGTGTGATAACTTCTAGTGTCCTTGGGCCTCTGCCGAGGCATGTTCTTATGCCCTGTTACAATTTTGTTTTTCGTTCATTTATTCTTTACTGGATAGAAATATTGAAATGTAACTTCGTAGGAAGTTTTATAATGACTAGATGCCGGTCAAGTGCCGACTTCAGGTGAGGGTCCATGAAAGTTGTGGCTGGTAATTTTACCAAGAGAATTTTGGTAAAGTTTCACAAAAATTGTAGGACTTAAATTGGAGAGCCATGTCTAACTTAAATAAAATCTTAATGAAATATAATTGATTTAAATAACATTTCTTTATTAAAAAGTGCATCTGTCAGATTGTCTCAACGTAATTGTTCAACAGTTGGCCACACAGGCGACACTTCCACTTAGGTGGAATTCTTTGTTTTTTGTGTGTTTGTTGTTGGTTTCTTTTTTTGCAATTAATAAACGAATACAAAAGGTTCAAATTTCAATGTGTCATGTTTTCTGTTCTTGTTACTCTTTGAAAAAAAAATCACAAAAAGGCATTACACTTTCCATAACACCTGCCCGAATTTGACCTCTCACAGCTTTATGATCACTGAAGGGGCATTTTTATCGAAAATTGATCTAAACCCCCCAAAAGTGTAAACTTACTCTACACCCTAGTTTAGGTCCAAAACTAGCTGTTACAAATTCTCAGGTCCCTGTGATCTAAATTACCTGTTATGTTACTTCCAGAAAAGAACACTTCCCAAAGTATCCATTCGCATGAACATGTTTCCCTTTATTTTGCTATCTATATGCAGACAAATTTTGCTGGCTTTCATAAAATATGAACGCACAAGTACCCATTTCTTTTTTAAATTACACTGATTAACAGAAAAAAATTCTCTGATTTTGAAATCAAATACTTGATACTTCATTCATTCTGTAGTGATCCTCTTCAATAATTATTAAACGTGCCCCAGTATTCAGATTCAACAACACCAAATAAATGTTTTTTATAGATAACTGAAGAACAATATCATTATTTCAAAACCGATTTTATTTATTCACAGAAAGGATAATTCTAAAACTTTCAACTTTAAAATGTAAAGATCATCAATACACATTTTCTTTCGTATAAAAACGATAATGGTGGTTCCTCGCAGCAAGTGATTGTGGTAAGGCTTGGCTACCAGAAATCACCACAGGGAACCGAAACGGAGTGTGTCGGCAAAATATTAGTTTAAGCGTAACAATATTTATTAATGTAACCGTATCTATTCCTGACCAATACAGTGAGGATGGCCAGTTGTACGGTCTACCTCGGCAGAGTTTACAACAAAATACTCCATTCAACCTAAACATACATATTCTGTATTAGATAAATTTTAACTGCTGACCATTATAATTAAATACATATTTTCCTGAATCTCTTGGTAAGAGTTGTATCTTTTCTACACACTAAATGTTAAATTACTTTTTGCAGTAAATGGTGTATCTCTAAATGCATACATTTACAACTCTTTACAACAATTTCTAACACACAAGAGGCCAAGTGAGGCTGTATCGCTCATGTGGATAATTGTTCAATCACGAGGACATTTTCTCAATAAAAGTATTTTGTAAATATTCCCATACACTGTATTGAGTCTCCTTGGCTTAGAAATGCACTATGTATTCCAGTCTAAATGAAACTTAGATTGATACTACTTTATTCAAGCATTCTACTAGTCAATTCACTCAAGGCCTCCTGGTACTGTACATGATCTAAAGATACTCATATATCTGACCCCTGTTACTGAAAATAGGTCAAGGTATATGTAATTTAAGAGCACACAGCGTGAAATATCTAATTTTAGTACCAGCCAAATATCATTACTTTTGGCATTCTGGTTATTCAAAAGATTTTTTTTCCATTATTTTTTTACATATCTATTACCCCCATGACCCTGAAAGAGGTCAAGGTCGTTTTCTAAGAAACTTTAAAGAACGTCATGACATAAAGGTATTAACTGGCTAATATCCGTACTCTGGGCCTTTTGGTTATTTAGAAACTCAAAGCTTGAACCCTGTAACCTCTAATATAGGCCAAGGTCATTTATTTTCGGACACTGTATAGAGCACCATGCCAAGCACCTACTGGCACAGGTTTAGCACCCTGACCCCTTGGTTGTTAAGAAGGTTTCTACATGTTTCCGTTTACATATTGTATCCCTGTGACTCTGAATGTAGATTAAGTTCTTTTATCTGAGGAAACTTCATAGTACTCTGTTCAAGGTACCTACTGACAAAGTATCATTTCCCTTTGCTTTTTGGTTATTCAGAAGTTGCTAAACGGTTGTTTCAGAGTTTAATCCCTTTGACCTTGAATATACTGTAAAAGCCAATATTTTCGCGTGTAGAAATTTTCGCTTAACAAGTCTCCAAACTCTTTGCGATGTGACAATTTTCGCGCTTTAGTCATGCTGTTTTGTTCTGTGTACCTATAATACCATTAGTTTGAGTGATGTTAAATAGGTTCGCGTGTGGATATATTCGCAGAGATTTAATTTAAGCAAAATAAGTGAACATTTCCTCACTGCGTACTATATTCCACTTTTACAGTAGTCTAGGTAAATTATTTGAGGAAAGTTTACATCACTTAAATATGTTTGCATATTTGATCCATGTGACCTTAAAAGTAGGTCAAGGTCATTTATGTGAGAAAAATCTATAGCACTCTATCCTAAAAACCCATTCCCAAACATATCATCATCCTGGGCCTTCTGGTTATTAAAAAGTTGTTTAAAATTACAGGTAAAATATTGATTTTAGACTGACAGACGATGAACGCCACACCTAATCATAAGCTCATTTGGCCCTTATGACAAGGTGAGCTTAAAAATTACAAATGCATGCTTCTGATAGTAGATTTACAATTGCATATTGCATGAAAAAGTGAAAATCTGCTGTAATCAAATATATAGAAGTACAATTCCTTTACATAACAGAACTGTCTTCATTATAACAGTATATTGTACATTTTTGTATATATACAATAGAAAAACAATCTGAAAGATCCTTGTACAACCCTAAGCAGAGTACAGCTAGGAAAACAATGGCTTTTGAAATAAATTGCTTCTTACAATAAGATTTATATTAATGGCAGCAATTTGAAACTAACAAAAAATTAGGAATTGTAAGTTTATATGAATAATTCCTGTAGATTTCTCTAGTGTCTAGTCTGCTCATTCATCCCTGAAAACACATCAACTCTTCCGGTTCAAAGGTTGGAATTGTACATTACAAAATTTCATGGGTGAACAAGTCAATATAAAAGTAAATATTTATATAATGACATTGTACTAAATCTCCCATTATTAATTTAAGAAATTCCTTTAAAAAAAAGTTAAATGCTTACAATGTTTGGTTTCATAAATTTTAAATACAATATTAATCAAAAATGCTTTTATTCTTGAATAAGTTCTTATCTTTAACAAATTCTTACAGTAACATAATTGAATATCTTATAGAGTGGTTATCCAAACAATTCAGACCACTAGAACTTGTCCAGAATTAACTCCTTACTTAATAGATCTTATCTAATATCATGACTCCATTCATGATTGTAAGAGAAAAATGCTTCACTATGTCAATTAAAAAATGATCATTTTTTTTCCCATTGTTCTTGGAATTCATGAAAAAATTCATGGAAACAGAAGTACAGTTAAGGAACGTTAATATTCACAAGACATAACTGAATAGATCTGTAGTAAAACTTGGAAAACACTATCACTTTTACAGTTATGCTACAAGGTGTATGAAGTGACTCTTAGGGCAAGGCTAGCTGGCCATATGCATTGACCCATTGTTTATTTGTATACCTAGTGCTTATCTAACATCTTTGACAATAGAATTTCTGCCGAGTACAATTTCAAAAAATCATTCTAACACAATTATTACCGAACCACAAAAATCATGTTTTCAGCAGAAAGCATTAAGGGGTAATCTATTTTTAAAAAGATCTGATTATTGGTACTTTGTATAACGTAATATATTTTGAAAAAAAAACCATTATATCACTCAAACCTATAAGTATAACCTTGTATGTAAAAGATTTTCTGCTAAACAGATCTGCATATGGGTGTAACCCTGCCCATTTCAATTATACTTCCAACAATTAAGTTGCAGGGGGGTGGGGTTCCAAAAGCCTGTCTCATTTATTTACAGACCCTGAGGGAGGTCTGACAGTGGTTCAATTAGCGGGAGTCTGCTTCAGTTCAGTGTCACATCTTGTCTAATAAATATCGTAAGATTAATAAAACTCATTTACCCCAGAAGACAAATTTGAACTCTTCCAATTCATATGTTGGAAAATTTCATTATTAATTTTCATGGGTGAATGACTTTACATGTATTAAAACACTGTCTATGAAATTTGAAAAAAAAAAAGCAAACGCATCAACACAATTTAACTAAAGTCTCTTGATTCGCAAGGTTCGGTTATACATTAATTGGTATGCTGTGCGAGTGTTTCCCCGACAAATAGAACCACTGTCCTCTACAACATTGGGCAAGGTCAAGTGGTCAAATCTCAACAAGTTTTTATATTATTTC
This sequence comes from Mimachlamys varia, assembly GCA_947623455.1. NCBI lineage: Eukaryota > Metazoa > Mollusca > Bivalvia > Pectinida > Pectinidae > Mimachlamys > Mimachlamys varia. The sequence goes on along the minus strand of OX392542.1, from coordinate 13,343,177 downwards.
ATTCAACCATGAAATTCTGTAATGAATTATTTCAACCTTTGATTCGGGGGACTTCAAGTGTTATAACAGAAGTTAATGAGTTTAAAAAGAATATATTTATTCAATATTTAATATGTATTTCTTTTGTTTCCAGATAACTTAATTGTTGTATAATTGTCTTTTTCAGTGCATTAAACTAGTAAAGAACTTCTAGACTTTATCACTGAAAATAATTGCCCACTTGACCTCATAAAACCAATCATTTCTCTTTTTTTTTTTTTATTTTGTTGTTTTTCAATTGTTACTTTTTTATTTTAGGTGGCATTTCAATAATCCCAAAAACTAGACCAGTTTGTCCCAGTATGATACATTTGTAAGCCTAGGGTATCGTGACATACATGTACAGTAGATGGAGCTAGTATTTGGGACGACTGAATGCCTTTAGGTATTTTGGGAGAAGAATTAGATCGAAGACATACAAAATGATTTTGATCTTAGTTGATTTTTTAACAGAAAACAGTCTTTAATACAATGTCAGATGAAATTTCATTTTCTAATGTTATAATGACCATACAAAGTTTATAAATAGACACACAAAATCACTTTCACCATAAATGCAAAGTTTGGCTCCAATTTTTCATTGTTGAAATACCAGACTGAGTATACATCAAACAAAATTTTTAAACTTGACTTAAAAAAAAACCATTTAAACAGTGAAGATATTTTTTGTAATTGTAAAGTTGTAAAGACCATGTAAACTTTCCTCGTATAAGTGAGGCAGAATAATGGGATATGAAATATGATAACCCATTCAAAACTATGATGTATGACATTACATGTACTCATTAATTAAATCTATGAATGGTAAAAAAAAAGTAAAAAAAAAGTGTGGAAAACTATTTATTCTTTTACTAGTTAAACACACAAGATATATAAATAATGGAAATTACATTGAAAAAACAATAATCCTTTTTCTCAAGTTCAAACATTACCATGCTCTTTATGGAGAATTTCTGGAAAGTATTCTTAAATTTAAAGGATATTTGCTTAACATAAAAAGCAATATAAGATATGATCTATCACAAATCACCTTTCAGCATGCAATATAAGAGTACATGTAGCATGTAATCCTAATATACAAGGTATATAAAAGTTAATATAGAACGTAATCCTATTGTACAATGTATGTAAAAGTAAAGTCACATTAATTTAAAAAGGAAACATGTTACCTTGCTTTAATGGCAGCAACAATGGTTCGTACAGGTGTCGCTTAACCCATTTACCCCTGAAGTTTCATAATGAATTCTCCCAACCTTTGATTCGGATGAGTCCAAATGTGTCTTCAGGGGTGAATGAGATATCAAACACCTGCTGCTGTTATATATCATTAAGGTAAATTTTTCAGAATATCTCACATAAATCTTACTTTTATTCACTGAATTTACCGTCCAGCCAATATCATTGCATATCGTGAAATATTGAGTGCAAAATGGTGCTGATTTTTAAGAAACATTAGAAAATACAAGTTTAATATAAAATATGATTTTGTTTTTTGTACAATAATTAATGTTGTTGGATTGGTACACTAGGGTGAATGTTGGGTAGTATGTTGAATTGTTTTACTCTAGCAATGCTACAGATACACCATTTCGATAATAATCAATTATGAAGTTTTGTGAAGATGAATATATACATGTATAAAGTTATAAGGACCAGCAAAAGCGATATCAGATCAATAATACCCTTTTCATGCCCATATCACTAAATATTCTCTCCTTCAATTGTTTTATGAAATGATCTTCTACTTCATCTGAAAGTTAACAAGATGGTGCACAAAACAATCATTACAAAATTTGCATTTGGTAGTGTATAACATGACCGCTGTAGTAAATACCAGCCTACTTCTGACATATATCCCCAACTTTTCAGTGATTATAATCCAATGAGAAGTAAGAAACAGACATTGTCACCTAACATAGACCAATAGAGGTATTTAGTCTATGGAAATAAGCTTAATAACACTCAGTTTCTAGAAATCATGTAAAAGCTTACATATTGGTCAAATCCACTGCCATTTACATCAAGGCTTTTACTCCTAGATTATTATCTTATTAATTTGTATAATTTAAAAACAATCATAACTTACATTATCAATGTAATAATCTGGTTCTGTTTATGTCTTCATTACATTTTTTGGGAAAAAAATCATTTTCACTGCAAATGAAATCTAGTCTTCAAAATAATATCTTTCCAATAATTTTTCTTACTTCATTTCCAGTTATTGTTGCAAAAGTCATGAAATCGTCATTTTCATAATACATGTGCATGGCCATGAGTCATACAGTAATGTGTTTGCCTAAAGGCAAGTTATTATATATTGTTGTCGTAATTTGTTACAGTAATGCTTCCCATTTAGGCGAACATTCCAGTTATTCTAATTTTGATCAGTTCAAATTAATTCTGTTCCTTCGGGTGTAAATCAAATGAAAAAGAAAAGAAAATCCATAATAAATCACAACAATTAAAGTAAAAAAAAAATGAAACTTTTAAAACAGAGATTACTGCATTAATAGACCACTTTATAAGTTAATTTAAGAGTTCTATGTTTTTAAAGCCCATCGACTTTAATAAATGAAATGTATCTTTATCTGTCTTGAATTCGGTATATGTATAAATAATGTAATGGAACTTAATATATTAAAATACTGTTCACTTTTTTTTTCATAGACAATATACGATTTGTTGATCATTTAAGATTAAACTTTTTTCAATGACTATGTAAATAGAGTTCTATGTTTTCAATGCCCACCGACTTTAATAAATGAAATGTATCTTTATCTGTCTTGGATTCGGTACATACATAAATAATATTTTGGAACTTAATACACTAAAATACAGTTCACTTTTTTTTCTATAGGCGAATATACAATTTATTGATAATTTAAAATAAAAAATTTTCAATGACTACAATATCGGATCTCTTAATTCAAATATTTCAGACGAAAATTTTTCTGGAAGAACATTATATTCATTTTGTGAATTGTCAGGTTTATATTATCAACACAGTAGGAAAATTTACAATCTGTTATACATTTTATGTCAGAGTATGTCATACAGGCATTGTCAAAAATCTTAATATATGTAATAAAACATGGACCTCTTCTGAAGTTTACCAAAACACCTTGAATTTGCAAATGAATGTTGAAATATTTCAAAGATTCATTTCATTACAAATAGAGCATGTCACAATAATATTAAACTTCGCAAAATTGTTTCTATTTGGCATGTGCTTTTTTTTTTCTCTTTACAAATAAAATAAAAGATAAAGAATTAAGCAACTATATATGTATGTACCAATTTTTCTCCAACAAATCTCTTGCATAATATTTTCTTTTGAAAAAATAAAAGTATAAACTTGTTTATTACAGTGGTTTAAGTCAGATAATATAATAGCCAAAAAAATGATAGAGATGACAAAGTAAAGTTGGAATCACCCACACACCCTCACACACTAATATATAGGTAGTTTATATATTAGAACAATAACTATATGTATACTCTACAGATATACACTGCTACAAAACAAGAAATATAAGTTCCATTTAGTGTAATTCCACTGCACAAACAATTTATATTATATTTGTACAATTCTATACTTAGAAAAAGATTCTACAGAATATAAAAAACTTCTATGTTTACTGATGGACCAAAAACACTACTATACACAGTATGAACTCTAAACACTACTATCGACAGACACACTTTTTATATATATTTACACTATGAAGACTTAAAGGCCCAATATACGTAACTTCAGGAAATTTTTTGTGATTCTGGAAAATTCTGAAAAATTATCCAGTTGATAACCATGCAATAATAAGCCTAAAACGAAGTAAATCTGAGCGGTAACTTACAAGAAATTCTTGAAAGAAAAATCCAAAGAATTGAAAATAATTCAGGTGGGGCCCACTTCAACAACAAATCGAAGTTAGAACACGGTTCAAAATGGACGCATGTTTACAAATACAGAGTTTCAACTGCTTCTGTACCGGTAACCGCATAAGGATTCATCTTGAATATTGCTGATATCATTTAATCTTAACTAAATGTATAAATATAACAAGTTATTAGGCTTGATTTTCGCTTCAAGTTTTGCCGAAAGTTACGTATTTTGGGCCTTTTAATCACTTCTATTTACAGAACTATAAAAGAACATGAATGTTTATACCTACAGTATACATCACAAACCCACAAACAATACTATCTACAGAGTACACTTCAAAATACAAAACCATCTAAATATATATATACAGGTCTACAATACGTACGCCATACGATATATTTGTTAAATTTTCTGTCCGGCACTTATTCACTGCGGTTTTTATTTCGCGGATCACAAAATAACTGAACCTAGATTATATAGCCACAATATGAAAATTTTCAAGAGGTGTTAATTTTCGCAAATATTGATGAAATCTCGAAGTCAGTGAAATTAATCCTTTGGGAATATTAGCAGCTAAACATAGAGAGTAATGCTGGATATTCAAGACCTCTATATAGACCATACAGACAATGATCAGTCCTCTAGCATCAATACATGTTGAGACATAAGAGATATAATTTGTTATACCTGTGTAATTTTATCTGGGACTGTCTCCTCAAATATTTAATTCATAAGTTTACTGAACATCTTACAGAGATACACAAGGTGCATTTAGGCATTGAACTGTTACCAGATGTAGTATACAGTCCATATGAATACAATTTGGGTGACAGATAAATAGAATGTCGCCCGTTAGGGCGACATGATTATTTATCTGTCACCCAAATTGTATTCATATCGACTGTATACTACATCTGGTAACAGTTCAATGCTTATATTTACATTTCCAGTAATTTTAAAATTTGTCTGTGTCTATATCTTTTGGATAAAGTCGGTAAACGTTCTCCATTTTTCCATGTGTGTTTCTTTACTGGAAGAGTCTGATTTAAATCAATATCATCTGAGCTATTGACTCAAAGCCATTACTCATGTTATCTGAGGCGGAGTGCAAAGCGTTGACGTAACGTAGTCCAACATGGCGTTAGAAATGACGTCACAATAACCTGATTGAAATCAGTGTCATTTGAGCGATTGATTCAAAGCCATCATACATGCTATCTGAGGCGGAGTGCAAAGCTTTGATATAACATAGTCCAACATGGCGTCAGAAATAACGTCATGTGATGTGGATTGCAAATTGTAGTATACAGTGTCATATATTACAATTTGGTTTAGTAATGATATAATAGGCAAAGGCAACACAGAATGTAAAATAATTGCATGAGAAACAGATAATGAAACTAGTCTGGTGGTTTGAGGAAAATGATGGAAAACACCTTTTTTATAGACAGGTAACTTATATATGATATTGTGGAGTTACTTGGTTTCTACAAGGAAACTATATGGGCTGCATTAGCATTACCAGTTGAATTGGTACGGAAATATTCCAAGATAAACGAACGCATTTGGACTGAATCCACAGTTTATGAGGAGAAATTAATAACATATCAAGAATAAAATGCCCTTATTTCATGTGTCCTCTTAATTATGTAATGTATCTTCACCTGGATTGACATCGTTAATAAGAAATAAATAATGCAAACTAGCAAAAGTGATCTATTCAGTTACTGCCAGGTACGACTAGACCGCTAAAACTGCACATTCCAGGTTTTCCAGAGGTGAGCCTTGGTCCAAATCTGTGCTTGGTGTTTTTGTTCAGCTTTAACTGATTCAACTGGTTCAACTGGTAGTGTGAATATACCCTAGAGCTGAATAGATCTACATGCATTAAACTTCAATGTGTCCGCTCATACCTGTTAGGACTTGTTTTTAGCACAGACAGACAACTGATAGATCAGCTGATTCCAGTAAAGCTCATTGCCACCAGTAAAGCTCATTGCCACTAGTAAAGCTTATTGCCACTAGTAAAGCTCATTGCCACTAGTAAAGCTCACTGCCACTAGTAAAGCTCATTGCCACTAGTAAAGCTCACTGCCACTAGTAAAGCTTATTGCCACTAGTAAAGCTCATTGCCACTAGTAAAGTTCACTGCCACCAGTAAAGCTCATTGCCACCAGTAAAGCTCATTGCCACAAGTAAAGCTCATTGCCGCAAGTAAAGCTCATTGCCACCAGTAAAGCTCATCGCCACTAGTAAAGCTCATTGCCACTAGTAAAGCTCATTGCCACTAGTAAAGCTCATTGCCACCAGTAAAGTTCACTGCCACCAGTAAAGCTCATTGCCACCAGTAAAGCTCACTGTCGCCAGTAAAGTTCACTGCCGCCAGTAAAGCTCATTGCCGCCAGTAAAGCTCATTGCCGCCAGTAAAGCTCACTGCCACCAGTAAAGCTCACTGCCGCCAGTAAAGCTCACTGCCGCCAGTAAAGCTCATTGCCACCAGTAAAGCTCATTGCCACCAGTAAAGCTCACTGCCGCCAGTAAAGTTCACTGCCGCCAGTAAAGCTCATTGCCGCCAGTAAAGCTCATTGCCGCCAGTAAAGCTCACTGCCGCCAGTAAAGTTCACTGCCGCCAGTAAAGCTCATTGCCGCCAGTAAAGCTCATTGCCACCAGTAAAGCTCATTGCCACCAGTAAAGCTCACTGCCGCCAGTAAAGTTCACTGCCGCCAGTAAAGCTCATTGCCGCCAGTAAAGCTCATTGCCGCCAGTAAAGCTCACTGCCGCCAGTAAAGTTCACTGCCGCCAGTAAAGCTCATTGCCGCCAGTAAAGCTCATTGCCACCAGTAAAGCTCATTGCCACCAGTAAAGCTCATTGCCACCAGTAAAGCTCATTGCCACCAGTAAAGCTCATTGCAACAGGAGATATATATCTGGATACTATAATGTACAATGTATGTTAAGCATAACTTGTATATTTTCTTAAACTGTTCACATATTTACAACAACAAACAAACTGTAGAATATCTATAAAAAAAAATAAACAAAAGACAAAAAATATAAACATCAAACAAAAAGGAGATAATGAGATATTTATATTCTACTATCACAAGAAAATGTTCAAAGCATTTTTCGATTCTGAAATAATATAACCAAAACTTTTAATTCATCTTTAAATACAAGTGTCAAGTCAACATGTAACTGATACAAACTGTGTTGCAAACAAAATTTATCTATGGTTTACCAAACACATTGAATCCAAAGTCGGAGTAACCCATGTGATCTACTAGATTTTCAAATATTCCACACTTCATTTTCAAGGTCCTTTACGGCCAATTAGATTTCAAAACAATTCATTCAACTTGTCATGACAAGGGAGGTAATCCTGGGATTTCATTTCAAGTAAAGGATCCCGGTACTGATGACAAGGAAAATCTATAAATTGGAAATGGAATTTCATTTTTATCAGCGTGTCAATAGCTTTAATACTCATTTTGAAATACTTTAACAAAAATAAAAACTTCAAAGAGAAATGAAAAATAACAAAAAACAGATAATACAACAAGACCAGACCTGGATTCAGACCCCTTGAGAAAATTCTGACGAAAAACTCATTCACCCCGAAAACAAATATTTGAACTCTTCCAATTCAAAGGCTGGAATGGTTCATTATGCAATGTCAGGGGTGAAAGAGTTGGTCAACTGATCCCACTGATCAATGGTGATCCCTGCCCTGGGCTCCCTAGGTTAATTACACTATACCAAAAATAAGGGGAGTTTACTCTATATGTACATTGGAAAACTACATTGGAATTCTTTAGTGTTACACTTCCAGTGGACAGGGCTCCAGACAATAATTTACCACAGACAATGCCACACCATAGTATATCCCGGTAAATTTAACAGGCGTATAAAAAAACATAAGAAAGAATCCTTAAAGAAACTGACATCTTTTTCGTCAAAATTAGTCTGTTGTCTTTGAAAATACAATTACCAATCTATTATTATGTTACACACTGTATAATAAAAAACGAAAGGCCTATTTACATTAGCTACAACATGTCCTCACATTTTTCATGGTATTCCACCCTTCTTGTATTTTATAACATACTCCGGATAAACTTGGTCAAAGGTGAACATGACAAATATTCCAGGATTTGATTCGCTGTCAACGCAGGAGTCATACAGCTCGAAGGGATCCTTAGGGTTGACTGGTGGTGGCCGGACGAAGGAGGACTGACCCTTTGCATACTGACCAACAAGGACGCGGGCCAGGAACATCTCGCCTTCGTTACTGTAGTGATCAGCATAGGCTGCAGACTTGGCGAAGTAACTACCTCGGCCGTATTTGGTGCCTGATGTCTTCCCGGAGAAACGGAAGTCAAAGCCTTGCTGGCAGATGGCATCAACATACTGTCCATTAGTGCCGTGAAACAGTTGCTTCTCATTTGGGTCTTTCTTCTTACGCTTCATCTTCTCCTTCTTACTGAAAATTTAAACCGAGAAAACAAATGACAAAGGCAATTTATGGTTGTCTTTAAATTTTTTTTTTTTTTTTAGTCTCATTTTCTATTCCCAGGCTACAGCACACATCAACAGTACTGAACTACCGGTATGATATAAATGAGGAGGGGGGATACTGTTGATCTAGAAGAGAAAACACCCAAATCCAAATCTTAATTGGGAACGAATGTGGCCAGATTATGAGGGTTTATAGACTTGCTTTATTATCTACTCGAATGCAAATCCAGAACAATGAACCAGACCAGGCACACATAACGCAGAGTCAATTTTATTAGGTGTTGAGAGTTGAAGTGGTTGGAACATTTATTTAAAGGCCCGATATACATAACTTCAGGAAATTTTTCGTGAATCTAAAAAATTATGAAAAAAAATCCAGTTGATAACCATGCAAAAATAAGCCTAAAACGAAGTAAACCTGAGCAGTAACCAACAAGAAACTCTTGAAAGAAAAATCCAAAAAATTTGTAAAATCAAAATAAATCAGGTGGGGCCCACTTCAACAACAATCCGAAGTTGGACAGTTCAAAATGGACGCGTGTTTACAATTACCGAGTTTCAACTGCTGCTGTACCGGTAACCGCGTAAGAATTCATCCTGAATATTGCTGATATCAGTTAATCTTAACTAAATCTATGAATATAAAAAGTTATTATGCTTGATTTTCGCTTCAAGTTTTGCTGACAGTTATGTATATTGGGCCTTTAAGACCAGGCAGCATGTTGTTGGATTGTACATATATAACTTTTAATTACAGTAAATGTGAAATAGATCCTGGCGGAGCTTCTACAACATCAGGTGTGCTGTGCGTCACACCCAATACTATGTCTATGGTGTACAAGTAAATGCTTACCAGACAAAGTTCATCCACAGCTCCCCATTCTCCACGCGGTCAATCCCAAGTATCTGTGAGCTCTGCGGCATGGTCATGTGGAACAGGTCCTTTATCTTCCGACACTCATCTCGTACTGATGGCAACGACACGCCAAGGATCTGTTTTAATCAATAATAGCAATTCCTTAAACAAATTCTTCAATGCTTCAGTTCTTGAACATATAGTACCCTGTTCTTGGCACTTTCAATTTTCCCTAATAAAGTGTGCACTATATGTGAAAAAATGCTGTAAGTAGACATCAATCAAATAATGTTTTCTTGAACATAGACATCTATCAAATAATTTTTTATGTCATTAAAGTCTGTTCTCTTTATCTATAAAGGATCATTCAGTAATCAGCTTATATACATGTAGGGTAATGTTAGGGCTATTCCAGTAAAATATCTACCCCCACCTCGCGACTTCAGGTTATCTTATGGGCTATTCCAGTACATGTAATAATATATCTACCCACCCCAGGACTTCAGGTTTTATTAAGGGGTACCACACCACCAATAGTATTTATTTAATAAATTACATAGAAGCAATAGGAAGGAAACCAAAAAAAATAGAAGTAATTTATTTTGGAGTCAGGTTGGAGTCAGGTAAATATCTTAATGGAATAGCCTTTACAGGTTGGCATGTGTATGTTTACTAATTGGAAGGGATTTAAATGTATATGTATTAATGTTTGTAGCAATGATGAAATCATGATGAACTACCGGTGGATATGGTAGTACACAAGAGGTCTCAGTAATAAATAAAAACAAGTGCTAATTGTAATGGGGTACCATTACAGATGTCCCCCAAACTACCCCTTTGGTCGGAACTGATGAGCCCAATGAACTCACAATGGAAATATAGCTGACACCCCATATATCAGCGGTCATGTTGACGAATTAGGAAACGGAGGTTACGACAATGTCCGTGGTGTCCTACTACAGTTATATATAAAATTTCATTGAAATCGGACAATATATAAATTTCGACCAATCAGAAGCCAGGAAATAGCGGCCATGTTGACGAATCACGAAACGGAGGTTACGACAATGTCCGTGGTGTCCTACTACAGTTATATATAAAATTTCATTGAAATCGGACAATATATAAATTTCGACCAATCAGAAGCCAGGAAATAGCGGCCATGTTGACGAATCACGAAACGGAGGTTAAGACAATGTTGTTGGTGTAATACTACACATATATATTAAATTTCATTGAAATCGGACAATATATAAATTTCGACCAATCAGAAGCCAGGAAATAGCGGCCATGTTGACGCATCATGAAACGGATGTGACGACAATGTTGTTGGTGTAATACTACACATATATATTAAATTTCATTGAAATCGGACAATATATAAATTTCGACCAATCAGAGGCCTCCATTTTCGTTTCGGTGGCAACCAAACTTTACGAAAATGTTACCATGTTATTCAGCATCACTTAAAACACCCATGTACCAATTTTTACTGAAATCGGAGACTGAATTTTGAAAACCGGAAATTAGCTCTGGCGGCCATCTTGGACTTCCGGTCGCGAAAAAACAACCCGTTTTCACACACCCCGCCCCTAATGAGTATGTGTGTGAAGTTTCGTGAAGATCCGTCCAGTAGTTTTTGAGAAAACGGTCGGAAACCTCCGCGGCGGAAGAAAGTGGAAGAAACAAGAATAATAATAATAATAAAAAACCGAGCAAAAACAATATGTCCCCCCACTTCGTTTGGGGGACATAATAACTAGAAATATGTCTGGAAGACATAAAGTGCTCGCACCTCCTGAACATTTCACTTACAGTATTCGCCGTTGTTTCTAGTTTCTAGTTGTTTCTATAAATTCATTCAAGGACTCACACAACTAAATAATTTACTATATGTTATTACTAAGCTTTAGAGCTAATAACTTTAATATTTGAAGTTCAAGACTAGTGACAACTGCCTGGATTCACAGATACATACATGACAAAGACTTCAAATGACATTTTATCAGAAGTTTCGTGGCATTTTAGCTCGCTACGGGCGTCTGCTTCGGACAACTGGAAATTTACATATCAAACCAGTGAAATGGGACGGAAACACCCTCTGACTTTTGACCCCATATCAATCCGCCATCACATATCAAAATCTACCAAAAGTATACATTTTTGTAAAGTTAAATATCTATAGATTTCATTCAATGCAGAATATGTCAACAATTACCTATTTAGATTATTCAGAATCACTGTACTTAGCCGGAACAAATTTTCGGTAGGGACTACAAACGTATGAAACACTTCGTGATAGGCTGATTTAGTTGTGTGATTCCTTTAAAGGGTCCCAAACCTTTAAGATGTTGAAATAAAGTTAACTATTTGAAAGCATATACATTTCCGAGTAAAATGGTGAAGTTTGGTTGAAATTGAATAATAAATTATGAAGAAAACTGAAGTTATTGCACCTGATGTACGTTTGCCATTCAGAGTTAGCACCAGAATTTTTTCATTTCTTTTGCATAACATTAACCTCTAGCACCTCAATTAAGCACGCAATTAGCAATTTCATATTTTGCCCACAGATCAAATACGCATACCACTCAACAGTTTTGGAAAAGAAATCTTGTTATTTTACTTTCTGTTAATTTTACAGTCTCTGAAGTAATTAATGTTTTATTTTAAGTAAATTTTATTTAATTTTAACAACTAAACACATTTAGAATTCACACAAAACTCTAAAATTCTACGGAAAACTTGAGTCATAAAGGGTTATTAGATATCCATCTTAACTGTTTATCTATCAATTACACAGGCTTACATATAACACTTATAGCTCCCCGGGGTGCGGCCACTTTACAGGGAGAATATTGGGGGTAGGGGAGATGTAATGCCATAAACAGCTTATTGTATGAGTAAACAAAGATTACAAACACATTAAATCAATAAACAAGATGTTGATCAAGGTATATATTGTGACGGGAATAAAGAAATACCTACAATTAACTGAAAATATGGAATTTTAAGTTGGATTAAGCCACCAAAACCTACAAGGGACACGTACACAAATATAATTTCATATGTGCATTTTTTATACAAGCCTATTCCGTACTAGTTCTAGTTATTGCTTTCTTCTGGCTATAAAAACACATACATTTGTAATTTGGATGGATAAAGAAGCCTAAGAATGACTGGCCAGAGTTGGAACTAGGAAGGGGGGGGGGGGGTGCTGGTTGTGCAGGACAACACACTAGATTAGATCTCTATTGGATGCTAAAACCTGCTACATATATCAACGAAGTACTTCTAACACACACGCATATCAATTATTACAAGTTATTGAACCAAACTTTATTTAAAACCTGAGTATAAGGGTCAGTTCAACAATATAGGCTTCAACATAGGGCCATGTTTAGCCAGATTTTAGCTAATTTTGAAGGGTTTTTTCCAAATTAAATTTATCTGCATACTGAAATAATGTGCTAACACTTAGTGATAGTGGTTGTCGTTGAAAAAATAAAAAACCGGAAGCACAGAAAAGGTTATAGAGGTCAAGTTCATTGAGCACATGGCTAGTTCTCTTAAAGGACTCACACAACTAAATAATTTACTATATGTTATTACTAAGCTTTAGAGCTAATAACTTTAATATTTGAAGTTCAAGACTAGTGACAACTGCCTGGATTCACAGATACATACATGACAAAGACTTCAAATGACATTTTATCAGAAGTTTCGTGGCATTTTAGCTCGCTACGGGCGTCTGCTTCGGACAACTGGAAATTTACATATCAAACCAGTGAAATGGGACGGAAACACCCTCTGACTTTTGACCCCATATCAATCCGCCATCACATATCAAAATCTACCAAAAGTATACATTTTTGTAAAGTTAAATATCTATAGATTTCATTCAATGCAGAATATGTCAACAATTACCTATTTAGATTATTCAGAATCACTGTACTTAGCCGGAACAAATTTTCGGTAGGGACTACAAACGTATGAAACACTTCGTGATAGGCTGATTTAGTTGTGTGATTCCTTCATACAATGTTTTTACCTGAGAATGGGTAATATGATGTGCGATATTATTAACATCAGTTTCGGACAATATTGTGTATTACCGATATTTGTGGTTTTGTTCAGTAAACATGCGCAAAGAAGGTATACCGAACTGTACTAATTACATGTACTCAAGAATTATGGAGAATTTACTGGTACCCTACTGAAGCGAAAACTTATTTCTAAAACTTGAATGGAGAATTCGCCAGTACCCTACTGAAGTGGGAATTAATTTTGACATTAAAGTTTGAATGGAAAACTCACCGGAACCCTACTGAATTGGGAAATAATTTCGACATAAAAGTTTGAATGAAGAAATTACCAGTACCCTACTGAAGTGGGAAATAATTTCGACATAAAAGTTAAAATGGAGAACTCACCGGAACCCTACTGAAGTGGGAACTGATGCGATTGGACAGGTCTGTATTCTGGGTGCGGTCAAATGCCCACTCCATTGGCACATACGACATCAGAGGCTGAGTTAGGGGCCCAGCCATTATCACTGCAGAACTAGTAGCTCCTTGATGACTTTTCCCCTGGGGATTCCTGGATAATACAATATAGTAACAAATAATGGTTATTTTTAATGATTTTCATCAAATTAATGGATTTTTAATGATGTTTTCGCAACTTTGTTACGGCTTCATGTAGCAGTAGTGCATTATCATGATGTTTTACTTGATATTTAAACAATTGCATTTATAAACAGTTTCTTCAGGTTGTAAATTAAAGTATGACTTATGTAAAGAGTATTGTTTCAATAATACACAACCAATGACTAGTACAGCGTCTGTCGACAATAACCAGTAAAACTTACACATAAAGGTGTGAAAAAGTGAATAAAGAATTACCAAATTAAACTGCAGTACAGCAAGAAAGCTGTCAAACTTATTACATTTGACGTCTTTTATTTTTTCATCAGGATTTTAACATCCTTGCAAACAATCTGAGTAACCTGCATTACCTCTGTTATTTTTAAATGAAAATATAAATTGCTTGATTCACATATGAAATAAGTAAAAACACAAATTCAACTGTCCTATTCAATTTCCTAATATTTCCTAAAATCTGAAAATATCCCTCACCAATTATAGAACCCAAAGACTTACCTCTACCTTTTCAGAGATTCAGAATTTCTTGATTTTAAGAAATAATTGAAAATACAAATGTACAATCATATAATGTTCACTCACCTCTTCTTCCGCTCAGCAACATCCTTTGGAGCGACAAAAACAGGTCGACGTCGCACGATTCTTTCAGTTTGGTAAAAGAGATTCTGTTGTACCATCTTCTCAAAATCCATGAGATACTCGTGGCCGAGGGTGGCAAACCGAAGTTGCCCTGTAGGGTTTTCTAGGTATCGCTGTTCCATTTCCTCACTGCTTATTATAGCCTTGTAACCAGTAATGTTCTACAATACAGGGGACACAGTTTCATCATATTATGGGACAGATGCCTTGTAACCAGTAATGTTCTACAATACAGAGGAAACATTGTCATCATTTTATGGGACAGATGCCTTGTAACCAGTGATGTTCTACAATACAGAGGAAACATTGTCATCATTTTATGGGACAGATGCCTTGTAACCAGTGATGTTCTACAATACAGAGGAAACAGTTTCATCATATTATGGGACAGGTGCCTTGTAACCAGTGATGTTCTACAATACAGAGGAAACAGTTTCATCATATTATGGGACAGGTGCCTTGTAACCAGTGATGTTCTACAATACAGAGGAAACATTGTCATCATATTATGGGACAGATGCCTTGTAACCAGTAATGTTCTACAATACAGAGGAAACATTGTCATCATTTTATGGGACAGATGCCTTGTAACCAGTAATGTTCTACAATACAGGGGAAACATTGTCATCATATTATGGGACAGATGCCTTGTAACCAGTAATGTTCTACAATACAGGGGAAACAGTTTCATCATATTATGGGACAGGTGCCTTGTAACCAGTAATGTTCTACAATACAGAGGAAACATTGTCATCATTTTATGGGACAGATGCCTTGTAACCAGTGATGTTCTACAATACAGGGGAAACATTGTCATCATATTATGGGACAGATGCCTTGTAACCAGTAATGTTCTACAATACAGAGGAAACATTGTCATCATTTTATGGGACAGATGCCTTGTAACCAGTGATGTTCTACAATACAGAGGAAACAGTTTCATCATATTATGGGACAGATGCCTTGTAACAAGTAATGTTCTACAATACAGGGGAAACAGTTTCATCATATTATGGACAGGTGCCTTGTAACAAGTAATGTTCTACAATACAGGGGAAACAGTTTCATCATATTATGGGACAGGTGCCTTGTAACCAGTAATGTTCTACAATACAGGGGAAACAGTTTCATCATATTATGGGACAGGTGCCTTGTAACCAGTGATGTTCTACAATACAGGGGAAACAGTTTCATCATATTATGGACAGGTGCCTTGTAACAAGTAATGTTCTACAATACAGAGGAAACATTGTCATCATATTATGGGACAGGTGCCTTGTAACCAGTAATGTTCTACAATACAGAGGAAACATTGTCATCATATTATGGGACAGATGCCTTGTAACCAGTAATGTTCTACAATACAGAGGAAACATTGTCATCATATTATGGGACAGATGCCTTGTAACCAGTAATGTTCTACAATACAGAGGAAACATTGTCATCATATTATGGGACAGATGCCTTGTAACCAGTAATGTTCTACAATACAGAGGAAACAATGTCATCATATTATGGGACAGGTGCCTTGTAACCAGTAATGTTCTACAATACAGAGGAAACACTTTCATCATATTATGGGACAGGTGCCTTGTAACCAGTAATGTTCTACAATACAGAGGAAACATTGTCATCATATTATGGGACAGATGCCTTGTAACCAGTGATGTTCTACAATACAGAGGAAACAGTTTCATCATATTATGGGACAGGTGCCTTGTAACCAGTAATGTTCTACAATACAGGGGAAACATTGTCATCATATTATGGGACAGATGCCTTGTAACCAGTGATGTTCTACAATACAGAGGAAACAGTTTCATCATATTATGGGACAGGTGCCTTGTAACCAGTGATGTTCTACAATACAGAGGAAACAGTTTCATCATATTATGGGACAGGTGCCTTGTAACCAGTGATGTTCTACAATACAGAGGAAACATTGTCATCATATTATGGACAGGTGCCTTGTAACCAGTAATGTTCTACAATACAGAGGAAACAGTTTCATCATATTATGGGACAGGTGCCTTGTAACCAGTGATGTTCTACAATACAGAGGAAATATTTTCATCATATTATGGGACAGGTGCCTTGTAACCAGTGATGTTCTACAATACAGAGGAAACATTGTCATCACATTATGGGACAGGTGCCTTGTAACCAGTGATGTTCTACAATACAGAGGAAACATTGTCATCACATTATGGGACAGATGCCTTGTAACCAGTGATGTTCTACAATACAGAGGAAACATTGTCATCACATTATGGGACAGGTGCCTTGTAACCAGTGATGTTCTACAATACAGAGGAAACATTGTCATCATTTTATGGGACAGATGCCTTGTAACCAGTGATGTTCTACAATACAGAGGAAACAGTTTCATCATATTATGGGACAGGTGCCTTGTAACCAGTAATGTTCTACAATACAGAGGAAACAGTTTCATCATATTATGGGACAGGTGCCTTGTAACCAGTGATGTTCTACAATACAGAGGAAACATTGTCATCATATTATGGGACAGATGCCTTGTAACCAGTAATGTTCTACAATACAGAGGAAACATTGTCATCATTTTATGGGACAGATGCCTTGTAACCAGTAATGTTCTACAATACAGGGGAAACATTGTCATCATATTATGGGACAGATGCCTTGTAACCAGTAATGTTCTACAATACAGGGGAAACAGTTTCATCATATTATGGGACAGGTGCCTTGTAACCAGTAATGTTCTACAATACAGAGGAAACATTGTCATCATTTTATGGGACAGATGCCTTGTAACCAGTGATGTTCTACAATACAGGGGAAACATTGTCATCATATTATGGGACAGATGCCTTGTAACCAGTAATGTTCTACAATACAGAGGAAACATTGTCATCATTTTATGGGACAGATGCCTTGTAACCAGTGATGTTCTACAATACAGAGGAAACAGTTTCATCATATTATGGGACAGATGCCTTGTAACAAGTAATGTTCTACAATACAGGGGAAACAGTTTCATCATATTATGGACAGGTGCCTTGTAACAAGTAATGTTCTACAATACAGGGGAAACAGTTTCATCATATTATGGGACAGGTGCCTTGTAACCAGTAATGTTCTACAATACAGGGGAAACAGTTTCATCATATTATGGGACAGGTGCCTTGTAACCAGTGATGTTCTACAATACAGGGGAAACAGTTTCATCATAATATGGACAGGTGCCTTGTAACAAGTAATGTTCTACAATACAGAGGAAACATTGTCATCATATTATGGGACAGGTGCCTTGTAACCAGTAATGTTCTACAATACAGAGGAAACATTGTCATCATATTATGGGACAGATGCCTTGTAACCAGTAATGTTCTACAATACAGAGGAAACATTGTCATCATATTATGGGACAGATGCCTTGTAACCAGTAATGTTCTACAATACAGAGGAAACATTGTCATCATATTATGGGACAGATGCCTTGTAACCAGTAATGTTCTACAATACAGAGGAAACAATGTCATCATATTATGGGACAGGTGCCTTGTAACCAGTAATGTTCTACAATACAGAGGAAACACTTTCATCATATTATGGGACAGGTGCCTTGTAACCAGTAATGTTCTACAATACAGAGGAAACATTGTCATCATATTATGGGACAGATGCCTTGTAACCAGTGATGTTCTACAATACAGAGGAAACAGTTTCATCATATTATGGGACAGGTGCCTTGTAACCAGTAATGTTCTACAATACAGGGGAAACATTGTCATCATATTATGGGACAGATGCCTTGTAACCAGTGATGTTCTACAATACAGAGGAAACATTGTCATCATATTATGGACAGGTGCCTTGTAACCAGTAATGTTCTACAATACAGAGGAAACAGTTTCATCATATTATGGGACAGGTGCCTTGTAACCAGTGATGTTCTACAATACAGAGGAAATATTTTCATCATATTATGGGACAGATGCCTTGTAACCAGTGATGTTCTACAATACAGAGGAAACATTGTCATCACATTATGGGACAGGTGCCTTGTAACCAGTGATGTTCTACAATACAGGGGAAACATTGTCATCACATTATGGGACAGATGCCTTGTAACCAGTGATGTTCTACAATACAGAGGAAACATTGTCATCACATTATGGGACAGGTGCCTTGTAACCAGTGATGTTCTACAATACAGGGGAAACAATGTCATCATATTATGGGACAGGTGTTACTAGTTGAATTTATGTAGCCTTGTAACCAGTGATGTTCTACAATACAGAGGAAACATTGTCATCATATTATGTGACAGATGCCTTGTAACCAGTGATGTTCTACAATACAGAGGAAACAATGTCATCACATTATGGGACAGGTGCCTTGTAACCAGTGATGTTCTACAATACAGAGGAAACAGTTTCATCATATTATGGGACAGGTGCCTTGTAACCAGTGATGTTCTACAATACAGAGGAAACATTGTCATCATATTATGTGACAGATGCCTTGTAACCAATAATGTTCTACAATACAGAGGAAACATTGTCATCATATTATGGGACAGATGCCTTGTAACCAGTGATGTTCTACAATACAGAGGAAACATTGTCATAACATTATGGGACAGGCGCCTTGTAACCAGTAATGTTCTACAATACAGAGGAAACATTGTCATCATATTATGGACTGGTGCCTTGTAACCAGTGATGTTCTACAATACAGAGGAAACAGTTTCATCATATTATGGGACAGGTGTTGAAAGTTGGCCTTAAGTAGCCGCTTAACCAGCAATGTTCTAAAACACAGAGGAAATATTTTCATCATTTTATGGGACAGGTGTTACTAGTAAAATGTATGTAGCCTTGTAACCAGTAATGTTCTAAAACACAGAGGAAACATTTTCATCATATTATGGGACAGGTGTTGAAAGTTAACCTTAAGTAGCCGCTTAACCAGCAATGTTCTAAAACACAGAGGAAATATTTTCATCATATTATGGGACAGATGCCTTGTAACCAACAATGTTCTAAAACACAGAGGAAATATTTTCATCATATTATGGGACAGGTGCCTTGTAACCAGTAATGTTCTACAATACAGAGGAAACATTGTCATCATATTATGGGACAGATGCCTTGTAACCAGTGATGTTCTACAATACAGAGGAAACATTGTCATCATATTATGGGACAGATGCCTTGTAACCAGTGATGTTCTACAATACAGAGGAAACATTGTCATCATATTATGGGACAGGTGCCTTGTAACCAGTGATGTTCTACAATACAGGGGAAACAGTTTCATCATATTATGGGACAGGTGCCTTGTAACCAGTGATGTTCTACAATACAGGGGACACAGTTTCATCATATTATGGGACAGGTGCCTTGTAACCAGTAATGTTCTACAATACAGAGGAAACATTGTCATCATATTATGGACTGGTGCCTTGTAACCAGTGATGTTCTACAATACAGAGGAAACAGTTTCATCATATTATGGGACAGGTGCCTTGTAACCAGTGATGTTCTACAATACAGAGGAAACAGTTTCATCATATTATGGGACAGGTGCCTTGTAACCAGTAATGTTCTACAATACAGGGGAAACAGTTTCATCATATTATGGGACAGGTGCCTTGTAACCAGTAATGTTCTAAAATACAGAGGAAACAGTTTCATCATATTATGGGACAGATGCCTTGTAACCAGTGATGTTCTACAATACAGAGGAAACAGTTTCATCATATTATGGGACAGATGCCTTGTAACCAGTAATGTTCTACAATACAGAGGAAACAGTTTCATCATATTATGGGATAGGTGCCTTGTAACCAGTAATGTTCTACAATACAGAGGAAACAGTTTCATCATATTATGGGACAGGTGCCTTGTAACCAGTAATGTTCTACAATACAGAGGAAACAGTTTCATCATATTATGGGACAGATGCCTTGTAACCAGTGATGTTCTACAATACAGAGGAAACATTGTCATCATATTATGGGACAGATGCCTTGTAACAAGTAATGTTCTACAATACAGAGGAAACATTGTCATCATATTATGGGACAGATGCCTTGTAACCAGTAATGTTCTACAATACAGAGGAAACAGTTTCATCATATTATGGGACAGGTGCCTTGTAACCAGTAATGTTCTACAATACAGAGGAAACAGTTTCATCATATTATGGGACAGGTGCCTTGTAACCAGTAATGTTCTACAATACAGAGGAAACAGTTTCATCATATTATGGGACAGATGCCTTGTAACCAGTGATGTTCTACAATACAGAGGAAACATTGTCATCATATTATGGGACAGATGCCTTGTAACAAGTAATGTTCTACAATACAGAGGAAACATTGTCATCATATTATGGACAGGTGCCTTGTAACCAGTGATGTTCTACAATACAGAGGAAACATTGTCATCATATTATGGGACAGATGCCTTGTAACCAGTGATGTTCTACAATACAGAGGAAACATTGTCATCATATTATGGGACAGGTGCCTTGTAACCAGTAATGTTCTACAATACAGAGGAAACATTGTCATCATATTATGGGACAGGTGCCTTGTAACCAGTAATGTTCTACAATACAGAGGAAACAGTTTCATCATATTATGGGACAGGTGCCTTGTAACCAGTGATGTTCTACAATACAGTGGAAACAGTTTCATCATATTATGGGCCAGGTGTTACTAGTTGAATTTATGTAGCCTTGTAACCAATAATGTTCTACAATACAGTGGAAAAGTTTTCATCATATTATAGGACAAGTGTTACTAGTTGAATTTATGTAGCCTCTAACCAGTTATGTTCTACACTGCAGTGGAAAAGCTTTCATCATATTATAGGACAAGTGTTACTAGTTGAATTTATGTAGCCTTGCAACAAATGTTCTACAATACAGAGGAATAGTTTTCATCATTTTGTGGGACAGGTGTTACTAGTTCAAATTAATGTAGCATTGTAACCAATAATGTTCTACAATACAGAGGAATAGTTTTCATCATATTATGGGACACGTGTTACTAGTTGAATTTATGTAGCCTTGTAATCAATAATGTTCTATAATACAGAGGAATTTAACGTTTTTATCAAATTTTCAGACAGGTGCTACAAGTTGAATTTAAGTAACTTGATACATCAGTATCAACAAAATTGGCTAAGCAGTTGACTTTTTAGTCAATCAAATAACAAGCTATAACAAACACAGCTTGATACATGAGTAATTTACAAACAAGAGATCTCAGAGGGGTCTTGGTGTCCACCATTGTAAGATGTCCGTTGGGCGAGCGATAACAAGAGATCCCAGAGGGGTCTTGGTGTCCACCATTGTAAGATGTCCGTTGGGCGAGCGATAACAAGAGATCCCAGAGGGGTCTTGGTGTCCACCATTGTAAGATGTCCGTTGGGCGAGAGATAACAAGAGATCCCAGAGGGGTCTTGGTGTCCACCATTGTAAGATGTTCGTTGGGCAAGGGATAACAAGAGATCCCAGAGGGGTCTTGGTGTCCACCATTGTAAGATGTCCGTTGGGCGAGCGATAACAAGAGATCCCAGAGGGGTCTTGGTGTCCACCATTGTAAGATGTTCGTTGGACGAGGGATAACAAGAGATTCCAGAGGGGTCTTGGTGTAGTCCACCATTGTAAGATGTCCGTTGGGCGAGGGATAACAAGAGATCCCAGAGGGGTTTTGGTGTCCACCATTGTAAGATGTCCGTTGGGCGAGCGATAACAAGAGATCCCAGAGGGGTCTTGGTGTCCACCATTGTAAGATGTCCGTTGGGCAAGGGATAACAAGAGATCCCAGAGGGGTCTTGGTGTAAAATGTTTCTTGGTGTCCTCCATTGAAAGATGTTCATTAGGTTTATGAAAGTTTTATCTTTTCTTTTTTAATCTACTCAGCATCATGTGTTACTTTAATTGATACTGTTGTGTGTATGTCAATGTCCTTTCAATGTGTGGTTGATGATGGATATCATCGATCCTCCAGAACGGTAATGTGAAAAAGGGATGCCAAATGGCTCTTAAGGTTTTAATATCCCACCTGACTTTACAGAACAGAGTTGTGTTGACAGGTGTCATGTTTTAAATTGGATAAGTTCAGATGTGACTTCAGGGGTGATTGAGTTTGATCCTCCATAATCATAAATTATGATAATTAGGGTGGCCACGATACACCTAGATTGAATTTCAATATAATATTGCAATACAACCTGCAATACGATATATTGTTTTGGGAAAAAGATGTTCATTTTAAAGTGAATGCGTTGTTTGAATTTCATCAGGCCCTATCTTGCATATAAATGGATTACATAGATTTATATATATTATTTTGATAGTACCAATAACTGATTATGAAATTTCTATCAATTTCCACCATTGTTTATGGTTATTGTTTTGCAGTGTATTGCGATATACTGGTTTTTAAATATAATGTGATAGCCCTAATCATACAGAAGTAACATACCTGTTCACCATACTCTCTCCAGGCCTGGCCCTCATCCAGCCAGAACCACTTCCACTGTGTAGCCAGTGATGTGAACTTCTCCGCCCCTGACGACGCAGTAGACAGCCTCCGTACCTGGTACGAAACACGATCTTTGTCCACCGCCACCAACGTGTCGAAGTTCAGCTGGACCACTAATGGCGGTCTGAGGGTCAAATGGTAACCAGACAAAGTTGAAACAAACATAATATCTCTGTATTTGTATCTTTTCTAAGTTACCAGAGCTTTCTGAACACATAATCAATATGAGTTTGTTATGTATACAGGTAAGGCAACTATATTCAAATCATACAGGGTCTTCCTCTGAGATATCCTTTTTAGTCCATGAAATCTCAAAACAAACAACAGACCTTTATTAAAAGAAAAATACCGGTATATTCTAAATAACATAACTAGGATGCAGTAAGTATGCATTGTACATCCCAAATAGCACAGTACTGGATACAGTGATATAAAATTTATAAACTAAGATAATTGAACATTTTCTTCTTAAAAGTTGATTTTTTTTTTTCAAAGTTGGAAACCAAATTTGATGAAAAAGGACTTAGGGCAAAAAGGCTGAAAATTAAGTTACTAAATCTTTTAAATGGGAAAAATAAAATTTTACATTATACTGAAATTCTCAAAAAGACTGAAATTAGCCAATTGGCAGAATATTTTCATCTCTAAAGTTTTCTGTCATCAGCTGTACATACTATTCTACTTTTTCCTACAAGGTGTCACTCATACTCCCAATAATTTTAACATCTTTAATTAAGATTGAAATACGTACACATTTGGTGTTATTTTTATATAACACTCATTCTTCTCTACATCACTATAGTTGATTTCCAGGTCAACGTTAGAATTAGGGGGTAGGTCCACCCACTTCTTCCCCGACTCGCGGTACTGCCACTGGTATGGTAGGTTTTTGTGGGACTTGTGGCAGCCGCGACCAAATCCACATCTGCCACGAAGATGGAAGATACAGATCTCCTTGTTGGGGTGAGCCTGTGGGGGGCCGTCCATTTCGTCCTCGGAGCTGTCGTCCTGGTTCTGTAAATTCATCTGGGACATTTGTCTGTGGAAACAAAGGGAACTCTCTTTAACCTTCTAACAAAGTATACTGTCTTTATCCTTCTAACAAAGTACACTCTCTTTAACCTTCTAACAAAGTACACTCTCTTTAACCTTCTAACATAGTACACTCTCTTTAACCTTCTAACAAAGAACACTCTCTTTAACCTTCTAACAAAGCACACCCACTTTTACCTTCTAACAAAGTACACTCTCTTTTAACTTCTAACAAAGTACACTCTCTTTAACCGAACAAAGTACACTCTCTTTAACCTTCTAACAAAGTACACTCTCTTTAACCTTCTAACAAAGTACACTCTCTTTAACCTTCTAACAAAGTACACTCTCTTTAACCTTCTAACAAAGTACACTCTCTTTAACTTAACAAAGTACACTCTCTTTAACCTTCTAACAAAGTACACCGTCTTTAACCTTCTAACAATGTACACTCTCTCTAACTTTCTAACAAAGTGCACTCTCTTTAACCTTCTAACAAAGTGCACTATCTTTAACCTTCTAACAAAATGCACTCTCTTTAACCTCCTAACAAAGTACACTCTCTTCAACCTTCTAACAAAGTACACTCTCTTTAACTTTCTAACATATATAAGAGTTTCTAAGGACAAAATGCTTTGCCTACTCATGCTGAACAATGGCTGGCTTTCATTTGCTCATGTTGAAGGAATACAAAATTAATGCAATTTAGATTTTGCTGTATATCATATTTCATCCTATTCCTAAATCTGCTAAAAAATTTCCTTAACAGTAATCATCCTTTTGAATTCATATAAGAAGGGTTATGTTATACCTTTGTGTCTGAGCTGTGATTGATATGGGTAATGTTATAGTCTACCTTTATATCTCAGCTGTGGTTGAGATGGGTAGGGTAATAGTCTACCTTTGTGTCTGAGCTGTGGTTGAGATGGGTAATGTTATAGTCTACCTTTATGTCTGAGCTGTGGTTGAGATGGGTAATGTTATAGTCTACCTTTGTGTCTGAGCTGTGGTTGAGATGGGTAATGTTATAGTCTACCTTTATGTCTGAGCTGTGGTTGAGATGGGTAATGTTATAGTCTACCTTTGTGTCTGAGCTTTGATTGAAATGGGTAGGGTTATAGTCTACCTTTTTGTCTGAGCTTAGGTTTAGATGGGTAAGGTTATAGTCCACCTTTGTGTCTGAGCTGTGCTTGAGAAGGGTAAGGTTATAGTGTACTTTTTTGTATGAGCTGTGGTTGAGATGGGTAAGGTTATAGTCTACCTTTTTGTCTCAACTGTGGTTGAGATGGTAGAGTTAACAGTCTACCTTTGTATCTGAGTTGTTTTTGAGATGGGTAGAGTTATTCTACATTTGTGTCCGATGGGTAGGTTACCTTTGCATCTGGGCTGGGGTCGATGAACTCTGGCTACTCTGACTCATGTTGTCCTGTAGATCTTTGGAACTCAGTACTGTCTCTCGTAACTCTGCTAAAATCTCTTTTGGTGCTCGCTTCAAATTCATGCCATGTTTAGCTAGGATTTCTGTGAATAAAATGGATATTTTTTAGTCTTCTAGTGTATTGCACGCCTGTGATGCATGAATAATTTTCAGAAGTTTATGTATGTAAGAAACATATATATATAATACAAAAGATTCATTACAAGTCATTTGTTAAGAACAGATTGTTGTAAGATGTAAGGGTTGTAGTCTACCTAAATCAGACTGTTGATCGATTGTCTCCCTTGCATGTGATGTGTTTTAGTTTTTCTTTTGTAATATATTGTTGACTGATGATGAACGGGCAACATAAGCATAACTTAATAAGCTAACCAAGTTTTGTTTAAATCCATTCTTGTTAAACTCGTTTACAGCTCAGGCTCAATAACAGCCTAGAAACAGAATATTTGGGTACGTCTGTCGATAAACAATCAATATTTTTTTGACTTTATTAACTGTTGTTAGGGAATTCTAAGGCTAAACTTACCTCTAACTTGCGTGTGGTTTATGTCGTGATTCCTCTTGCATCCCTGTCCAAATTTACACTGGCTCATCACGTAATGGCGACAT
Source organism: Mimachlamys varia (assembly GCA_947623455.1). Taxonomy (NCBI): domain Eukaryota; kingdom Metazoa; phylum Mollusca; class Bivalvia; order Pectinida; family Pectinidae; genus Mimachlamys; species Mimachlamys varia. The sequence continues at coordinate 13,316,956 of OX392542.1, read as the reverse complement.
ATGTGGAGATACGGGCAAGGTACACCTTGTGTTATATTTCTGCATCCTGCGGCCCCTACATTGTAAAACTTACATATGTGGGGCAAAGTGGACTCTGTGCGGCTCTCAGTGGCCTGAAACAGGTACCTCAACTCTTGAACTGTCAGATGCGCAAGCCATTGTTGCTGCAAGACCACTCTGTTGTGTTGAGTAGTCAAGTCGTGACCAAACATACAAGTTCCTTCTTGGATTTTAGAAAACCTACATGAGTTTGACAACAGATAAAACTTGCATATATGTAACTTGTCACAAACAGGAAACCCCATACAGGCGGTTTTTCTTGTACAATGTTCGCTACACAAACCCAATTTAGATACAGCCTGAATCACATCTAAGTTAGTCCCCTCATTCCTTGTGATGCAAAAGTTATTTGGGAAATTCCGAAATAACATGTGGAGCTGTTGTTCGCTGACCCGCGGCAAGTCCCTCGCGACATTGTAGATCTCCACAGCCAGATCACGGAGGTAGAGGGGCCCGCCAATGTGACACAATAGTTTGATGGCCGCTTGCACAAGACTCGTACTCTGTACATCGTTCAGAGGAACAGCCATTTGCGGTGGCATTGGCTGCATTTGTTGGTAATATGGGTGCGCCATCATGGCACAATTCGGTGGAACGTCGGGCACCCCCGGGTTACCGGTAAACTGAAAGTAGCTCATATTATTAGAGTGACGTACTTCCGGGGGGTCTACTAAAGACCTGAACAGGGTATGAGTAATTTCAGGAATACATAGGTGTGTCACTTAAAACATGACAAAAACATTTAATTTATTTCCAACAGTCAGATATGTATTGTGATGGCAAGGATATATCAAACTGAAAATATTTATCTTTTGGGATTTTTGTTACATCAAATGATGTTCGAGGCAATAACTTATATTTAAAAAGGTGCAAAAACTTGACATTAATTTGTTAGTGTCAGGAACATTCCGATGCATGTAAGTTACTACAAGAGAAATATTCGAATTTTGGAGCTGCAGGGTATTACCTCTACGATGTATCATTATGATTCAGATTTACATGAAGGTACTTAGGCTAAGTGGTTTGATTTGAGTTGTAAATTATCTGTGGGTTATCTTTTTCATTTGATTTTTTGAGCGCGTTCTGTGGTCTAAGGGAGATTACCTCCAAGGTGTGACGCTTATTGGCCCGTATCATCAATTTCTTGGTGTCAGGATTTTTCTTCAGAGTAAATCTTTGTTTGTCATTGTCTGCCACAACTCGTTTGATATCCGAATGTCGAAAATCCTGGAAGGAAGGGAGCCCCAGAATGTCATCTACATACAAGAATCCCTCTGAAAAACAAACACGGGTCAGCCATAATAGACACGACCAATTACTTCAGAAATACTGTTATATACATGTATTTCAACGTCGTCATATTCTTGTTTGTTGTAAACATAATCACAGAGCTATTGAAGAAATACTGTATAAACAGATATATGTTTCAGTCTTTTTTATGATAAAAAAATGAACAGACATGTTATCAACTCACAGGTGCTTGTGGGCATGGATACAGTTTGTTTTAATTGAAAATAGTAAGTAACAGACAAATACGTACAGAATTACATCAAAAATTGAATATTTTAATTTCAAAAGTTTATAATTACAACCCCATGTAGTAGCATTATAAATATTACGCTACTTAAGGGGGTGTAATTATAAAAAATTGAAATTAAGCATTCACTGTTATAAAATACTGTATTCGTATTAATGTCCACAAGTACCTGTGTATTCACTTAGACGAATTTCAGTTCTCAATTAAGCCCTCGCGTAAATTTAATGGTGCAACTGACGAGGTGACGAGTCTGAAATATTGACTAGAGTTACGTGTATATTGAAAAGTATAACACTAAAATACAAAATTCAAATTTGAACAAATATGATAAATGTGTTTTCTGTCATGTACTGACGGAGCTCCGCGTTATCGTTTTGTCCAAAGATCGGATACTTCCTTGTTTTGCAAAGGTTCTGAAACAAACATTTGCAATTTTGGCTCAAAATATTTTCTCCAGGTATGGAGGAATTGAGACTGCTAGTCTCGAACTTTTCAACTTTCAAATAATCTGCTCGTGCAATAAACTGGACATCAATTTAGCTGAAAACTATACCGCTTTCACCAAAGAAGTCACTGATGCTATTCTATAAAATATCGTTTAAGATTGCCCAGTTAGCTGCGATAACGTACATGTACGTACATTTAGCTCTACAACGACGAGGCGATTTTTTTTTTATATTGCGTCGGCTGGGGCAGAGCCAAAGGAGACCGGGTATATTAGTACTAATTGTCCCGTGCATGAAAACGTTGCCTAGTGGAAGCTTAAGATGCCCCATGCCGGTTGTAACACAGATTTTTTTCGGTGTCTGTATATATAGCGGCGTTAAATACGTAACTAACTAAAGGAAGATGCCGTGGAAGGCGTTGGTCAAAGCGTTCTCTTCGTCTGTGCCTAATCTGCCTTTGGTCAGTTTTTTTTCCTGATTTGCCTCTAATGTGATTGAAAATAAGTCCTGTAAGCCAACCCCTATCCTATAGACTCAAAACATCGCACCTCAAACAATAGATAGACTGTACACTGTAAAAACGTCGTGTTACTTTACACTCAACTTGGTGTTACTTGCGTGTAACATTCCCCATTTGTTGGTGATTGTTGTTTATTTTACACCATTATATGGTAAAGCTTAGGTTACACCAGAAAGTAGTGTAAATAGCACAGAAAATGGTGTACAGGATAACCATTTGTTGTGTAAATACCAAGAGTACACCCATTAAAGTGTAAACTAAAGAAAACACTATTTGCGGTGTTAGAAGGGTGTAACTATTTCTGTTTCATGGTGTAACTCTGATGTAAGTAAACACCAAATGTAGTGTAAAATTTCAAATTGCATCATTTAAAAGATAAGTTGAGGAAACACTATTTGCGGTGTTAGAAGGGTGTAACTATTTCTGTTTCATGGTGTAACTCTGGTGTAAGTAAACACCAAATTTTTGGGGATGTCGAGTTTGCCCAGTGGTAACGGCCGCGGGTATTTCTGGCTAGGCGATTTGGTGCCGGAGATCGTGAGTTCGAGGCCCGGATAGTGATAGGGCACGAATCAAAAATTGTCTTTCTTCGTCATTTGTGTTTCCGTGTTATATATATAACAACTACATGTATATGTCCCCTCCCTTGCACAGTTAACTACGAAGTCTTTTAGTTGTTCATCCGTATACAGGATGGCGTTTGGTAAATTGTGCTGACCAGGCCACAAATCTAGCTTTTAAACGCAAAACTTTTCTTACAAGGTTAAAATTTCGTCAGCGATCTGTTCCAGATACAGTACTATTCATCTTTTCTCAAGTTGTAGTCAAATCGTATCAGATATATATTTTTGTAATTTTGTTTCAGCCTCCTGTATATATGAATAATGTATAACTATTGCTTAGTGAATACATTAAATTTAGTGAATTAAAAAGTGCTTATTTGTTTTAAAGGCCCAATATACGTAACTTTCGGCAAAACTTGAAGTGAAAATCAAAGCTTATAGCGTATTATATTTATAGAGTTAGTTAAGATCAACTGATATCAGCAATATTCTAGATGAATTCTTACGCGGTTACCGGTACAGCAGCAGTTAAAACACGGTATTTGTAAACACGCGTCCATTTCGAACTGTCTTCTACCTTCGGTTTGTTGTTGAAGTGGGCCCCACCTGAATTATTTTCAATTCTTTGGATTTTTTTGTCAAGAGTTTCTTGTTAGTTGCCGCTCAGGTTTACTTCGTTTTAGGCTTATTTTTGCGTGGTTATCAACTGGATTTGTTTTCATAATTTTTCAGAATCTCGAAAAATTTCCTGAAGTTACGTATATTGGGCCTTTAATAACGAAGACAAACTATTTCTTTTTCATATTTTCATATGCAAAAAAAAAAAAAAAACCAAAAACAAAACAAACAAAAAAATCGTTTCAAACACATTTTGCTTGGCACCTTTGTCAAATCTATGGTGTCAAAATCACCAGTTATTATTTTTAATTTCTTAATTTGTTCTCCGCTGGAGTTGAATTAATAACAAAGTTAATATAAGGGTGGTAACCTCGACAGAATATTGGATTTTCCTTGAGGATCATTTGGGTAGATTTTGGTAATTCGTCATGTCGTCTTTAATGGACAGGGGAGATAATAAGGTTGTTTTTATTTATCTTTTGGATGAATGAAATACGTGAAGCAAGCGGTGCATCCTCGATATCCAGGTGTTATGATCACCTACGCTCTCTACACCCTGGAATATGTCATGGCAAAACTGAAGGCACGCTCAGGTAAAAAAAACCAGACCAATCGCAAGGCTGCATGCCTGTCCTTTGAAGATTACAAACGAACCGCGACCTACTTCAAGGTTTGTCACTTTTTACCATTATGTGACCGCGAGATTCTTTTATGTTAATGAAAGGGTCGCACCAGTCTTCTTGTCTCATCAACAAGGCGGCGCACACAGAACCTTCAGTTTTGACTTATTCCAGGGATGTAGAAAGTGTATGTGATCGTAACTCCTGGATAAAGAGGAACTATGTTTTGGTTGTATATGTTTAAAAAAAAAAAACATGTAACATTAGCTTCTGTAGCTATTTTCTGTCTGAAAGTCTGTAATACAATTACAGAAACTAAGCATAGTCTACTAAAAACCATCTTCGCTAGCCAAGAGTTACGATCCGCACACTCATCTTTACGTGTAGATTACATAGGTGAGCGTAACCCCTGGATATCGAGGATGACTAAAAACGTATCTTCATACAAGTTCCATATGACTGTTTAAGCTGGGTACACCAATATTCAGATCGTTTTGAATTGGCCTAAGAAGTCTTATTTACAAATTAATGAAATCCAAGCAGTCACTCTGATAAGGTACAATGTACACATACGGAACACAGCTTTAATTTTGGCGATGATGATGATGATGATGATGATGATGATGATGATGAGAAATACATAGTGTACATATTTAATTAGAAATCGACTTTATAGCCCAGTCAATTACATGCTGAATATCCATGAGTTAGGCTCACCTACGCTCTCTCCACACCTCTGGAATATCTCAAAGGCACGAGATAGCAGTTTGATTGGTCTGACTCCCAGATTAAAAACGTCTTATCGATTGTTAGGCCGATACAGTCCTAAAGTATACCCGACGATAACCGACTTCAAAGACTGTCAATTTTAACTGCAAAATTCGTTTGATGTACATCAAAGGATCAAACTAGTCTCTTTACCTCATCAGACCATTAAGGTGACACACACACAGCCTTTAGTTGTGCCACGGCATATTCCAGGGGTGTAGAGAGCGTATGTGAGCGAAACCATTGTATATCAACGAGCTGTAAAACCACATACCTGCCATCAAATTCAGCCCCTCGTCTTCTGCTCCGTGACGTAGGAGGAACGCCAACGATTTTGACAGGAACACGTCTGGGTCAGCATCCTGTGAACATAAACGTCAATCTTGGCTTCTCGGTTCATATTGATATTGATGTATACGACTTAGAATATCTTACAACATACAGTTAAACTTATGTATAACGAACTCCAAGGGACATTGAAATTGAATTTGTTGTACAAACAGTTCGTTGTATAAATAAAATGAATGGAAATGAAAATTGATACAAATTTCGTTATACGTGTTTGCAATTTCGAACAAAGACTCTGGTTCTAGTTTCACCATATAGTGACCGTCTTTAACAAACTAAAGATTTTATCACAATATTTGGTTTGGTAGCAATTACTAAGTTAACATACATGTACAGTTTCTTTAATGTACAGAAATATAGTAAGTGTAACAAGTTAATAGGTTTTTACTTTTCGCAAAAAAAAGAAGTTTAAAATGAGTCTTTTGCTGAAAGTCTGTTATGGCGGTTGACTGGCGATTCATTATGCGAATGTTTATTTATCAAGACAGCGAGATGAAGGGACGCTGGTAGTTGTCGATGTCTACGGACTGAAATGTCTTACCAATATTGTCGATGTTTACGGAATGAAATGTCTTACCAATATTGTTGTTGATGTCTACAGACTGAAATGTCTTATCAATAATTTTTTTGATGTTTTCGAACTTAATTGTCTTACCGATATTGTTGTTGATATCTACGGACTAAAATGTCATACCAGTATAGTTGATATTTACAGATTAAAATGTCTTAAGAATATTAATTTTGATTTCTTCAAAATGAAATGTCTTACAAATATTGATGACGTCTCCGGACTGAAATGTAGTTGTTGATGTCTGCGGCAGTCCACACTTACCTTGCGTCTCTGACCCCCGCTGCCTTCGCGGTCCTGCTTCCTGGGCAGGTTCTGTGCAGATGGGGGTTTCCGTTTTTTCATCGTCCGCTCTCTGTTGGTCCGTACTTTTGAATTTTATTAATTGATATGAAATTTTCTTGTCAATACTTTGGGCAGCTGGGATGTCTTAGTTCTGTTATCATCCATGTGAGCCTGGCTATGTCCTGAGAAAAAGGAGGGAAACCATGTCATATTTAACAAATAAAGTTAGTTTAAAACCGAGGAACGCTTCTTGTTGGAGCCAAAATACAATTTCAGAAATGAGTAATGAAAGTTTTAACATTTAGATAATAGTTCATATTTCAACATTTAAGAATTTTATCAGTTTTATACCTAAAGAAGACATCTCTCTTATTTCAGTGGATACCTGACAATCAGACGCTACGATGCCAGTCGAACTAACACCGGGTAGCGTCAGCGAAACCTCTCACCGTACCGGACAAGTTTCTTGGCAGTGACATCGATATATCATTTAATGGATATTTATGGACAGAACACGAAGAAGTAAGAGCATGTGTCAAGTAGGATACTGCAATATACAACTACCTAACCAAGGGCCGGGGTGGCCGAATGGTTAAGGTGTCCCGATAGTCTACCATAGCCCTCCACCTCTGGGTTACGAGTTCGAATCCCACGTTGGGCAGTTGCCAGGTACTAACCGTAAGTCGGTGGTTTTTCTCCGGGTACACTGGCTGTCCTTCTCCTCCAAAACCTGGCACGTCCTTAAATGACCCTGGCTGTTAAATAGGACGTCAAACAAAAATAAACCAAACCAAACCTAACCAAGGAATGTTTAGCAAATGTTGTTACAGTCCTATAACACACATTGCTATTGATGACAAACTTTAAAAAAAAGCGGTGTTGCTTATATTTTCATTTCAATTATTGTGCTTTTATTGAGTTATTTGTAACGGTCTCTGAACAATAAATCAGACAGACAACCATGCAATCGATGACGTCACAATAGAGACTGATGACATCATCAATTGGTTTGCTTCACCTAGTATCTTTATGATGATGTTTAACAGGAAATTATGCTTGATTTACTTCTCGCTATCACTCTCTCAGAGACCTCAACAGTACTTAGCTATCGTCACAATATTTGCTACAGTTCAAACGCAGGAAAGGCCACTGCATCGTCGGAAACCCACGGTACACTTCTCTAACGTTTGTATACCATGGGCCAGAATCGATGTAAATCTTCGTTTCCCCGAATAGATGTTTATTCGGAGATTTCGACCAATCAGAGTGGTCGTTTCTCGTGACACTCTGTTAGATCATTTTACCGTGTCCATGACCAGTATATTTCTGTAGGCATGACGCCGATATCAATCTCCGTATAGCAGGACTTTAAATTTTAATCACAATCGACACAATTATAACACAATCGATATATTTTGTTGACAGGTGGTTCTACAAATTAAACGGATACCCCGGTTGGATGTCCCGGCTGGATGTAATCACGGATTAAACTATCGATATGATTGGCTACTATTTGAGTAAGAAAACGAGGATTTCCGCCGATTCTAGCCCACGGTATGCAAACGTTAGAGAAGTGTACCGTGGTTTTTCGACGATGGGACCACTGAAGCACTTACAATGTAACTGTTCGTTGACGGCACCATATTGATCAGCGCCTCGTCTTCAACGGCCTTACGTTAGTAACGAACAGTTATGGTACAATAGAAGGACGGATCCTGCCTAACCCAATTTGTTCACACTGCCTGCCCGGGGATTAGAATAGCCAATAATGTTTTTTGTTTGGTAGGCCTGGTTCACAGGTCCTGCGTCATTATGTCCTTTTGCTCAAAAATGCCGTTACACATGTAAATTTCCTAGACAATAACAAAGAAAATAAAACCAACTAAGCTTACACCTTTGTAAGTTAGTTAAACAAGGGAGTAAACCTACAAAACATGTTCCTCACGAAACATTAAATGTCATTAATCTAATTGCAGGAAAGTTAAAATAATCTTTATGACATACTGTATTTTTAAGTATTTTAGATATATATAAATATCAATAAATACTTGTACAGTAAGTACAAAGGACAGATTCGAGCGAATGTAAGTGCGGAATGTAAATAAATCTTTCAGATAAGCCTAGATCTAGTCGCTTCTAATCTGACTAAAGGGAGGTAACTCGTATTCACTTGTACGTAAATATTACGCCTCTACTACAAGACTATGTTAGAGGTCTAATGAAAATACGACTATAGATTTTCAGGTTCGGGGGGGGGGGGGGGGGTAGGGGGCAGCTAAACAACAGAAACGCACTTGCACGACTCGGCATGGTGTGCATGTGTCGAAAAACCAGGGAATGTACATGGTACAGTCTAGGCCTATGTAGTTTTAATCTTGATGACATCTAATATGCATGCATTCAGAAATTATATCATTTTTCTTTCGCTGTGACTCTCTTACCATTTAACAACCACGTTTAATTTGACGTCGCAGGTCTGGAATGTTACTCGCCATACACACCAAAGCTCCGGTTGTCCTTCGTGAGATTTTCGACACACTTCGTCGACGTGGCTACATGTATATATATGTAGTACAAAGTATGTAACGTGACTAGTGACTGGGCCAATTGTTGATATTGTTCAGTCCTTCCGCGAATTCGACAAATCGAAAATAGCTTGAAATATATTTTCATGACATCACGACCAGAATCGATTTCCTTTGATTTCCACTTCTAAACAAGAAATTATTTTAATTCAGATCGATGTCAACAGTTAAATGAAGAGTTAAATCAGAGTCTTACTATATTGGCGGATCACGTGACCTTAGGATTATTCAGTGCACTTGAAAATGGCGGGAAAGTTGCATTACACATTCCTTTCACAGGGACCTGAGAATTTGTTACAGCTAGGTTTGGACCTAAACTAAGCTAGGCAGGGGCGTAGCTGCCATGTAAGCACATAAGCCCGTGCTTGCACATCATTTTCCAAAGTATGTGCAGTCGAGAAATTTCATAATTTAACTTATATTCTTAAAAGTCCACTGATATTGTTACTCCCTTTTTTCGACTGGTCAGATTAACATATTAGGCTGCAGACAATTTGTTAGCTATAAATACTTCGAATTCAATTTTATTTCATTCCGAATGCAATAGCATATAGGATTACAATACACATACATATTAAATCATATATAATTGTGCAAGATGTCGGAGACCGCAGTCAACACAATTCAAATAATATTTATAATACAGCTCACTACGACAATATAGGTAATGGCTTCATCGTGAGAAAATTCGTATACAAATGAATACCAAACAACATCCACACATAAGCATCAGTTTGAAACTACCTTCCCTTAGGCCGACTTGTCTTATTAGGTTTAAAGTGATAGATATCAGCTGCTGATGAACAAACTTATGGCACAGGGAAAGGAGAGGTGCAGGTGGATGAAGACTTTGGGCAAGTTTTATGGTCACCATCTTGGTTTTATGGGACATTTTCTGTATCTTTAAGTGATATGAAGATGGACGTTTTTGAGTATGCTCATTAGTGTTCTCCCTTGTTTTTATTGACAATGAAGACTCGTTTCTCATTTTGAGAACCTGATGTTTACTTGGGTGTGACCAATATTTACTTGGCAGTTGTCGCTTTGGTACTCTCTGTTTTTTTAGTAAATCTGTATTAGATTTAATATAAAAAATGACCCTTTTATTATTCTAAGAGTAATAAAAGAAGGGACAATTTTTACTACATTTCGTTTCAAACAAATTGTCAGCAAATACAATTATTAATGAGCCCAGCCAAAATTCCTAAAGTTAAATATCTTCATAGGAAAGCATTACAGAAATTAAGGAAAATTCCTTTAACCTAAGATTTTCCCGTTAATTCTTTAATGCTTTTCTATGTAGATTTTTAAGTTAAGGAACTTTCGTGAAACTAGGCCTGTCGTATAATACAAAATTATGCTTAAGAACACAAGCATGAGCTCTTACTTCCTGAGTCCTGCACAGAACATATATACTTATAAACAGAGACGTATGTATATCAAAGATGGTTTTACGTGTAAATGTCTCTGGATTTACTTACTGACGAGTTAATGACATAAAAAAGGTATGGATAATGATTTTGTTTCCATACATCATGGAAATAAAACATATCGTATTCCATTTTCGGATTAATAATTTGTATAATGATAGGCCAGACAATGATGATTTCAACAAGTCCAAAACAATGACACCATTTGGTGTCCAAATGTGACCCCCCCCCCCCCCCCCCCGAAGTACCCCCTCCCCAAAATTGAAAACGTCGCGGGGCTTGCACATCGAAATACCTCCAGCTACGCCCCTGCTAGGTGTTAGAAATTGTCCCCTCAATGGTCATAAAGGCTAAAAGGTGGAAAGCTGCGAGTTAAAAAAATCGACCCAACTTACATTTGTTGCATCAAAAATCGCATTTCTAGTTGAGACAAGAAAAAACACTCGGTACCGTTGGAAAGATGGATAACTACTTATTTAAAAAAAAAACTCCTAAATATCCTCATTCCGCAGAAATAATCTCGATTTCCCCCCAAAACACGCAAAATTTCCGTGTCTCAATGTTTGGTCATATAATCATTATATCCTGCCACTTTTTGCATAGTGATGAGTTTGACGTCACTGCACGCGTAGGCCTTTCGCTGTCATTGGTTGGCGGTCTTCCTTTGAATTTAGGCATCCAATGACAGCGAAAGAACAGCGCGTGAGTTGTTGTGACTCAATACTCACTGTGGGATATTTATTTTGATGTACTAGTAACCACAGGGACAAGTTACAATAGTACTGTATGTATAAAATGTAAATTTAACTGTTATCGACCCCAAATATTGTATACATACTGTGACAAAACCTGACCAGGGGTGTGGTTTTCCTGTAGATTTGGTAGCGTGAATAAACCTCCACCCGGATCGTGGTTTCTGTCAATTATTCTTGTACTGTTGTATTACTGTGGGTTTAGACTACAAGTCTATGTTTCAGGTGCTCTTCCAGCTGCAGCTAAATTCCTTTACCAGTTTGTCAGTAGTTACTCAGATTTATAGAAAACTCAAGACAGAAATCAAGTTCTATAAATATATTATGCCAGTTGAAGTAACAACATGTGATGGATATTTACAAATGAATCACAACAATCACTATCTTGCACTCCATGCTGACTTTAACAAGTTTTCAGCAATTAAACAGTTAAGGAATATTCTCAGTATTTACAAAATGAAGTCACCCAAAATGTATGCATGACAAATGATCAATAAAATATAAGACTATGAAAAACAACCCCTCTTTCTGTTCATTATTGGTGCAAGGGAGATAACTCCACCATTCTACTATTATCTCCTGCAAGGACCCTAGACTGCCTAATTTATAAGTTCATTCACTAAAGGGAATTTATTATTAACAAGAGATAAACCCTTAACATAAGGTAAGTATCCTTGCTATAACACTTATAGAAAATATTAAGTTAACACGAGAAACCATTCAAAGTACTAAGAGCCGCACTCTTGAAGTAAGGTGATGGTTCTCTACTATATATTAGGATAAAATAACTATTGAACAATACTCAAATACTAAGAGCCGAACTCTTAAAGTAATGAGTGTTCTCTAATAATGAGTACTAACGACGTCTGACAAAAATACTGGTGTAAGAATATCTTACTGGTACCGATGAAACGGAGATGCTGAGCCTCCGTGCTCACCCCTATTTATACCTTTTTGGTTGCAACCGTTGCCTAGCGGCTTTCTGATTGGCTAATGCCATTAGTAATCCGAATCACAATGCGACATTGCGCGAGAAATAATCCCGATAAAATGACAAAATAATTGGTTAACAAATGGTGCACCATTGTCTAAAATACATCGCAAGCGCATTATTAACTTATAAAGAACCTATAGATAATATAAATCGAACTATAACAACACTCTAAGAGTGGCATCGGATATGTAGCCGACGTCAACTAACCAAAACATGGCCGTAAAAGTTGATGGCGGTACAGGAACGAACGGTAGCCACCGTGACCAAATACGACCAAACCAGGCGATACCTAGACGAAGTCGACTGCATATCGTCAATATGAACATCACATTGGTTTGTACAAATGCTAAATTATACGCAAGTATGATTTATTCACGTCAAATTTCACAAACGTGTTTCGTTTAATGCAGCTATATTTAGCGTGCGTGACCCGATGCACCATTACAATATTTCACTCACACTCGTAAAAATAATAATCATAGGATAATAACTTGTTCTTAAATTACCAGTTGATCTCAACATTTATAGTTTAGGTTCCGTAATCGTTCCCAACAATCCTGGAACGTTCTTAACGCAATAAACAGCCGATTCCAAAACTTGGTCAACACAACAGACCGATCAGCTGATCGATCCGGCAAGTACTAACAAACAATCTTCCAGTTTTGTTACATTACCCCCGTTTTTCTAAAAGTTGACGTCCTCGTCAACATTCACCATAAAGATTTATGCAGTGACCTGATTTATAACATGTTGAGATTCTGGTTACCATACTCTATTTCAAAATGACATAGACCTACCACACATAAAATTCTTATCGCACATTCAAGGGCGGTAACTCTTGCATGCTTAAATGAAAATTTCTACAAGACCAACATTATTATAATGTTTAAAATAAATATGAATAAGTAAACTGCTGTTGTACTCTGCTTGATAATTCACTCTTTCATCTCTCTCTCTATATATAAAGTTAATTTCTTTTTCTTTCAATATACCAACATCATAGTGTTACTGTTTACATTGAAAAAAAAAAAAAACAACATATTTTATATATATGTTTACATATTATTATTAACCACAGACTTCCATTAAACATTTCAGCTCGCTCCAGACCTGGTTTTTTTTTTTTTTTACAAAAAAAAATGTTTGAAAATTGCTCAAACTGTTCGCAGCTTGCAGTCTATCACATTATCCGGACAGCTAGATGTGATGATGCGTAAGTATAAAGGTGAGGTAAATGAAACTCCCACAAATATAATAATTTACATTACTCAGCACATAGATAAATAATCTCTCACAAAGCAAGGTATAATTCACAAATTGTGACAATAGCACAATACTTTCTGAATTTACTGCCAATAAGTAATTAATATTACAGACATGCTCTTTTAAAATCGTCAATACCAATTTTATTTGACAGCAACAACCATTCCTCAGTCCTCAGGATATAAGTCCTCAATAAATATGTTATTTTATAAGACAGTAACCATATAAATCATTTCTATGTAAAATTCAAAAGCTTCTTCATTTTAAATATTATAACTACAACTTTTACTATATTTTTATCATTGAATTGTCACTAAGGTCTAAACTATACTCACCACTAAGAGTTTCATTTTTATTTGAATTACACATTTACACTATGTGATGAAAATTTCTCTTTTATTTTATTGTTTTCCATACAGGATTAGATATCTTCTGATTTCATGACTCAAGAGGGAGTCCATCTACTTCATGACTCAAGTGGGAATCCATCTACTTCATGACTCAAGTGGGAATCCATCTACTTCATGACTCAAGTGGGAGTCCATCTACTTCATGACTCAAGTGGGAGTCCATCTACTTCACGAATAGGGAAAGGTACATTGTAAAACACAGTGGCGCCAACTATGTCTCAAGTATATCTTCTTCCCACAAAAACCCTTTTTCTCCCCTTTTTTTTTTAAGGTGGTGTGATGAGTCCTCTGATATATTTTTCTCATTACTTATCTATCTGCCTCACACATTTGTAAAATATACCTTCCATGGATGGAATTGTGCTATTTTACATTACGCTAAATATCCATCTAGAGCTAGCATAGAGTGACATCTTTATTGTCATCAATACATGTAAACTGATTTTTTTAGAACAAATTACCATATAAATCTATAGTTTATTCTGTATTCTTCTTGCCTTTATGGTTCCTTAATCTTCTTTCTTTATACAGATTTTCCGTCTTAAGATCCCTCGTCCATCGTTAATCCATATGATCGCCCGTGGACTTCATCCTTCGACACCAAGGATCCCATAAGTAAGTTATCACAACTTCCTGGCCCACCATGTGCACTACATCATGGTGTTCAGTACGGCAGAGGAAGAATTTTACAGCAAACTTGTAGCATAAATTTTCTTTTATTCCATATACAAGTCCCTACAGAACAAACTATGATCCAGACTAATCATACTGACTTTTCATTATTTTTTTTTTAAGGTTCATAGTCTCCCAACCACCTATGTGACTTCTTATTTCTGGTTCCTCTTCTCAACAAATGCTCTGGCATTATAGCAGGCTTACTAACGATTGTGATTACAGGCTCTTCTTCTATTGGTAGATAATCTGTGAAGTTTTGATCCTCTTTTCATCAAGTGAAATTCCAAGGGAAGCTAGTCTTGAACAAGTCAATTCCCTGAGTTTGGTCCTTCGCTTTTGTGTGCTTTTCAAGACTGTAGAAGTTGGGTCAAATTATCCAGTGATGTCTGCTTGTCTGTCTGACTTCTGATAATAACTCTAGACGTACTAAATTTTTGCTTTTTCCGTTGAAAAGATTCATATTCCATGCTTGCTCTGACCGCTCCATCTAGGGTCCTGACCTGTCTCTGTTGTACTGCCCATTCCATAGCAGAGTCATTTAAACTGTCAATATAACAGTCAAGCATCAGTTGATCTCGGATAAAACCCTCATTGTTTGGGTAAGCCATCCTCACTAATCTTCTTATATCCTGTGCAAGCTCAGGTAATGATTCATCCTTTTTGCGTAATCTCCATTTAGTTTCAGCCTTGTAAATTTCGGTCAAATTTTCTGGTTGAAATCGTGTTGTTAAAGCATTAACAAGCATCCGATAGTTAACCCGTTGTTCAGGTGTTAGAATACTTAGAACACCCTGTGCAGTTCCTCGTAAGGCAACAGCAAGTTCACATGCCATCTCTTCTGCATCCCATTTGTTAAACGCAGCAACCATCTCAAATTGTACTAAATAGTCGAGCCAGCTTGATTTTCCATCGTATGTTGCAGGCTTCCTATTTTTCGGTGGTCTCCCTTGACTTGACCTGTCCACAGACCTATTTTCCTGTGCCCGGTATAAGTCTGGTCTATAAATACTATTCTGGTTCAATACTCCTTCCTCATCCAAAGGTCTAGTAGGATCTGGTTCAGTAACTACACAATCGGTTCCTCCTATTCCACCAATAGGAGGACATATTCCATTACCTATGGAATTATCGTTCCCATAACCAGGGTTACCAACTCTAGGTCTTTGACTGTAGAGAGCAGAGTGGTATCTGGCAAGTATATTTCCAACATGATCCTCTCTCCTAGGATCATGAGGATCAGATCCTTTTATAGAATCGCGATCTTCGACTGTCCTGTTCAATGAACCGGAGCGAACTCCCAGTTGCTCTGTATATCCCCCAAGGTGAACCCCCACAATACCACCATTGGACATGCAACTAACCCCAGTGGCCACTCTAGGGTTTTCCCTAGTACCTCTGGTTGGGGTACCAGCAGGTACTAAATCTGATGAAGGGTCCCTGGACTTCAATCCTACCCTTACATCAGTCCTACTAGACCCAGGAGTAACTTCCTTCATCTTTTCCGTAGTCCTATTTTCCATGGTATTTCTCAGTGTATGTAATTGATTATGTAAATGTTCTATTTCCTTTTCCAGGTTCTTCTCCTTGGCTAATTTTTCCTGATCCGACCCCAATCCACTGTCCTGTGGATGTGGCAGTCTAAATTGGATCACTCCACTTTGTGACGTCTCCACAAATGGTGTCTGTGGGATGTCTGTTTCACCGGTACCAGACATTTCCACTCCAGGATCTTCCATATGGAGGGAAGGATTGCTGTCAGCATTAATTATTGTGGTCATCCTTTATTGATCTCCTGAAACAATTGTATCCCACCGCTGCCACCACTGTGACAAAACCTGACCAGGGGTGTGGTTTTCCTGTAGATTTGGTAGCGTGAATAAACCTCCACCCGGATCGTGGTTTCTGTCAATTATTCTTGTACTGTTGTATTACTGTGGGTTTAGACTACAAGTCTATGTTTCAGGTGCTCTTCCAGCTGCAGCTAAATTCCTTTACCAGTTTGTCAGTAGTTACTCAGATTTATAGAAAACTCAAGACAGAAATCAAGTTCTATAAATATATTATGCCAGTTGAAGTAACAACATGTGATGGATATTTACAAATGAATCACAACAATCACTATCTTGCACTCCATGCTGACTTTAACAAGTTTTCAGCAATTAAACAGTTAAGGAATATTCTCAGTATTTACAAAATGAAGTCACCCAAAATGTATGCATGACAAATGATCAATAAAATATAAGACTATGAAAAACAACCCCTCTTTCTGTTCATTATTGGTGCAAGGGAGATAACTCCACCATTCTACTATTATCTCCTGCAAGGACCCTAGACTGCCTAATTTATAAGTTCATTCACTAAAGGGAATTTATTATTAACAAGAGATAAACCCTTAACATAAGGTAAGTATCCTTGCTATAACACTTATAGAAAATATTAAGTTAACACGAGAAACCATTCAAAGTACTAAGAGCCGCACTCTTGAAGTAAGGTGATGGTTCTCTACTATATATTAGGATAAAATAACTATTGAACAATACTCAAATACTAAGAGCCGAACTCTTAAAGTAATGAGTGTTCTCTAATAATGAGTACTAACGACGTCTGACAAAAATACTGGTGTAAGAATATCTTACTGGTACCGATGAAACGGAGATGCTGAGCCTCCGTGCTCACCCCTATTTATACCTTTTTGGTTGCAACCGTTGCCTAGCGGCTTTCTGATTGGCTAATGCCATTAGTAATCCGAATCACAATGCGACATTGCGCGAGAAATAATCCCGATAAAATGACAAAATAATTGGTTAACAAATGGTGCACCATTGTCTAAAATACATCGCAAGCGCATTATTAACTTATAAAGAACCTATAGATAATATAAATCGAACTATAACAACACTCTAAGAGTGGCATCGGATATGTAGCCGACGTCAACTAACCAAAACATGGCCGTAAAAGTTGATGGCGGTACAGGAACGAACGGTAGCCACCGTGACCAAATACGACCAAACCAGGCGATACCTAGACGAAGTCGACTGCATATCGTCAATATGAACATCACATTGGTTTGTACAAATGCTAAATTATACGCAAGTATGATTTATTCACGTCAAATTTCACAAACGTGTTTCGTTTAATGCAGCTATATTTAGCGTGCGTGACCCGATGCACCATTACAATATTTCACTCACACTCGTAAAAATAATAATCATAGGATAATAACTTGTTCTTAAATTACCAGTTGATCTCAACATTTATAGTTTAGGTTCCGTAATCGTTCCCAACAATCCTGGAACGTTCTTAACGCAATAAACAGCCGATTCCAAAACTTGGTCAACACAACAGACCGATCAGCTGATCGATCCGGCAAGTACTAACAAACAATCTTCCAGTTTTGTTACAATACACTACTACTGTTACGTGTCCCTGTGATGTAACCAAGATTTATTTTGGCAAGTGTCATCGTCGATGAAGCAGAAGACTCAAGATTATTCTTCCGGAACACTTGGTCTTATTATCTTGTATTTTTTCAAGAGCCTCCATGTAAATCTTTTCTTTGTTCCTTTATGCCTCTAGTTTAATCGATTTTGAATTCGGATGATGGTTTTGTTGACATTTTGGTATCATCTGATTTTTTATTTTGTTTTACTCTATGTGTCACTAAGGAACAGCGATCGAATCAGACATCATTGAATAAAATGTTGATATTGTTTTGATATACTTGTTACGTATTAACCGTGTTGGTCCTTGGTCCAATAACCCGTTCATATTTGTACAAGATATATCATATGTCAGCTACGTATACCCACAGGGACCTGAGAATTTGTTACAGCTAGTTTTAGACTTAAAATAGGGTGTTTAGAGTAATTTTACACATTTGGGGGGTTAAGATCAATTTTCGATAAAAATGCCCCCTCAGTAGTCATAGCTTTTATGACTACTGAGGGGGCATTTTTATCGAAAATTGATCTTAACCCCCCAAATGTGTAAAATTACTCTAAATACCCTATTGTAGGTCCAAAACTAGCTGTAACAAATTCTCAGGTCCCTGTGCGTATACCGTGATAAACAGCCGTCGTGTTTTGCCTTAATTAGGGACCAAATATAAAAGAAGTCGTCCTAATCGAGGGAATAAATTGATCATCGAAATAAAATGAATATGTTATTTTATATTATATTACAATTATGAAGAAATATTCCCCCAAAAACATGTACCATGTGATTTTAGGTTTGCATTTCGGGTGTCATCGATGAAGTAAACGACGCTTACTCTTCCGATATCTTGTACGTTTTCAATTGTCTCCATGTAAATTTCCTTTCTTCATATATTGTTCCTAGCTTATTGGATTTCTTGTTCGGATTATGGATTTGTTGACGCTCCAGTTTTGTCTGTTTTTTTTTTTATTTTGACACATCCTTAGGTCCTCGGTTGACTTTCCTCCAGCCTCATCCACTGGCTCACTTTGAACACTTTGTGAGGTGTTGTCAGCATAGTAATAATAGTATTGAATCCCGTTGAACACAAATATCTAATTATTTAAAATATAATAAAACGCATTTAATTTAAGATTCAAGAAATTTAGTAAATGCTCTGACATATAGATATAGATATATATATAGATTTAAAGGAACTATAAGAGTAAACATCACTGTTCAAAATAACCTAAAAGTCGCATTTTAGAAAGCATAAAATGTTCTCTTCATACCAATAATTTAAAGGGACAGCCAACATATTTGATAAATACCTGAAAGGAAAACCAAGTGTAAGTCATGGCACACATGTCGTTGTTTACATACACCTCGGTTTTCATTTCCTTGCTGCGATGGAACGGGACGTAATTTCACGTGACGGACCATGTGACCAACTCGACCAAAGGGCAGCCGAGAAACTCGAAATTTCAATCCCTTAAAGTGTATCCAAATTCATCAAACTTGACAGTTTGTCCGTGCAAATCTCTTTATTTTTGGTTATGAAATACACAGCAATAGTCCCTTTAAAACAAAACACCGGGTGATTTACATGCATATCATCTTATAAGCACTTAATAAGGAACAGTCTCTGTATAAAAATTAAGTCTGAACACATTAAGATTCCGTAAGCAGTTTGATGCAAGTATTTGTAAAAGGAGTTATGAACATACCTCTAAACTTAAAAAAAAGAAGAAAGATTAGCTATATACCTGTAGAAGTCATATTTCCAATTCTAAAATTTTTATATGTATTACGGTCATTTACCCTTCGCATTTTGGCCACAAATATTTTAATACAAAACATTGTAAAATGTTACAAAAGCGTTAATACTAAACATTATACAATGTAACAAATACCTGAATACAAAGCATTGTACAATGTAACAAAAACTTAAATACAAAACATTGTACAATGTAACAAATACTTGAATACAAAACATTGTACAATGTAACAAATACTTAAATATAAAACATTATACAATGTAACAAAAAACTTTAATACAAAGTAACAAATACTTGAATACAAAACATTGTACAATGTAACAAATACTTTTACACAAAACATTGTAAAATGTAACAAATACTTGTATACAAAACATTGTACAGGTAGCAAATACACCGTTCTTCAATACAAAACATTGTACAATGTACATGTAAGACATATTTTGATACAAAACATTGTACAATGAAAAACATCTTTGGTATCTAATTGATAAACACGCACCTATATTTAGCATGATTTACACATAGCAAATATTTACTAAATTCATCGCATGTTCAATTATTAATTTGTATATTTCAATCGCCTACATAAGAGGTTTTACGCTCCTCCATTTCAACAGCAGCTAAAAACAGTCTGGATTTCCACTTTTTAATCGAAGAACGACCCAGCGGTATGGTACAGTGTTATCATAATCGACATGCTGTATTGATTACTATTATAAAGGTGCAATCACATATGTGTATGTGTCACGTCCATCTTTCTAGGTACAAGGTGGTAGACTGCTGGTAAATGTCTTGATGGCAATAATCATCATGTTTGAGTAGATGGTCAGATCATAATATCTACACTGAACATGCTTGGAATAAAACCACACCCATCAACTTCTTGAAATCTTATAAATAAACAGTTTTATGACCACCTCTTCTATTTTAACAGAAGTTTAGAGCATTTTAGATTTCTACATTATTTTTGGCCTCTAGCATCACCGATGAGTTCAAGAAGGGCGAAACAGCTGTATGGTGCAATGTACGTAAGGTTTGGCATTATGCATTGATTTTTTACTTCTATTGGTGCAATTAAAATATATTACGTTCATCTCTCACCATCACGGCCCATGACAGTTTATGCAGACGGGACAAATATTCATCTTTAACAATTTAAACGAACAGTTATACTAGAAAGATCATACATAACATTTATGCAATTATATGTGGCTCTCTTTTCAAATAAAGTATCGATGTATCTTCCTCTCCAGGTGTTACCCTCACCTACGCTTTCTTCATTCCTGGAATATGACAAGGCAAAACTGAAAACTCTGTGTGGGCCACATTCTTAATGAGACAAGGATACTGGTTTGACCCTTTGGTGTACATGTCCAAAGAATCTCGTGGTAATATTAACTGTAAAAATTGACACGCATCGATGTCGGTTATGATACTCAAAAGACAGACATCCGCTTCGGAATTGGTCAGCTATTTTACCTGAGCATGCCTTCAGTTTTGCCATGACATACTCCAGGGGTGTAGAGAGCGTATGTGAGCGTAACCTCTCAATATCTAGGATTGGGTTATGACGCGTAATAAACAAATATCACAATAAGCTACGACTAAATCATTCACAATATGTATACTAGTATATAATATACGTTATTATTTTGCTTTGAGCGTATTGCTTTAATATTTGAACTTAAGCAATAGTGAGAACATTCTAAATAAATATTTAATATTTAAAAATCCTTCAAAAGGTATTATACGACATGTACAATGGTAAACAAAAATGCTGAATGCTTTTGCTCAATATAACGTAGGTTAACAGGCCAAGCAAGTGATTGACACAGAAAGGCACCTGAGTCTACATTACATGGAAATCCACCATCACATATCAACGTCAACTAAATATAGATTTTAATCAATAGCACATGTCAACAATCATATTTTCGTTTTACTAAGAGCACCGAATTGAACCATAACACATGTTAGGGATAACACTTGTAACGATTTGCTGACGCTCCTGATACTGTGACCCCTCGTTTGTTTGTACGTATAGTCCAGTCATTTTAGCAAAAAAACAGGCCTTACCTCAAACTAATTGCAAAAGAATTGATTTTTTTGGTTTTTGGAATGGTTATCATTTGTACAATAACAGGAAAAAAGTCTACATCGATCAAAATTTGGGAAATTAATTTTTTAGCCATTTCTATCGTCCAGAAACAAGAAAAATTACATATATAACAGTTTTTGAAGTGAAATATTTAGCTTTTTTACAATAATTAACATATGGAATCAATTGTATAGGAAGACCAAATTGAGTAGAGCTCAGAATAACCAAAATCTATCAACGATTAAATCAACTATCAAAATGGCTACTTTTTTTGTTTAATTTAACAATATTGACGTTTTTGCTCATTTTGAATGGAAAAGATAAAAATATCTGACTCTAAACAAACTTAATCTACACTTAGTTGCTGAAACCAAAACATATTGACTAATTTTAATTAATAAGAATTGGTATATTTTTATGTAAACAAATAATATGACACTTCTTAATTGACCAGTTGAACCAATTTGGTGTTATTTCATGCCTACATGAACAATATCCGTAATTCTCTAACAAATATTTTGATAACAAGAAAAGCAAATGCTTCCAATCAGTTCATATCCTTTTGTGTATTGTTTATATTGTTAAGAAACAATAAATTCGTCAAGTTCTCTCAAAAACGATATTCAATAACTGACGATAAAAACTTCAATTCGTGCATTTTTGCCGGAACACTACAAAAATGGTAAAGTCCATCAATAGGAACAACATAAATCATATTTTTTCGAATATGTCTTGTCCGATTTGAATATAATGTTGCCAATGGAACCACCAAAAAATTATGATTTCATGAGATTAATTTGAAGTTAAAGATTCCTTTACTTTAGTATTTTCATTAAAAATTAAGTATCCCACCATTCATTTCCATTATCAGAATATGAAAAATCAATTTATTTAAAGTTGACATCAATCATAAATTTAAATTTACTTTTATCCAGAAGGCTACGTCATGGTGGTAATTACTGCCAAATTATTTCAAAATCCAGCAAAGAACAAGAAATATATTCACAATTTTGTTGTTGAAAAACGTGGACTTAGCTAATTTTAGTGGTCAAGTCAAATTTGCACCGAATGTGGTTTTCATCTACCTAATTTCAAGTAATATAATGGAGGTATCTTGTCAAATGTTTTATTTTTTGTTAAGAATAACCTCCATAGAAAATAATTTAATGCACATTTCAGCATATGCTGAAGGTATTTATGAAATATTGTTCACATAAATCGATGAATCATTCAATTTTATTTAAAATCAGCTCCAAATCAGACAAACAGACAAACTTTGAGCAGCCATATAATTTAAAAGGTGTAAGTTAAATATATCATTTTCTGAACTTTAAATAAGCAAACTATATGTGAATACATTCTCATAAAACAAGAATCAATAGTGACGTTGATTGATTGAGTAATCTTTCTTAAAAATCCAACACAAGCTGAAATATTGATAAATTAAAAACATTTTAGTGATTTTCAAGGTGTCATAATTTTTTTCGTAAAACCATTCAAACTGTTTTGTTATTGATTTTGTGTTGTACAACAAACAGGCTTGTCATACAATGCTCTTTAGTTATCCTGTATTACACCTGATGTTGATATTTGGGTTAAAAAATGGTCCATCAAGTAATTTTTTTATATTTTTCCGATTTTTTAGGGGTAGAAAAAACTATTTTCCCCAATTTTGATTAATGTAGACTTTTTTTCTGCTACAATGTATACTAAAACCTGTATGAAAAACCAAAAATAAATTCTTTTGCAATTAGTTTGAGGTAAAATCATAAAATGACTGGACTAGTACGTGTACTCATGGAGAGCCATCTGGACGATTGTGGTTTCAGAGTTGCAGACAATATCACTACACTATCCCACTGAAAATTCAAGACAAAATCTTTGTTAAAACAATAATCTAACGACAAAATATTAAGAATTAAGAATTCTGGAAAATTCTGAAAAAAGTATCCAGTTGATAGCCATGCAATAATAAGCCTAAAACGAAGTAAATCTGAGCTACCGGTAACTAACAAGAAATTCTTGAAAGAAAAATCCAAAGAATTCAAAATAATTCATTCAGGTGGGGCTCACTTCAACAACAAACCGAAGTTAGAAGACAGATCAAAATGGACACGTGTTTACAAATACCGAGTTTCAGTTGCTGCTGTACCGGTAACCCCGTACGAATTTATCTTGAATATTGCTGATATCAGTTAATCTTAACTAAATCTATAAATATAACAAGTTATTAGGCTTGATTTTTCGCTTCAAGTTTTGCCAAAAGTTACGTATATTGGGCCTTTAATGTGAAATTTCAATGATATGTCAAAGTATTATTATTAAGCAGAAAGCCATAAATCCATTGTACATTATTGAGTATAGCTAATCTTACCCATTTCTTTTGATGGCATCCTCATCTAATTCTACAGTAATCCATGTGAAGAGATCGTGTCGTTTATGCGTTAAGACTGTGTATTGTAAACTATTTAGTCCATCCGATGTTGATTTACCCTCAATCTTATCATACACCGTTGCTCTGAAAAGAACAGGCAATATAGGGTTAGAAATGGTATGATTTATGGACGTAATTTGTCAAATCATCTACAAAAATACTTCAAACTTCAGATTTCTATACTGATATATCTTCGTTATTTATAACGACAAAGGACACGTGACATTAGTAGTCACACAAGTGGATTTATGTGTTTGCCAAACCCGATTAAATATTAACCATTTTTTACTTTATTCAATATGAAACAAAAAAGTATATGTTTTTATATAAATATACTAAACTAAACATGAGGTCGGTGAATTACTTTTGTGAAGGCTTTGACCTTCAAAGGTCGTTTTCTAAAATTTCACACACTAAAATAAGTTCGTATTCCTATCATGATAACTGGTTCTTCATATATGACTTGTTAAAGAAAAAAAATGAGAGAATACCAAATCGTAGACAAAACCATAATCCGAACTCAAAATCGATTTAACTAATGGCAAAATAGGAACAAAAGAAAGATTTACATGGATACCCTCGTAAAAGCACTTAAGAATAAGACCAGGGCCCGTATTCATGAAACCGTTCTCATGCTCAAGCATGGATTTCGTGCTCAAGCCTTATTTCTTGTTTTGGCTATAAACTATTTAAAAAATTTAACTTTGTCAAAGTTTTGGAAAAAAGCTGACGAGACATGAAGCCAAAAGCTGTTTTTAACATTTACATTGACTTTTAGACTCTTCGACATGATTAAGGAGAGTTTTAAGAAAGCTGACTTGAGCACAGAATCCATTCTTGAGCATGAGAACGGTTTCATGAATACGGGCCCTGGTGTACCGGAAGACTAAGTGTCTTCTTCTTCATCGACTAAACCCGCCATGTAAACTCTGTCACATCCTATTAAATGTCAAGTTCTCAAAATGAGAACCGAGTCATCGTCAATTACAACAAGTAAGCACACTAATGAGCAAATTAAGGTGATGAAATATTATTTTCATGGGATGTTGAAACTACAGGATCCGTATAAAATTAATTCTGTTCATCCAGACTTTATAAACTTACCTTTCTTCGTTCTTTATTTCGGCGACGTGTTTTAGTTTTGTGACGGCCCCAATAGGATCAGGAGGTCTCTCTACTTTAAACTTGGCATCCATAACCCTATAATAGATAAGACTTTTTTATGTTATCAGATTGACCGATATCACATGCCCAGACCTAATCTATCGACGTGCAAAATATATATATATGCCACATGAAGCCGTTTACAGTGTTGCTTGCAGGAAATGCATTCGTCACGTCAGGTCTTATCGCAAGGTTACAGAAATACATCTCAGAGACTAACAATCCGTGAAGTCTAGGGGACAGGAAAGGCCTGTTGTATCCCTATGGAAGGTTTTGAGATGGGTCTATTAATGGCCATATTCTGCAATTTCAGGGTTAATGTTATTTAAAAGGTGCAGCATTATGTGTGCGTTGCGTCATCTTTGTCATTGTTTTACTGTTTAGAAGACAGTGAAGTAATTAACAATAATCCCATTGTATCCCAAATTGAATGCATAACTTCAAGAGCCCATTCCTCTAAGAAAAGTTCGAATATGTAACCAAATTACTAGTACAACAGCTATTTGTTTCCTTTTTATCACTTTCCTCGCTAATTTCGTTCCCATATACTTCATATTTCTGTGTGTGTCGTCCCTGGGCATGTGTCGTTTGTCTCTGGCTGTTGTTACGACGATACGAAAATCAAACATGTCTGTCTGTCTGTCTAATTATCTTATTTTGTCTTTGATTTGGAAAACAAAGGAAGAGGCTTAATTGTAAATATTTTCAGGTTGGAATGTATGATTTATGTAAAGATTATTTTACACAACCAATAAATGGAATATGTGACGTTTCGATGACTATTACGATATGCACCCTTCCAACTTCATCAGACTTATGACCAGCAAAGCGTATGTACACAAAAGTTGGAAATTGTGTACGAGTTGGTAAACGATAGATCGGTCATTTCGTCTTCGCTGTATGTACAATAGTAAGGTTATTGCACAGGTGTCGTTACCAACTCGCAATACTGTTTTGAAGATTAACATTGAACTTTTTCATCGCTTGTTATACATCAAGTGAATTGCATGGATACGGGTCCTGGTTCCTTTAGGAATTCCTGTTCCAATGCATCTAAAGCACTAGAGAACTTCTTAATATTTTTCGTACATATCTTGTAATTATCTCCCTTTACGTTCGTTATGAATGTATACAAGACGCACAACTAAACCAATGTACATCCGGTGATCGGGGATCTCAGTTGGTAAAACCAACAATGATCGGAGGTCCAGGACTCAAATCCTAGTCCGGCCCTTTTACGTTTTTCATTTCAATATATTTTGTTGATAAAATAATTCAACAGGATTGGACATCAGGCATTTTCTATACAAGACCTCTCTTTATAGTTACAACCAGTAATCAAAGACATTTACATTAGTTATAAATAAAAGGGAAGGTATCTCCTCTAAAACAGGTTACATTGCTTCACAGTGATTTATAAAGATTCCCTTTCATTAAGAGATTGGTAATAAACAAGTTAGCAAAGTAATTTATTTAACTTGAGCTATATATTTTGGACATATTTGGTTTTATCTTCATTCAAATAATACGTTGTGCAGTCGAAACACTGCTTTTTATTACATTTTTATCAGTGAAATATCGAAAATTATTCATTCTATAAAATTAATGCTTTTCACTTGTGAAAAATATCACTTTTTCTGATTTCACCAATCAGATCGTTTCTTACAAATGACATTTGGGAAAATCAAAAGTTGCCACTGTAGATTTTGCTATAAAAATGTAATAAACAGAATATCTAATGGTATCTTCAGTAATATCAAACATATTTCACTCGTGTGGCTAAGATATTGATATTTTTCACTCGTGCTGCGCACTCTTGAAAAAGATCAGAATATTAGCCCCACTTGTGAAATATATTTGGTATTACTGAAAACACTGTTAGATATCCTCAATATCGTTTTTGGTGATTTGATTCTTATTTTTATATCTTTATTTTACAAAGAAAACCTGCTATTGTTTACGTTTTAAATGATATTTGCAATCATCATATTTGTATTGTTCGAAGCATCGTTCGTATTTTGCCATTTTTCTTATTACAATGTATGGAAACAAAAAATAGTGGTTTACAGTCAGAACCCAGTTTTATTATTATTATTTTTGTTCGTTCATTTCATTCTTATTTTCATGTTTTAGATATTTATTTCTCAAACAATATCTGCATTTTTTGGTTCAAAATGATGTCTACTGTGTATAACCTAATAATGTACTTTTTAAATCACCGTTCGTTTTCTTTGAAAGTGTTCATGGATCCCGGTCGGCTACAGAAACTTTTATGAAACGGGAAAAAAATTTATTAGCAATGACCTACCGTCGGAATAAGTCATCGTCTTCAGCACCCCATAGGAAAAATAGGTTAGAATAACCATTAATTCTTTTAAACTGCTCCGCCGTGAATCCAATTATCCCGCCCAAAAAGGTGTAATAGGGAAGCCTAGCAACAAGAAGAGAAATATTTCATATTCAAATATCAGATTCAGAAATATTAAGTAAAATTTGCTATGGAATTAAAAGTACAATCAGATACAGAAAAATAAAGTAAAATTAGTTCTGGAATAAAAGTACCATCAGATTCAGAAATATTAAGTAAAATTAGTTATGGAATTAAAAGTACAATCAGATTCAGAAAAATTAAGTAAAATTAGTTCTGGAATAAAAGTACCATCAGATTCAGAAATATTAAGTAAAATTAGTTATTGAATTAAAAGTACCGTTTGATGATATGGACATCGTTGCATCGAGAAGAAATGTGTTAATCCCCTGATATTTATTTAATCGATGTACTGATTTTTATTAGTTTAATGCTAAGAACAATATACTTTACCAGTAGTTGTCCTCGTCTGTACTGGACACCATATGTCTCACTCTGTTGGGATTACAATGGTAAATGTTTCGGTCGTCCTCAATTATTGTGTCTACATCATTGAAAATAAAACAATCGAAATGTGCCGTCTTGTTGGCCTCCACGAAACCAATATTACTCAGCATGCCTCTGTTAAACCCAGACCCTTCTGCCTAAAACAAAGGAGTTTATTGTGTAAACAAGAACAGAAGTTGGATTTCCCAAATATTATGCATTTTTAAATATGTTGTTCGGTGAACACTTACAATGATACCTTTGTTTAATAGAACCAGATAGTAAAATACTCATAGTCAAATATCTTTTATGCAAATGATGTGCTTGTATGTATATGGTTCACCTGTATGTGTATGGTTCACCTGTATGTATATCGTTGACCGGTATGTGTATAGTTCACTTGTATGTGTTTGGTTCACCTATATGTGTATGGTTCACCTGTATGTGTATGGTTCACCTGTATGTGTATGGTTCACCTATATGTGTATGGTTCACCTGTATGTGTATGGTTCCTGTATGTATATGGTTCACCTGTATGTGTATGGTTCACTTGTATGTTTATGGTTCACCTATATGTGTATGGTTCACTTGTATGTTTATGGTTCACTTATATTTGTATGGTTCACCTATATGTGTATGGTTCACTTGTATGTTTATGGTTCACCTGTATGTGTATGGTTCACCTGTATGTGTATGGTTCACCTGTATGTGTATGGTTCACTTGTATGTTTATGGTTCACTTATATGTGTATGGTTCACCTATATGTGTATGGTTCACCTGTATGTGTATGGTTCACCTGTATGTGTATGGTTCACTTGTATGTTTATGGTTCACTTATATGTGTATGGTTCACCTATATGTGTATGGTTCACCTGTATGTGTATGGTTCACCTGTATGTGTATGGTTCACTTGTATGTTTATGGTTCACTTATATGTGTATGGTTCACCTATATTTGTATGGTTCACCTATATGTGTATGGTTCACTTGTAGGTTTATGGTTCACCTATATGTGTATGGTTCACCTATATGTGTATGGTTCACCTATATGTGTATGGTTCACATGTATGTGTATGGTTCACCTATATGTGTATGGTTCACCTATATGTGTATGGTTCACCTATATGTGTATGGCCTACCTTTATAGTCTGTATGCCTTTGCTTTGTTTGTCTATATTCATCACCATACCTATGGTATGCTTAGGATCCTATGCTGTGTCTGAATTCCTATAAACCGCCTGTGTGCCTATGCTATATTTGTCTATTCTCTGTCCCTTACATAATGGTCGGCCTTCACCTATGCCTATGGTATGCCTTTACCTATGCCTATGGTATGCATTCACCTATGCCTATGGTATGCCTTCACCTATGCCTATGGTATGCCTTCACCTATGCCTATGATATGCCTTCACCTATGGCTATAATATGCCTTCACCTATACCTATAGTATGATTTCACCTATACCTTATGTTTTGCCTTCACTTATGCCTATGGTATGCCTTCACCTATACCTATGGTATGCCTGGGATCCTATGCGGTGTCTGCATTCCTATAAACTGCCTGCGTGCTTATGATCTACTTGTTTATTCGGTGACCCTTGAATTATGGTCGGCCTGTATGCTTATAATTTCCACTGCATGAAGAGCATAAGAATTGTACCTGCCGGCCCCCTTTGCATGATTGTATGAGGCAACTAAAGTTGGAATATTAATATATTTTCTGTTCCTTTTAACTGCCTGTTTTATTCATATTGTGACACTACTGCATTTTTGGTCTTTGACGTTTGCCCAGTGAGGAGGGTTTTGGTTCTGTCCCCTGTCTGAAACAAATCTCAAAAAAGGAGTTTTCTTTTCAACAATGTTATAAAAAGAAATAGAGAATACCGAAGCGTAAACCAAACCAAAGTCCCAACTCAAAATCAATTAAACTAGGGGCAAAATATGAACAAAGGAAAAGATTTACATGAAGACCCTTGTAAAAGTACAAGAGAATAAGACCAGGTGTTCCGGATTGGTAAGCGTCTTCTACTTCATCAAGATAATATATGTATACGCATTTCTCCAGTCTGCATGCCTTTATACTGGCCGTTACTTTATGCTTTGTCTGTCTGTATGGTTATATTGGTATGATTATGATCTCTGTATGTCTATGATTTGCCTGTTTGCCTATGCTTTTTCTGGTTACCTCTGGTTTTTATTGATGACTATTGTCTGCCTGTATTTCTATTCTATGTATTGCCTGTATTCCTATGCTCTGCCTGTAGGAATTGTGTTTGTGGTTTGTATGATTGTTATTCTCTGCCTATGCTTTGCTTAGGTGTAACCCACTGCCATTATCGGAAAAGGCAATTTCTGTAAAGCATAAGAAGATATGACGATACAAAAATTGATCTTCTCCCCAAATTAATTTAACCACACATAATGAAGCCGTCTCCATATGACTTTAGATGATGTTAAAATCTTGTTTAAAAACACCGACCGATATATAAAGAAGCTGTACAATTAGGTTACAGTAACCTTCTATAATTTAAATTTACTTACGAAGACTTAAATAATTGTATAACCCAGAGGTATTTAATTGTTGAAATAGATCGTCTAACAAACATTTAAAACTACAAACAAAACTTTCTGGTGAAAACACGTGTTTACTGAAGTATAAACGTACCTGTTCAATGATAAAGATGGTAACATCTACTTGCTGTCTGAGAAGCTTTGGCAGGACATTGCTGAGAAACGATTGAAGGTGCTTCATTCTGTTCCGATACGGAATAATAATGGCTGTCCTGTCTGGGGTGCAAGGCCACTCAGGCCGAAAATAACCACCAGGTAAACTTAAGTGTCCGTAAAGCATCTCCAAATATTCTATTCTCCGCGCTATGTCATCCACATGTTGTCGTTTTGCTTAAATTACAAGAGGGTTTTAAAGTAGAATACGGTTGATGGGTTCAATACTAACAAATAACGATTGTGCAATTGGTTAAATTCATCAAGTTATAATTCAATGGAAAAAAGATATGGGGGAGCATAATGGTCTTGTTTTAAAACGATTTTGTCGTATTAATTACTCTAAATTTCTATTAAATAACTCGAATTTAAGATATAAACTGGAGACGTCAACTTAATTAATGATATTTTAAAGGTAAGAGTTCTGCTTACTTACTCGAAACTTCAAGATACTTTCACACAATAACAAGATGTTGACCCTTTTAATTAATTTTCCTGATGTATACAACATAGGGCACACATCAATGATCATCGCAATAAGGTATCACCTATTTTTTGAGACATAGTTACAAAATGATTAATTTATAGTCTTATTTTAATACACTATTTACACATTTTATTATTTCCAAAGTAAATCAAATTATAATGGTTGCGATCTACATTTATCAAATTATACGATGATTGACTATTTGATTATATTTTAAAATGATATGGGTACCACTCCCGTTATTGAATCAAATGATAATATATTTTGAACTATTGTCTATAAATTAATACTGGCTAATGAATCGATATCTATATGCTGGATATTTTTTATCTCTACCAAATTTAAATAAAGGGGTTTTGTTATTATACTATTATAGAACAGAATACGTATATTTGTGTATCTACTTAAATGATCACAGAGGGATGCCTATACTTACAATATGGAATTTCTTTACAAGTATTCTGATTCTCAAGTGGATTGACGATAATGATATCTGGATGTCCCCACAAAGCAAGGAAAGTCTCTCTGCCACTCCAGGTGTACCTAACGAGGAACATGAAAAACAGAGGAACAACCAGGAGGGTGACTAAAACCTTAGTTCTTGTCGCTTGTAGTTGATAAAGCCTGCCAATCCTGATGAACATGCTGGCCTGAAATGGATAAATATATAGCAAAATTAAAGTTGCGTCTAATCTTATTTATTTAAACATCAGTGTATTACTGATAATAATAACATACCCCAGTGTACTAAATACCACAAACGTATTGAACGGTTCATACAGCTTATTGGATACTTATAACAATAACATACCCCGTATACTAAACACCACAAACGTATTGGACAGTTCATACAGCTTGTTGGATACTTATAACAATAACATACCCCACGTACTAAACACCACAAACGTATTGGACAGTTTATACAGCTTATTGTGTACTTATGACAATAACATACCCCACGTACTTAACACCACAAACGTATTGGACAGTTCAAACAGCTTATTGGATACTTATAACAATAACATACCCCACGTACTAAACACCACAAACGTATTGGACAGTTCATACAGCTTATTAGATACTTATAACAATAACATACCCCACGTACTAAACACCACAAACGTATTGGACAGTTCATATAGCTTATTGGATACTTATAACAATTACATACCCCCGTGTACTAAACACCACAAACGTATTGAACGGTTCATACAGCTT
Source organism: Mimachlamys varia (assembly GCA_947623455.1). Lineage (NCBI taxonomy): Eukaryota > Metazoa > Mollusca > Bivalvia > Pectinida > Pectinidae > Mimachlamys > Mimachlamys varia. The sequence goes on along the minus strand of OX392542.1, from coordinate 13,284,341 downwards.
ATTGGATACTTATAACAATAACATACCCCCGTGTACTAAACACCACAAACATATTGGACAGTTCATATAGCTTATTGGATACTTATAACAATAACATACCCCCGTGTACTAAACACCACAAACGTATTGGACAGTTCATACAGCTTATTAGATACTTATAACAATAACATACCCCACGTACTAAACACCACAAACGTATTGGACAGTTCATACAGCTTATTGGATACTTATAACAATAACATACCCCACGTACTAAACACCACAAACGTATTGGACAGTTCAAACAGCTTATTGGATACTTATAACAATAACATACCCCACGTACTAAACACCACAAACGTATTGGACAGTTCATACAGCTTATTGGATACTTATAACAATAACATACCCGCACGTACTAAACACCACAAACGTATTGGTAATTCATACAGCTTAGTGTGTACTTATAACAATTACACCCCGTGTACTAAACACCACAAACGTATTGGAATTCATACAGATTAGTGTGTACTTATTACAATTACATACCCCGTTTACCAAACACCACCAACGTATTGGTAATTCATACAGATCAGTGTGTACTTATAACAATTACATACCCCGTATACTAAACACCACAAACATATTTGACAGTTCATACAGCTTATTAGATACTTATAACAATATCATACCCCCACGTACTAAACACCACAAACGTATTGGTCAGTTCATATAGCTTATTGGATACTTATAATAATAACATACCCATGTACTAAACACCACAAACGTATTGGACAGTTCATATAGCTTATTGGATACTTATAATAATAACATACCCATGTACTAAACACCACAAACGTATTGGACAGTTCATATAGCTTATTAGATACTTATAACAATAACATACCCCACGTACTTAACACCACAAACGTATTGCACAGTTCATACAGCTTGTTGGATACTTATAACAATAACATACCCCACGTACTAAACACCACAAACGTATTGCACAGTTCATACAGCTTGTTGGATACTTATAACAATTACATACCCCGCGCAGTAAACATCACAAACGTATTGGACAGTTTATACAGCTTATCGGAAACTTATAACAATAACATACCCCCGCGTACTAAACACCACAAACGTATTGGACAGTTCATACAGTTTATTGGATACTTATAACAATAACATACCCCCACGTACTAAACACCACAAACGTATTGGACAGTTCATACAGTTTATTGGATACTTAAAACAATAACATACCCCCGCGTACTAAACACCACAAACGTATTGGACAGTTCATACAGTTTATTGGATACTTATAACAATTACATACCCCACGTACTAAACACCACAAACGTATTGGACAGTTCATACAGTTTATTGGATGCTTATAACAATATCATACCCCCACGTACTAAACACCACAAACGTATTGGACAGTTCATACAGTTTATTGGATACTTATAACAATAACATACCCCGCGTACTAAACACCACAAACGTATTGGACAGTTCATACAGTTTATTGGATACTTATAACAATAACATACCCCAGTGTACTAAACACCACAAACGTATTGGACAGTTCATACAGCTTGTTGGATACTTATAACAATTACATACCCCGCGCAGTAAACATCACAAACGTATTTGACAGTTTATACAGCTTATCGGATACTTATAACAATAACATACCCCGCGTACTAAACACCACAAACGTATTGGACAGTTCACACAGTTTATTGGATACTTATAACAATAACATACCCCCGTGTACTAAACACCACAAACGTATTGGACAGTTCATACAGTTTATTGGATACTTATAACAATAACATACCCCACGTACTAAACACCACAAACGTATTGGACAGTTCATACAGTTTATTGGATACTTATAACAATATCATACCCCCACGTACTAAACACCACAAACGTATTGGACAGTTCATACAGTTTATTGGATACTTATAACAATAACATACCCCGCGTACTAAACACCACAAACGTATTGGACAGTTCATACAGTTTATTGGATACTTATAACAATAACATACCCCCGCGTACTAAACACCACAAACGTATTGGACAGTTCATACAGTTTATTGGATACTTATAACAATAACATACCCTCGCGTACTAAACACCACAAACGTATTGGACAGTTCATACAGTTTATTGGATACTTATAACAATAACATACCCCCGCGTACTAAACACCACAAACGTATTGGACAGTTCAAACAGCTTATTGGATACTTATAACAATTACATACCCCGCGTACTAAACACCACAAACGTATTGGACAGTTCATACAGCTTATTGGATACTTATAACAATAACATACCCCACGTACTAAACACCACAAACGTATTGAACAGTTCATACAGCTTATTGGTTACTTATAACAATAACATACCCCCGTGTACTAAACACCACAAACGTATTGGACAGGTCATACAGCTTATTGGATACTTATAACAATAACATACCCCACGTACTAAACACCACAAACGTATTGGACATTTCATACAGCTTATTGGATACTTATAACAATAACATACCCCACGTACTAAACACCACAAACGTGTTGGTCAGTTCATACAGCTTATTGGATACTTATAACAATAACATACCCCACGTACTAAACACAACAAACGTATTGGTCAGTTCATACAGCTTATTGGATACTTATAACAATAACATACCCCACGTACTAAACACCACAAACGTATTGGTCAGTTCATACAGCTTATTGGATACTTATAACAATTACATACCCCACGTACTAAACACCACAAACGTGTTGGTCAGTTCATACAGCTTATTGGATACTTATAACAATAACATACCCCACGTACTAAACACCACAAACGTGTTGGTCAGTTCATACAGCTTATTGGATACTTATAACAATTACATACCCCCGCGTACTAAACACCACAAACGTATTGGACAGTTCATACAGCTTGTTGGATACTTATAACAATTACATACCCCACGTACTAAACACCACAAACGTGTTGGTCAGTTCATACAGCTTGTTGGATACTTATAACAATTACATACCCCGCGTACTTAACACCACAAACGTGTTGGTCAGTTCATACAGCTTATTGGATACTTATAGCAATAACATTCCCCCACGTACTAAACACAACAAACGTGTTGGTCAGTTCATACAGCTTATTGGATACTTATAACAATAACATTCCCCCGTGTACTAAACACCACAAACGTATTGAACAGTTCATACAGCTTATTGTATACTTATAACAATAACATTCCCCCACGTACTAAACACCACAAACGTATTGGACAATTCATACAGCCTTTATGATACTTATAATAATATACTCCAGTGTTCTAAACACCACACACTTGTTTTTAACTGATACTATTGTAGATTATCCATATAACACACAGTCACATTTAAATTATATTTTCTCTGATATTCATCTGAAAAGATAGATATCACAAACCTTGACTTCCTTATACAATCCGGGATGGTATGGCTTCCTGCTATTCTTAGTCCACTACTTGCCAACCTCTCATTTTACCCGAGTAGGAAATCATGCTGTCTTCATATATACACCATGGTTACATTGGTCATGTTTACCATTATAGGTTAAGTCGACAAAGATCTTACTACCCAGCAATTACATGCATGCATATTAATACTTACATGCAAAGCCGATTGTATGCAAAGTGTGTACTGTTTACAGATAAAATACATGCTCATATACATATATTGTTATAAAACTACTATTATGTTTAACTAACATACGACTTCGTTATGGGTGTATAATCGAGTGTACATACAAAGACCATGATAGCAGGGACTGATAACTCCGTTATAATTACGCGTATGCATTGTTCAACTCTTGTGTTACGCACCGAGCCGTGACAACCTATGACCCATCGCAGAGCTACGTTACCTGTACGAGTCGATATCGAATATCACGGTTTTTTAAACTCGATGTCGTGCTGGAGAGACCGATAGTGTGGCATTGATTTACAAACTATTATATTTAGCAAACAAGTACATGCCCGTGATGATGTCGCCTGCTTGTCTGATTATGTCAAGTAGCGTAACACTTACAGAAGGTAGGCCGAGATGATAGAAACGAATGTTTCCATAAAGGTAAACATGTGGATTATAAAAAAACAGAGTATTTTGAAGTAAAAATAGACTTATTCTACAAGCGACCAATATCGAGATCCATTACCTATATGGTAGGTCTACGTACATTTACTTTGTATACAGGGTCTCGTTACAAATGTATGGAATACAAAATCCTATAAACCTATATTGGTCACTGCACTTAAAAGCAGGCACGAGTACTATTTCTCTAATAACAATCAAATACATTTTTTTTAATTTGAAATCAACCATTTTAGCTTCACCTAAATATCCTTTGTCACTGTTATTTCAATAGCTAAACATAAGAACTTTTTACATGAATTCAAACAAATTACCAATTTGGCGGCCATAATAAAAACGTGTATTTCTGTGTGTGTTTCAAATCACGAAAAGCCGAAATATCGCCTTTTTATACCAGATTGATCTCATAAAAACATCAGTGTTTCGCCATTTTTAGCGCTAAAACTACGAGTAGTTTTTGCGTCTATTGCTGTCACTATTCTGTGACCTTTGACCCATGTCATTTTTTCCCCTCCCGCTCCGGAAAAGCTTGAATTGCTACCAATCTCATGATATCTGAACTATTTGAAAGCCTAAACCTAACAGGAAATGATGTTCCCATGGTATTGTTAATAATCATGATGACTTTAATAATCTATATGCGATTTGTAACAAAGAAATCAGTTTTTCACTTCCACTGCTCATTTAAATATTACGTCTCTGTTGGTGGCTGACCTCTCGTGTATACACATACATCCATGCTATATATATACTCTCTGTGCTTGACACTCGTATACGGCTCGCGGAATTCCTGGCATGGTGTACTTTGCTGTTAAACTTTGATTATATAATTGCGCATAGCCAAATACACTGATTTTGATTTCAATGTTATATTACCTTATACATGTGCGTAAACCAAAATACTCGACCAATTTGTCGGTCGGAAGTATTAATTCGTAATTACAGTGAAAATCCACCCTCTGGATATGATAATGTTATTTACGAGTTACTTCCCCTGATTGTCACTAACGTTGTGATATATATACTGAATGCACAAATTTGATCGATTTTCTTACTTAATATTGTACTGAGTATACAATTTTTAATGAGACATTATCAGAACCTGAATAATGTACATATTAACTGGGAAAACACTTGATTTATTGAAAATAACACTTATACTTTTCTAAGGCGAGCAAAAGTTCGTGGTTTTATAATTACGTTCGTTGTGCTTCACATATCAATATAAACTGTAACAGGGACATAGACGTTCCTGACTGTAGGTTCACATTTTTGTTTTAACGAAACTTTACCATAACCTGTATAGTGTACATAGCAATTGACACAATTTAAGTTATTTAGTAGAAATAACACTTATATTATTTCTATGGTGTGCAAAAACCTTTATAGTGTACATTCCCGTAATTATGTGTGGCCCTTTATACATAGGCAACGGCCAACATACATGTAATTTTTCCTGCTTTGTAAATAAACTTGATGATTGATAATTAGGCCTAGAGATGTAAGTGAATATGACATATTTGCATACCAATATTTTGCTCCACCTTGGAAAAGATATCGTAATAGGCCGTCGTTCTTTTGGAACAACAATTTGACTGTTTATTGTGATATTTTATGACAAATTAGATACAATTTGTAGTTCGAACTATCATTTGTAACGAGAGATATGTTTGCGAATCCTTTTATTTTTTTATCTAATATCCATTGTGCTAACTACAAGCAGCGTATATTTCAATGATTCATTCACCTTCCTCCGAACGATAATGTTAACATGAAAAGTTTTGTTTTATTGTGTTAAAAACTTTTCCAGTCGGCCATCTTTAATTTAGGCATTGAAAGATTGTTAACTTATTGACAACTACTAAAGGGATCTTTCTCATATTTCATATGTAGGTTCCTTGGTCCCTACTGTCGTGTCATTTTGATTTTGTAACTGATCAGAAAAACAAAATGGCTGAAAAACAGCCATTTAGGACTTTGACATAGAAAGATTGAAATCAGTATAGAATGAAATGAAACGAAAAGTTTAAATTGCTATATTACATCCGTTTTCATTTGTAACAGGAAAGTAAATAGTGTACTTCCACCGGGAATCGAACCCTCGGTCTTCAAGTTTCTAGTCGGACGCTCTACCACACAGTTAAAGGGAAATTCCCTTTAGCTCGAAGCTAGAAGGCGACCTAAATCCTATGTACAATCAAAATCTTCCACACTAATCCTCCTCCCTTTTTAAATGTATTCACCCCCGAACACCACACCCCAGATTCTACAACAAAAACACTTATATAGCTGTCGAAAAATATATACTATTGTTTGAAGTTTTAGCGTTTCAGTACTTTCAGTACTTTGATTAATTATAGCAAGCTTATTATGCTGTACAAATTAATAATGTTCAATATTATAGAAATATCATGCAACAAATGGAATAATGATATAATTGTGGTATGTTTTCATTCATTTAGAGTAACTGGAGCACTTTTAATTTTTGAACCCGAAATTTTGAAAAATAACACAAATAGTAAAGGGCAAACAATGAAGCACGCTAGCCCCCTTTTTATGACGGTTTTAGACAAACCCTTTTTTTTCATCCGCTAATTATTAAGAAAAGTTTAATAGCAGAACTTTTTTATGTACCGTTAAATCTGCAACAAAATGGCGAAAAAAATCAGGAATTTTACATAAAAAAGAAGGGGTAGGGGTAGCTCAAATCACTTTCATGAGTTAAAATATATGTGTTAGGTAAGAGAAATTTTATTTCCATTCCATAACTAAAAAAAGAAAATATTATTTTTCATTTCTGCAGACATTTTTACATTTTGGATTACAAATTCGGAAGATATTGTATGAAGATGTCATGCAATTGGTTAAAAGTGCGAATTCACTAACTAGTCATATGTTTAACCCTGACCGATCATAGCACAAAACAAGCACACTAACATATCATTATCTTTGCATTTTCTGCCATGCCATGAACTCCCTTTTCCCAACATGTATATGCGAAAAAAAAGTTTAATGCTGGAAAATTTTGACTTCCCATAAGATTACATCCTTAAAGTGTATCCATCCGCTCTATTTGGATGTGAGTTATCGTGTTTCTCCACAACCGAAGTATTGCTCGTTATGAATAAATTTGGTTTCTTTTACAACAACTATGAATCAGACAAAGCATCTAACAACTTGATAATTGTTAGCAAACGATATTACATTTATCGATTACAAAACTATCTAGGCCTGCTTAATTACCAAGGTAATCCAACTTACACAATTACCGGTTTTCGAAAGATGAAATACTATCTAACCATAGTATTACAGTCTTTCAATATCCCGGTTAATGAGCAGGACGCTGACCTACCTCGTCTTTATTGGATACCTAAACTACACAAAGATCCTTATAAGCAACGTTTTCTCGCTGGCTCTGCTAATTGCTCAACCACGTCTTTATCAAAACTTCTTACTACCATTCTTAGTACAGGTCTTCAGACTTATTGTGACGCTGTTTACTCCAGGGGTGGAATAAACGGGATGTGGATTTTGAAAAACTCGAAAGATATTTCGATCAATCTTGGGCATCCCCTCCTAAATTTTTTTTTTTCGATCAAAACATTTGATTTTTCCACTCTGTACACTTCCAACTGAAAAAGTGTCTTATATATCTCGTTATGAGAGCTTTCTTTTCCAAAAAAGGCGGACGACGATACAAAGATATATTGTATTGGAGCATGTTTTGTGAAAAAGACAGCAAAAGCTAAGATGAAATATACTTAAGGAAGATAATATAGTACGGATGATTACATTCCTGGTCGACAATATTTTTGTTGAGTTCGGAGGAAATATTTTCCAGCCAACTGTTTGCATTCCAATGGGAACAAACTGTGCCCACTCATAGCTGACCTGTTTTTGTTTTCATACGAGGCTGAATTTGTGGAAGGGCTAATCAGGACATGTAACAAAAAACCTTGCCAAATCTTTTAATTTCACTTTCAGATATATCGACGATGTGTTGTCTATGAACAACAAGAGTTTTGCTGACCTCGTCGATCGTATATACACTTCTTAATTTGAAATAAAGAATACAACAGACTCGATCTCTACTTAAATTATGAAATAAACGTGACGATTTCAATTTCCCGATCGTGAACTTTCCATTTCTTGAAAGTAACATCCCTGTTTCTCCAACATTTGGTGTTTATGTTCGCAGTTTCGTTATTCTAGGGCTTGCTCTAAATATCGGTATTTTCTTGATCGATGTTGACTGTTAACAAACAAACTAACAACACAGGGATTCAAGGGATGTTTTGTGGTCGCCCTCTTGATCTTATCGAGAAATATTCTGTATCTTTGTGTGTTATGAAGATGGTTGTATTTTTACTCCGCTTATTAGTGGGCTTACTTGTGGTGATTGACAATGATGACTTGGTTCACATTTTTTAGGATTTATATTAACTTGGATGTGACCAAGATTTGCATGTCGGGTGTCGTCAATGACGCAGAAGACGCTTACTCTTCAGGAGCACCTGGTCTTATTCTCTGGTACTTTTACAATGGTCTCCATGTTAATATTTCCTTTGGCCATATTTTGCCTCTAGTTTTATCGATTTTAAGTTTGGATTATGGCTTTGTTGACGCTTAGGTATTCTCTGATTTATTGATTTATTGATTTCATTATTTTTCCTAGTAATATCAATTTATTCAAAACGCACAAGTGATGAAAAGAAGAAAACTAAAGTTGTGCACTGGGTGTTCACTAAATTTACCGATACATTGGTATAGAATAACGATGACTGCATTGTCCCATGAATCACGGCTATCGTACATAGCATCGTAGCTTCGGAAAGGCTTTTTTGCATAACATTTGAACATTATTAATGATGTGAATATATGGATTGTGCCCCTATTGATTCTATTCACGGTAGTTTTCCCGAGGTTGGCACACCATAGAATATGTTCGCATGTACAACCTATCTACGCATTAAAAATGAGATACAATCCTCCAATGTATTGCAGACAGTTCGAAATGTTTCCGTTATACAATCTATATACAAATGTAGTGTAAACAATATGGTCTGTTCTATATAATTCAAACGGTTAGTGTTATTTCCGTTATGTTCGTGGATATTGGAGACGGTTTGAAATGTTTCCGTTTTATAGATTGTAGTTTCCGATATGTACATTGTATATCGCAGACAATTTGAGATATCTCCATTGTGTATTTCTTTTATAAATATGTGAAGGACATTGAAGAAAAATATCTATCGAAACAATAAGCACAACTCCCCAGTAGACAAAGATACAAAAAAACGTTCTCTCATAACAAATGTAGCAAAAAGCAATACGCAATTGTATGTAATAAAGGAAAAAAAGCTAACTCTATGTTTGCAATTAATATCAAAGCATTCAAGTTTTTAGATAAATCCATATTCACAACGCTTTTCAAATGTCTTGTGACGTTACAGTTGGAATACGGAGGAGCTTTTGGTCACCATATAAAAGAGATTAAAGGCCCAATATACGTAACTTTCGACAAAACTTGAAGCGAAAATCAAGCCTAATAACTTTTTATATTTATAGATTTAGTAAAGATAAACTGATATCAGCAATATTCAAGATTAATTCTTACGCTGTTACCGGCAAATTAGCAGTTGAAACTCGGCATTTGTAAACACGCGTCCATTTTAAACTGTCTTCTAACTTCGGTTTGTTGTTAAAGTGGGCCCCACCTGAATTATTTCCACTTCTTTGGATTTTTCTGTCAAGAGTTTCTGGTTAGTTACCGCTCAGGTTTACTTCGTCTTATGCTTATTTTTGCATGGTAATAAACTTTTTTTCAGAATTTTTCAGAATCACGAAATTTTCCTGAAGTTACGTATATTGGGCCTTTAAGGAAATCGAATTCATCAGCTCCTGTACAAAGTAGACATTGTGGAGACATCATCAAAATATGCATTATTGTAAACTGAATTTATCATAGCGATGTATGTACTTTTGTTGACGTCGCAGTGAGTAATCTGCCAGAAACACCTCAAGAGAAAGCTCAAAACAAGGCATTCATAGTCAACAACTTTCCTTCCTGAAGTAGAAAATATTTTACATATTGATAGGTCAGAACCACATACAACCTTCCGGAAGATGTTGTATCCGACATCAACATATTTAAGAACAGAATATATTAACTTTGGCAATATGACGAACGCTGTTATAAGCATGAGGCAAATCTAAGTACATTGTATAACTTTCCTTACTAATATGAAACAATTGCAACTTTCTGAGTCATATCAACCAACCCCCTGTCCAATAGATAATATATCGAATGATCAAAGTACATATTAACCTTTAGGATGTAAGGTCCTTGAAAAGAAATTGAATTTAATTGAATTGTGTGGCACAAGTTCAACAACAAAATTTACGTGTTATGTATGCAGTATATTGCAACTCGACTTACGATTTAAAAGGCTTTAAGTAGGTAAGAGTTATCCCCCATATCTCCATTATTTAACACTACATGTGTTTGATGTGCAAACTAGGGTTTTTACCCCTATTCTGTTTGATAAGTGTTATACAACGAGGGAATGTTGGGATATGATAGTATATTCTTGCTCTAAGCCATTGGAATGTTAACGTTAACAGTGTTTCGGACACTATTTATGGCTGGTAGAACACATATATTACTACTGTCACCTCTGGATTTCACTGGTACTGATATCATTAAAGGCCCAATATACGTAACTTTCCGCAAATCTTGAAGCGAAAGTCAAGCCTAATAACTTTTTTATATTTATAGATTCAGTTAAGATTAACTGATATCAGCAATATTCAAGATGAATTCTCACGCGGTTACCGGTACAGCAGCAACTGAAACTCGGTGTTTGTAAACACGCGTCCATTTTGAACGGTCTTATAACTTCAGCTTGTTGTTGAAGTGGGCCCCATCTGAATTATTTTCAATTCTTAGGATTTTTCTGTCAAGAGTTTCTTGTTAGTTACCGCTCAGGTTTACTTCGTTTTAGGTTTTTTTATCTGTTTCTACCACTATCTCATTCAAAAATAGCTGAAGTGTGACACTATTTAAATACACATACACACTAAGTTTTGGGGAGAAGGCTGGTGTAGTGATGTGACCCATAACCATGACCGAGGAGTTATTTATAGACGCTCGACAAACGTGTTAAGGACTAAGCAGTTACTGCTGTCACCTCTGAATGTTCATGTTGGAGCCTGCTATATTTTTCAGTGGTACTGATCTCATTAACTGATTCTTCGTTATTTTTTAAACTCTAATCGTAACCAGCCGAGCCGTGAACACCCGACCTGCCACAGTCTGCACGTCAAGACCGCCCAGGTACATACAAACCATGGGCCTGGGACGGTGGTATGTCTTATATTTAAAGTGATGTCTGAAAGAATTGTCTTTATTATATTGTCTTGATTATCCCTTTCTCTCCATTGCACAACCCGACAATGTCACTAACATTGGATGATATCAAGTCTTCATCCAAACAAAACAGGTAGTTTGGTCAAATTTCATCATCTTGGTCAATCAAATGTTAGAACTTATGAAATAAATATTTTCAGCTCATTAACTGTTTAAGCTAACCAACAATGAGAGGAAACAACACTAACAAGGTATTTACGTATATTGGTATATATTATAATGTCGTAAACTACCTAGACTGTGGCTAGATATTATTGATGCGTTCTACCAGCCATAAATAGTCTCTGAAACACCGTCCAACATTTGAATGGCTTAGAGCAAGAAGACACTAAGTGACCTTTTTGTCAAGGGCGATTTTTTATACCATCAAAATGAAAAAAAACTATATTCTTCTAGTGAATGGAAATGAATATTTCATTCTTATCAATTAAAAAATTATGACACAAAATCAATTCGTATTTAATAACTTTGAATGGATTTCGTTGTGCCAGAATGTGCACTTAAAACACTATGGCTTGTACATATTTCAGACCTATATATTATGGTCAGTTTTTTTCTATTATAATGTGCTATGTCAACCTCGATATTCAGGGGTTACGCTCACCAACGCTCTCTACACCCCTTGACTATGGCATGGCAAAACTGAAGGCACGCTCAGGTAAAAACAAACTGACCAATCGCTAGACTGCATGTCTGTCTTTTTAAGATTACAAAGGGACCGCGACCAAGTTCAAAACTTGTCAATTTTACCGTTATGTGACCACGAGATTCTTTTGAAGTACATCAAAGGGTCGAACTGGTCTTCTTGCCTCACCAACAAAGGTGAGTCTTCAGTTTTGTCATTGTATATTCCAGGGGTGTAGAGAGCGAGTATGAGCAGAACCCCTGGATAGCATGGAGGGTGTTACTTGCACCTACGACATAACAAAAATCATAAAAAGGGGATATAAAAAAAGTTTAATAAATGTTTTTTTTTCTAAAAATGCTCAATATAAAAAAACTGTTAATTGAATCTGCAGTAAGAGGGGAAAAGGAACAGAGTTCGTCTCCAGTGATAAACGATTAAAACATGTCCCACACAACAAATTACCATATCGTGTCGTTCCTTCCAATCAGGCACTCGTAAAAGATACCAAGGTAATTTTTGACGTGATATAAGTAAAGCGAAATTGTAGATTTTTTACAAGGAATCATGTAAAACCACAAATAACTGTCTCCAGTTTAAAAAACATGTTTTGCAATTATTATAATCATTTGTTTTACATACCTTGAAATGTAGAAGTGTGAAAGAAAAAGGAAAAATAATTCTTGAAATGAATTTGAAATTCATGCACGAGCTTAGAAAAGAGAAAACAAACTTATAAATGCTTTTTTTCTTAATGCTGTGGCAAAAGTACCGAACATTCACATTATCTAATGAACAAAGATTTTTTTACCAGGTCACACCAAGAATATGCATCCATGCAGCTTGGTGTGGTTTAATTTGTTTGGTTGGTTACCGTACCTCCATGTAATAGCAAGGCTGAGTGAAATATCACTGAAATACCACGCTTCAGGCACCCAGCATCCGCCCAGTCACATTATATTGACACTTGGTAAACCTGTTGATGCCGTTACCCTTTAATGCTAAGCCTTAAGGCACCCAGCATCCGCCCAGTCACATTATATTGACACTTGGTAAACCTGTTGATGCCGTTACCCTTTAATGCTTAACCTTAAGGCACCCAGCATCCGCCCAGTCACATTATATTGACACTTGGTAAACCTGTTGATGCCGTTACCCTTTAATGCTAAGCCTTAAGGCACCCAGCATCCGCCCAGTCACATTATATTGACACTTGGTAAACCTGTTGATGCCGTTAACCTTTAATGCTAAGCCTTAAGGCACCCAGCATCCGCCCAGTCACATTATATTGACACTTGGTAAACCTTTTGATGCCGTTACCCTTTAATGCTAAGCCTTAAGGCACCCAGCATCCGCCCAGTCACATTATATTGACACTTGGTAAACCTGTTGATGCCGTTACCCTTTAATGCTAAGCCTTAAGGCACCCAGCATCCGCCCAGTCACATTATATTGACACTTGGTAAACCTGTTGATGCCGTTACCCTTTAATGCTTAACCTTAAGGCACCCAGCATCCGCCCAGTCACATTATATTGACACTTGGTAAACCTGTTGATGCCGTTACCCTTTAATGCTAAGCCTTAAGGCACCCAGCATCCGCCCAGTCACATTATATTGACACTTGGTAAACCTGTTGATGCCGTTAACCTTTAATGCTAAGCCTTAAGGCACCCAGCATCCGCCCAGTCACATTATATTGACACTTGGTAAACCTGTTGATGCCGTTACCCTTTAATGCTAAACCTTAAGCATGGAACCAGAACCAGCAATATTTAAGATTTCGGTTTGTCTTAGAAATGAGACTATATCCATAAACAGCAAACACTCATCATAATGCCAAGGGAATATCAATGGGAACATAAGAAAGAGAAAAGTTGATAAGAAAGATGAGATAAGATCCCAAATTAATTCGCCTCATTAAAATCATGCAATGAAAGCAGCAGGTACAATACGAGCAATGGGAGAACATCGTGTTCGTAAAAAAGTCAATGCTACACTATTATCAGGCTTACTAGGAAAACCCGCCCATACTCGGTTATACTGTTAAGGTAGTGACCTTTTGGATCAGATGAGTGTACCAGCACCTATAACCCAGCAATGTAAACGACCGTACTCGACAGAAAGTTCTCTGGGTGCAGATAATATCGATTCAGTACCGAAATTGGGACCAAGGAAACATTTTTTTCCAGATGAGATTTTGACATTTTGAGAACTCGTTTCACAGGGAGGTTAGCCATACACTGCCTTACGTTTTGCCTTTAGTTGGGCGTTTAACCTTGTGGGGCAGGCTTCGAGTTTTGTTCCCTGGCCAAGACATACCAGAATCTCAAAACATGGTAGTAACTCTTCCCTGCTTGACGCTCAGCAACATGGGAGTGGAACCACTGATTCGCCCGTTGTCAGTATAATGTGACCGGGTGGGGTGTTCTGCTGGGAGCCTTCGGTAGTATACTTCAGTGTGGTAGCACTATAGAATCAGCATCAGTTGCCCTTTAAAGACGGCCTTCCAGTGTATACGAGTGTATACGTTGAGCGCGTATGTAATTGCAAGGTTTGTTCGTGAAAGCCTATTTTCGCTAAACTGGAATTTTTATAAAATACAAGACTATACAAAACAAAGTGATACACATAAGTGTCGACTTAAATCCATCTTCACTCTTTTAGACAAGTATATTTATCAAAAAAGCTAAAATATTGATGATAAACCGAATGGAATTTCTGTTAAAATGCTGTAAGAGCTTTAGTTTGTGTATGGACGTGTAATTGACTGATTTTCCACTGCTTTAGTTTAAAATGATGCCACTTTTTAATTCTTCTGGTATGACATAGAAGTCTTCGTGCATTAAATATTTTATTTAAATGTTACGAAACAAATTTGCTAAACTGTATTATCATGACTTTGACAAATTCAACACAACAGTATTTTCAAAATATGTTTAGCCAGAAGGTATCGTAATTTGTATTTGAATGATTTATCGGTTATGATATGCTACAACATATAACCGTACCACAAATTTAATTGTATAGCAGATCTACAATTTATGTTTAAGTCATGGATATACACAGTTGAACTCTTTAAATGGCCTTTTCTAGAAAACGAAAAAAGCTTCATGATAAAATTCAAGCTCCTCAATAGTCATCTTACAAAAAAACGATTTTCCTTGAGATTGTGCATTCCGTTGTTTACAAGCATAGTGATGCCACAACAACTTGCCAATAAACACACACGTGATCAATATTGACGATGATGACGCATCATACAGTAGTTTATAGCTAGGACTCTCGAGATCTCGCGAGAAAGTCCGCTATCTATGGTTCTTGTCATCCTCGTCGATTCATCAGGTGCTAAGTTTGTATTAGTAAACATTCAGCTGTGACCATGGCATCCGGTAGTGAATAGATGTACGTGCGAGTTTATACAGGGGATCGTCTCCGGAAGCCCGGCCAGCTCGGAACACATACAGAAAGCCATCATCTATGTATGTTGTCTGCTGCGTCGTCAAGCTGAAACACTTTCACACATGCGTGTGGATATAAAAAGGTAAGATATACATGCTATGTGATTTGAATGAATATATGTATCACTGATTCACAGCCAATATTTCTCCACGTGTAATATACGTGAAGACATATTGCCAGTGTAGCAGTTTCAGTTGCGGATAGAACGACACCGGTGTCGCATTGATTGCCCTATAAGTAAAGTACTAGTATACTGACAGATGGGTTAGTTATTGGACTGTTGGTAAAACGTAGTGCACAGTTCTTACAGCTTATTGCATACTTTCGGGCTATTGGGCATATCATCGTTATATCTAACACACGCCCCAAGGCATATATTCATTTTATGTTCGCCACAATGCCTGTCAAACTATATTGATGTGGATATAAATGCACAAGTGCCCGCGTCCATCAATATGTTTTTACTTGTAAATTATATTAAACGAAATGAATGGATAAGGCATTAGAGGCACCCAACCGGAACTTTTTTAAATTAAATGTGAGCCTTAAACTATTCAATGGATACATACAAAACCTTTATGCCGCGTCAAAAATTGATGTTTCCTAAAAAGTCGAATTTAAGGTCATGGTTGGTTATGTAGTACGTCCGTTGGGAGGGTGATCGTACAGTAATTTTGGTATCCCTCCAAACTACCAAGACTGACCTGCGAACGTCCCCGAGAAGGTTTACGCTGCGTCCGTCTGCACTGTCGAACAATATAAAGTCGAAAACACTCCTTCTTGAAACGCATGAATAGTCAAGCTAGTCAGCCTTAAGCTAAGTCAAACTAATCAACCTTAAGCTAAGTCAAACTTATCAGCCTTAAGGTAAGTCAAACAAATCAGTCTTAAGCTAAGTCAAACTAATCAGCCTGAAGCTAAGTCAAACTAATCAGCCTTAAGGTAAGTCAAACTAATCAGCCTTAAGCTAAGTCAAACTAATCAGTCTTAAGCTAAGTCAAACTAACCAGTCTTAAGCAATGTCTAACTAGTCAGCATTAAGCTAAGTCAAACGAATCAGCCTTAAGCTAACCTAATGTAATCTAAATAAGTTGTACTGATTCCAGCGATTGGGATTCCTCTCCTGGAATGGCCATTTGATTTATCTATTTTGCTCGTGCATCCCGTTTTATAACTCAACATCCTGGTCCTACGTTATAAGTTTCGAACACAAATAAGAGCAGAAGAGCGGTCAAGGTACAAGCTTGTATATTTGAAGGAACATATATGACACATGCATTGTAAGCTTGGTACCTCTTCCGTCGGTTTATCAAAACTCGACCCTCTCGAAGGTAAAAAAAAATATACTAATCCGGAGAATTCGCTACATACTTAAATATAATAGCTGTGCCGAATCTAGTAACAGCAAGGATGGCAATAAAGGGACACACATAGAACACAGTAAAATAAACACGCCAGCAACCTGTTTTCTCACACTCATTCCTCCTTTACACGACAGCATAGCTTTTTTTTATTAATTTGGGAATACATCAGAATATACACTAGTATTTACATGCAGATAAACAAGTCCAAAACAAGTTTATTGTTGGAGCTAAGTACAGATAAGGAAGAGGAAATAACTAACCTCCCTTACCTCAAAGTCAGAACTGAGTCGTCATTCTCAATCACAGGTAAACACACAGATGAGCATATTCAAAAACGTCTACCTTCTCTAATGAGACCAATATGGCAAAAATACAACTTCAAAGTCATATTCTTCATCAACCTCCTTTTCGAATCTCTGTGTCACGAGTTTGTGTGCTGGCAGCCAACATATATCATGACAGTTTCGATATTTAGAGCAAGTCCTAGAATAACCATCAACTGTGACATGTAAATGCGATAGCGTGGAAAAGTAGGGATGCTATTTTCAAGAAAGGGAAAGTTCACGATCGGAAAATCGAAATCGTTACGTTTATCTTATAACTTAGTATTAAGCTGTCCTTGTTGGTCCATGTTGAACACCAGAAAGGCAACATGTATACCCAAAGATAATGACATATTGAAATAGGGTTAGCCTGTCTCCACTTAACCTCTCACGTTTGAAACCTTTTATAAAACCAATCACTGAATGATAATGGTTAACAAATATATTCATGGTCTCCTGCCATTAACTGCAATGTGTTTTATAGGACTGTAACAACATTTGCTAAAATATGCATCACTTATATTTACATTTGTATTGAATTGTTGTGCTTGTCTTGACCCGGTATTTACCGTCACAATGCATTACTATGGTAAGACGAAGAGCAAATATAAATATATAAACTTAGATACTACTTAACTTCCTGTATTATTTGTCCATTTCAGGTCGGTTACTGTTGGTTGCTATCAGCATGGACAGGATTAACCAACGATTGTCGACAAGAACTAAGTTTGTGATCAAACTGCTGGCCGTTCTCCTGTTTTTCATATTCCTCTATACCAAGGTTTTATGGAAAGCAAACAATCCTTTCTATTATATATTCGGACATCCAAACATTATCATCGTCAATCCACTTGAGGATTGGAATATTTGTCAAACATTAATTCCATTTTGTAAGTACATCATCCCTCTGTGATCATTATAGCAGAAACACAAATATGCGTATTCTATAAACAAAAAATATAATAGTATAAAAAAACCTTCGTTTGTATTTTAGTGGAATTGAGATACCGGTAAAATATCAAACATACAAACGTCGATTCATTAGGAAAGAGATAATCCATAGGGGACAATTCAAACCAGTATACAGTCAGCGTTATCAGTCAGCGTTATCAGTAAGTCGGTGGGGCCTTGTGAAAAAATCAATATTTTGCCCGGACGAACGAAATCATTTGAATCTAACGGAGATTTTCGAGGGAACAAATTTGATGTAGAGGTGTTCGATTGGATTGGTTATATATGCTCAGGATAAAGAAAAAATACAAAATTAAAAAATCCTTCAGCTTCTAAATATCTCTACATGTCTTTAATTCCCTTAGGAACCGTTGCTTCACCCTATTTAAAGTATAACTGAACACAAGTTCGCCCCACTGTGTAAAACTTCTTATCTTGAAATTTATAAAGTCGAAATGTTTAACTATGATCTTAACCTTAAACCTTTAAGATTCGAGACAGTGCGTAGAAATGTAGAAATTTTGAGTTATTATCATTAGAATATTATTATCTTAAATTTTGATTGCATTAGATTGAAATTTCGACTTTTTACGAATAAAGATAATGTTTTAATATATGGCCTTTATGCTCTTCCGTAGGTGTTAGTGGTTATGAGGTTCTTAAAGATAAAATTTAAATGCCCAATCATCAGTGAATTCTGTCACCTGTAAAAAGGCCTGAACTGAAAATAATAACTGGACAGACATAACCCATCGACCACTGTATTATACTTTGAAACACTCTTGTAATTTAAGCAAAACGACAGCCTGTGAACGGGGCTGAGCGGAGTATTGAGGATCTGGAAACGACCTATGGACACCTGAGTTTACCTGGTGGCCGTATTAAGCCCGAATGGCCTTGCATTGATCAAAGGACAGCCATTATTATTCCGTATCGGAACAGAATGAAGCACCTTCAATCGTTTCTCAGCAATGTCCTGCCAAAGCTTCTCAGACAGCAAGTAGATGTTACCATCTTTATCATTGAACAGGTACATTTAACAGGTGTATTTGTACACGTGTGTTCACTAGATATTTTTATTTGCTGTTTTAAAATATTAAAGTATATATCGACAACAGATAACTCTGATTACATATATAAGTAAATGAAGACAAATGAAGATTTCTTTACACATACCTGCATTTCATTATGTAACTAACAGGCATTATGTTAAACAACTTTATTTATATATGGGTTGTGGTTTAAGCAAGATCTTAGTATCATCATTAGTTATATGGAGACGGGTTCATTGAGTGGAAGCAGGAGGACAGGTATATTAAGTGTTTTAATTGGAGGAGCAGGTCAATTTTGGTATCGTCAAATTTTTTTCGTTTTACGGCATCGGGTTGCATGCATATACTATAGGGTCTATGCAAGTCGCCCTGGATAACCAGTGGATTTGTTTACTCACGGTCTCTTCATCCCTGGAATATGTCATTGCAAAACTGAAGGCACCCAGACATCGGTAGTGATAAAATAACCACTCTGCCACCGAGGCCCAACGCACAGATATACAGGCAGAGCATAAATAAATAAGACAGATAAAAGGCAAACAGGCAGAAAATAGGCATACATGGTTTTAATTTTGTTTTGTTAGGTTAGATGTCTTATTAACAATTAATGTCCTTTTATACGTGGTATAAGTGGATGTGTTGAGTGTCGAGCGTATTTTTGGAGTTATGATATGTTCTTGTAATCATCATTACGATAGTGTGGAACTAATACGGACTTTAGAGTGCTTCCACACACGAAGTGTACTTCCGGCAGCCAGCAGAACACCTCACCCCGCCACATTATACTGACAACAAATGAACAAGTCATTCCACTCCCTTTATACTAACCGTCAAGCAGAGAGTAGCAACTACCATTTGTTAAGACTGATATGTCTCGACTTGGGGGCAGAGCCAAAAGCCCTCCTTACAATGGGCATAAGCTCGACAAAAGGACAAATGTGTCTCACGAGAAACATTAGAGTAGAGAAAATGGCAGTTAAAAAGAATTGAAAATATCCAAAAGTCGATTCTTACGATCATGCAATGTTGGCCGCAGGTACTACCTGTAGTGCAAAAAAGGCAAAATAGTAGACTATAAGCTTACGACAAATCATAGACAGACAGAACGTAACGTACAGGCAGAGGTAAAGCGTAAGAATAATAGCGGGCAAAGCAGTTGAAACTAAAGGCGTTTGAATGTACATTGTATGTGTTTTATTATCTGGGCCCAGTTGTTCAAAGGGTGATTAGCTTAATCAGTGATAAGTGCAAATTTTAATTATCATGTAACTTTAAAACGAAAATATAGATTTAATTACAAATTTGCAGATATCAAAAACCTAATATTGTCAATTTAAATACAAAATTTTTAAATTGTTACTTGCATATTGACAGAATTATTCAAGTTTGAAAAATGTCGTTAAACAGTGATTAAGCTAATCACCCTTTGAACAACTGGGCCCATGTGTTTATAAACTAGGTATTAAGTGTAAGTATACCCAGTATTACGTAACACAAACATGTGCTGCACCTTTTAAATTTAGTAGAAGATACAGTATGTCGAAATATTGAATTAAACTGCATTATACAGATGTTTCGTCCTCCTAGTACTCTTCAGTGATAATCCCTGTTTACACAATAAACTCTTTTGTTTTAGGCAGAAGGGTCTGGATTTAACAGAGGCATGCTGAGTAATATTGGTGTCATGGAGGCCAACAAGACGGCACATTTCGATTGTTTTATTTTCAATGATGTAGACACAATAATTGAAGACGACCGAAACATTTACCATTGTAATCCCAACAGAGTGAGACATATGGTGTCGAGTACAGACGAGGACAAATACTGGTAAAGTATATGTGTCTATGCCTATGTTTATTGTTAACAAAATTAACCATAACTGTAGCAGTATGTGTTGTTTTTCCATGGTATACGCTATCCCTGTATTATTATATGCTCTTTTTTATAAATCTTACATTCATTTCAATGTAATGTGGAATTGATTAAACTCGTTCATTAATTTAATATGTAACTCGCCTAAAGGCTCGAATCATTTTTTCAATCATCGAACACGTTTAATAGATTCCATATTACATTGACACTCAAGTAATATCCTTTATATATGCTATGTTTGTCTGATGTTATTCACAACCGTCATTTGAATTTCAAGGTTGAAACAGAATCAATGTGTACGTTTTGATAGAGCAATATCCAGTCAAACTATGTCCCTACCGTATGCTATAGACACTTGAGAATACAACAACATTGTTGCTTTGTACAACATATAATGATCTAATGATCTACATTAGCTGATTGTCCCCAACTGGAATTAGCATTTTTGGCATGTTTTTCCCAAAATCAACAAACACCTTGGCAAATTACATTAAGGTCCATGGCTAGCCATGATACATACCAACAATTAATCAAGTTCAATTTGACCTAAATACTGATTTATAAGCTTTTAAATACATCACTCTATATGCGGATCCTTAAACTGTTTTCCTATAAGTTAACAACATGTAAAACCTTGTATGATTTGTGTGTATGTATGCAGTCCCTTTAAACAGTAATCATGTAAGACGAACGCAAGATTGTTATATATCCGTGAACTGTTTACGGACACGAAAAGACTTTTATGAACGTTACTTTTTAACTTGTGTTCATGAACATTATTTAATCATGAAAGTAATGAATGAATGAATGAATGAATGAATTATATGAGCGACGCTGGCTCAGCTGATTGCTCTTCCTATAAGAAATATCTTTACTTCCATGGTTAGTACCACTAAATCAGGTCTACAGTCTTATTGTGACCCTGTATACTCTAGAAGTGAAATTAATTAAGTTCATCTGATCGATCTTGAGCACCCCCTCTCAAAAATGTTTCGACTATCAAAACATTTCCCTTTCTTGATAGTCACATCTCTGCTTCTCCTATATATGATATGTATATGTCGCAATTGCATTAGTATTCTAAGGCTTGCTCTACATATCCTCGTGATAGAAGTCGGCTGCTGACGAAAAACAAATGGAACATGAGTTTGAGCGATGCAGTTTGATGAAGATTTTTATCCAGTTTCATGGTCGCCTCATGATCTCATTGAGAAATATTCTGTATCATTTACGGTGTTCGTTTATGAATATGCTCATTAGTATGTCTACTAATTGAGAATGATACTTCAGTTCTTTCTTTGAGGACGTGATATTGACTTGGATGTGACTTAGATTTGTATGGCGGGTGTCGTCGATGAAACAAAGGACTTAATATCTTGTACTTTTCCAAGGACCTCCGTGTAAATATTTCCTTTGTTCATAATTTGTCAAGAATTTAATCAAATTTCAGTTCGGATTATGGTTTGGTGACGCATAGATATGGTCTGCTTTTTTGTTGTACAACTTTCTGGTTCCATGAATGATTTTATTTAATATTTCTAAATCTGATATTTGAATATAGAATTGTTCTCTTCTTGTTGCTAGGCTTCCCTATTACACCTTTTTGGGCGGGATAATTGGATTCACGGCGGAGCAGTTTAAAAGAATTAATGGTTATTCTAACCTATTTTTCCTGTGGGGTGCTGAGGACGATGACTTATTCCGACGGTAGGTCATTACGATAATTTCATTATGTTGTGTTTCATTAAAAGTTACTGTAGCAGACCGGTTTCCATGATGACTTCAAGATTAAGCGAACGGTGATTTGAAAAAAAAAAATGGAATAAGAGGTAATATAGATATCCTTTTTATCTTAAACAAATGCAGATATTCTTTGAGAAATTAATAACTAGAATATGAAAAACATTTCTTTTTTTGGCGATAAAGCCATTTTACTTGATAAATCCAAAAGATATATAACAATACTAAGTTAGATACATCGTATTGCTAACTTTTTCATTGCGAGTCCTTAAATGAATACGACAATTTGTTCATTCCTTTTTACAGTGCAACTCGTTTTAGAGGAATGACCTCCCCTTTTTTGTTTTCAATAATGATATTTATATATGTAAGGAAAGGGACTTATGTAGGTGTGTCTAATGTCGAAAAATGAAATACGAAAAAGGGCCGGACTAAGATTCGAGTCCTGGACCTCGGTTCATTGTAGTTTTGACCGACCGAGATACCCGATCACCAGAAGTACTCTCTGGCCATGTCATGCCACATTTAATTATACATCCACAATAAACTTCAAGGGAAATCATTATATTACGAAATATAACCAAGGACCGTATCCATGACACCACTGCTCTCGTGCTCAAGATTGGACTTTGAGTTCAAACCAAAACTATTGTTACGCACTCAATTTATAACAAAACAATCAAAACGTTAATATAGGAAAACATTGAAAATAGTATTGTACTTTTAAGCCTCTTCCTTTGTTTTTCAAATCATTAATATCTTTTTTAAATGATTAAATTATGAACGGATCATTAAATAAGCCTTGAGCCGAATCCATGCATGAGCATGGAAATTGCTTCATGAATACGGGTCTTTGTTGTCGATGGGATTATTTTTCATCGCACACCTGAAACACTAATTATACTTTGATATAGCTCAACGGAAACACAATTAGCCATGTTTGTTTTTGGTATCATCCTCACAACTGTCAGAGTTATATGAGGGATGGTGCCCAGGGATGGCACTACACTATGTACGAAATTACATATATAGATATGATATTAGAGGAGAAAGTGATAAAAATACAATCTAGGTGTTGCATAGAAGCAAAGAAAGCAAAAAATAAGATATACATGCAATTTGCGATGTGTAGAACACGTTTAGACTAGGTCTCTGTAACAGCGAATTTATGTGTAGAACATTTTCAGACTAGGTCTCTGTAATAGCCGATTTATATAGAACATGTTTAGACTAGGTCTCTGTAATAGCCGATTTATATCGAACATGTTTAGACTAGGTCTCTGTAACAGCTTATTAATATAGAACATGTTTAGACTAGGTCTCTGTAATAGCCGGTTTATATCGAACATGTTTAGACTAGGTCACTGTAACAGCCGATTTATATAGAACATGTTTAGACTAGGTCTCTGTAACAGCTTATTTATATAGAAAATGTTTAGACAAGGTCTCTGAAACAGCTTATTGATATAGAACATGTTTAGACAAGGTCTCTGTAACAGCTTATTTATATCGAACAAGTTTAGACTAGATCTCTGTAACAGCTTATTGATATAGAACATGTTTAGACAAGGTCTCTGTAACAGCCGATTTATATAGAACATGTTTAGACTAGGTCACTGTAACAGCTTATTTATATGTAGAACAGGTTTAGACTAGGTCACTGTAACAGCTTATTTATGTGTAGAACATGTTTAGACTAGGTCACTGTAACAGCTTTATTTATATGTAGAACATGTTTAGACTAGGTCTTTGTAACAGCCGATATATATGTAGAACATGTTTAGACTAGGTCACTGAAACAGCTTATTTATATGTAGAACATGTTTAGACTAGGTCGCTGTCATAGCCGGTTTATATCGAACATGTTTAGACTAGGTCTCTGTAACAGCTTATTTATATAGAACATGTTTAGACTAGGTCTCTGTCATAGCCGGTTTATATAGAACATGTTTAGACTAGGTCTCTGTAACAGCCGATTTATATCGAACATGTTTAGACTAGGTCTCTGTAACAGCCGATTTATATAGAACATGTTTAGACTAGGTCTGTGTAACAGCCGATTTATATAGAACATGTTTAGACTAGGTCTCTGTAACAGCCGATTTATATCGAACATGTTTAGACTAGGTCTCTGTCATAGCCGATTTATATAGAACATGTTTAGACTAGGTTTCTGTCATAGCCGATTTATATAGAACATATTTAGACTAGGTCTCTGTAAAAGCCGATTTATATAGAACAGGTTTAGACTAGGTCTCTGTAAAAGCCGATTTATAATTGAACATGTTTAGACTAGGTCTCTGTCATAGCCGGTTTATATCGAACATGTTTAGACTAGGTCTCTGTAACAGCCGATTTATAATTGAACATGTTTAGACTAGGTCTCTGTCATAGCCGGTTTATATCGAACATGTTTAGACTAGGTTTCTGTCATAGCCGGTTTATATCGAACATGTTTAGACTAGGTCTCTGTAACAGCCGATTTATATCGAACATGTTTAGACTAGGTCTCTGTAACAGCCGATTTATATAGAACATGTTAAGACTAGGTTTCTGTCATAGCCGGTTTATATCGAACATGTTTATACTAGGTCTCTGTAACAGCCGATTTATAATTGAACATGTTTAGACTAGGTCTCTGTCATAGCCGGTTTATATCGAACATGTTTAGACTGGGTCTCGGTAACAGCCGATTTATATCGAACATGTTTAGACTAGGTCTCTGTAACAGCCGATTTATATCGAACATGTTTAGACTAGGTCTCTGTAACAGCCGATTTATATCGAACATGTTTAGACTAGGTCTCTGTAACAGCCGATTTATATTGAACATGTTTAGACTAGGTCTCTGTCATAGCCGGTTTATATCGAACATGTTTAGACTAGGTTTCTGTCATAGCCGGTTTATATCGAACATGTTTAGACTAGGTTTCTGTAACAACCGATTTATATTGAACATGTTTAGACTAGGTCTCTATAATTAACAACCGATTTATATGTAGAACATGTTAAGCCTAGTTCTGTGTAACAGCCGATTTATATAGAACATGTTTTGACTAGGTATGGTCATGTAGAATCAGTTGATAAGACGAAACAAAAAAACTGAAATAAATACAAAACTGTATTTCTTAAAGGATTGTAGACGAACAGTTAACTATCGAGAGACCTCTGGATCCTATTGGGGCCGTCACAAAACTAAAACATGCCGCCGAAAGAAGGAATGATGACAGGTAAGAGTTATATAATCTTCCCAGCCTAGGGGTGTGACAGAGACCCGATGGGTGATATTTTTGACTGTCTAACCCGAGAATCTGCCGAGGGTTAGACAATATCACCCCGAGGGTTGGAGATTTCTCTGTCGCAACTTCCAGGTAGGAGATGATTATTTTTCTCCCATTTTTTATTGTTAACGAAAGTATCAATGCAACACGATGCTGACGTGACGTAATTTAATTGTTGACTTCGCGTGATGGTATTGTTGTCGTGACGTCGTCATATTGCTATTGGGACGATATTTCATTGTTGTCAGCTCGTGTTTTCTGTTATACCCTATGGGGTGACGGAGAAATCTTTGACAGGTAAAAGAGGAGACATTTCTGTGAATTATTGGAGAATCTAAAATCTGATTTAACTTTAAGGCTTTGTATTGATCCTGAAGGTTCAACACCCCTCTAAATTATGACCAAATCATCAGAATTTGGAAAAATTCTACAATCGACCTTGTATTTCAGTAACTGATTTGGTATATGAAATTAATTTATATGGTCCGTTATGTAAGAAGTGGATACCGAAGCGACAACAAAACCAAAATCCGAACTCAAAATCGATTAAACTAGGAACAAAATAGGAACAGATTTATACGGAAACCTTTGAAAAAGAACAAGAGAATAATACCAAGTGTTCCGGAAGTGTAAACGTCGTCTGCTTCATTCGCCATGTAAATCCAAGTACACGTCACATCCTCAAAGTGAGAAATGAGTCATCATTCTCAATCGCAACAGTTAGGCACACTTATGAGCATATTCAATAACGTCTACCTTCATAGCATACAATAATACAAATCATTTCTCAGTGAGATAATAAACTTGCTCATAGTCTTCATCAACCTACATCTCCCAAATCCCTGTGTTAAAATGTATTCGTCAGCAGACGACATCTATCACGGAAATCTGGACATCTGGTGCATGCCGTAGAGTAACGAATTAATTGAACCAATAAACATCATAAGTTATCAAGAAAGGGAAAGTTAACGATTCTTTATCGAATAAAATTAAATAGATATTTGGTCATTAATGATACGGGCATAACACCATCTGTGTATCCGCGACTGCTACACCGTGTTTGTCCACATAATTTTAAAAGATTTAAAGACTCTTTCCTAAGCAGGGGTCTAAGATGACGTAACACACATATGAAGTACCTTTTAAACTTAGTAAAAGATACAGTATGCCGAAAAATAAATTAAACTGCATGATACAGCTGTTTCGTCCTCCTAGGACTCTTCGGTGATGCTGGGTACCAAAATTTCTTAACCAATGTAGAAGCAGAAGGGCCATGTGCGTAAAATCCCTTTAATTTATGCCTTTAAAAGTAAAATTAAATTATTTCAGGGGTTTTCAAATTTGGTCAAACCCAATGCTTTGCCTGGAGTACTGCCCAATTTAAAAGTCCCACGGTTGGATTTTCCCTTTCTTACACATTTGGTCGTGAATGACCATTTTTCTTTCATTCCAACTACTGGAATTAGCTCAAAAACCATGAAACTACATTGGGACTAGCTACTATTTTGTTAATATCTACGTTTTCCTTTAACTGTTTTCGACGAAAATGAATCAGCGAGATTAAGCATACCCCATATTTGCAAACAATGTTTGGTCTGACAGAACAATCTTAACTACTTTCTAACGTGTACATGAAATATATCGGTAGTTTTAATTTCATCATCTCGTATTTCGATAGGAGCTCGTGACGTCATATCACTTGAAATTGGGGTATACGATTAATAGAATAAAAAAAATCCTGTGTGATGTAGGCTGAGAAATCTCAACCCAAGGCCTAGATTTATGAATTAAAATTGAAGGTTGATATTTCTCTGTCTACATTATACAAGGGTGATTGTTAATTTTTCTCTCACACCTTCCTAACGTAAAATAAGCTGTAATGTGAACCAAATGATGACGTACTATTACAATTAGCGCGTGTGAGTTGTCGTTTCCCTACCCCGGTAAAACAGAGATACATATTTTCCATAGCAAAAGTTTGAAGTAACCTGTGAAGAAATTAAGTCTCCTTAACCCATTTCTTACTCTGGATAGCTGTATCCTATACAAACAGAAATGAGAGAAAAATCTACATGTATATTATGTATACACATCTTATTAATATTTTTGTTAATGCTTTGACAAATTATGTTCGTAATACATTGCATACAATGCATTCCTCTTTGTAATTATCATGTTGCATTTGTTAGAAAAAAGACATGACACTAACAGATATTAAGAGAAACATGTCTTTCCACTAAATCTGGTGCATTTCCAATCTCCGTATCTGAAATAAGCTACTCAATGTACATATGAAGATATTTGAATCTGAAAAATCATTTATTTATTTTTTTTTTTTTTTGTTATTTTTTGTTATACTCTTTGCAAGTTGTATCTAAAATCAATGTAAATGATATAATTTTCTAAATACATGATAGTTACCAAATGAAATTGCATAGATTGTAAAGAGGGGAAAATGGTGTTTTGGAAAAACATGAAATAAAAGAGGAATGTGATATTAACAGGGGTGATCTTAAGTGGAATCCACAGTATATCATTTCTGACCCTATATTGCTTGTTTGTTTCAGGTACGAGGTGTATCATGAGGTTAAGGGAAAATCCAAATCTGATGGACTGAACAATTTACAATACACAGTTTTAAAACACAAACTATGTAAACTTTTCACATGGATAACCATTGATTTAGATGAGGGTGCTATCAAACGAAATATGTAAGACTAGCTATTCCCATTAATGAGCAAGAGATATTTGACTTTATTACATAACTGACCCGTTCAGTCATGTCATACGGCCATGTCATAAAAATGGTATTACACACGTGTAATAACACTATTGTGACGTCATAAACAAATGACGTCTTTATGAAGTCATATGATTGCCTTGGTAGTGAAAATTGTACTGTCACTGAAGAAATTGGCCTTTCTTATAGATC
Organism: Mimachlamys varia; assembly: GCA_947623455.1. Classification (NCBI taxonomy): domain Eukaryota; kingdom Metazoa; phylum Mollusca; class Bivalvia; order Pectinida; family Pectinidae; genus Mimachlamys; species Mimachlamys varia. The sequence goes on along the minus strand of OX392542.1, from coordinate 13,255,157 downwards.
ATTAATTTGAAAGATTTTGTGTATTTTCTCATAAATATAAGTTATCTGATAAATAAAATCCTACACTCGTGTCAATGTAATATGAAATTTATTAAACTCGTTAAATAATTTAATATGTCACTATGAACTCGTTTAATAAATTCCGTATTACATCGACACTCGTGTAAGATCCTCTATTTATAACATTTTTACTAGTGAAATATTTTTAATTATTCATTGTATAAAAGTGAAAAATATCATTTTCCCTGAGTTGACCAATCAAAAGACAATAGGAAAATTCAAAGCTGCCTTAATAGATTTTGGTATAAAAATGTAATAAACAGTATTTTCAGTATTTTCAGTAGTAGCATATAAATTTCACTCGTGTGGCAAATATTTTACTATTTTTCACTCGTGAGATACATTTGGTATTATTGACACTGTTAGATATCCTCTATTTCCGTTTGATAATGATCAAATGATTAATATATAATGTCATATTAAGACGAAGAATGTCAAGGAGAGGGAAAGAGTATTTGTATAAGTTTCTCTGTATCTTGTGATGAATATATGCTTTTCTATTGGTATGTTGGTACATAAACATTTAAAATCCCACATTTGCCTTACATATTTCAACGCCGACAGCAGCAAAAACTTTAATAGAGATGTTGATAAAAGACAATTGAATATCTACATTCAAAGCAAAGCCTAGACAAAGTTAGCCAATCAATTCATCCATATTATGTTCTTAGTGCATAAAGGTGAAAGCAAGTATTTATTACACCAGTGTCTTATTTGGTTAAATATTTGGTCCAACTTCTTAAAACGTTTACAGATAAGAGGCGTTCGAATGTAAAGTTGTAATGCACGTCCCTAACTGGTATGATATGATACAAGGCACAGCGTTTTACATCAAACTAAACCTTAAAAACTCGATAAAGGATGTTTAACGAAGACAAAATAACTTTTTGGATAATCTAGAAACATGTTGGTGCTACATGAATGTCCCCGCTTTGTTGTCGTCCTATAATACATACTACCAAACTTACATAAAACACTACTGGGGTTTATTTATCATCAATAGCAGCGTGCTAATGCACCAGTAAACATGTCATTTAATGTATTATGAAGCCTTTCACGCTATGTATCTTAGAATATAAAATGTTGTCACTGTTGTTTAGCTTTAAATATAACATGTAACCCATGAAATTATATATTTTTTTTTAAAACGGTTTTAGAATGTGTATGGGTAAAAGAAGTAATATCAACGGTAGATTTCCAAATAACACTGGATCCATACAAACGGATATTAATAGGATACGAATTACTTAAAATTGTATAAAGGGCAAAGAAGTAACTCCAACAGTGTGGGCAAACTGGTGCTGTCAAATGTGATTTTATAATTTGTATATATGTTCACTTTGATGTATTATTATTTTTTCATTGTTACAAACAAGGTTGAATGTTAAGTGCATATATAACTTTTTCTTGCCTATATTCAATGAAATTGTTAGAATACGGATGATAATATATGTAAAACTCCGGGAAAATAAAACTTTTATGTGCGTGTGCGTGTGTGTGAGTGCGTGCGTGTGTGCGTGCGTTCGTGCGTCCGTGCGTGCGTTCGTGCGTCCGTGCGTCCGTGCGTGTTAAGAATTTAATATGTGTCGCGTAAATAATGTATTCTGATATTCCATATGAACAGTTCATGTCGAGAATGTGGTGAGAATAAATGATTTCCTTGTATGCTTCCTTTTTATATAAAGAAATAACCCAGCGTATGGCTGTAGGTTTTTGAGTACAAACAGCTGGGTAGCTTTATGTTTATAGTGTTAGCGGTTTGTCTATTTTTTAAATGTGGTTTTGTTGTCATAAAATGCTTTATAATTTTTTAAAAGGGTAAACGTTCCATATCAATAATGTCATGTGAAAATGAGGGCACGAACACTTGTTTATGCAAATTTTAAACATGTTATGGATTATTAAGTTGTCGATGAATAGTGCATTTCCTTTCACGAAGGTTGCCGGAGTCCGATTCCCCTATCAGCTGTGAATAGGTATATGGGCACCGAATCCACCACATTGGTTTTATCCGTGTACCCTTGTTTCCTCTCACAATCAGACACCTCCGGCGCGAAAATGGGGGCCAACAAGAATGATGAATATATTTACAGTTGTTGTAGATGAAATAAATCAAATATATATTTTTCAAACATGTTATTAATAAAAAAGAGTTCAAATTCAATTATTCATTCCATGGATCATAATGACGATAGCTGTTCATTTATGATGATAATGATTATCATGCCGAGTGGTAACACGCCGGCCTTCCACGCAGGTGCGAGGTCGTCCTACGTATGGGTTCTTAAGGAAAAGTGTTTTTCTGCTGCCCACACAACTCCCCAAGTGGAGTATAAAATGGCCATGGTTGGTAATGCGATGTAGCATTCAAGTGAGGTGGCACTATATATGTTGTTGGAAGAATGGTCCCACTACCTACAGATCACAATAGATCTCCAGCACACACACATAAATACACGCAAAGGGAAACATTAGCCAGGTGGTATATGACAAGTAGTTAGCGCCTGATAAGACAGTCCATGCGAGCATTTCAGACTTGTGTGTTAGAACTGAAAGTTCTAATGTTTTTTATTGTATAATCATTTTATATTTGCACTGTAAAGCGATTTAGAGTTAGCTTATGGTAGCAAGATAGGGCGCTTTGTCAAATTATATTTATTTATTTTATTTATTTATGTCTATGATTATGGATGTATGATATTTTATTAACAGAAAGTGTATCAAGCAAGCTCATGATTGTTAAGAAAACATATGTTTAATGGCGTTGGTAAGACCTATTTACAGTTATGGAAACATGCTCATTTCGGCAAGCTTTTCTATTTGTAGCTAATGATCACATAATACGTTGCAAATCGAATCAACCCAAGATTTACTTCACCAAACCTTGATACTGACAATTCTTTTTTCTGCAATTTTCATATATAATGTTGAAGGTTATGATTTATCGTTATAAGATGGTATGAATGTATTCTCTTTTCAAACAGTTGCAAACAGTAGATAATCAAAGACCCGATATAGGTTACTTTGGGAAATTTTGAAAAATAATGAAAATAAAACTCCAAATGATAACCATGCAAAATAAGCCTTAAACGAAGTAAACCTGAGCGGTAACTAACAAGAAACCCTTGACAAAAAATGCAAAGAATTGAAAATAATTCAGGTGTGGCCCACTTCAACAACAAGCCAAAGGTAAAAGACAGTTTAAAATGGACGCGTGTTTTACAAATACCGAGTTTCAACTGCTGTTGTACCGATAAGTGCGTAAGAATTCATCTTGAATATTGCTGATATCAGTTAATCTTAACTAAATCTATAAATGAAATAAGTTATTTTGCTTGATTTTTGCTTCAAGTTTTGCTGAAAGTTACGTATATTGGACCTTTAAGGAATAACTTCGAGCAAACATACCAACGACTTACATTATAACATACACGTAAATTCTACATGCCTGGAACACGTCGTTAGTTTATGGGCGTGCCAACGATGGAACTGGAAACAACATTTATATTGTATCCACGTGTTCAATCAAGCAGAATAAAACAAAATGATATTGTAGTTTTATTATTACAGTCAAGCTTGCTATAGAGGACACCTCTATATAAAGGACACCTGTCTATAAAGGACAGTACCAAGAGCCACCATTGACTTTAACTATATAATTGACCTCTGTATAAAGGACATTCTCTATAAAGGACACTAACGAAATTCCCCAAATCACTATTTTCTATGTTAAATAACCTCCATATAAAGGATACCCAAACTTGAATTTGATACAACATCTTGATAACAAAATTAAATGTTCCAAACAGTTTTATTAGAAAAACTAACTTGTACATCTTAAGATTGATTAAGCATTTGTTTTTCTACTCGGTAAAGTCTTTGCAATAAAGCAACAGGCCCCGGTTTCATCAACGTTCCTTAACTTAAGGAAATTCCTTAAGTTAAAAATCTCCATAGGAAAGCATTACAGAATTTAAGGGGGAAATCCATAGCTAAGGAACTTTCCTTAAATCCTGTAATGTTTTCCTATGGAGATTTTTAAGTTAATGAATTTCCTTACGTTAAGGACGTTGATGAAACCGGGGCCAGGTACATGTATATAATTCTTAAAATAATATACATTTTGTTTTCATAACACACTAACACTTATTAGTCCTACATGTATTTTGACCTGTTTCATAGTCATCTCTATACACAATGAATATTTTTGTGTACAAGTAATTATTAATATATAGCTTGGTTTCCCTAGTTGTCAATTTTGTGGCCTTGAAATCAATAACTCGAATTATATGTATATGGTATATATTGATTTTATTGGAAGTAAATTTAAAAATTAATTAAAACACTTGTTAATATGTACATTCAATTTTTTCAGTGCTATCTTAATGATGATAGAAGAATTAAGATTGTTAGCGTTTAAATCAAAACTTAAACATTAAAAAAAGTTATTATTTATTTGACAAAGGACACCTGCCCTTCCCCTTTATATACAGGCATGACTGTATTTTATGTGATAAAGTCACATTATGGACATCAAGGCTTTATATAATAAAATTAATTACGAAATCTTGTTTTTATTTATGCAATAACCATACAAAGTATTGACATTTCACTTCCATTTGATTATGAGGTCAGGAACAATTAAGAATGTTCACTGGCCAGAAATTGACCAATAAGAAAGACTTAATCGAGTTTCTTCTTGTGGATCCCGTCAATGCTGTCTCTGCACGTGACCTTGACCCCGGTAGCGTTATAGAAGTCGACGGCCTCACACCCAAGACAGTAGTTGGCACTGTAATATCAAAGTACTGAAATTACTTCAACGATATAACTCTAGTTTCCCATCGTAAAAATTATTTATCAGGATTATATAGTAGATTGTGTCATCTAAGTGATTATAACATTTGGTTGTAATTATAATTATATTAGTTTTAAGTGTCGATTTATCAATCCTAAGAAAAATATATTGTTTTAACAGCATTTGTATAAGTAATTAATTTTTAAAAAACCCTATATTGTTCATATTCAATGTCCAAATTAATTGGAATGAAATATCAAGTACTTAAAATATACTGATAAAAGAGTTCATGAATATTCTGATCCGCCCACATTGTTACAAATACACTGATTTATGAGTCATAGTGTCTTGTTAAAAAAACTGTAGTTAACAAAACCAATATCAAAGCATTGACTTGGTGAGTTAAGTCGCTTTAGTGATGAAATCGTGTTCGCTAAACAAACAAATAACTGTTTTCTGTACTATGTTAAATGGGTTATGGAAGGGAGACAACTCATATTTGTTTGGGGTTTTTTTCTTCACTGACGAAGCGTCCAGGTAAGTAGATATAAGGCACTCAACATATCGAGCAAACAACTTGCTTCAGAACACATCAATGGCGATTTATTGACTCCAGTACACCATTACACAATATGCAACCGGTCGAGATATGAAACGAACATATTCATGTTACACTCTCCAAGTGGGAGATAGCAAAAGAATAGAAAGGAAAATAAAAATGGAATATCATGATCAACATCTCAAGTATTGTTTTCCTAAATCCACAGCAAGCGAGCCTCCTCATATATTGTATACACATTGACCCACGACACTGTGACGAACATTACTGGTATACAGTACAAAGGAGATAATACAAAATACTCGATATATGATGTTCGTACTCACCGACATTCTAACGAAGGGTCACTGGTACAGGTCCCCAGCTCAGGAAGATCACATGGGTTAAAATAGCAACGAGTCGGCATTCGACCACCGGGACAGGCTGCTCCATGTCGAGTTAAGCCTGATAAGTATGACACATTATTATCACTATCAAAATGAGTACATAATATACATTTTAATTTGACGCGAAAAAACAATGGGTTTTTTTCAGTGTTGACAAAAGAAAATTTCGATCGTGTGACGTTATAGGGTTACATGTATACAGCTGAAACATTAATAATAAAATGTAAATATTTTATTACTTCACTTCTACTCAATATACATTTTATTTTGACGCATTTCAAGGTTGACAAAAGAAAGTTAAGTATTGCGTTATGGGGTTACATGTATACAGCTGAAACATTAATAATAAAATGTAAATATTTTATTACTTCACTTCTACTCTATACACGTTTTAATTTGACGCATTTCAAGGTTGACAAAAGAAAGTTAAGATCATATTGCGTTATGGGGTTACATGTATACAGCTGAAACATTAATAATATGTAAATCTTTTATTCCTTCACTTCAACTCAATGCCAGAGGTTAACAAAGGAAGGTATTAACAAACGTATATTTTAAAATACTCACGAATGGGATCTCCTTGTATTAACGACACGGAAACTGAAGTATTAATGAAAACAAAATAAATATTTGAAGAAAAACAAAATTACTACAATCAGGCATTATAAAATGTGTTACGAATGGCGTAATAACAACTAAAGTAATAGTCTTTAAATAGAAGTGAATATTTGAAGAAGAAGAAAAAATAGAAACAATAGAAAGAGGCATTATTAATGTATATGTCAGCAAAAAAATGCGCCAACGTTGAAACACATTGATATCATATTACTCGCGGTTAACACCGTAATTAGCGGGAAAATACTGTCTCCGCCAGTATGACCGCCAGGTTGCTCTAGGGTATATGTGCCATGTGCAGTGCCGGGATGCATTTGTTGGCCTAGGTTGGTCGGTAATTTTTTTATATAAAATTATTTTGTCAAATATTGAAACTAAAACAGACATGAAAGTCAATACACTTGCATTTATAAATGTTGTTGATAGTATTTGTGTTAGGTATAGTGAATTGTTATGTTGATGATTTAATGGTTAGTTAACGGCAACGTGCTGTGTGGTCAATCTATGATTATTTGTTTGTGCCACCGGGAGGTTGGGTGTGGCAGAGAAGATGACGTAACACACATATGGACTGCACCTTTTAAATTTATTAATTGATACAGTATGCCGAAAAAATTAATCAAACTGCACCATACATTTGTTTCGTCCTCCTAGGACTATTCAGTGATGCTAGAGGCCAAAAGGTAGGAATCCAAATCTAATATAGAAGCAGAAGGGTTAGGTGCGTAAAACCCCTTTAATTACGATCCGATCCTTCTAGTATTGATAGAAATACATTTATCGAAACACTTAGGACATAGAAGGAAAGTTGATGGGATCACTTAGTTTGTACAAACTACATATAAACTGATAAATAAGATACAAGACTATGAACAATTTTATGGGCACTATCTTGGTTTCGTTGAGAAATATTTTGTATGCTTGTATGGGGTGAAGGTGGAAATGTGTTAATATACTCATTTGTGTGCTTACTTGCTTTAATTTACAATGATGACTAGAAGTGACTTTTACTTGGATGTGATCAATACTCTTCCGAAACACCTATCCTCTAACATCTATTCTCTTGTACTTTTTCGTAGATATTCGAGTAAATCTTCCTTTGTTGATATGTTCACCCTAGTTTAATTAATTTTGATTTTCGGATTATGGTTTTGTCGTCGCTTCGGTATTCTCTGATTTGTCTATATGTACACAAACCACATGTCATCAAATTCAGCACTAAGTTCTCTGTGATTTTTAAGTCGTGTTGTTATGTAAGTCGTGTTTGGCAAGAAACAAGTCGTCATTTGTTCTTTACAGATATTTATATAAAAACATATGCTTGATTACGTTTGACCAGAAATTTGCACCAAGAACTCACAAGGAGTAAAAAAAATTAGAAATACCGAAGCGTCAACAAAACCATAATACGAACTATAAAATCGATTAAACAATGGGCAAATTATTAACAAAGGAACTATTTACATTGAAACCCCTGTTAAAGAACAAGAGAGTAAGGCCAGATGCCAATGTAAATCTTAGTCACATCAAAGTAAACATCAAGTCCTCAAAGTGAGAACCGAGTCAGCATACTAAATCACAACAAGTAAACACAATAATGAGCAGACTCAAAAACGTCCATCTTCATATCACACAAGGATACAAAATATTTCTCAGTGAGACCAAGATGTCGACCATAAAACTTGCTCATAGTGCTCTCTTGAATCCCTGTAACGTATATTTCAGCTAACCAAAACAACATACATGACTGAATTGCTACATTTGTAAGCGTGTATAAATAAAAAAACTTCTTATTATAGAAACTTAAAAGAAATACTATATAGCTCGAAACCTTATCTCCGTAAAGTGTAATTATATCATTCCACTTGTTAAAGTGAATTAACTGCCTTCGGATGTGTCACTGTCTGTTTCTGTTGGTAATTCTGTAATCTAAGTAGCGTACGAAGATCTGGCCTTAACTATCTACAAAGGGTTAGTATTACATTGGATTTTATACTATACTTAGCAGTTATCACATGATAGCAAATACCTTGTGAGCCTCAATATAAAAAACATACACAAACGGAGCATGCTGACAGTGCTAAGATATGGTAGTGTTCCTCTTAAGTCTGGTCGTTATAACAGGCGCCCACCACTTCTTTATGAACGTATTTGTTCGTTTTGTTCCCTATCTATTGAACCAGGTTTTTGCTTAGCCAATCTCGTAAGACGTTACTTAGTGACGTTATTTGTGATTGGCAAAGTTAAAACTTAACGCAAATTTAGACTTAAGATTGTTTCATGATCCTGGGGCATGTTTTATCAAATGGGATAACTCTGTGAAAATTTTGAAAATGGAGGTAGTGATGTGATCAGCAGGCGAGTAATAAATTTATAGGCTATATGTCCTTTTTATAATTCCATTCTTAGTGATTTCAAACATATAACCGTATCAATAAATTTTTAATAATTGTGTTATTTATTTTTACTTTATGCATGTTTATTACTTTTAAATGTCCATTGCATTGAATTATATATTAAATTGTAAATTGCCTTTAAGTGTCTCGTAAGTCAGTAATGGCTGATTGCTAATGTTGTTGACTTAAATTTGTTAAATATATTTGATTTTATGTATGCATTTACAAATGACACTTTAAATCATGTTGATTGATTGCCCCATGTCAGAGTTACATTTGAGTAAACACGCGTGAGTGTGATAATTTGGTGACAAATATCCTACAACACACCCCGTTGTAATTCTTCTGTTCAAAACCATTAAAACCTACTTGTGATTGTGAAAGATTCCTCAGTTCAACCTTTGAAGACGTGACATTTCATTGGATATGACCTAGATTTACATGTCGTGTGTCGTGGATGAAGCAATAGACGCTTACTATTACGGTCTTATTCTTGTACTTCATCAAAGGTATCTGTGTAAATATCATCTTTGCTCATATAAGCGATTTTGAGATAGGAATATGGTTTTGCTGACGCTTCTGTATTCTCTGGTGATTTTGTTTATCTCAACATAATATTATGCATCGAGGACACATTCCTTATGATGGTCGTTTCATTTTCTTGATTAAAATTACTACTATTGTCCCTTTATACAGAAGATTAATATGTATTTACATCTGCTCTGCATTGTCATAATATAACACTACCAAGGCCAGTTCTGAGATCATAACACTGGACTGGTTATTATGACTTCATTACGATTGTGACGTCATAATGTTAACGATGGAGATAGTTGGCCGATACTAGGCTGTTGGCTGTTCAATTTAAAAAAAAAATCAACTTTTTTTAAAAAACAATGGTAGAATATAAAAATAAATTAAAAAAAATATATTATCAAAATCAATGGGAAAATGTTAATATAAGCATAACACAGCATTCTGTCCCGTCTTATGGTCCTATAACACGGAACAGGATTTCAGACGAAAATTAATAAAATGAAATAATATATTTTGTTCTGTCGTGATATTTTTTTAATTTGGCCGTTTGCCTTTCAAGTGTAATAGCAAAATAATTAGAGAATACCGAAGCGTCAACAAAACATCTTAATCTGAATTCAAAATCCATTAAAGTAGGGGCAAAATATGAACAAAAAAGAAAGATTTACATGAAGACTCATGCAAAAGTACAAGAGAATAAGAACAGGTGTTCCGGAGGAGTAAGCGTCTTCTGCTTCATCGACGACACCCGCCATGTAAATTTTGGTCACATCCAAGTAAACTTAAGTCCTCACAATGAGAACCGAATCATCATGCTAAATCACAACAAGTCAGCATACTAATATACAGAATCTTTCTCAATGAGACAAAAATGGCGACCATATGGAATAATTAAGTGTTGGTTCTAGTTACTTAACTCTAGGAATTACATTTTGAAAATTAAATATTTCTTAACCAAAGGGGACACATGAAGTTGTCTCAACTGGTTAAACTATGGAAAGTCTGCATTAGGTTTCGACGATTTACGGTGATGTCAATCTTCATCAAATCTTATATATAGTGACTTTGTTTTGTACACAAACAGGAATTGAAAACTCAATTTGCGAGCTTTCGAAAACGACTGTTTCCTTTCTAAAGCCAGAAGTACAATGGCTGAGTGTCGGTGGTCTCATAGGACGAGTTAGAGAAATCAGCTGTCAAATACGTAGCGCGATATTTCGTCCAATTGTACTCTAATACTACAGGTTAACAGAGGGACGGGTAATATGTTTACCCATTCCGCACCTTATTGGACAAAGGAAACAGACGTTTTTGTATACAAAACAAACTCAGTATATATCATTCATACCAAACTGATGAATCTTATTCCTAATATCATCAAATGTTTTTAGTTTCACAACTTATTCGTAAAAGACTTTTTACCAAGAGCAAAAGTACTTCGATTATTATTAGTGTAATCGCCTAAATGAAATTTATAAAAGAATATTGTTGATAACGTTTACATGCAATATCATCTAACAAAATATATCTCCATTTTCATTATAGAACTAGTTTAACAAAGCTTCGTTTGTCTGCAAATACGTTAGCAATTGAACTAGGTAGATATCGTGATGTACCTACCTGTAATTTGACAGCTGAAGTTGATGATGAATATATATCAACTGATACAATTAATGTGCGTTACTATTATGAAGGAATTATTTCAGCTTTGCTAATTCATTTTTAGGTAAATAAGTTGCTAAATTGCTTACTCCGTTCTGCACTTTTTACTGCTTAAATGACTTTTGTATAATATGCGATATGAACCAATGTTATAAAATGATAGGCCATAAGGCCCAAATTAATAAATGAATTAAACAAAACCTGAAAACCAAATCAACAGGAAGAGATGACTTCATCAAACCAAATCAACAGGAAAAGATAGCGTCATCAAACCAAATCAACAGGAAGAGATGACGTCATCAAACCAAATCAACAGGAAGAGATGGCGTCATCAAACCAAATCAACAGGAAGAGATGACGTCATCAAACCAAATCAACAGGAAAAGATGGCGTCATCAAACCAAATCAACAGGAAGAGATGACGTCATACATTCGAACTGTGTTTTTACTATATTTGTAAAATTAATAACATTTAAATCTATTATCCACTTACGTGTGTGAGGTGAAATTAAAAAGTATCACCGATCTTTTTTATGCGTACACTTTGCATAAGTACACCCCAAAAACCCCCAAAAAGGATTTCTTAAAAAGTATGAATATAAGTTAATTTTTAAAAAAAGTATCAGTTTATACATATTTTATTTGAAAATATTCAAAAGGAATTCGACACAAGTTATAAAACGTGACTGCAGCACAACAAAATAACATCGTGAGCAGTTTAGAGGCTGACTAAGCGAAAAAAAATCAAAAGAAAAAAATAAAGAAAGTGTTGGAAAAGGTAGATGTTTCATTTCAATGTCCTATCTAAGATACCTCAAGTATCATATAAATTATGAAACCATTTTCTTACACAATTTACCTTAGTTAAAGTTATTATACGGGGTGATGCTATAGTAGTCACATAGCTTGCTCGTTGTAAAGATTCATGTGACATGTACTTGAAAAACTGCATTTCAAATTTTAAAATTTATTTTAATTTATATTTTATGAAAATTGCTTCTTTCGTAGAAAAAGTATTAGATATAAAAACGTAAAGTGAAAGATCAATAAGATCTTCCTTAAAACAGCATACATCGTTAGAAAATAATACTTGTATCTGATCAAATCTTATCTAGTACAGTAGATGAAGAATTAATTTAATATGAAATATACACAATAAAAAAATACTTACCAAGTACAGTACAACAAAATAGAAGAAATGAACCCCTCATATTTCCTAGCTCGGCGACGTAGAAAGATGTAACTTGTGTTGCGGTCTAGCATAGTCTGACTTGGACACATGCGAAGTTGTATATATATTATATGTTCCCTAATTAATCCAGACCGGAAACGTAAGTATCGGTGTCCTAAGTGCGGCCCTCTATAATTTGTCTACAACTTAACAACTTCGCATTCTTTGTGTAATTGACTCTAAGCTATTCATCTGGTACACAGATAGCGTATATAACAGTTTGAAAGGTGAAACAGGAAAGAGTCACATGATGTCTCCCAGTCAGAAAATGTTAAAAGCTATACTGATAAAAAGTAAATTATGAAAAATGCATTGCAGCAAATTGTGTTTTTATTTTACCTTTTAAATGAATAATTTAGTTAAGTAAGTTTAACTTTTAATTTAGAATCTGAAAGCTATGCAAATTAATTGCAGTCGAAAATATAATGAAATTCCCCTTAACCCCCTCCCCTTCTCTCTCTCGCTCTCTCTCTCCCCCTCTCTCTCTCTCTCTCTCTCTCTCTCTCTCTCCCTCTCTCTCCCTCTCTCTCTCTCTCTCTCTCTCTCTCTCTCTCTCTCTCTCACTCTCTCTCTCTCTCTCTCTCTCTGTATACTTCGATTCTCTATTTGGAGTATCTGACTGGGTCACCGAGTGCAAGTCGCTTATTTGGAGGAAATGGAGTTTGAACTACCATGGAGGTTGTGTACGTATACACATCAGAATACCACTTCACACTGCCCAGGTGGAGTGGACCAAAAGTGGGTTAATAATCGTTGTGCTTTATTGACGTGGTGGTCAGTTTTATATAGTGCACTATTGTTCGATGCTCCAATTCAGTCGGCTGACGTGAGCATAAGAACAGCATTTATACTACAGTATAAACAGATTACAGGCACCTTTATGATGTCTCGTGTAATTATGACCACAAAATGTATTTCTCTTAGACCGTATGTTTTACAGTGTTTATAATTATAAAGCATAAGTAATGCATCATTTGATCCTGTTAAGTCAATGCTTACTACTACTGTAAAACTGGGAAAATTCGCCCTCATTATATTTCCGTCCTTTCGCCCAACACTGGAAGGGCGAATTTAAGACGGGGTGAATATTTTAAACAGCATAGGCTTGCGTATCATAATACAAATAAGATGAAGATCAAAGTTATACCGAGGACGAATTCAAATATTTTCATGAGAGGGCGAAATTACGACAGGGCGAACATTTTCCATTTTACACTATTTAACCGCAGATCAACAAAGCAAAATTGTTGATAATCTTTAGAAAAGTAGAATATTCTAGAGAGAAAATAATCAGAGAATACCAAGCGTCAACAAAACCACAATCCGAACTCAAAATCGATTTAACTAGAGGAAAAAATATATAAACAAAGGAAAGATTTACATGGAAACCCTCGTAAAAGTACAAGATAATAAGACCAGGTTTTCCGGAAGAGTAAGCGTCTTCTGCTTCATCGACGACACCCGCCATGTAAATCTTGGTTACATCCAAGTATGCATCAATCCTCAAAATGAGAACCGAGTCATCATTGTCATCACAACAAGTAAACACACTAACAATCAAACTCAAAAACGTCCATCTTCATATCACACAAAGATGGCGACCATAAAACTTGACCATAGTCTTCATCAACCTGCATCTCTCGAATCCCTGTGCCATATGTTTGTTCGTCAGCATTTGACATCTATCACGAAGTTTATCGTATAGCTTAGTAGTAAGCTGTCCATGTTGGTCATAGTTAAAGTAAAATCGAGGTAAGCAGCTGATATAGGAAAGTCTGTTGGGTCTTTAATCTCAAGTTCAGTAGGGAATATACGATCGACGTGGTAAGCAAACTCTTTGTTGTTAATAGACAACACATCGTCGATATATCTGAAAGTGAAAAAGATTTGGCAAGGTTTTTGTTACCTATCCTGATGGCTCTTCCACAAAATCAGCCTCGTATGAAGAAAACAAAAACAAGTCAGCTAAGAGTGGGGCAAAAACAATCAGAGAATACCAAAGCGTCAACCAAACTTTAATCCGAACTCAAAATCGATTAAACTAGGGCCAAAATAGGAACAAAGGAAAGATTTACATGGAGACTCTCGTAAAAGCACAAGAGAATAAGACCAAGTGTTCAGGAAGAGTAAGCGTAAGAGTAAGCGCAGAGGTGCCCTTTGTTGGGCTCGTCTGACCTGGAGTGTTGATAGATCTAGGTTCCCCACCATTTTTGTAACAATTTTGGTGTGCGACCATGTCGAATGCCTTAGAAAAATCAAGTATTGCGGGATCAACCTGCTCGTTATTGAATGATTTTAGGGTCGATCATCCAGTAATTGCTAGTTGTGTTTCACAGGAAAACCCGGAGCGAAATCCATGTTTAGAGATGTTAGGACACTATATTTTTCAGTGTGGTTAAGTAGGTGTAACTTGCAGGTAATGTGTTATAAAAGCTTACAGGATACCGATGTTAGTGATACTGGCCTGTAGTTTTCTGCTGCATGTGATGTTTAAGTTGACTTTATGTAGTAGTTTTGTTATCCCCTCTACTCCAATGGTTGTTTCCAACGTTTTGTTTTACCTTTTTAGTTGAAGGCATCATAGGCGGATCCAGGATTTTGGGTTAGAGGGGCGTGCATTTTTTCTAGAATGAACTTTTTGTTTGGCCTATCATCCACATTGAGTTCTCACCAACATTATAATTGCATCTTTGTTGTTCACACGAGGAGCGCTCGATTTTTGTTTTTTTGTTTTTTTGCAAACGCACTGTATACTCGAGTATCGCATAATTTACGTGCATTAAACTAATACGAACTGATTCACCAGTAATCGCGGTATTGTGTGCATACATTTCATTGGAATCCACCAATCGGTTTCCTTGCCATATCACTGTGCTGAAAATGGTCAGAAATTGGAATTGGGCGTCAAACATACATAAGACATGTGCTGTTATGGGGATAAACGAATGCCATTTCCACAATTTATAGATGGTTTACTAAATTTCATTCTGGTCACTAATTAGCCAAAGGTACCCCTCACTCGGGAAGACCAAGATCAGCAGTTAGTTACCATATTGAACGTCAATAAAACCAAGTCAATCATTGAGAAAGACGCGCGTTATACGGTCAGATAGCTAGCACGAATGATAAACTTGGGTTTACCATCCATCTGTCATGTTCACTTCATCTGAAGAAAATTTTCAAGGTTAGGAAAATCAGTGCGCGTTGGATCTCACATTTACTCACTGACGAGTAGAAACATACACGGGTACAACTTGCTAAGGAACTGCTGGAGAAGTACCCAAAATATCAGAAAAAGGCATTTGATAGTATCCCAATGGATGATGATACATTGGTGCATTTTTATTAGCCAAAAGGAAAGATGACGTAACACACACCAGCACCTTCTAAATTTAGTAATAGATACATATGCCAAAAATAACTGCATAATACAGCTGTTTCGTCCTTTTAGGACTCGTTAGTGGTGTTAGGGGCCTAAAGGTGGGAATCGAAATTTTCTGAACTAATGTACTGAAGAAACAGAAGGGTCAGGTGCGTAAAAGCATTATAATTCATGAATTTAGAAAAAGAATTAAATTATAGTAGAATTTCAAATCGTGTACTACAAAAATGCGTATATTATGCACCGTACCACTACTTAAGTGAGATAATTGTGGCTATGGAGGCTCCAGTAAACCCCAAGGACTAAACAATCTACCAGTAATAGGCTATGGGCTTTGAAACATACCAAAAAGCCCAGTATTGCTTAACGAACACTGACAACAAAACATGTTATACGCAATATTTATTTTAGAAATACATTGAATCAATCATGCAAATCGTTGTTCCAAAAGGTAAAGTGTGTCTGGAAACTTCTATAAGAATGTAGAATGTTGCGAACACAAATGAGAACAAGAGGCCCAAGGGCTTTAACGGTGACCTGAATTTAATGTACTAGTACCAATAACTGCATATCTTGATCTTTAAAGCAGAAGATTGTTGAAAGACAATTTGACCGTTTTGAGACCCTCTCCAATGGCCCGGGAGTGGGCCAAAGTCAAAATTCTTTCAACGTCAAACCGTCATCTCCTGCTTATAATTCCAGTCAAGGAGGGGCTGAAATTCACAATTTTAATAAAGTACCTTAAGACCTTTCCATTGGTGAAGAGTATTTGATTCCAGCATATCTGATCTGAAGAAGATGATTTTTTTAAATTTTAACTATTTTGGCTCCTCCCTCAGGCCCCTTGGAGTTTAGGACCATAAAATTCACAATTTTAGTGCATTTTTGGCTAGGGCAGGTCTTGCGAAATTCATTCAAATTAGTTCAGGTGTTTTTGAGAAGAAGTTGAAAATGTAAATTGTTTACGGACGCACGACGCACACCGCACGAAGACGGACAAAAGCCGGTTAGAAAAGGACACTTGAGACTTTGTCTCAGGTGACCTAAAAGTTCGTTCTAAAACAGGTCTCTGACATGTACAATTGTTCCATGAAAATGTCCCAGCCCACAAATCAGAAACTGTAGTCCAATTGTTTTAGCTGGAAAAGGTCAATGTAATACCACACCCTCCATACAGCCCAGACCTTGTCCCTTGTGATGTTAACCTCTTACCGAAATAAAAAAAAAACAGATATCTGGAGGAGATAGGATAATTTTTGAGAAGGGTCTATAGGTCCAGAAGTGAGCTGGATTCTGCAGTTTACCAGTTTCTGATTAGTGTACCCAAACCCAAAGAGGAGTATGAACATTGTGTCAAAAAAACTATTCTAAGATTATGGTGTGTTCAAATTAAAGGGGGTATTTTTTATGGTAAGTAGACAAAATGCATTCAGAATTCGATAAGCGTTTTTGAGAAAACAGGTTATTGCCAAAAGTTTTCGAACACCCCTGGTATGTCATCGTGTGATCGATATCAGCCAAATTGTGAGGAATAAGAAACGAAACATTGAAGAGATGGGGAAGGGGGTAGTTACTTGGCAGACATATATTATATTTTTCAACCAATCAATACAAAATATTAGTATTAGAGACTGTATAAGTCTTATATAGGGCGTAGCCCCTATTTTTTTATAAATATATATAAATTTGTACTGAATAATATGCTTTGCAATGCTATCTGATGATGAAATTCTTAGTTTTAATTCTTGCAAAAAATGGTCACATGGAAATTATTTTTAGGGGGGGGGGCGCGCGCGCCGGCTGCGCCCCTCTCTGGATCCGCCTATGGGCATGTCGTCAGAGGATTGTTCTTCCAGTGAACACATTTAAACTAGTTCCCTAGGATTTCTGCTTTCCCGTTACTGTCGCTCGTTAAGGTCCCTTGATTTTTTCAGTGGGGAAACATCAATGTTGACTT
Source organism: Mimachlamys varia (assembly GCA_947623455.1). Lineage (NCBI taxonomy): Eukaryota > Metazoa > Mollusca > Bivalvia > Pectinida > Pectinidae > Mimachlamys > Mimachlamys varia. Next base: position 13,237,574 of record OX392542.1, on the reverse strand, counting down.
GGATGTAATTCATGAATGATTGTTATTTTTGTTCTCAAGCCTTCTATGATGGTTTGATTTAGGTAATTCAATTCCGCTTTCCGTATTTGTTGTTTGCACGTATCGATAATTATCACATTTCTTGGTTTTCTTTGCCTTGGTGTATATGCGTTGTTTTCTTTTCATGACCGTCTCTATTGAATGGTTAATCCATGGAATGTTGTTTTTCCCGCCGATTTGTTTAGATAAAATGAATTTGTCTGTTTTTGGAAAGTTCACTTTTGAATATTTTCTCTAGTTTTTTGTATTTGGGTCACTGCTTTGAATAGTGTTCTTGGATGTTGACCGTTTGTCTAGCTCTTTTTTTGTTGGTCCAATTAGCTTCCCTATATATGTATATAGGGATGTTATAAGCCTTTTTTTGTATGTTTTGGTTTGAGCCCAATTTATACCAAAGAACCACCGATTGTCCTTGTGCAAAATCAACTGGTTTAACTTCTTATAGACATTGAAATTAATTTCACGTTAAAAGAATACTTTTGCGTTACATACAAGTCAAAGGACTGCACATCACAAGACGTCTGCTTTAGCCGTCCATTTTCGCTTATCCATGAACAACACTTCCATGAAATTTGTATATGCTTATCTGAATTCTACATAGTTACTTTCTTTGGGTAAAACTTGGAGAATAAGAATGTAGCGGAACTGGACTTGGTTGATCGTTGGTGACAACATAGCTCAATTAGAGGAGTGTCTATCTAAAAGAGTTTAGAAGGACATCGGTTTGAATCTGGTTTCGTTCAATTTTCCCACTGCTGTAACAAAATTAATAGTAAATACTCATGTCGCCATTAATGAAATCCTGAACAGGTGTGGATAACAACTACCTTCAACAATGGTGTGTAGAAATACAAGAGGCCCAGAGGGCCTGTATCGCTCACCTGGATACATTGGTATCTAGGTAATCATGGTAAAATATTTTCTTTCTTACCCCGCCCCTCAGTCCCATGTGGGGGTGGGGGATGGGTGGGTTCAGTCCCACCATTAGTACACTTTTGAATTCTGAGCACCTAGGGATGCTTCCTACCAAATAAGGCTGATTTCCAATGAGTGAGTCGCTTAAAACATGATATAGCTAAATAACCCTTTTTGGTCCCCTTGAGCACATGGGGATGCTTCCTGTCAAATAAGGTTGATTTCCAATCAGTGGTTATGGAGAAGTCGCTAATATGAATATAGCTAAATAACTCTTTTTGGTCCCGCCCCTAAGCCCCCTGGGGGTGTCAGTCCCATCATTAGTACAATTTTGAATCCTGCGCACCTAAGGATGCTTTCAACCAAATAAGGCCGATTTCCAATCAGTGGTTAAGGAGAAAAAGTCCCTTAAACCATGATATAGATAAATAACCCTTTCTGGCCCCGCCCTCAGCCCCCTAGGGGGTCAGTCCAACCATAAATACAATTTTGAATCCTGAACACCTAAGGGGCTTCCTACCAAATAAGGTTGATTTCCAATCAGTGGTTATGGAGAAGAAGTCGCTTAAACCAATAAAGCTAAATAACCCTTTTTGGCCCAACCCCCTAGGGGATCAGTCCCACCCTTAGTACAATTTTGAATCCTGGGCACCTAAGGATGCTTCCTGCCAAATAAGGTTGATGTCCAATCAGTGGTTATGTAGAAGAAGTTGCTTAAACCATGATAATGCTAAATAACCCTTTTTGGTCCCGCCCTCAGCCACCTAGGGGGTCAGTCCCACCATTAGTACAATTTTGAATCCTGGGCACCTAGGGATGCTTCTTGCCAAATAAGGTTGATTTCCTATCAGTGGTTATGGAGAAGACGTCGTTTAAACAATTGTTGACGGACGATGGACGGACGGACGCCACGGCATGGCATAAGCTCACCTCGGTCCTTTGGACCCGATGAACTAATAACACATATTTAATTTAAGGGTCAGTCTTGTCCCGCGTTATTAATCACAGGGTCTTGTACCGTATGCTCGAGTCTGCCAATGCCGGTTTCTTTGTTTATAACAAAGTCAGTTATGTAGAATGAACACCTTTGATTTTTACGCAAACCACTCATGCTCTTGGCAAATCTTTTTCCGTCAAGAAATGCATGATAATGTCACAGACTTCGTCAATGTTGAGCCAACTTAAGACAAACAATAAGACACGCCAATTAAATTTCTTCGTCAAGTTTTTATTTACATTTCAACCCCCCTTCTGTGTAATTTTTTTTCCTGTAATGAAAACCAGCTCTTCGTTTGTGTAGTAGTGGTTCATTATGATATCACTTTAACAAGTATTGGGTTTGGGATGCAAAGGCGGGTCTCCCCTGCACTACGGTCACATGCTCATACAGACTGTCAGAGAATAAAGCAATTAAGAACATCAAGAAATATCTTCAAAACTCTTCAATCCAGAAGACAAAATATTTTCTGAAATTATTTGCCATTAATTTCCAATCCAATTTTGTATGTCCTATCCAACATTCCCATGTCATAGATTACCTTAACTTTAAATGCGATGATCTTAACTTTAAATGCTATGATCAACAGTTTTTCCCCCCCATTTCCTCGTAAAATTTTAATGTCCACGCTTCAAGCATGTATGAACAAAAACTTAAGGCATGAAGGTAGTACAGGCTTATAAGGTTGTTCAACTGTTTTCAATAAATGGCTTTTTTTTCAATATATATATAATCAGTGACTTTGAATCAAAATCCTTGCTATCCTCAACCACACAATAACAAACAAAATGAAAAGAAACAAGAATGCCAACATTCGCACTTTCATATCATGTATAAAATAATCTATGGGTACATATTATTTGTGAAACCTTTTTATTGCAATGGGAGAAATATTGAAAAAAAATGCACAAGTCTATTTATTCACTATACTCATACACCCCTAAAACAATTTAAATTCTTTCCATTCAAAGATTGGAAAAGTTTATTATAAATTTCAGCGGTGAACGAGTTAGTGTCCCTATGCAATGATCACAATCAGTAATATCTATGCATATCGAATCAAATTTAAACAAGTACAGAACAACAATAACTTAAAATGATATGAACTGTGTGCTTTGATAAATGCAATGATGGTATAATGATGGTATACAGAGCCCCACCTTTCATCAAACAGCAGGTTTTGTGTAGGCATGTCAAAGTCATCTTGAAAACAAAAGGGCGGACAACTTGTAATAATATACATTATATATACTGAGCGTTGAACAACTGATTAATTTTCTTGGCTCTGGTTTTACATATTTAAGAAATAGCACAATAAGCTCACCTAGTAGCACCATGTGACAGATCATACACAGTACACACGCACTGTTTTCATGCATGTTTGTAAAAGGCTGACACAAGATATTTACAGGTTTTTTTTTTCCATTTTTATTTTGCCCCAGGTCAAGTCAATGTCTTGACATTTATAATGATTACTGTATATTGGTGTATGAAAATGGGGGGAAAAAGGAAAAGAAAAAATGCAGATCAATTTCATTCTATTAGGTTCCTCGATAATTTGCCAGTATAAATGCTAATACTGAATGATGGGAAACTAAGTTAACTTTCAAATGGGTCCACTGAAGTTCATTCGTATTTAAACCATTCAATGACAGCCGCCCAAACATACTAGATTTCATTCATGAACACTATTATCTATCATGCAATATATTTACATGATGAAACATATTAAATAGTATTTTGTTAATAAAACCCATCACAATGATGATGGGAAACATAATTTGTATTACAATAGTCATTTGCACCAATTTTTTAATCACAATCTTTAGTCATTTATACTCTGGCCAGATGCCTTGTACACCATACTTCTAGTTCACTCTCTCATTCACACTAAGCAGAGCAATAACCTGGCTCCATCAACAGTCTCTATAAATTGGCTCCAAATGAAGAACAAGTTTTCCCCATTGATCACATAACATGCAACAAATGCTATTTATCATCATGTACGCAGAAAAGAACATACGAGATACAATGTATCCCAAAGGGTATAATACAAAAATTGTCCGGCATTAAGACAATAGCTCCTATTGACCAAAGCCTCGGACATACTGGAAGGAAGTCCTCTTGTACCCACACATTCACAGATTTATTATGCAACATACCAGTCACAAGCTTGTTGCATAATATATATATATATAAGTAAAGAAAAATATGTGAGCAGTTGAACTCTTATTCACACAATTCTTCGGCCAAGTACAAAATATTTCATGCTTCCAACAAATTTTCTCTGTAGTTTTCAATCATTCCCCTTAAATCAGAAATAAATAACCCCCAGTAATTATCTTAATCAAATGCCTATTGAAGCCGTCCTCAGCTGTCACTCGTTTCCTCAGCCTCTCTTAGCCACGTGAAGAACTGGACAACTTGGCGCATAGCCACCCCTTTGCCCTCCTGCTCGGCGGGATCTTCACTCTTCTCCCATTGGTTAAAGGCATCCTCTGATATGATGTCCTCATCATATAGTGTATCAAACAATGTTCGTAGAACACCTGAGAGAGAAAAGTTTTGAATCAATTGAGGATCATTACAAACTTTTTTCTATTGCAAAATAAAATATAAAACAATTTTAAAACATTTTTTTTTTGTTTCAGACAAAACTAAATCCCCTTGATTCAGTGTAAACCCTTGATTTTGTGCAGTTGAACACTTTAATACATCATTTAAACAAATGCATGGTCTATTAATCTATATCAAAAGTACATTTTGTCCTAGCTGTGGTTTGAGCGAACTGACCTGGTGGATGTTCAAGTTTGTGGACTAGTGATTGTAGAGCATAGAGTGCTTGTAGCTCAAACTCAGCCTGATGATCAAGGTACTTCTGTAATAGCACACCCCGGTTGATGACGTCACGAGGCTCAACTCGCGCACTGCTTCCACGACCTGCAATGTAATCAAAATTGGTGAAGACATCACATATCAATTCAATAGTGTCCCCCTCTTCCATCACATATCAATTCAATAGTGTCCCCCTCCCCCAATCACATAACAATGTTGTTACCCCCCCCCCCCAACCCCAAAATCACATATCAATGTTGTCTCTCCCCCAAATCACATATCAATGTTGTCTCCAACCCCCCTCCCAAAATTATTCTCAAATGATGAACAATGCTCATTGATTAATTTAGTGAATTTTTTTTTAGATCATCTACAAAATCTCTTAAGTTGAAATGCTTGCAGGATTCTAACTCAGTAAAATTATTTTGAAATACTGGAACAATATTAATCAAGTGATATAATCAATGATATAAAGGCAACATGATTGCAATATTTTCACTCAAACGTTTTTTTTTTGCGAAGTTGCATCATAATTCGTATCCATCACACATAAAGCCTCACAGTATGGAATTTGATCTTTTGAATAGAAGTTGTCAAGCCTTCATGTTAAGAATGTCATAGCTGAATGGATATATCCAAACTATTTTGTATAATTAACACAGAATGAAAATGTATTCTTACCTGTTATTGCACATGAACACACTGCTGTCATCAATATACGGATAAACTGCTTTGATTTTGTGATTGGGTCATCAAGACTTGTCTGGAAATGAAAGTAGAATACCCTGAACATCTGTCTTGCATATCACGTTATTTAGTGTACATTTACAATTAGCTTCAAATTTCCAGGTTATTTAGTGTACATTTACAATTAGCTTCAAATTTCCACAAGTCATTTTCACTTAGGAAATATTGTATGGCAAAAATATAAACAAATGCTTGTGCAAAGGTTCCTGTCAATGTTAAAATGTTATTAATGTTAAAATTGAGAATGAAATGAATTTAATGATTTTGAAAAATTACAAAATGAAGGTAGACAGATTTCATTAACCCCATTCATAAACTCCATTGCATGGGGTAAGGTAACTTCTGAATCATGTTAAAAATAATTATGGCCACTTAAGACTTAATTGGAACACAACAGTCAAAACACAGGTATCTCGAGTTGGTCAACTTCCAAGGAAATGGCTTTCATGTTATTTTTTGAAGTTTACACAATAATCCAGTATCCCTACCATTAGTTTACTGTTGAGTGTTATAACTTCTAGCATTATAAACTGACCTCAATCCAATCAAAGATATCCTCATTGGAGGCCTTTTTCTCCTGTAAGAGCGAGTCCAGGTTATCCTGTATACTCTCCAGGGGCATTGCTATAGTGGGTGTGCTTGGTTGGCTGCCATCCGGCTCTGTGAACTCCAAACTCTGCAACACAATTTTTTTTTAAACCTTAATTTTTTTTTCTCTGAAGTGATTATTATAGAATTAACTTTAGATTTAGAACACATCATTTGAGAAACTTTTTTCCCAAAAAAACATCAGAAAGCTTGAAATGATTGAAGCGATACATTTCATTCATTGCCTTATTGAAACAAACAAGAATCTGGGTAATAGGTTGTTGTTGTTCAACTATCTATAAATCAAAATCATTCCAAAACACAACATAGTTTTATGTGATCTAGCATTGCAAGCAAGACATTTTTTTACAAAAGTTGAATGGAAATGCCACCTCCATCACTGATGCAAACAGAGTAATATCTGCCATTTGCTTTTTTGCAGGCAACACAAAAAAGGGTTCCTAATGCTTTTTTTTTTAATTGCATATTTTGATAAAACATGAGAATATGACAAACAAACTTACATTGGTTTTCAAGAAGGTTTTCACTTCTGCAGCCGGCATGAAGTCGCTCCATTTTAAACCAGAGCTCTTCCAAATTGCTGTAATCTTCTTGTGTCCCTGAAGTAGAAATCAGCACTGTTAGTTATTTTCAGACAAAAACTCAAGACTTTGGAAGACGACAATTATATACAAAACTTTTACTACATTATGCCCACATTTGAACATTGAACTGAACAATGGAGAAAGAATTTGAACTCCTAAACAAAGGAACATGTCCTTACATCACACTTTAAAGCAAGTAATCCTAAGCAACAAAAATTCACTTTAATACGACCAAAACCTTACCTCTCTTGTACTGGCATCGTGTAGAATAGCAGATAATAGTACACAAGCTTTGTGGCTGGCTTTCAAGGGTTCTATGGCGTCCTTTAGGAAACTAAATGGAACACTACCATCTTGGATCATGGGTCCAATTAGTTCTCCAAAATACTGCCAGATCTTTGGAATGTCTATTTCCATATCCTCTGCATACTGAAGGATTTCATGTAGCCTGTAAAGAGAGAGAAGAATTCGTTACACACACATTCCACATTTTTAAACCTCATCAACATTTCCAAATACAACTGTCGTCAATTGATACCCCAAATAGCCTCATACAAAATATTATTTCATCTTTGACTTGAACTTGATCATTCAGTGTCTTACATATGGACATATATTTTACGTTTACTGCAATGCATTTCTAATTATATTGATGTGGACAGAAGTTAAACAATTGCAAAGAGCAAACTCCATTCCAGAAGCAAGAAACAATTCAAAAGGAAGCAAATTTACTTATTAAGTAACTGCAAAGTTTAATTGGGGAATAATCATCTCCCATCATTCCAATATTATGTTTGAAAGGAAAATTTCTGGTATTCTTTTGCTATTTAACCTGATTTTCATATGATTTCTTTTGTTAGAGTGGATTTAGATGTCATATACAACCTCTATCAAATTATTCTTATAAAATCGGTTTGTTTCTTTTCAGCAATCTATCATACCTAAGGGGAAAGAACAATCATGGACATGTGAAAGTAAAGAAACTTTCTGAGATTCGAGGTAGAAATAAAAGCCACAATTTTCCCAATAAATGAAAAAATCTCATTACTGTGCTTTAAAAAGGACAGTCCTGAAATTTCAGTGCTAATTCAAAAGATGTCAACTTAGATATATTGAAGACAAGGAATATAAAGTATTCACCCATTGATATAGGCCTTCACAGGAACAGACCCCTTCCTGACCAAGTCATGGAGAAGGAGTCCAGTTTGGCGCCGAGCAACCTCTGACCTTTCTAGAACATGGTTAAGTGCCGCACTCACAAACCAATGTAGCGTTGATGGGGAATTTAATTCCTCTACACACAACACAGCTTCCTGCAGAGCAAAATTTATCAAGTTAAATAACAAAATAAATCAATGGATATTATTCCAACATAAATCAATAACACAAGACTTGGCGTAATCAAGATTTCAGAAGGATTTTATGACTCAATGCATCATTTAATCACTATGCAACACAATTACATCTTGGGACAAGTAAAATGCTACGTAATCAACAACAATTTTATCTGTAACGTAACCAATGACTGATGAAGCCTCAGTAACGAGGAAAGAGTCGGCATCTTGTACACTGAGACAGGGATAACTTTTCTTCATCATTGGCTTCAGTCAGTCAAAACATTCTGTACGAATAATAATCATAAATGTATATTTCAATGACCCGCGTTATTTATCTAGTAACTCTTTTAAACGACCACTTTATGACAAAACACATACGTTCATATCCTGAATGTGAAGAAACTCGTCCACAATTGATATTGTTTTCTTCTCCATCTCTTCCTGGCTAAGTTCCTTAACTGGGGCTGGGGCTGCCACAGGAGCTGGTTCCTTCTTTTCCTCACGCACCTCACGGCTCCGACTGTTCTCTCGGCTAGGACCTTCTTTTGGAGTGGTTTGACCACCAATTATGCTCCTGTGTGAAAATAGTTAAAATTAAATGCTTTTTGTTGAATCAAATGTTACCAGATACAATAATTTTCAATAATGTGTTTGCAGAAACCCCCTCTACTCAGCTCATTTAGTTCTTTATTATTAGAAGCGGTTTGATTATTTTGTTTGAAATTATCGATAGACAAAAGTAAAAACACTCTCCACTCAGTAAATACAATTTTTCTCTCCATGCTTTCTAGATTTTTTAAAACTTTTGTTTGGACAAAAGTTTATCTAACATCTCAACAAATACATGAACTCTTTTACTGCCAGTTTTATTGTATTTGTGCGAAAAAAAAAAACAGAAACAAAATGTGCACTACTGATTCTGTTGCTTCACATGACCACAATACTACTGAATCAACCCTGATGTTTAACTAGTTACCTGGCTGCAGCAAGTGCCTTCTCCCTCTCCTGCTCTTGTGATGATCGAGGTGTTACTCTGTTGGGACGACCAAAACCTCCTGGCTGTTGTCGTCTGTTGGGACTCACACCAAGACGACTTCTGCTCTCATCCTCAGATCGACTTAGTGCTGAAAACCTGCAGCAAAAAAAATATACAACATATTGAATAGTAATCGAAACACATTTGTAAACAGTGCTTCTTGGTGACTCAGAGACCCTCCAATGCAGGACAAGATGTGTTAACAGTTTTTAAATACTGCATACCTTCCCCACTCTCCAGTCAAGCTTCTCACTTCACTATTGAAAACGTTTGTATCTCTTGGTAATGATCGAATATTGACCAAGCCTCAGCAATGAAGAATCAGCATCTTATACACTAAGTCCTGGATAACTTTTTGTTTCTTCATCATCATTGGCTACAGTCAGATATTTAACAACCAAATAACTATAAATTGTTAAATTAGAAAGATGAAATTGAAGTTTATTAATCAACTGCTGACTTTGGTGAATCAACAATTTCCTTGCTACATTATCTAATATTGCTCCTGTTGAATTTAAAGTTTTTGTATTTGAATTTCTAGCTACTTTACTCATTAAAATCAACATGTGTGCATGTAATCATATCTGGCAGTTTTGTGTATATTTATCAATGTAATTGTTGAAGCCTCAGCAACAAAAATGTCGGCATCTTATACACTGAGACAGGGATAACTTTTCTTCATCATTGGCTTCATAATAAACACGGGATACATAATGTTCCTTTGCTCTACAAAAAAATAGTCTTGTTTATGAACACCATTCATACTCAAACAACAGATGACTCTACAAGCTGACAAAATTCACTTCCTCTCTACAGGACATTTATGAATTTTGAAAATAGGGAACCTCTAGTCTAGTTGCCTTCCTCATTCAAAATGAGCTTATAGACAAATCTTAACAATTTCTGGCAGTGTATGAAGACAGTGTCACACTTGGTATTTATTATTAAATGTTGAAGCCGCAGGAACGAGGAAAGAGTCAGCATCTTATTCACTAAGACAGGGATAACTTTTCTTCATCATTGGCTTCATTATAAACACGTGATACAAAATGTTCTCTTGCCCAACTGAATATTTCTTAGGTCTTGATGATGAACATCTTCCATAATCAAACAGCAAATGATTCTATAAGCCAACAAAATTAACATCCTCACCTCATGTAAAATGACTCCAGTTGATTTAATGAAAATACCATACCCCTAGTCCAGCTATCTTTCTCTTTTTTGACATTCAAAATTAGCTTATATATGTCAATATTAACAATTTTTGGCAGTTCTCTAAAGACTGTGTCACACTTGGTATTTATTCTTAAATGTTGAAGCCTCAGGAACGAGGAAAGAGTCAGCATCTTATACACTAAGACAGGGATAACTTTTCTTCATCATTGGCTTCATTATTAACATGTGATACAAAATGCTTTCTTGCCCAACTGAATATTTCTTAGGTCTTGATGATGAACATCTTCCATAATCAAACAGTAAATGTTTCTATAAGCCAATAAAATTAACATCCTCACCTCATGTAAAATGACTCCACTTGATTTAATGAAAATAGCAAACCCCTAGTCCAGCCATCTTTCTCATCCAAAATTAGCATATATATGCCAATATTAACAATTTTTGTCAGTTTTCTTAATACAGTGTCACACTCGGTATTCGTTATTAAATGTTGAAGCCTCAGGAACGAGGAAAGAGTCAGCATCTTATTCACTAAGACAGGGATAACTTTTATTCATCATTGGCTTCATTATTAACACGGGATACAAAATGTTCTCTTGCCCAACTGAATATTTCTTAGGTCTTAATGATGAACATCTTCCATAATCAAACAGCAAATGATTCTATAAGCCAACAAAATTAACATGATCATCCTCCCCTCATATAACATGACTCCAATTCATTTTATCAATATAGCATACCCCAAGGTTAACTACCTTTCTCATTCAAAATTAGCATATATACGTCAATATCAACCATTTTTGGCAGTTCTCTCAAGACAGTGCCACACATGTGTATCTATTATTAAATGTTGAAGCCTCAGGAACGAGGAAAGAGTCAGCATCTTATTCACTAAGACAGGGATAACTTTTCTTCATCATTGGCTTCATTATTAACACAGGATGAAAAATGTTCTCTTGCTCTACTGAATTTTGCCTTACTAAGTTTCATCTTAATGGCATCATGTCTTGCGTCTTGAAACTGAATACTTCATTTAATAAAAAAAAATCTGGACAATCTGGATTTCGTATACTTGAATAAAAATATAATTTCTATTTTTATATGTTTTTACACAAACTTTTCTCTCAAAAGATATTGTATTGGCTACGCACAGCCTGATTCGAGAGTGTCGGCAGCTTCTTCACTGAGACAGGGATAACTTTTCTTCATCATTGGCTTTCTTACACAGAAACACACCTCTAGTCTAATTGTGGATATATACAGCCCAGATCTAATTCAAACACTTTTAAAATTTCACGCAACTAGAATGTCTGCGAGACATAAATGCCCACGGGACAGGATGTGACGCGATGGGACGGACATGGGTAACATTATATCCCCCCCCCCCCCATTTCAAGGCAGAGGCATAAAAAAGCTAATATTCATTTAGAAATTATATCTTGGCAAACAAGTGGACTTCTATGGTATTAATCGACAACAACTGACATGGCCTCAGGAACGAGGAAAGAGTCGGCATCTTGTACACTAAGACAGGGATAACTTTTCTTCATCATTGGCTCAGTCAGAAATTAACCAGGGAACATAGTAATCATTTACCTTTACATAATAGTTCAAGTTCACTAGACCAACACTGTGTTTAAAGATGGTTCAGTACAGGATTAAGATTGTCATGGAGGTCTAAATCCTGAGGCTAAACTGCACCCCCCCCCCCCCCCTCCCCACCATCAAATACAACTAAACAATAACTACTATCTACTATCACATGATCACATTCATTCTAGTTCAACTTGATGAACCAACGAAGCCCTGACCTTAGATCACCGATTTTTGTTAAAATTCTGATACTTATAAAACTAACAATTTCTCTTAAAAATTATACAAAAAATCCTATTTTAAAATGATAAATAACCCTTTAATTTAATTAACTCAGTTTCAAGATGCACAACATTAAATTTACAGTATTAAAGCTTATCTTGATATGCATCTTCCTTTTTATGCTCTCAGAACAAATTCGCAGGAGAAAAATATTGGCCTTTTGTTTTAAATTATTGCTATCAATTGTGACTGAAAAAGCCTCAGCAAAAAGGAATCGGCATCTTATGCACTGGGACAGGGATAACTTTTCTTCATCATTGGCTTCAGTCAAACACCTTACTACAAAATTATCTTCAAAGTTTGTCTAAACCAGCCTCTGTCTAATCTGAATCCCTGCCTATTCCGGCCTTACAGTTCAGTCCCAATATTTCTCTATGAACTCAAATCAAACCTCTACAAGCTGGACACCTGTGTAATCCGGCTAAAAAATTGGTCCCAATAACATCCAGTTTAGACAAGTTAACCTGTATACGATTCTAAGTAGAACTTCTAGAGCTATTTTAGGCAAGAGACTTTTAAGTCAATATTTCTGTAAAACTACACTATAGTCTACAGCAATTTTTGAATGCATCTTCATTTAAAATGTATAGCATTCCAGGTATTTGTATTGATCATTCGAATGTCATGAAACAATTATTTACCTATTGCTTGGTGCGTTAGACGACCTTTCTGCCTCCTGTGATGCTCTTGCTCCTCCCCCTGTGCTTCCTCTCTGCCAACCAGCGAATCTTCCAGCACCTCCACCTGGACCAAGTTGCACACTTTCGTCCACATTTTGTCGGGAGAGTTTTAACCTTGAAGGGTCAATAGTTTGTCTCTCTGCGTTAATTCTGACAGGTGGCTGTCTTCCACCAACTGTGGCCCAGCCATCAGCACCACCTGGAGGACCGCCCTGTGAACCAGGACCACGTCTTCCACCTCCTGTAAATTCAAGCGATCACCAAGGTTAATATCACTTTGCCTAAATACACATTATTATAGTGAATAATTGCATATCGACTCTAGATTATGAATACTGCAACAAAAATTCATTGTCTACAAATCCACTCTTTCATCATGAAGCATATCAAACTATTGATATTTTTTTTTTTTTTTTTAATTTTTAATGTTTAAAGTTGACACTTTATGGTCTTTCTTCTATTTCCTTACAGTTACCTATGTACTGACATGAATGACACAGCCTCAGTAACGAGGAAACAGTCGGCATCTTATGCACTAGGACAGGGATAACTTTTCTTCATCATTGGCTGGTGTTCATACCATAACTCTTACCATCCCCTTTTAGCAATTTTGTCAAAAGCATTATACACAAACTCAAGCTTTCTTCAAAGGAAATCCTGTGAGCAGGTCAACATTTCTATAATGATCTAACCTTTAGAGCCGCCACCACCACCGCCGCCTCCTCCACCTCGCTGCTCCCTCTGTTGGGCCACAGCCTGTTGAGCTAGGAGTTGTCTTTCCTGATCCTCCCTCTGAGCTTCTTTATGAATCTGGTCAAGGGTTTTGGGATTGTTTTCATCTCTCCGCGGCACCCAACGATTCTAAGGAAGTTAATTTTCATGATTTAAAACAGGAACCAAACATCCCTACCAATCAGGGCTCATTTTTCAATTTTGATCTTACTATGGGTCTACGACAATATACCAGTTATTGGAGCATGTTTTTGATTTTCAGTGTAATAATAAGGTGTCCACAGACACTTAATGGCCAATTAAAAGTGTCAAATAATAGACAAAATAAAGTGGTTAGACACTGCACCTAACAAATTGTACAAAGTATACCTAAACTTGAAGACCATTAGTGTCAAACAAAACCAAGAACTTGAGAAAAGAAAATATGGGGTTTTCATGGAAAATACTAGGCAAGAGAGTTTGTTGTTATTTTTCCCTTGGAGTCTGGTCCTTTACAACTTTGCAAGCTCTAAATCATTAAGTTGAATGTTTAATGGCCTATGGACCTTGTATTTCCTAATCAATGTGTACCTAAATCAAATGTGTACCTATAGTGATCGCACTGCCTGGATGTATTATAATCAACCGATTTGAATGACACAGCCTCAGTAACGAGGAAAGAGTCGGCATCTTGTGCACTAGGACAGGGATAACTTTTCTTCATCATTGGCTGGTGTTCATTCAAAATATACACTTTTGTTACTTTTGTTTTTTTACTGTTTCCCCTAAATAAATGCAAAATGCCCCTGAAAAATTACACATGCGAAGTAAATCTTCAGGAGTTAAAAAGCAAATTCGGGTGTGAAGGTTAATTTTGTTACTAATGAACTAACTTACGAGCCGCCCCACCTCCACTTAACCTTCTGGTTCTAATCTAATAGTGCCATTTACTGGGCTACGAAGGATATTCCGTAGGGATAATTTACATATTTTTTACTATATCCTTCTGAAGATAGAAATTCTGTTATTCGGTCAACTTACCATTCTTAATTCTATCACATCTTGTAACATGAATCTCACTCGGGAGGATGTTTTTCTATCTTGGGAAATCTTTCCCATTTGTTGGAAGTATTGTTCCATCCTTGGCTGAAAACAGGAGAAAGTCATCTTTATTATTATCTACCTTTTGCATATTCTTCATCTAATTTCTTGTGAGATTACTAACAGGAATGCAGATTTTTTTGTTTTCTATTTTCTAGTAAATACAATATTTCAAAGAAAATGTTCACCTCAATAAATATATTTCTATATCGCACAGATCTTGATAACTTTTTTTAGTCTTTATTTTTTTTCCCGAAAATTCCATAATGTAGAAAACTTAAGTCTTGATATCAGTTTTAATTTCTACACAATCGTAATTCCCAGGAGTGTTTCAAAGTGTCAGGACCAATCAGTCCCTTTGTCAAGCTATGATATATCACGAGATTCGTGTTTTGTTTTTTTTTCTCAATCTTAATATAATTTTTTTCACCTATCTTCATTCAATTAGATTTGAAATTAATGTTCTAACCTTGGCTTTTTCAGAATCCAATTCTTTTCCAATGGTGGTGAGAAGGCGACATAGGCACTCCAACGATTCAAGATCTTTGGCTTTGAGCAATTTGAACACACAGTCATGCATAATGTTCTCGGTTAACATTTTTAATTTAAACAATTCACCAATAAACCTGAAATAACAAGAAGATCGCAATTAGGAAAATGTTCTGTATAGACAAACAAAACTTTTCATATGCTTCTAGTAATAATAGCAAAGAACAAAAAATTGCAGCTAGGGTCAGTTAATCAGTTTTTGGTGAAAATTAATTAAAGGCATCAAAATCTAGGAAACATTATTTGATAAATTCCAGAAAAATATTTTAAAACACAATGTTTGATCACAGCATGCTTCTATCCCATTTCTGTTCTTTTCCATTATAATATTAATCCATATTTCTAACCAGACAGACTATCTGGTAGAAATGAGCCATCCTCATTTATGCAATACAAAAATACCATACCTAATATTTCCTAAAGATCGTCTCCTGGCTTTTGATTCTTCAAATTCTAGATCAGCCTTCAACTGCTCTTTGTCTTCCTCCTGTAATTGTTCAAGCAACAATTGTCAAGAAAATAAATAAATGATGTATTTATCTGTCTATTGGTGCAAATCAAGTTGTCAGATCAACAATCAACAAAAGCTAATTTAGATTAAGATATCTCCTACCCAAGTATTTTAAAGCAGGACATGAAAAATTCAAGATCAATGAACCCGGCACTGGTTTTAAGAATGTTCTAAGGAAATTCTTCAAAGTAACACTTTAATGGGAAAACATCCTCAACTAACATTTTCCTCAACTTCAACAATAACTTCCTGTTGAAGAACTTAACTCCTAGACTACAAACCTTTGCCTCCTTGATTTCTTTCCTCCTCCTTTCCATTTCCTGTTCTGTGTCTTTGTCTTTTTCGAACTCCTTCTGACATCTGGTTAGTAATATTGCACGGAAATTGACAGATTCACCTTGTTTTGTTTTGGAAGGAACCTTGATCTAAAAGTGTATGACAAAAAGAAATCACATCAACACTATCTGTGCATCAAATGTCAAAGTTGCAGAATAAGAGATTTCTATTCCCTTTCCTCTTTCTACTAAATTTTCTGTTTAAATCACCCTTTTTCGACTTATATTAATCCATCAATGACTTTAATTTGCCAAGATGTTATTTAAATCAAATATTAAAGATGTCAGAACCAAACAAGGTATGGATTTTTCATTTAGTTTTCTGATTTGTTGATCAAATGTAGTCAATAGTACGTACCATTGCAAGGTATCTGCACATGCTTGCATAAGCAACACTGAATCCGGGCTCACCGACAGCCTGAAAATGCAACATATAACAAAATGAAATTGATCTGATTTTTTATTTTTGTGTTTTTAATATCCCATATTTCACTACAGCCTTCATAAATTTGGAAAATGTGGCATTATTTGAATTGAAATTCGGAATATATTACTCACTTTTCATTAATTTCTGGGAAAATAAGGCACTTTTTAGTTTTTATGTGAAAAAGTCTGCATTCAGCACTCAAACTGAACTCACTGTACATTAAAAGGGAAAACCATATTGCTTTCCATTTCAGTAAAAGCACATCACCGATATTTTCACTAACAATGATAAACTATCAATCCATGTCAAATGTTACCTTCTCAAAGACATGGTCTGTGACTCCCTTCAGTCTCTCCTCTGTATCAATCTCCAGCTCAGACATCTGTTTGACAAGAGTCTGAAACTTTTGTGGAGTCAGCTTGTTCAGGATACCTCGGGCCTTTTTGTACAAGACCTGAAACAAAACCGAGAGCATGTAAAATACAAATCCATTGTGTAAAATAAATATTCCTTTCTTTTCGATACACGACCAACAACAAATGGTAATCACTGTGTGCACTGTATAGTCTTAACTAAACCATTTATCAACTTAAATTTTATTGTAATATGAGAAAACAGCAACCCATTTTAGGACACGATTATCCTCTTTGTATTCATATCTTGCCTTTTAAAATGAATTTGGGCAACTCCCGGATATATCATATAAAATCTTGCAAGAGGAAAATTACTACATGACAGTACATGTCAAAGTGTTACTGGAAACAATAATTTGAATTCGTTCATGTTAAAAGACATTTGGTTATATATGTGAATACTTTCTGCAGACATTGGTTATAGATTCCTGTACTGAAATGCAAGTCCTGATTTTTCTTACCTCTGTCTTCTTTTCCTCTGGATCTTCTACTTTTTCTGTGCTCTTTTGCGGTTTCCAGGCGTCGCCAGCTGTGTGTAATTTGACATCCTGTCCTATGGAGACATGTGTGATGATCCTCTGGGGAGGTCCTCCCATCTTACGTCCCTGATTACTTCCACTCTTGGTCATCCTACCACCGCCGCCACGTTCAGCACCACCACCCTGCATTACAAAGTCACCACATTTATTGAATTAACAATGGGCATCTCACAACTCGTACAAATTTATATATGCAAGTCAAATCAACTTAAAAGCTTGGAGCAACATCAATTCTGGATAATTCTACTTAACTCATCTTCAATTATTTTGGGAATCAGTTTAACAATCTATTTAAATATTTACTTTGCCAACAGCACAATAACTTTTCTTTATACCAAACAACATTAACTTACTCCCAATCCTTTTGAGAATCTGTTTTACAATCTATTTAATGGATTAAATCTAATTTTCAAACATAAAATTATTTCCAGAATAATTATTTAAGATTGCTATGTTATTCCCTTTCTGAACTTTTTATATAAATACAGGCATGTGTCTTTCACTAGAAATATTGATTTTTGTCTGGACACATCACAACATATTTTTACGACTCTACTGTGTTACTTACAACTCTTGGTGACCTGACATAGCCAGGTGTGAAGTCAAAAGATCCACTGAATGACTGGGGGTCTCGGGAGAAAGGAGGTCCCCTTCCACCTCCTCCTCCCCCACCGCCGCCTCCACCTCCGGACGGCTGGTTATAGTGAGGCTACAACAGTAATCAAAATAATAAGTTTTTGGAAGCCAACAGGATCCCTTTCAAATATGGATTTCTTAAGATGTTTCGTGGAGGATACTTATCATCATGGTGATCTTATTACTGGCAATTCTCATGATGTGTTTCATTTTTAATCCAGTTTTTACTTTTTTTTAAATGGCCATCGATCCAAAAGCGATTAATTTTGATCTAATGCATGTAATGTGACATCACATTCACAAAACCTTAGGAGTCATGTTGTGCATCAACAGCAAATATTTGACTTTAAAAACCTTAACCATTTCACCCATGTATACTCAAGATAACTATAATAAACCCATTATCTCTACCAAAACTTCATATAGATTAGTCAATTATGGTATAAATTGTTGATAGTTTAACTCATTCATCCCTGAAGACATGTTTCAACTCTCCAGATTCATGGAATAATTGATTATGAAATTTCAGGATGAATGAGAATTTCCCAGTATAGAGTATTGCAGCCATCCAAGAGATAACTTACTTTGTCTAAGATTATATCAGGTAGATCTGGCAGACCAACAGGTTTGGTGGTGGAGTCTCCAGCATATTGCATTTGCAGCAAGAAATCTCGGTCATATAATCGCTTCCCTTCTGGATTCATAGGGCTCCACTGGTCTGAAAAAAACAAATATGCCAAAGCTTGTCAAATTGGAAATTATATAGATCAAAGGTTATAAGGGACCAGTCTCGAAATGGTGCAATATGTTTAATGCAAGTTTTGTTTGTGTTGAGAATTTTTGAAGGTTTATGATCTTTGCAAATTTAGCAGCCCAATAAAAATCACAAACATTACAAAAGTAACAATTTTTTATTTAAATAGAAAATATTTGTTTTGCTTTTGTCCAACTCCTAATATATCTTATTGCTAGTAAATTGCAATAATAGAAGATTTGCCAACTTAAGTCCTCTTTAACAATAATCAATGGATTACAATACATGTCAAGCAATGTTTGAGCTTAAACAAACATATGACAAAAGGAACTTTATTTAAAATAAGGGACAAAGAATTCGAAGGAGGATTTTTTTTAAATATCCGACGCAGCTTACACAAGTTTTATGCATGTCATGATGACTATTATTTGTTTAGTTTTCAGGCGACATCAATCAATTTACGAATTACCATGACCAGAACCCAGTCCAGCACTGACTTTTGAAATGACTTACCTTCTTTATATTTGTATTTTGTTTCTTTTTCTACACCTGGTTTCTCCTTTTCTGTTTTATCACTGGTTTTTGGGTTTTCCTTAGCATCTTTACTCTTTTCCTCATTCTTTTGATTCTCTTCCTTTATTTTGTCTGCTATTTGTACTTCCACTTCTTGCATTGTTTCGGTCTTTTCTTCTGTTGTTTTTTCTATTTCTTGTAATTCCGGTGTTGGTGATGTTTCAGGAGTAACTAAAACAGGTTCTGGTACAGGTGCTGGAGTTTCCACTGGCTGTACATAGTCAAAAAGAAAAGAGATCAATTATTTCACTAGTAGCAGGCTAGTCAATATCCAAGGTGAAGCTAGCACACTCAAAAGGCACAGCCAGATATATAGGTGACTAAAAGTAAGTGATAATTTTGCATTTCGAAAATAATGATGATTAAGAGTTAGCTTCATCTTCTGATAAAATAGATAGATAGGAAGGCAATGCTTTACAACACTGTCTATTTTTAAAGTAGCTATTTTTTACCTGCTAATTTCATGAAGAAGATATCACATGCATTTTATGTGAAATTTTATTTTAGTTGATTTTACATGCTGATTTTTTCACGTGAATTTCCCCATGATAAAAATTCCATCTGAATTTCACATGAAAAAATTGGCCTTGGAATGCTTTAACAGAACAGGAATTCTGATTTAATACAGTGCTTTTAAACACTAAATGTTATATAAATTACAAGATTTAGGGTAGGACAAAAATGTTGGGAAGGTAGAAAAAGTGCAAACCCAACATGTTCATTTTGGCCTCAACGTTCTTCCGGATTTTGCAATCTAACAATTTTTCTAGTTTTTTATATATATTGATTCCAATGATGAATCGGAAATAAGAGGTGGAAAGTTGAAATAAAATTATGGCTCCAAACAGGTCTGATGCAAGTTGAGCATCATCCACTATAAGTTATACTAACCAGTGGTTCCACAAACACTTCTGCATCTGTTTTTTCTTCCACTTTCTTGCTTACTTCCTTGGCTTTTTTCTTCCCCTTGGTTTCCTTTTTGACACTAGACTCGGGATTAGAATCTTCAGGTTCTACCACATTTGCTTCCAACACATTTGGCACCTGGTCTTTCTCACTTGAATCCTCCTGTTTAGAGGTATTGTTCACAAGTGTTTCCTCTGCCTCTGTTTTCACACTAACTGGATCTGTAGTCCTTGTATTATCACTTTGGGCAGTTGTTGCTACAATAATGTCAGGTTTAGATTCCGATTCCAAAGGCTTTGGGGGTTCCACTGGGGTGACCACCACTTCATCAATTACCACATTTTGGTTGTCTGGTTTCGTGTTATCGGCTGCTGAAGAGTCACTAGGCTCTAGAGATGACACAGACTGTACATCAACACCAGAATCCGACACAAAGGCAGTTTCTCCTTGTGTAGCTGGAACCGAATCGTTTTTGTTTGAAAGACTTGGGTTGGATTCTATAGTTACACTACGTACTGAATTTGAAACCTTTCCAGATTCCACCGAAACTTCTGCTAAAACTGTTGTGGCTTCCTTAACAGGCAGATTAGCAGCTGGAGTGTCCAATTCACTTTCTTCTGCTACGACCGGTGAATAAGATTCCTGTGGAATCTCCTCACTACTAGCACTCGCTGGTTGGTATGGCTCTGCAGGTGTAAATGATGGCACATTGTGAGAAAGTTTGGAAGACACCCCAGGCTCGGCTTGAACTTCTGATTTCAATGTAGCAGCCACCTGGGCAGCAAACACTGCTGCAATGTCACCCTGATGACCATTCGGGGATTCTGACGGTTGAGGTGGGGGGCTCTGAAACACATACATTAAGGTAATATTTTAGAATTCCTGACACTTCAGGATAAAATATTGATATACTACAATAAATTAACAAATTTAGAATTAAAATTATTCTTTATGACAACTGTATCGTGAATGTTTCCTGAAAACTTCAAAATTGAACTTGGCATACAAACCCAGAACAATAACAAAGTCTAAATCAAGACTTGTATTATCAACTTATTTCAAAGTAAAAGCAGTTATCACAATGTACAAAATCTTTCAATCTGTTTATCCACTCAACATTTGTAGAATAAAAATACTGTTTTC
This sequence comes from Mimachlamys varia, assembly GCA_947623455.1. Taxonomy (NCBI): domain Eukaryota; kingdom Metazoa; phylum Mollusca; class Bivalvia; order Pectinida; family Pectinidae; genus Mimachlamys; species Mimachlamys varia. The sequence goes on along the minus strand of OX392542.1, from coordinate 13,216,146 downwards.
TGTGAATTCTAAATATGATAAAATATGATAATACAATAATATAGGGATTCAGCAACATGCTTACCTCAACAACAACGGGACTTGATTCAGACTCGGAGGCAGCATCTCCTGGAACAACAGCCACAGGAGAAGGACTGGAGCCGGGTGTAGTTGAACGGCCCGGGCGAGTAGTGCTATATATTTCACTTGATATATCTTTCCCAGTATTTGGGTCTACAATCTTGATCATGTGTTTCTCTCGTTTCCCTTGTTGCTGGCTTGCCTGTGGTGTGATCATGCCTCCAGATGGCGGCCTCTGATTCTGGTTCGTTTGCTGGTACACAGTTATAGGGTTAAACTGTTGAGTCGCTGTTTGGTTGGTAGCCATGGGATAGGTCATGCCAGTCATCCCTTGTTGAGAGGTCTGTAGGGCGAACTGTGGGGTGCTCATTCTATTACCAACCTTATGGAAAGAAATAAAATACATAATGGAACCATATGGGCAAGAACAACCCGTGTTGCACCAGAGAGGACCAAGTCCCCCATTTACTGCAGAGAAAGTAAATAAAATGTCTGTGTTTTGAAGCCAAAAGGGGGCGACAAAGTGCAATGAATGTATTGCAATGTTGTGAAAAGTCCTTAACCATTTAAAATTTACACCATGGTTGAGATGTTATTCAAAACATTGCACTTATTTCAACGTTTTCCAACAGGTAACATTGAAATACACTCTCAGTGCCTCAAAATTTATATCAGTTTAATTTTTCAAATTTAAAGAGTTAAAACAAGATTTTACAAAAATGTTTGCACTTATTGAACATTATACATAGTGGCGTTTAGGTAAAATGGCATAGAATGAAGTATAGACTAGTTCACTGAACTGAATACATTTTCGATCAGATATTTGTGCAGTCATGATACTTTTGTCACACACTTAAAGACTATATATGTCCATGTATACCATTAACCATTCAAAGTCAAGTGGCTGCGAGTGTTATATACATAGTTAATGTTGCTTACCATCATCGAGAGTTGTGGTTGAACAATAATCTGTGTGCCACCTGGGGATTGAAACGTTCCTGGTTGGTGGTTTGGCGTCATGTACATTGCCGGATACATTGGCTGACTTGGCGGCTGATTGAGGGGAGGAGGCCCAGAGTATCTTGTTTGCCGCGGCTGTGTTTGGCCAGAGAAAAAGGGCTGTAATAAACAGACTCCAATTCAATGCAAGTATTTCTTTTTATGTGGCTTTATATTTTATATAATTTTGTTTAACATTAACAGCCAATGTCTGATGTGAATGCAGGGTTTTCCCTGGGACTCTCGAATGTAATAAATTTAGGAGTCCTGGGACTCCCATCACAAATAATATATAGTACAATTTCATCAATTTTGGGAGTCCTTTGACAATTTTAGGAGTCAAAATGCAGGTTTTTGTGCGTCAGGGAAAACCTTGTGAATGTATGTTGCAAGTGTCCATGTATTTGGGAGGCTGGGTTATGTTAGTGAAAATCTCCTTGAAATTGTGTTTAACTATTTAAGGCTAAACTTTATTGGTATTATTTTGGTCAGTCATGGTTCAGAATTAATTCAGATTAGTTTCCATTTATTTATTTCAGTCATGAAATTACACACTATATTTATTTCCGCACATACTAAGCAAGATTAAATTTGTATAGAAGAGCATCAATTCACAAAACCATGACATAAAATGTTTATTATTATCTGCCAACTCAACACTTTATTGGTTTGGTCAACAAACTGTTGTCATTTTACTTTTTTTGTCAAATTATCTTCTGTTTTCCTTTACAAATTCATGCAATGAGGTTGTGGAGTCAATCTTATTCTCAATGTGTTATCGTTAATAGAAAATCTCATACTGATGTTTTTTTTTTTTTCTGTTGGTCATTTTTCATTTTTGTTATAGTCTGATCCATGCCCAAAAAATAAACTGATTGTCATATTAACCATACCTGACAACCCTCCCTTTTTAGGAGGGAGACTCTCAATTTAGAACCCTAAAATTTCTAATTTCAATTACTCCTGTTTTAAGACCTAATATTTCCATCTGAATTAAAAACTCAAAAGAAGCCATTTAAAAGTGTTATTTTTCCTTTGGGTATACATACATATATGTAATTTATGCTTTTGATTCCGAGCACTCGTAATCTCCCCTGTGGATATTTCAAAAAGTTGGAAAGCATACATTTACATCAGAAAAAGAATTTTGTAGACTTTAACTTACTGGGGGACCTCTCATGCCTGGCGTTGGGTTTTGATACATATTTTGTTGAATAGTTACTGGAGTTCGCTGTCCCCCAAATGTTTGGGAGTTGGGCAGCTGACTCTTGTCTAATTCATGGGGATTGCCTTGTGTCTGGGGCTGCTGTTGCTGCTGTTGTGATATCAGGAACTAAAATTTATAAAAAGTCATGATCATTTTATTATATAAGCAGTCTGTGACATTAACATTTGCAAGCACTAGTCCTTACAAGGAAATTGCAGTGTTTATTATAACAAATATATTGAAATTCAAATAAATTTTAGGAATTTCCACTAGTCCAAACCAAAATTTACTAGTCGTGAGCATAGGACTAGTGGCTAAAGTCACAGACTGTACAAGGTACAGGTTATTCAAAAAAAACATTAAAAGTTTTCTGAAATTGAAAACAAATCAAAAGAAGAAGAAATTGTCTACACAACAGGAAAATAGTTGATTTACCATTCACAAAATCTGCAATTAAACATTTTGGCATAGCTCCAGGGTTAGACACTAACTTTATTTGGTAGGGAGACCGGTGGTCTCCCTAATGAGGAAAAGTGAGGGCCCTGACTGAAATCTGGGGGCCCAGTATCATAAAATATGATCAGCATCTTTCAAAAGCTTTGCTTTCATATAATAAAATCTGTGTTATAAAAATCAAGCATTTCCGCCGAATCTGCTGACTGAGAATGTAACTGCACTGGACTCAATAACGTTGAGGCCCATAAGGCCTAGTGATCGCGACTAACAAAGTTTGAGTAGAAAGACGGAGAGTGGTTCTCTTGCTTGTTTTTATTTGTGGTCATATTTGTCTTTATTACATTTTGAAGCCTATTGTTGCAAAACATAATTATACATCATTTCAAAAACTCAAATAAATAAAACACAGGTATAGCCTGGCGGGCCACCAATATTTAACAATAAGGGGCCCGTAAGGTATAACTTACATTAGTGTCGAAGCCTGAGCTCATTTTCAAAAGTATCTCCATGGTAAATCTGCAGTTATGACAGAGGAGGTTTTAATACTATAAACCTGTCTCATTTTAATTGAAGTCTATCAAATGTCCACTCATTTTATTAGCTGAAAAAGTCCTACCAGTACCTTCTGTTTTAACTTTGTAAAAAGTAGTTTTGTTGTATTCAATTTGAAAACAGCTTTTGCAACTTGTGGCTGTGTAATCATACAGTCGTTAGCCAGAGCAACTTTCAAATTGAATCACTGAAAATTACAGGGAGGATAGTTCTTATTGCAATAAAAAGCATAGGACTTACACAAACTATTGAAGTAATTGCAATTATAATAGCAGGGGAAATCTACTATGAAAGAATTTTAGGCTTCCTACCTGATTGGGATAGCCAATGTTCACTATGTTCCCTGGTTGAAAGGAGGGATACTGCTGTGGAACTTGTTCTTCCGGACCTCCTGAAATTAATTATACAATGCATTTAACATACCAGATGGAACACAACAAAGTATTTAGCTGATGAAATAAGTTGCAATGAAAACGTTGTAAAAATGAAACCATTTCGGAAAATCATATCTGAAATTTAGTACATTTTCTGTACTTGACTTCACTTTCAACTTTCCAAGAGGTATACTCACGATGAACAGGCGGTGTTGTAACTCTTGATGGTCTGCTTAGGGTTAAGGAATGATGTATTTGTTTAATTTTGGTTTCAGCCTTCCTAACAGTATTAATCCCTTCATCCATGAACTTTTAAAATTAACTATTCCAACCTTTGAATTGGAGGAGTTAAATACTTCACAGTGAATGCTTATAAATACTAGTATCTATACACCCTATAAGCATGTATACTAGGACTAGACCAAGAAAATTTAAAGTTTTCCCCCTCTCCATTAATCCCAATTTGATATGTACCCTTCCGTGTTGGTCCCCACCCCCTAATTTTGGTTTTGGCTATTGTCTACAGGGACATACAATAACTTCATTATGCCAATTTTGTTATTATGTGTTACTCAACAGGAGAAAATGCACTTTGCAAAAATTAGACTTCCCCTTAAAGGATGTTGAACAAGAAATTATGTATTTATAAAGAGTAATACATATATGTTATGGCTCTCATGTAAAATGACAAAAGTTTGTATTGTTCAATAATTTTGTCTTTTTTTTTAAGGAGGGGGGGGGGGGGATGTTGGAGGGGATAAGCTTTTATTTTGACTTTTCCTTTTGAATCCAGACTTATCCAGACTTGAGCTTTCAAAGAAAAAAAGTCCATATTTGCAGCTCAATATAAAATCACAAGACGTGAAACATTTAGGATCAAGTAGTATTATTCTATGATAAATCCAGAAGTGACCGTTTTAACTTTCTTTTCCGAGTCTTTAGAAACAACCGACTTACTTTTAACATGACTTTTAGTAGACAGACAATCACCCATTCTGTCAAGTTCTCTCAATTTTCTGCCATGGTTATAATTTGTCTTGATGAAGTCGCTACAGTATGCCTTCTAGTAGATATCACTTTACAGAAAATGATCACAGATGTTTCTTTTCCCACAGAATATTTGGTTCCTTACTTAGTACAACAGGTAGATATCAACCATTATCTATGTTAGGGATTGTGTACACAGGGATTTTGTGAACTATTTTAGGAATGGAACCTTGTCCTGCAAATTTTGATAATGATTCAGTGTTTTCATCAGTTGGAAAATTGCCATTCCTTAAAAGTGTCATCTTGATATAAATACATGAAGTGTCCATTTCCAAAAGTACAGCCATGATAAACCTGTCATCCAATGGTCGTAATCAAATCACCTCAATTCACTGGTTAATATTTTCTTTTAAATTTTAATATAAACAGAAAACCAATTTCACGACATAAAGGCAACAAACGCCATGAATCAATCACTTTTTCTGATCTTGTCGTAAAATTTTCAGAAACCATTTTTTCCCTACATGAAATCGAAAATTGGAATTTGAAAGAAGATTTACTACACTTAAATACTGTGTTAAGTTGATGAAATCCTCCCACCAATGTATTCTACTCTCTAGAAAATTAAGATCTTACCTTTCTGTAGTTTTCTACGATATTTGTGAGAAATCATATTTGTCGGACAAAGAATGGAATGAATCCTTTGTACTACGTAAACATCATGCTTATAAATGTGAACCCATGACTCATTTTATGTATGTACACACGTTTATAAATAACGTCACAGAAACGGGAACCAGACAGAAGAACGTAGATCTAATTTTTTTCAAACAAGTCATCACAGAAGAAAACATTCAGTATACGTTTATTATTTTTTTCGTATTTGAAAAGAAATATGGAACACTTTTACTGTTGTGATCGTAAATACCTCAGTGTAAAACTAGACATAACAAAGAAATCGATATGTAAATTACGTCCCATGTCTACAATGTTTCAGTATCGGCCATTGAACGTGGTCGGCCATGCCGTACGCATGACCCGACCGGCTACATTTCCTGTCTCGGTTGCCTTGCCCCACGTGTGAAAATATTTTGACATATGCTAAGGGTATACCTAATGCTCAACATCAAAACTGTTGAAGTGATATAATCTAATATTTTCTGCGATTTTCAACATTAACGAACTTCGTCAGAGGCCGGTACATGTGGCTCATTTCGTCACATGAGCACGCACCACATACCAAAACATGGCCCCGCCTACATCTCATCATTTTTTTAGCTTCTTTTAAAAAAACTGATGATAAAATTCCGCATGTATCAATGCAGAATTATAAACAATTATCATGACTATACATATGAATCGCTGTAAGATATATTTTACTTTAATTCAACTTGAAAATTCAACACATGTTGCTCTGGATTTTTCCTTAGAAACTGGCCCCGTGTTGGACTTACCGGCAGCTGTTACGACAAGTAACTGCGCAAAATACGTTCAATACGATTCCAATTATCCAACGATAAAAACAATGGGTAAAGGATACACAATGTTCCTTGGTTGTGAGTGTCCTGGTATCTGAACAGCAGCTGAAACTGGTGGTTTCACCTTCTGCACATTCATTTCAGCGTGAAAAGGGAAGCGATGAAGTCCTTGGGTAAGGACCCTTCGGAGGCTTGTTTCCAAGCACTGTCTCCTATATAGAAGGAAACAAACATATAAAACAATAAGATTGGATGTTTAACTTTCATACTTACGGGTCCAATAAGTTAAATATGTATGTTTGAGTACAAGATGGCGTAAGATTGTAATCGAATAGGAAAAATATGGCTACCTATTTAGGTCTGCAAGGAGACGGCTTATTACTCGGGTGTTTCCGTGATTCTCCGAGGATTCTCGGTGCGAAAACGAGGTCAAAGGTCACGGAGAAAAAATGGCGTCCTAAAGCTCGATGATCTTTTTCCTGGAACGGGGTTTTACAAAACATCAACTTTTACTTCTTGTTCTGTTCTGATATACAACATGAGTAAGTAACGATATAAATAAGTCTATGGAAATAGGAAAGAAACTCAATTGGTGATGTTGATTAGTTTATTTCGTTGAGGTAAAGCCTATGCTACACCTCAGTTTGTTTACATCGTCATCATATAACAAACTTTTAAGCGTGACAGTTCCTAAGTACAACGACCGACTTTGTCAAACAATTCCACATACTTAACAAATAAGAGAAATGGGCGTAGGAAATAAATCAAAACGGGTTTCGCCCGTTCATGTGCCAAGCGACTAAAACTTGTGAATCGCCCCCCCCCCCCCCCTCACGTTCAAGGCTCAACAACTTCAAGTGATAAGTCATAATCACGTGCTGTACCACAGTGGTGAACCCATTGTGTTTTTATGCATCTTCTGTAACACAGACTGAATAGAACCGAGTGTTGTAGTATTCAAACAAACACAAATTACTGATGTGTGTTGCAAGCTCCAGTTGAACCACCCTATGGATTTCTATGAGAGGCTGCAGGTTATTAATTAGGCCTTATGAATTTTTTTGCGGAGAAATTTAATTCCAATCCAAATTGTAAGTTATATTTGGTTTGTTACTGAATGCACGATAATGTTCATTTTGACATATAATTGTCTGACCGCTACATACATTAGATGATGAAGCTGTGTGTCTAGTAAAATATTACCTATGTCAGCATGATGGAAATTTTAATTTGAAGTTGAATAATGTTTATTTGACATAGGCCTAAATTTTTTCCAATTTTCTGAATATAATCATGTTTGCCAGCCATGCTGGATATAGAAATCAACCAATCTGATAATTGGCACTAATACTGATAACTTGCCGATGTATATCATCATTTTAGCCATTGTTTCAACGTAAATGTAGACCAGTATAGACTCCTGTACAAAATGTAGATGATATAAATACCTTGTAAATGTGGATGAACATTTTCAATATTTGCTATGAAAATAAAGATTTTGAGGTATGGTGTAAAAAAACCATATTAATTTCCTGTTACATGTAATCTGAAAAATATACAGGGGTTGATTCTAACACTTAGTCTGCTACTCATTGGCTTGAAGATTGCAGCAGGAACTTATATATGGGAGACGTCACATCAGAATGTAGAAAAACTGCTTGAAATAAGATATATTGTATAATGATCATGATTGTCCGATTTTTCCAAACACTTCACCAAATATTTTCTTGCTGTAGTTATTTCAAGCCCCCAACAATCAATTACCAATGATATGTTTCATGCTATGTTTCTTTATCAGGAATTCTTGGACATTAAGGAAGGATTATTTAGTAAATAATTCACTAACTATAGTCCACAAGACTACAGGATACCAAACAAATTAGTGTCTAACCTTGTTATTGGTTATCGAATAAAGAAGATGGGCAACTTTGAGGACAATGGTCGAGATCCCCCAGACACTCGGTCATGACCTATTGACTCTGAGGTCATTAATTGGGACCCCCAGACACTGGGTCATGACCTATTGACGCTTGAGCTAATATCATTGGGATTCCTCAGACACTGGGTCATGTTCTATTGACTCTGAGGTCATTGGTTGGGACCCCCGACACAGGGTCATAACCTGTTATATAGAATGTCACTCAGACGTCATTGTTTGGGTGAGGTCATCATTTGGTCATTTTGGGATCCTCCAGACACTAGGTCATGACCTATTGACTCTGAGGTCATTGGTTGGGACCCCCTGACACAGGGTCATAATAACCTGTTATATAGAATGTCACTCAGACGTCATTGTTTGGGAGAGGTCATCATTTGGTCATTTTGGGATCCTCCAGACACTAGGTCATGACCTGTTGACTCTGAGGTCATTGGTTGGGATCCCCCAGACAGGGGTTCATGACCTGTTGACTCTGAGGTCATCTGTTGGGATCCCCCAGACAGTGGGTCATGACCTGTTGACTCAGAGATCAGTGGTTGGGATCCCCCACGTAGTGTTAAATCCTATTGTACTTGAGGTCATGAGTTGGGGTCCCCAGACACTTGGCCATGACTGGGGGTACATTCACGCTACATGTTGAACTGGCACAGAAATAATCCACTATAAACGAACGCACTAACAGACGGAATCATAGACAGAGCTGAAAATCCAGAGTTTCGGAGGAGAAATTAATAACATATCAAGAATAAAATGCTGCTATTTCATGCATCCACTAAATTGTGTAACTTATCTTTACATCTTCATCATGATTGACATTGTTTAAGAAATAAATAACGCAAACTAGCAATAGTCAGCAATTTAGTTTCGGCAAGGTTCGTCTGGACCCCTCAAACAACACGTGCAAGATTTTCCAGAGATCAGTCTTGGTCCAAATCTGTGCCTGGTGTTTTCTCTCCAGGTTCAGCTAGTTCAACTGGTTAAACCGGTAACACGAATGTACCCCTATTGATTTGAGGTCAGTGTTGAGATCCCCCCAAGAGCGGAAACTATTGAACTGAAGACTTGAATCCCACATATAGTGTAGCATGCCTTAATGAAATTTATCGGATGTTTTTACACATTTTTCTTCAACATGAAATTCTTAGAAGTTTAATAAGTGCACTAGTATTTTATATATATATCAGTTTAGTATGAAAATTACAATATCATTCTATAATTAGATATCCACATCATTTTTCATCAGCAGGTCATTGAGCATCTCAGTATTTTGACCATTTTCTTTGTTTTGTAAGCCCTGAATTAAAACAGTTTGTGGACTAAACATTACATTTTTGCAATAGTACTTTAAAATAAGGTTTCAGAGCAGTATGATGTCAGCATATTTAATTGTTTATAAATCTTAAGTATTTTGGTTTTAAATAGATTCACCCTCTAAAACAAACTATTTTTACACCTGCATCATTTAAAATTTGAATAAGAACAAGTCAATACTCTTGATTAAAGTAATTCTTCTTATTCTTCTTCTTCTTCTATCCGGATTATTTAATGAATCAGGCCATCAATTACTCCTCTGATAAGGATGGGGCCTGATTGTCTAGTCTCGATCGAAGTAAATTCCATCTTATTTGTTTATTCATTAGAGGACTAAGAGTGATGTTACAGCAAGATCATTTGGATTTTTTTTTTTTTTTTCAAATTTAATCACGTTTTAGGTCCAGGGATTTTGTCAGCTATTTTTGGAAAGCGTCCTTGGGCAAATATTAGGAAAACATCATAAGCATATTTCACAAATTGGGATTTTGGCAAAATAATATCAAGGTGGCAAAATATGAATATCAGAAAGATGTGCTATTTCTTTCAAAAATATTTTAATTTATGTTCAGTTTCCAGTCTTTTAATTATATAATATTTTGATCAACGTTCAGTTTCCCTCACAATTTTATGAGTTTTAAATGACTATAATCCTAATTGGGAAAATACAGACTGAAATTGGGAAAATATAGGGTCAATTATCAATTGGGAATGGGAGTACCAGACCCTATGAATGCCTGGCAAAAACCCTGTGGACTTAACTTTTTTGCATCAAAACCCACTTTAAAGTTTTTGGTGCAACTTTTAGAAAATCTTTGAAGTCCCTATAAAAATATTTATAAGTTTTGTATTTAACTGTTAAACATCAAATCTAAATTTGTTGTGGTGACATATAATCAAATTTTGTTTCAACCTGATGTACCTAGCTACTAGTTATTTATAAAGTGTCATTCTTTTAGCATTTGGAATTTAAGTCTTAAAAAATTCTGAACCTCTTGTGTCAAGTTGAGTAGTGTAAGAATTTTTCAAAGCAATCATAATTAAAATCTCACTTGTTATGTATAATATTCAAATAAAGATAGAAATGTGCTATTAATGCATGCCCTTAAAGTGGCCTCTGATCACGAGAGCCCCTAAGTTATGTACAGGATTATAATCATTAATATGACATATCTATAGATATCGAAGAAAGTGACACTTCAGGCTCTTTATTACACAAGATCAATGTCCTATAAAATAGGGCTACAATCAATCAGAAATATATGTAACCCCAGGTAAAAATCCAGGTAAAGGCCAGGTAATCACAGGTACATTATCAGATGTCTTTACATGTTAGCAGGCTGCAACCTGTGAATTATGTAAATACATATGCAGTGATTCTTTTTGCTCAAAATTTCTATGGTATAAATATGTAACATTTATATATAGTCAAAATTTCTATGGTATAAATATGTAACATTTATAGTCAACATTATTAGGGGTAAATCTTACTATCTGAACTTTTTCATCTCTGAAAAAAAACCTGATTGACCAAATCTTCCTTGTTAAAACTTGTGGTCATGTTACTGTGTAAACACCTGTTCAATTTGTACTGTATAAACCAGGAACATACCACACACATACTTCAGTACGGTTGATTACACAACAGCACAGTCAACTCTTTCACCCCTGAAATCTAATAATGAAGTAGTCCAACTTTTGAATTGGAAGTGTTCAAATGTGTTTTCAGCAAAATAGTTTTTTTAATGAGCTGGATTTCTGAGAAAAATGCACAGTCACGTTATTTAAAGCCTTTATGTAAATCCAACCAAACTTACATGTACAGAGGTCTTTTCTAAAATTCAAATATTCATTATTTAATCTTTCTTGAAAATATTTAATTCAATTTCAGTTTTACAGTAAATTATATTTTTTTATTGAACATTTTTATGTCATATACCAGAATTTCTCTTAAAAAAACTATTTTTGAGCATGTATGTATGTTTAGGACATCCATGGTTGTACTCGCATGTATATTACAAGTAGTATCAGACAGTAAATGGGGAAATAGTACAGCTCTCATATTGTAAGTATAGTGTGTTAGGTTTTTACAGAGACTTGTAATATATGTGCATGCATCTCTGGTTTTTATAAAAGTCCATACTGGTAGATTTAGTAGTTGATTGTTGATTTAATACCAGTAGTTAACTGTGAGAAATGCAGTATTACATAAAGATGTATACAAGATCAGTCTATTTTGTGTGTTGAATTTTGTAGTAGTATTTTATCAGTATATCAGAATAATGTTAAAATTCATTTATAACTTAGGGAACAATTTGCCAGAATCAGTATCATATAATTACCAATTCACTATTTAAAAGTTCACAAATAATTGAAAAAAAAATATAAATAATTTAAATACCTGGCAAATTTGACGTCTATAGGATCAAGACACTATTTTCACTGAAGATAAACCTTTTTTAAAAACCAATAAAAAATGCAGATGCATTTCTTCACACTTACTGGTTTGTTCAATTAGTAGAGTAATCAAATTACTACATCTTTAATTGATAGTAGTTATTAAATGTGTACTCGTACCTGCACACATATATATTTTTATGTGTACACATATTAAATCAACCTTGGAATGGAATGTATATATATATATGCTACACTTACTTGTGTTAAAGTCCCTGAGTAAGGTACGTGCCACATCCCAGCTAAAGGCCCAGTATAGGTATAATGACCTTGGCAGTCCCCCAGTCAGACGACAGGTACACTGTAGCTAGACCCTGGGGATAGGTTACACAGGTGTGAGGCACACATTTAGATTGTCTGTAACTGTACAGGTGATTGAAAAATGTGAAGATTTTAATCTCTGACTGGGTGTTATAATTTTGTGCCTTCCGGGATTTTTAAATCAATGTATTAATTCTCTATGATAGTCAATAAATCACTCATGCCTTATGGTGTGGTGTCATGTTTGTGAGGAAATATTTTTCTGAAATTGAAGAATTGTTTTTCTTACAGTAAATTTAAATAAATCCAATGAGAATGCAGGGAAGTGAACAGAAAACATTGACTGAACATAACATGTCAGCACATATCAGACTTGCTAGGCCTTGATTCTGCCTTTAAGACAATGATAATCTGGCATTTTCAATTCTTCATTCATTCTTCATCACACAATTATATTTAAAACACCTCTTATATGAAGCATTAGTACAGGTTTTAGTAAAAAAGAATCAAATTCCAGAAATTGCAATTTTGGTTTCTTAAAACATACAAAACATATACTTGATAAACCATTGGTCTATTGGAGAAGGAAAGTATAATGTTCATTCCAGGATAAAATCATACCCATTAACCCTCCCTCATTACGAGACTCCCTCATTTTGACCAAAATTTACCAATCTTCTTCGAAATCTCCCTCATCCGATTCCAAACTCAAACAAACTCAGAATCTACATCCTGTGGTCAAATGATCTCCTAGTTATTGCAGGGTATGTGTAATAACCATAGCAGGTGTGTTTCAATCAAATAAATACTTTTTGAAGTTATTTTAATACATAAAATGGGAAAGACAAATCGAGCAATGCTTTTTCAGTTACATTTTCACACACTTTCTCCCTCATTGGAAATATGGAATGAGGGAGATCTCCCTTATTAGAGGTTTCAAAGGTTAACACCTATGTAAAATGTAACTAGGTAGTCATTGTACATTAACCTCTGATTTGCTGTGATATCAACTTTTTGTAGATCTATTTAGTTTAAATCATTATATAATATAGTAAGTAAGATCAGAAGGTTATATAAGAGAACCTTATGCAGTGTTACCAAGGATAAAATATTTTCATGTAAGCATAAATTTAAATGAATAATTTATCTTCAGTTGTTGAGAAAGAAAGTTCTGATTTTTAATTAAATAAGAAATATTCACTATAATTTGATATATGAAATGCAGGGAAAAATTTGAATTTCATTTCGTGAAGTTTAATTTCCAAAGATTGATTATTGATTTTGTTACAGAAACTGACTTCAGAATACCATGTAACATAACCATTGAACAGAAAATCAGTTTGCTGTAACAAATTCTTTCTTCTATCATAGTGATCGCTGTGGTGTACTTGGTCAGAAGGCGATGATGAGTGTATCCTAGACACCATACTACAGTTGTACCAGAGTACCAGTGTCGGCCATGCCGGGCCTGTACCCATGGATGTTCGGGTCGTCTGAGGACGACTGGAGCGACTGGAACCCCTTTGAGAATGTGGCCAATGCATCTCGGCCCAACAATAACTGTTCTGTTCAGTGGCCGTGGGTTATCCTCCGGGACTGTGTCCATGACAACCAGGGTGTGGCCTCGGATGTCCTTGGCCTTGTGTCCCTGGTATCTTGGATGATTGTCAGTATTCCGTAAGTACCACTGATAAATCAGATGGTTGTCTCCCTTGCATAGTACTTCATTGTATCAGCTTCTCAATAAATTCTTACTGAACAGATCAAATGATATTTTCAACCGTCTAGTTTTAGTTAAACTTTATATGAGAGATAAGAAAAGGTAATTTAAGCTACACAAGTCAGAACTGAACAGGCCAAATTAGGACTGAAGCAGTTATTTTGCTGCATGTTCTTGATGAAAACTCTGAGACAGTTGCCCTACTTTCATTTCACACTGTAGCATCATTATATGAAAATAAAGTTGTCTTCCCTCTAGGTATAAGATATATGTTACTAATTACAGACAGATGGTGATGAATTGTCGGAATATCCGTGGAGTGGAGGGTATATCTATCTTACTCATTCTACAATGGACCCTCGGGGATGCCACTAATCTCATTGGTTCTATCCTGACCAATCAGCTGCCATTACAGGTTTGGTTGATGCTACCTTACATAAATATTCAAATTTAGATAGAAATTGTTAAATATTCCGGATGCAGGAGCCCTATGTTTTAACTCATTCTTTACCCTAAAATTTCATAATGGACTGTTCAAGCCTTTGAATTGTAAGAGTTCAAATACTTTTTCATCGTGAAATAAGTTACAGAAGAATATAAACCAAATTTGGACCAAAGTTGCATATAAGTAACTCCATTCCAGTCTGTCATTATAAAAACCTTTTTAACAAAGTGTTTGTACTTCTATCCACTGTCCACTCAAACACCTTTGTCTTTGAACCATTACCAGATAGGTTGATATTACTGCCGTTTGTTTCAGGTCTACCTTGCTGTATATTTTGTGTTTGCTGACATTGTGCTGTTTTGTCAGTACCTGTATTACCATATATGGAAATGGAAACGCTCTAAATGTAAGTTTGTGTGTAAATGTACTTTGTTTCTACCATGATCAAGACAGTTGGCAGACAGTATTAGTTTAAGACATCCCCAGTCAATAGCTTCATCACCTTTTGACGTGTAGCCAGAGAAATGTCATCAATTTTGTCAAACATTGCATCTAGCTGCCATTGTTGATGGCACATTGCACTTGGTTTGGAGTGGTCGGATGGTGCAGTGGATAGCACACTTAACATTCACCAAGGCAGCCGTGGGAGGAAACTGGAGTATCCGGAGAAAAAACACAGGCACCTGTCTGACCATTTGGGTTTTCTCTCCGAGTACTCTAGTTTCCTCCCACAATAAAACCCCTCCCGCACTGACATCCTGGCCAACAAGAATGATTAATATAAGTTGGATAACTTGTTTTATAATTGTTATAAAATAAATAAAGTTTATATTTTACTTCGACTTGACAGCTTATTTTTTAGTAGGAAATTGTGGAAGAAAGATACTCACATACCCCTATGTATTGAAGAGAGAAAAATCTTAACCCTCAGACTACAATTTACCTGAGTTTGAAATAAAGCACTTTGCAAAGCCTCATGCTAAAATTCATAAATTTTACCTCTGTGTTGTGATTTCTCCATCTACACTACATCACACAGATTCTATTAATCTTCCAACATCATGTATAAATGAGCTTTGTAACGTAAACTCAGAAATGGTAATTGTAACTTTTTATATCCAGTGGACAAGGAAGCCCAGCCTAGCGGTCCTGCCCGTATAGTGCTGTGTTTTACCGGGGCTTTCCTCTCGGTCAGCTCTATAGGGACTTTGATGTCCAGGGGAAGAGGAGTACCAAACATCCCTGGGGGTGCTGTACATATACCCAGGCCCGGCAGTAGACAACTGATGTCAGCCAATCTTACACATGTCCAGTTCTTCAAAGTAAGTACAAGGCCTATATCATACAAGGCCTTTATCAGATCATCATCGTCAGTAACCCACGGTACACTTCTCTGACGTTTGGATACTCTCGGCTAGAATGGATATATGATTAATTTTTGTTTCCCCGAATAGAAGTTTATTCGGAGATTTAAGTTTATCAGAATGGTCGTTTCTCATGGCACTCTTTTAGATCATTTTACCGTGACCACGACCAGCATGACGCCAATGTCAATCTCCGTATAGCATGACCTTATATTTTAATCACAATCGACACAATTATAACACATTCATCAGGTTTTGTTGACAGGCGGTGCTACAAATTAAAAGGAATACCCCGGCTGAATGTCCAGCTGGATGTAGTCATAGATGAAACTATTGATATGATTGGCTACTATTTTAGTACGAAAAACAAGGGTTTCCATCGATTCTAGCCCATGGTATGCAAACATCAAAGAAGTGTACCCTGGGTTTCCGATGATGATATCAGATAATCTGAGAGAACTAATAGTCAATATGTATATTTGAAGGACCAATTTAGAATTATATACATACCAGGGTGATCAATAAATTTTGTGTTATTTCAGAATATACGCGATGAGTCAGGGTATGCCATTGGAATAGTATCCAGTATATTCTACATTGGGTCTCGACTTTCACAGCTATACAAAAACGTGAGTATGAACAGGAGAATTGACAAAATTACCTCGATATTAGATAAGTGAAGTACCAGGGTCAGTATTCATAGAACTGTTCTCATGCTTATGTTACTTTCTTGTAACTTGGTTAAATCATGACTTGTGATCAAAAGGTGAAATGTCAACATAAAAACCAGTAATTACCTTGAAGTGTCTTCACATCGATTGTAAATTAGTGTAAATATTAGATTGAATTGTGATTTTATAAATGGGTAAAGAAATTAAGCTTGAGCACAAAATCCTTGCTTGAACATGAGAACAGTATCATGAATAACTAACTTCGCAAGAGGCACTATTTCTAGCTGAAAGATGAAGGAATATGATCAAATAAGCTACTGAAAATATGATGTTGCCCACTTGGTTTTATTCATCAAGTTATTACAGCATAATAGATCTATTTAATACTGTTAAAATATTTCATTCCAGAACTGCTTGAGAAGATTTCTTTTTCAATATTGATGAAAACTTAATATGAAATCATATCTTGAAAAATTTTAAGTTGTGTATGAATCTCCTTGAAATTTCATGCCAAAAATTAACATTTAGATATATAATGAGTTGGTGCTACTAGATAGTTAGATAAACAGACGATTGGGATGTAAACTTTGTTACAGTACTAACGAGGGTCGGTTTTTAATTAATAGGTTGATATTATATATATTACATTGAGTTTGTGCCACCTGTGACTTAAACAGAGGATGTTTTTATGTCTTCACTGGTGGTATGTTACAGTACAAGAGGAAGTCCACTGAGGGTCTGTCAGTAATGATGTTTGTGCTGGCTGTACTGGGAAACATCACCTATGGCTTGTCCATCCTGGTGCGGTCCCTGGACGGAGAATTTGTCCTGCACCACCTGCCCTGGCTAATCGGCAGTCTAGGAGTCATTTTCCTTGACTTATCGGTATCCTTTTCCCCAGATTTCATGAAAAGCAGAAATCTCATATTTCATGTAAGGGCTATTAAAATTTAATCGTGTGGGGGAGTTGGGAAGCACCTGTATTAATATATCATGGGTGGTGGGATTAAAAATAGATCTGCATACTTTTCCTTATGTTAAATCTCTTTTAGTAAATGATTGGTGACAGGATCTCTGAAAAAGTGCCTGCTGCCCCTCCAACATGGTTAATTCTGAAACAGCCCTTAATACTTGGGTCATCAGTTTATAATGTAAAGCTAACCAAATTTGCAAAAAAAATAAAATTTTATAATAAGAAACTAAATTATATTGTGTCGAAGTTTGACACATGCAGTATAATTGATCAGTAAGTAATCAGCACTTCATGAGATTTATAAAATCTGAGAAATGAACCTATACAGGAATTAAATGATACAGACTATATACCATTTCTTTAACTGATGTGAAGCTGTTGGGCCAGTTTAAGTACTATGGTGTGAGGGACTTTGACACTCTCTCTAATCAGCCACTGGTGAACAATGAAGTACTGAACCAGGCCTCACCCATGGACTACACTGAGACTAGAGTAGACCCAAACGGGGTCATCAACTGAGAATCTGTGGGCTGTCGGCTCAGCTTGGAAAAATAAAGGAATCAACTGAGAATCAGTGGACTGTCAGCTCGACTTGGACAAATAAAGTGATCAACTGAGAACCTGTGGACTGTCGGCTCGACTTGAACAAATCGGGGTAATTAGCTGAGAATCAGTTGTTCAAAAGGTGATTTAGCTTAATCAGTGATCAGTGCAAATTTTAATTATCATGTAATTTTTTTTTTTTAATCAAACCATAGAGTAAATTGCTACTTTGTAGATATCAAATATCTAGTTCAGTCAATTTACATACAAACTGTGGGATTGTACCTTGTTTGTTGACAGAATAATTAAAGTTAAATTGAAAAATATCGTTCAGTAGTGATTAAGCTGATCATCTTTTGAACAACTGGGCCCAGTTTACTGTCTGCCTCACTTGGTCAAATCAGGGCATTAGCTGAGAACCAGCAGAGCCAACTGTTCAAGGAATGAGAGAAACAGTAGAGCAGCCATCTCACTGGATTCTTTAGGTGATATTCAGGCTGATAAAAAATGTATAAGAGTTTTATGCTAAAGGCCTGCCCTGGATTTAGTTTTACAGTATTTATTCAATATTCAAACATGTTCATCAAAACATAAAATACATATATTAGCACAGGAATTGAAAAACAATCTTAAAAGCTTATTTGAATTCTTTTCCATAAAATTGATACAGAATATATTGAGGAGGGCAGTTTCTTTTCTTAAATTCTTAAATCAAATTAACAGTTGATCATGTTTTTTATCAATGCTCTGCTACAGTAAACACTTTTTTTTAGATTCAACCTTATTGAGAACCAATAGACTGAGAGGGGTCGTTATCACCCGACGAAACTAATTGATTCCAGATGGAATAACTGGTCTCTATCTAGTTTTAATGGTCGCTTACTAGTCTTTCATATGAGAAAGGGAAAAAGGGGGAAACCTCACTGAAGTTTGAGGGATACAGAAAAGTATGAATGAAGCAAATGAAATAGGCATAAGATAAGTATGTGTGTGTTTAATGTAGTATAACTATAGGTTTGTATTTGTCATAGAGTTTAAGGTAAGATTTACATGTGATCTGCATGTTGGTGCTTCATAGTTGTAAGTTGTTTTTTTTTTATTTGCTTTTTCAACATAGGAACTACACAAAACACAATTTACATATCACATTACAAGGACGACTTTCACACACAGTTCCTCTCAACTCAAACTTATTGTATAAAGTTGCAGGTATTTTGAACTATATACCCTTTGATGATAAATAGATTATCATTTATTATAAGGTAGATACATTTTAATCATTTGTTATTAACCTGACTAATAATCTCCATCTCATAGTTGTAAGTTAACAATATGTGTAAACAGTGTTAAGTATGCATGTCATATTGAGATTTTGATAGCAGTATGGGACAATATTCTGTTTTATCATTGTTATACTGTTGACCACAGAGGTGTGGCACGGACTCCAAAGCCCTTCATCCTGTACACAGAACACATAGATGAAAATACATGTATTGTGACATATTCTCATGTTCTGTATGTATGTGTATAATATATATCATTAGGGGCTTGGCCCTGACCCCTGACCCCTGACCCCTGACCCCAGACTACATAGTCAGTATATTGTACGTATCATAAACATACACTACAGACCATGGAGCCTGGGCTCTGTGCCATACCCTAGTGCTACTCTCCATATTATCTATACTTGTAAATATACATCATGAAACTTGTTATTTTATCCATGACATTTTACGAGTGTTTAAAATCAATGGAGACTCTTGGCAAAATTTTGTCAGATTTAATACCTGTAAATGGTACAGTGTATCCTAAATATACCACATAAACTACCATTTACCAGCAAAAATTTGGTGTTGAAGGGGCTTTACAGTGAATTAAAAATATTTCTCAAAGTGTCAATTAAACCTCAAAGAAATGCATTTATAATATATAAAGCATTTGTTTTGTACATAGTTCTATTACAGTAAGAGTTGCTTCCCTTATATCATATATTTTTAAAATATTGACGCCATTTTTACTTTGAATAATTGATAGTTTTGATTTTAAATATATTTATTGAGTTTTGATTTTAAGTATATTTATTGAGATGAGATTACCTATATTATAAATCAGTGTTTTATGAATGTTTTACTGTTGGAAGAGAGTATCTTATTTTAAAGATCTGCTTTGAAAAATGAATATCTTATAAAGATCTGTTTGAGTTTTACTATTAATATTGATTATGTAAAGAAGATTTAATGTAGAGAGTAATCATCACCTACAATGATGGTAACATTATACCATATTTCTCTCTGTCTGAAGTGAGATCTTGGTTATTTGTAAACATTTTTTTTTTTAGGTTTGAAAGTATGATTTATGTCAAAAAATTATTTTTAACCAATAATTAAATGAGAATATTGGATGTCCGAATCTCACGTTGACATAAACCACGGTTTAGACAATTCAGAATACCAGCTATGCGTTGAAATTCGAAGCTTACATTGTATTTAGGTATTATAGTATAACAACTTATTTCATAAAAAAAAATCCTAAGTGGAATACTATTTTAAAGTCTTAACAATTAAAATGTCTTGTGTTACTAATTGGCAAAAAGTGGTACAATGTTTTATTACACTATTTTGCATCTTTTTGTTTTACAATTTTGATAATTTAACAATATTAATTGTAACATAGAATTCACAAGATTTTTCTTATTTTGATTTTATTTCATGTAAATATGAATCATTTAATTTTCTTTTTTTTTTATGATTTTTTAATGAAACTTTCAGTGCAATATTAAGATTTGTAATAAATGATAAATGTTGATATATGTATATTTGGTTGGTGTACTGTGATACAGTTGTGTTGAAGGAAAGTGAGAATCTAAATAGAAATATATACACAGGTATCTTCCTTAGAGTCAATTATTGTTATAATGCTACATGTATTTGAATGGTTAAACCAGAGTTTATGACACAATACCTTTACCAAACCAATACTTCATGGTTGTTGATGAGCAGATTTGCTTATATCTACATGTATATATCTTTTACTTTCCATCAAACACCATTTGATCAGTATCTTTTTCAAGCTGCTCCCATCTCAAATAACATGAGACAACTGTTAGAAGCAAACATTTTGGTGATTTGTTCTGATAACACAAACACTTCAATAAATATTCATGATAGATCACGGGTTTGCAAAGGATAGCATAGTTACTTGACTTTTAACAAGTCAGGTTAGGGTTCGATTCCCCAATCAGACTTGAAAAGGTATGAGAGTCACCAGCCAAGCCACTCAGGTAAGATGATTCCCTAGTTATGATGTAGTAAGTACCCATACATTTATATATACAATGTACAGTATGCTATCTGTTACATGTAGCTGCCCCTTATTTTTAATCTGTCATTAAAGAATATATCTAGGTTTTAGGTTAGTTTCCTGTAAGAAAGAGAGATCTGTTTTAATTGAATTTCTGTTTTAGTTACATTGTGTATTTTTCAACAAGGAGTATTTCTATCATTTAAATGAATTTCTGTTAAATTTTCCCCATGTCTTAACTGAAGGAGTAGATCTATCTTTTACATGAATTTGTGTTAAAGTTACGTCAGGTGTATTTTCAACACGGAATATTTTATGTGAGTGGCAGTGAGATACCAGTGGATATGATTGGTATTGAATTGTAGTTAATTGATATTTACTGATCTGACATTCCATTCTTTAATTGATTGTTTGTGTTGAAATGTATCTATTCATCAAATGAATAAATCAAACCAGTCATAAGTATTATATTGTACTTTGTTTTCAAGTATCCCAAAAATACCCTCAAAATATCAGTAAAATCCTTGTACGGTGTTGTGTGAATTGTTATAAAAATACCCCTACAAAATATTGATAGTTACAACTAAGTGGGTTGGGTTGTTTTTGTTTTGCGTCCTTTTAACAGCAATGGTCATTTGAGGAAGTGCCATGTTTTACATCGTCAGAAACCCACGGTACACTTCTCTAACGTTTGCATACGGTATGCAAAAGTCAGTGAAGTGTACCGTGGGTTTACGACGATGCATGCTTAGTAGTGGAGGAAAGCCGGAGAAATCACGCCGACCAACGGCGACTGCCCAACGTAGGCCTCGAACCCACAACCCAGAGATGGAGGGCTAGTGGTAGCAGAAAGTCAGTGGGAGTAGAACGATAGGTTCACCGCTTCTCCATAAAATAATGTGACCGGGTGGAGTGTACTGCCGGGGATCTTCGGCAGTAAACTTCAGTGTGCCAGGACTTTTAAATCGGTACAACTCCGGAATATCTCAAGGAGGCTTGCATGAACAAACTGCATCTCCCACATATATACACGACGAAAAAAACACCTACATCGCATACACCGAGAGACTGCACTGTGTTTTCAATTAATTACAAAATTACCACCACAGTAGGAGAGTAGCCTCCCCTCCCCTTATGAAATAATACCACGAACGCTTCTCTTTCTAGCCCAGATTCCTCTGGCCCCGGCACTTCCACAGGGGCTAGGCACGGACCTACGTCACTATGAAATGATTGTCAGATCAGTTTTTTTACCTTTCTCGAATATAGCCCCTCCCACTACTATATATCTAGGGGCTATATTCGAGAAAGGTAAAAAAATTATCTGACAATCATTTCATAGTGACATAGGTCCGTGCCTAGCCCCTGTGGGTGGGGGTATACGAGCAGGAAATCAGGAAGGTATTGCGCCTCATCTGAATTGTCAATTCCAAGTAATGTCAGTTGGGCAACACTCCCCAAGGTAAACGAACGAATACAATCTAAAATCTAACACTTACAACTAATAGAAACCACATTTTTTCCGCAATGTGATCATGATGGCAATCATAAAACATGTCTATGAACCAATACCAAGGAAGGAAAGAATCGCTATTAGTTTTCCGATAAAATTACACCTAAGAAACAACAAGTTAGCCATAAGATAATGTCACGCCCTCAAAGTGAAATCCGAAGTAGTGATACAGAAAAGTTTCGAATGATCGTAAAAAAAAAATTTCTTTAAATCACGATTGGTTAATTTGCGTTGTCCGTTCAATAAACAGACCATTTAAGTACGTGTTATGTCAAATTCTTCACAAAAGCTTCGAACCTGTCATCAATTCTTACCCATTAAAACCAATATTAAGTGAAGTCACCATCAGTCACCGTTCTTTACTTTATTTCTGTACCATTTACTCTCTTTGGGTGTGTGCACGCTTGTCCGTAAAGCGGCAACGAGAGACCGCTCACTTTATTTAAGAAAGGACAATTTGGAGAAGAGAGGACATTTTCCAGGTCCTCTATTTGCCATCCTACAGAATACATGTGTTTCAAAATTTTTAATTATTTATTCACATTTTTTCAAGCTTTCAAAATAAATGCTCTTTTCTCGTAAAATATTAAAACCCTTATATTTAAAAAAAAATAAGCCCAAAAATCTATCAGTAGATTTGCTCATTTGTGATATATTATTCGGATTATCAAGAAAAAACTTGCTTTTAAGAATAGATAATTGACACAAATCCCCATGAGCAAGTTCCTTAAATTGCAAAGTGGTAATGAATTATCTACACCATTTCTTCGCCCGGGAAATAATTAAAGATATTAACAAATCAATCTCTTCATTTTCATGGTCAACCCAGCTGTATACATATATATATCAACTTTTATACAAGAGTTCAGACACAGGTTACTGCGTGATCAGTTTCTGTTTAAAGATTTACCTAATTACAAATTGACACATTTAGTTGTGTGGATTTGTTTTATACATAGAAATTACAGAAAAAAAACACGAATGTTAAATGCTTCTGGATTAGCATTAATCTTCAGAAATGTGCAAAGCTGTTACAGAAAGGTTGGGTCTGTCATTACGGTTACACATGCTTACAAGTCCGAGCAGATGACCTACATACACTAACTCATTGTTACAATTTGTTTAAAGCCTCGTTTAATCTACTTACGGTAATTACACCTCAGTCGATTAATATTATTACAGGTATTTACCCCCAATGAGGTCATCAGTTACTTTGTATTAACTCGTCTCGTGTAATGATTACTAAAGTTACGTTCGTATTAATATCGATATTAAAATTTCGTTTTCATCAGTTTGTCATTTACTTATATTTTCATCCACATTGATATTTAGAAAAGAATTCTCACAGAACATAAAAAATACCAAACGATTTGACTGATGGCTACGGTTCCGATTCAGATGACGGGTGTGTGCCTTTTATATTTTTGTCGCACAGTACTTGGATAAATTAGAGGGATCAAGCATTTTTTATAAACAAATAAAAGGAATGCTTAATTAAAGCCATTAGTAGTCAATCGGTAACTATTCTTTTCCTGTCTATCAACTTCAAATTATCACGGACTTTCCCGATTGTTTCTGACCATTTTTTTCAAACCACCGACTTACGGCCAATTACCTGGCATCTGTCCCATGAATGCCTCGAAACCGCGACCTATTTCTTATTAAAACGTGATAGCCGATTTTATATTATAACGACTGCATTTTCGTAGTCCTAGTTTATGAAAAGAGGTTTTAAAACATTAACATTTTGTTATGGTTTATTATAATATAAAACCTTGCCCTCCTTTTTGAGATGTTTACACAAGCATCGCATGAATCATTTTTGACGTTTTTAAAAAAGTTTGAATGTTTTATATAGACCATAATTATGACTTGGAATTCTTATAATTTGATATCGCATCCCTTTTTCATATGTTAATATACCATATTCACCTCCGTGTCCTCAATGAATAAACATTTTCCTGTCTATACCGATATGAAACTTTGATCGAGTCAGTTAAATGTATGAATTGTAAAATCAAAAGTTGCACCTTCGTTATTATTGCTTTATCATATTAGGTCTAATTTGTTGCTTTATAGGTGCGCTAAAATCACATTTATACTAATTAATGCTAAATACCCTAACTTCTGCTTCTTAAATAGTTTAAATGATTGTTTGGATTGACCAAGCCGAACCGTCAATGAGCCAAAGCCGAGAAAAAAAACAAGAAAAAAATAAATCAAAAGTTAAATTAATTATTAAATTTCCATACATTGTACATTTTGGAAGGTCGGGTGGGACCTTTCATTGCGCACTGCCTTTCATCAAGACGGCCGGGGGTTCGACTACCCGATCGCTCATGACAACTTATTAAGTCACTTGCCCGACCACGTAGTTTTTCTCATGATTGTTTGGTTTCCGCCCACAAAAATAACAACTGCCCTCTCCCACCTGGGCCAATACTTACTGAAAAGAAGTGACAGATACAAGTTAGAAAAATTGTTAGTAAGGCCTTTTCATTTATTGTTTTTACTCCTCACGTTTTCAGTGTCACGAAGGTCTATATTACATTTAACACGCGCGACATATATCTTAAGTTTATTGTTTGTTATTGAATGTCTTTAACACAACGCAAAATACAAAAATAAACAAGATTAAATGTTTAATAACTATTATACCGATTACTTAAATAGAATGCCGTGAACATTTAAGTCGACTATTGAAACAACCGAAAACCTATAATCCGCCCGACTGTACAAATCCTTACCAGGTCGTGGGTATAAGGCCCATAGCGCTTAATGGTTTGTACACAGAAAAAAGCATGTCCTATTATCGTATTCTGACAAGACGTTGATCACAGAGAAATGAAGGCGTCCCTTGGCGCGTTCCTATGATACAGGGGAGAGAGAATCGGGCACATACGTTATTGTGTATGTCCAGAATTCCTGCAATGTAGAAAACGAAAATAACTTATTCGGTGTCTCGGAAAAAGAAATGAAGATGACGAAGATTTCGAAATCAGGAGCGGCGTTGCTGGTTGTTCTACTTTCACTGTGTGATTTTATTTCCGGCCAAAGCTTTCCGAGCGGATGTGCATACAGCAGCGCCACCGGAATTCCAGGAATATACACGTGCGACTTCACGGGAGTGACGCTTCCTCTGACCTTTAGCACATTTAGTTCCCCTTATCCTCAACGCCTCGTTATCAACAATGTCGACGGACAACTTCCGGCTAGCGTGCCGAGTGCGACGTTTTCCGGTTTCAGCAGTATGTCCACTGCCAACTTGGACACCAATTTTCCCGCCAGTTTAGAAATTAAATGCTCATCTAACGGGAACCTGGTGCTGTTTGCCGGGACATTCTCGGGGCTGAGCTATATGCAGGAACTAAAGATAACAAACTGTATACTGTCGGGTGGGCTTCCAAATAACGTCTTCTCCGACTTCGGCGATCTGGATTCTCTGATCATTGATGGCGGTTCAATAAACGGTCTGAACGCGGACAGTCTTTCCGGATTAAACATCACTAAACTGTCGATCCCTAACGCTCTAGGCATGTTCGCCATGATGAACCTCGCCTTGAACACCAATACTTTCCCGAGCGGCTTCTTCTACCCTCTGAGCAAGGTGAAGGCCATCATTCTGGACAACCTCTCCACGTCATCGGCCATGTCCCTGCCCACCGATACCTTCACACAGAACACGAATGTTGAGACCCTGTCTCTGGCACACAACAGTCTGACCAGCCTCGAAGACAACGTGCTGTCCACTCTGGGGGCCCTAAACTACCTCAACCTGACAGGGGTCAAGTGGGCGTGCAGCTGTGACTCCCTCTGGATCCTCAGCACCATCAGCTCAGAGAGCATCACCACCATTGGGGGCCCCGTGTGTGACTCCCCGTCAGACTATCAGGGTACGTAGACCTAGCCCATGGGACGGGAAGGGGGGAGGGGGTCAGGAGAGTGGTGGAATCTCATCTTGTGTGACACGCCATCGGATATTGAGATACAATGACGGTAGGTATCTTAAGCCCCCCCCCCCCCCCTGGGACGGGAAGGGGGGTAAGGAGAGTGGGAAAATCTCATCTTGTGTAATAACGCCATGAGATAATGACGGTAGGTTACTTTTAAAAGCCCCTTGGACGGGAAGGGGGGTAAGGAGAGTGGAGGAATCTAATCTTGTGTGATACGCCATGAGATAATGACGTAGGTTACTTTAGCCCACTGGGATGGGAAGGGGAGTAAGCAGAGTGGAGGAATCTCATCTTGTGTAATACGCCATGCAATAATAACGATAGTTTACTTAAGCCCTCTGGGACGGGTAAGGGGAGAATCTCATCTAATGTGATGCGCCTTGTGATAATGACGGTAGGTTACTTAGGACGAGAAGGGGATATGGAGTGAGGGGATTATCTTTTAAAATTATACATTTCGAGAAAATGACGGCAGGTTTACCATGCCCCTGGAACGGGAAGTGGGTAAGGAGGGTGAGGGAATCTCATCTCCTGCGATACACCATGAGATAATGACAGTAGTCTAGCTCGTTAGACAGGGAAGTGAACAGAGTAAGAGAATAATCTCGTGCTATACGCCATGCGATAATGACGATCCCGGTTGCCCCTGGGGCGGAAAGTGGGTAAGGAGTCATATAATTATGATGGTTGGCAATTCTTGTATAGGGGTAAGCTTATTGTGTTTAGCAGCAAATTACTACTTCACCTTTCCACGATGAGAAGGAGAATGGCGGGAAAGTCCTATACTATAAGCCTTCGTAGGTTCAAACCGTTCGCGGTTCGACAAAAATGCAAATATCCGGTAATATCCGTTAACACATCACAAAACGAACATACAAAGGCTTATATCATAGGAATGGGCAGGACTAGACTGGCTTCTTACTATGCTACATTAAAACAATTTCAGGCATGACTCAATGACGGATGAGGTAGATCTTCCGATATACTGTTCAGTCACCTATATTTAGAATAGATTTAAATCAAAAGTATTAGAGCTCTGGACTTCAGACTCGTGACTTATTCATTGATCTATATATTTCATTGATTTGTTTTGTTTGTTACAGACAGAAAAAACGACCACTTATTACAGTTATTTGGAATCATTGGTCTATGTACATTAATAAGTTATTATTTTTATATTTTAGACAAAAGAGCGACCACCTATTACTACAACGTGTGTCCCCAGGAGGACGCCTGCCGAGGAACCCCAGGTATGGTAGATACTGTCCATATCACCACACACCAACTCCCTGTTAAACACTCACTATATCACCACACACCAACTCCCTGTTAAACACTCACTATACCACCACACACCAACTCCCTGTTAAACACTCACTATATCACCACACACCAACTCCCTGTTAAACACTCACTATATCACCACACACCAACTCCCTGTTAAACACTCACCAATGTTTCATTCCTCCAGTTGTAGCACATACTAATGAATAATTTTGTTATTGGACTTGCTCCCTGACTGACAATCAAATGGCATGATACAGTAGGAAAGACGGTGGCTATCTTGTTAACACAAGAAAATATCGGGGAAGACAAAATATTACTGGCAGATTGGGTTCAAACCCATGACCCTCTGAATTCTAGACGGACGATCTACCAATTTTGCCACGCAGGCGATCGACCCAATCAACTTTTGTTACCAACTTCCCCACTTTAGAAGGAAAGTCTTCGATCACAAAGATTCACGCTTAAATCAACCTCCTTTGGTATTCACGGCTTATTGCACAAGCACAAGCTCTCGCTGTACCAGCGCCTAAACGGGTGACTGTGTTATCCCTCTCACATATACATCCCAGGGTATATTTAGTTCGGCGCAAACAACAGAAAATGGAAAATGAGGCGCCGGGGATCTGAACCTATGCTACGTGATGGAATCTATCACGTGGTGAAATGCCGCTATTCTCATCTACCTATAGCCTCTGATACTAGATACTAAATGGAGTTCGCAATCCCAGAGTTGACATCGGTTGGTCTTCCCTGTATTCACTGAATTTAAAAAAAAAACCCGTTATATCACTGTTCAAACGTTTTAAAAACGACGTTTCTATAAGACAATGCATCACAATATTTGCAGGTCAAGTTAAAGGGTATAGAAGCCATGTTGAATCATGTCACACTGCACAATAAAGACATGTAATTGTTGGTACTAGACATAGTTAATTCATGATAGTAAATTACACAGACATTACAAGTACATGTTCATGGTGATACAACATCATCAAGTTGACTTTCCTATATACGCGTCGTGTCTTGGACTACAAAATGAATAACGCGCTAATGCTTAAATAACGTATAACCGAATGACACCTGTCTATCCATGTAATGACACCTGGTTATCCATGTAATGACACCTGTCTATCCATGTAATGCGAGTTATATGTAACCTTTGACCCCAATGTTATTTGCGGACCCTTTTAGAAAACAGATTTTAGTTTTGGCATCAAAGCACAAACGGCACTCTCTAATACTGCAATATAACACCGTGGCCCGAGTTTCTGTCCCCGACACCGGACTGACAGATAGATGGTTTGACAGATGTCTGACTAGATCTGGTGTCAGGGCAAATGTAAACTGGGACCATACTACATCGTTGATCTTGAAGCACCTATTGAACTCTCTAATGTGAAGCATTTCACCTTTAACTTGTTTTCCTTTTCCGTCACTACACTTGATAAGTCATGTCCGGGGAGATAATTTCATTTGATGTTGCTGATGCTGTCATATCAAGAATTCATCTGCATAAAGGAACAGAAGAACGGTTAGAAACTGCATAAGCCTATATATCGTTACTCGGGCGGGAAGAATAACGTAACAATTACTTCGTGTGGGTAACGTTAATGAGCTACGCATTTGTAATGTAATGTGCTAAGCTATTCGTTGATTTAAAAAAAAAACATGCGTAGAAAGGCTTGTATTAGCTCATGTGGAGCACACATGATCGCATGTTTTTTACCCCAGACTCAGCGATTGAACAATTTTCCAAAAAAAGTCTTAGTTTTGTATGTTCAGAAATATAACAGTCTCTTATAAAACTTTTTTTGCTGATTTAAATAATCCCTATAAACTATATTTGTGTGATGTTTTTCACAACCGCCATTTGCATTTCAAGGGTAAGGCATAATAAGTGCGAACACTTTTTTAGAATCATATTCAATCAGGTAAATACCCCCATTGTATGAAAAGACACTTATGAGCACAACGACTTGGACGTTTTGTGCATGATATGTGATCCACTTGATCTAATTGTACAGAAACAAGCACTTTTTTAATGTTTTCACAAAACAAACACCTTAGCAAGTTACATATCAGAAGCAAGGACAATGTTTACCGATGATACACACCAAACATAAGTCATGCTACTTCTGTTAAATTACCCCGAAGTACACAGGC
Source organism: Mimachlamys varia (assembly GCA_947623455.1). NCBI lineage: Eukaryota > Metazoa > Mollusca > Bivalvia > Pectinida > Pectinidae > Mimachlamys > Mimachlamys varia. Next base: position 13,186,133 of record OX392542.1, on the reverse strand, counting down.
TCTTGTGGCCAGGAAAATAGCCATCTATTATACATTGTAGCGAAATATGAATAATTAGAAAAAATATATGTATATAAAGACAAAATTTTTCAATCTTCTTTTTATGCTATGAATCATCTTAAACCATAATGAAAATAATTGCCAAATTTCAGCTTGATACGTCAAACGATTAGATTTCACAAAAAATCGAATATCAGGCACTGAAACCCTGATAGTCGATTTTTTGTGAAAAACTGTTTTTTTATATATATATTTTAATTATTCATATTTTGCTATTTTATCTATATAATAGATGGTCATTCTCCTGGCCCCAAGTGCCTGTGCCTAAGTAGTGATGAATAAGCGTGTAAAATATCCCTTATATCATACCCCTTTACACCATTGCGTTATAATTACTTGAATGTTATTACACAGTGTTTTCAGGGCTTGTCGATAATACAATTTTCTCATCGCTAGCATGTGGATAAAATCCACGTGTTCGAGAAGAGAAAAATTGTTTGGACAACAATCCTTGAAAATACCTTTTAATGATGTAGAAAGATATTTGAAAATCATTATTATCGTCATTGACCTTATAAACACGCAGTTTAAATAACCTGAGAAATGATGCCGTCATCCTCAAAATTGTTTTTCATTTTATATTGATATTTTTATGACGAAATATTTACATATGTTTATCACATTTGCCGATTATAGACCTCACACGCAGAGAGCAGACGTTTGAATTTGAGAAATGAATTCATATAATTGAAATGTTGTTTTCACTTCTTGGCTTTTCTCATACTGACAAGGCCATGATAATTAATTATTATCACGTTGTCAGTAGGGGGTATAAAACGTAATTTGTAAGTAATTAACCCATGAAATGCCACCACAAGCTGAATTCATATAATTGAAAAGTTGTTTTCACTTCTTGACTTTCTCATACTGAAAAGGCCGTGACAATGCATTTTTATCGCGCTGTCAGTAGGGGGTATATAACGTAATTTGTAGATAATTAACCAATGAAATGCCACAAGCTGATTTCATATAATTGAAAAGTTGTTTTCACTTCTTGACCTTCTCATACTGAAAATGCCGTGATAATGATTTTTTATCATGCTGCCAGTAGGGGGTATATAACGTAATTTGTAGATAATTAACCAATGAAATGCCACCACATGCTTATAGAGACAGTTAAAATGTCCATCCATTCGCGTCATTCACATGTCTAAAATTGGCATTAATACACCCTGGTTAGTCTACACATTGACGTAACGTCTGGCGGATAAGACCAATGGCAGACTTAGATTTTTCTTCTTTCTGTGACCTCTGATCGCACTGTTCTGTTGGTCCGGTATCCGATTCCTTTTCATTGGTATGTCCAAGAAAAAAGCGTAACACCCCCCCCCCCCCCATTCCCTATCAAATCCCTCTTCCCTCTCGTAGCCCGAGTTTCCTCTGGCCCTAGATAACACGAGACTTACACATTTTGACAGAAAAATGTCTGGTGTTAGCAGATGTGGTGTTGCTGGGACCAGAGGAAACTCTGGCTACTCTCCTTGTGACTTGATCCTCTAAGTTTACTGTTCTTTAAGAGTGTAATGCATTCCCCGTCTGTTTCCAGGTGTGGTTCTCGGCGGGGAATGCATAACATACGCCATGTTATTCGGAGATGGAGGCGCCAACATCGTCATTCTGATTTTTTCGTGCGCCATTCTTATCAGCGTCTTGAAGACGAAACGGGCGGTGAAAGAACACCCTAGAGAAGTAACGTCGAGCGACATTTCCACTCGGGGCTACAGATACAGCAGGGGCAAGAAAGACGCCAAGGCTAGGGGCATGGAAGAACCTAGCGGTCTCCGCTGGGTCTAACATAGGCCATTGCATTGTGTCTTAAATGATCTTCGCTTGCCAAGAGTTACGATCCGGAGGGTATTTGATCGTAAGTCTTGGTAAGCGAATATGTTCTTTCATGGGCCTACTATGAATTATTACCTGAAGAATGGGCGAAGACGAACTCTCAAATACCTGTTGAATCTATTACAACATTGATCGTTATCATTGAAAGCTGTGCCAAAGTCAAATTAGGGAGCTTCCGTGTTGTCTCCAATACTACTGACAATACAGACGTTTAGACATTGCTTGATCTAACGCGTCTAACAATACATACCGCCCAACTTTGCGCCCAAACGAGCGTTTTACTAACTCTAGTACTAGTGACAATATGTACCCATGTGTGCCAAGTTATGTTGTTCGCTGACCTCAGTGTGTGATGTGTGCTATTCGTTAAAGTTATTGCCTCCGAAGATTGTCGAAATCAGTTTTTTTCCGTTTTTCTTTGTTTTTGTTTTTAGTTCAATAAAATAGTCTGAGATCTGAGAGCGCTTCGACTTTTTCTTTGTTGTTTTCTTATCAGAGATATATCTATAACATTTACACTAGTTTTCACTGTTGGTTTCGGTCATATTGCTTTGATTCTAATATTCAATAAAAAAAAACAGAACGTTCGAAGAATGAAGAATTCTACATTGTATTGATAAAACATTTAATTGATACGATTTACTCATTTGATTATACCTTCAATGTATGTTATACAACAGTATGTTGTAGTGCAATGTTTCAATTTAACCAAATGCTTCGTTCTTGCTAAACTTATTCTCATGGTATGTGTAACGAAATGGGGCGGAACCATTGGTTGTCGAAAAAGTGGTTATTTAAGTCTCGTCACGTTTCATTGTCAACATGTATATTTTTAATTCCAGGTATTGTGGCCTATAGCACGTGTATCACGGCCTGGCAACTAGCCAACTACGCCCTTCTGATCCTCGTTCTCATCCTGTCCGCCTTGGGACTTGGGCTTATTATCGCCACGCGCCAAAGTCTGCGCAGCGCGCGCATGAAACTCGAGATGAAGAAGAAAAGCTCGTGGGAGAAGATACAGGAAGCCATGAGAAGAGGAGGGGGTGGGCAAAAACCGCCCGCCTCCACGGGACCACCCAAAAACGCTGGGTGGATCTAACGTCGGGACCATTCGGGAACCGTCGGTTATTTATGTAAAATTTCCTTATTTACGGAAAAGTGCCGACGGTTCCCGATTGACATCGAGACGTTTCGTGATAAATTGCGAGTATAAGGACACCAAGTTGCTATATTTCAACTTATATGTGATATGATGTTGATGGACAGTAACGTTACACAAATTTATAATGAACCATTCAATGCTCAAACGTGGATTCTGCACTCATACCAACTTTCTTGTTGTAAGTCGTTTTAGTCACGTGACACGACTATTTTGTCAAGTGTAAATATCGAAAATTATGAAGAACAAATATTAAAAAAATATCGATTTGCACCGAAACAAAAAAGGGGGCACGAGCACAGGTCTACGTTGAGCACGTGAGTGGTGTATGTATACGGGACGTGTATTATATCACTTGTATTGTTGTCGTCTGTAGCTCAGTAACCCGATTCATCTAACAATATAAATATATATATAAATAATGCTTCTTTAGATCGAATTTCGAGAAATATTACATTTATGAAAATGGATGTATGTAACATTTTTGTTATGCTATACTTTTACATTAAACAAAATTGAACACGGCTAAAATAGTCAGACTTAGTTGTTTACCTACTGTACATATCCAATGAACCATGATTTGATGGACAGTAAAAAAAAATTCTCTTTCTCTAATAATATGTGTTTGAAGTTTCTCCGTTATTTATGTAAAATTACAATAATTACGGTAAAAAGCCACTTACTCGAATTCGTGCAGACCTGATCAATAGTTCGAGGAATACATGATATTCGAGTAATCCGAGGTTGATTGAATGCGTTCGACTTCGGTCGGGACCAAATGAACTGTTCGACAAGTGACGGGTATTCAAGTAAACCGGTTTCGAGTAAGTGTGGTTTTACTATAATTTTTTTGTTTTATAAATTGGCTAAAAGCTTGAATTGTCTAATTTGATCATCAAACGAAATGAAACCTGGCTAATCAAAACCAGGTTATTTGCTGATGAATACTAAAGTGAAGTATGTGCCTCGAACACAGGAAATACAAATCATTAGTTCCTAGATTTCTGAGTTGTAGTTTTTTTCTTGAAGCCCATCTACATTTTTAAATGAGGTAAGCATAATTCCGTTCGAAAAGTCAAACCATAACACGAAATTGCATTTAATTCTTAAACGGCTGCCGGACAATAATACTAATAACCAGTTCTAAAAACCACCTGTTCACCCTAGGATATAGACAAACCTTCATATAAATAAGCATAAAGTAAAAAAAAAAAAACACGAAATTGCATTCAATTGGAGAGATGCACTTCAATCATTGTACGTTAAGCGTTAAGCTGAACTTGGGAACGATCGCCATCGAACGTTGGTTATCATCCGTAAACTTTCTAGAGTAGCCCAGAGACCAGTGTATACCCAGGTCAAACTCATTGAGCCTCCATAGCCACAGTTAATCTCATTTGAGTAGTGGCACGGTACATAATATAAACATTTTCGTAGATCACGATTTAAAATTATACATAACTAGTTTAAAGGGGTTTTACACACCTGGCCCTTCTGATTCTACATTAGTTTAGAAATTTTGGATTACCACGTTTTGGCCCCTAGCATCACTGAAGAGTCCTAGGAAGACGAAACAGCTGTATGGTGCAGTTTAATTCATTTTTTTCGGCATTCTGCATCTGTTACTAAATTTAAAAGGTGAAGCACATGTGTGTGTTACGTCATCTTTAAAGTTGTAAAATAACTTTCTATTAACAACCAAGAGGTCGCGGGTCATCATTTGTCTGTATCGTATTGCAGACTGTTAAGTTTGTTGAAATAAACGACCTTGATATACTTTTAAGACAATTGGGGCCGAAAGTGTTGACACGTTTTAAGGACATCTTCTGAATATTGAAGAAAACGTTGCTGATGATATGGTATCAGTAATATGCTGGTATAGAGGGATTTTACTTGTTTTTGAATAAATGCTCTTAAGTGACGTTGAAGGTCACTTTGGTTAATTATGTAAAAATTAAATTTCGTTATTCAAATAACGAAAAGGCTTAGGATGTTGATAGTTGACCAGTTTTGTGCATCACTATTGCTTTCAAGTACATGACATTAAGTGAACCTGACGTACTCCATGTCATAACACGGTTGCCAAATGCGTTAGAACATAACAGATGTTAGTTTTCTTCAGAAATACTTGGTCAAAATTATCTTTACGTGGACATATTTTATAATGTATATAATAATACATAATAATACATAATAATATAATCCATTAGGTCCTTTGTTTACACATGGTCTTTTTATCTTGTGCTTTTAATCTTTCCTTTGTTCATATTTTGACCCTAGTTTAATCGATTTTGAGTTCGGATTATGATTTTCTTAACGCTTCGGTATTCTCTCATTTCTTTATGTTTTTCCTTGATAAGATCTAAAATTTCAAAACATAAATGTTTACACTTTTTATTCATACATTACAAAGAACCGTTCCTTAATAATGAAAATGCTCTTGTGTAGCAGGGTCCAGTTTATCTATGAAAAACCCGGTTTATAAATGTGGTATGGGTTTCAAACCGGCATTAAAAAGTAGAAGTGGAACGGTTTCCTCTAATTTGTGTTTACTTGTTGTGATTGACAATGATACTCGGTTCTCATTTTGAGAACTTGATGTTTACTTGGATTTGACAAAGATTTACATGGTGGGTGTCGTCGATGAAGCAGAAGACGCTTACTCTTCCGGAACACCTGATCTTATTCTCTTGTACTTTTGCAAGGGTCTCCATGTGAATCTTTCCTTTGTTCAAATTTTGTCCCTGGTTTAACAGATTTTGAGTTTGGATTATGATTATGTTGACGCTTCGGTATTCTCTTATTTTAGTTCAGTGAAGAAATGATACCGAGGGATATTGACGTACATCCTCGTCACTCCTTCATTTGGTGATTTCATACTACTGGAATTAAGAGTGTGTATTCAGCGTTATGTCGATTTTGCTTCCCTAGGAATTGAACTCACTTCAAATGTCAAAATTTTGTTGGCTTCCTGATGTACATCTTTTCCCAGGTCAGTCTGAATAAAAACATTTACGACTATGGACTGTTGAGAATCTGTCAAGCAGTTCTAGAAAAATGGCGATATCAAACTAAACTGACAAAAGTCATTTCTAAGCCAGTCTTCATATGGAACATGCATATGCAATGGACCAAACAGAGTCTCAGTGCGAATTTGGAAAACAATATATCTATCCAGAACTTTTGAAAATTAGCTTTGACCTCAAGGTCTGAAAACCCTGTTGTTTTTATCCTTCTCTAAATGAAACAATTACAAGATAGATGATAATATATAATGAAAATTTAAGCAATATCGGTAAGTTCTCATTGAGAAATAGTGATTAGAAAATCAACTGACAAAACTGAGGATGGTTTGCAAAATAGATCCTACATATGGAATATTTGAAAAATGTGTCAAGTCAGTTGAGAAATACCGATTTAAAACTTAAACCAATCAATTCAAAATGGCTTCATGCCAATAATTTTGTTTAAAACGTTTCAAAACAAACAAAAAACACATGCACACCTCAAGATCTAAGCAAACCCTCACATGAAAGATTTGTCTTAGGTCTTGGCCTGTCAAATTAAAGACAGCTACCTGGCGTCAAAATAAAATTTCAATTTTCAAAATACAAGATGATTGCTTGCGGGCAATCTTGTTCTGCAATCAATCCCAATACATGCTCACAGATATAAGGATCATGAGTAAACTATTCTTGAGGTTTGAGAAAAGACGTTGAATACTATCGAACAAATGAAGACAACATGAATTGTGCTGAAGAATGGACAGCAGACGAAAGATAATTGAATCAATCCAGCGTGTTATAATCATGGCATTAAATACAATGACGGAGCCGGAAAGTGCACAACATTCACAGCGGTAAGCAAGACCTTTTTGAAGTGAGGGCATATGACATCATCTGACAAATTCGTCTATTACTTATCTACTCTATGAGACATGTGATCCATTCATTATCTATATGAACATTTTCAACGCTGAAAAAAATGTAAACCACATCTTTACCACAATGATGCAGTAAGTAGTTTGAACACTTTCTTAAGTTACCTTTCTTTAAAATCTTATATCCAAACCAATTAAAACGAAATACAGATAACATATTAGAACCAAAATTAAGCTGTATTTTGCTGAAATATGGATCCTTTAGTAGAAACAAGGACACCATAGGGATTAAATATATTTTCAGTAATAATCCACATTTTGTTAGTGTCCAGCATCGTCGGAAACCCACGGTACACTTCTCTGACGTCTGAAACCCACGGTACACTTCTCTGACGTCTGAAACCCACGGTACACTTCTCTGACGTCTGAAACCCACGGTACACTTCTCTGACGTCTGAAACCCACGGTACACTTCTCTGACGTCGGAAACCCTCGGTACATTTCTCTGACCACGGAAACCCACGGTACACTTCTCTGACGTCGGAAACCCACGGTACACTTCTCTGAGGTCGGAAACCCACGGTACACTTCTCTGACGTCGGAAACCCACGGTACACTTCTCTGACGTCGGAAACCCACGGTACACTTCTCTGACGTCGGAAACCCACGGTACACTTCTCTGACGTCGGAAACCCTCGGTACACTTCTCTGACGTCGGAAACCCACGGTACACTTCTCTGACGTCGGAAACCCACGGTACACTTCTCTGACGTCGGAAACCCTCGGTACACTTCTCTGACGTCGGAAACCCACGGTACACTTCTCTGACGTCGGAAACCCTCGGTACACTTCTCTGACGTCGGAAACCCTCGGTACACTTCTCTGACGTCGGAAACCCTCGGTACACTTCTCTGACGTCGGAAACCCACGGTACACTTCTCTGACGTCGGAAACCCACGGTACACTTCTCTGACGTCGGAAACCCACGGTACACTTCTCTGACGTCGGAAACCCACGGTACACTTCTCTGACGTCGGAAACCCTCGGTACACTTCTCTGACGTCGGAAACCCACGGTACACTTCTCTGACGTCGGAAACCCACGGTACACTTCTCTGACGTCGGAAACCCACGGTACACTTCTCTGACGTCGGAAACCCTCGGTACACTTCTCTGACGTCGGAAACCCACGGTACACTTCTCTGACGTCGGAAACCCACGGTACACTTCTCTGACGTCGGAAACCCACGGTACACTTCTCTGACGTCGGAAACCCTCGGTACACTTCTCTGACGTCGGAAACCCACGGTACACTTCTCTGACGTCGGAAACCCACGGTACACTTCTCTGACGTCGGAAACCCTCGGTACACTTCTCTGACGTCGGAAACCCACGGTACACTTCTCTGACGTCGGAAACCCTCGGTACACTTCTCTGACGTCGGAAACCCTCGGTACACTTCTCTGACGTCGGAAACCCTCGGTACACTTCTCTGACGTCGGAAACCCACGGTACACTTCTCTGACGTCGGAAACCCACGGTACACTTCTCTGACGTCGGAAACCCACGGTACACTTCTCTGACGTCGGAAACCCACGGTACACTTCTCTGACGTCGGAAACCCTCGGTACACTTCTCTGACGTCGGAAACTCACGGTACACTTCTCTGACGTCGGAAACCCACGGTACACTTCTCTGACGTCTGAAACCCACGGTACACTTCTCTGACGTCTGAAACCCACGGTACACTTCTCTGACGTCTGAAACCCACGGTACACTTCTCTGACGTCTGAAACCCACGGTACACTTCTCTGACGTCGGAAACCCTCGGTACATTTCTCTGACCACGGAAACCCACGGTACACTTCTCTGACGTCGGAAACCCACGGTACACTTCTCTGACGTCGGACCCACGGTACACTTCTCTGACGTCGGAAACCCACGGTACACTTCTCTGACGTCTGAAACCCACGGTACACTTCTCTGACGTCTGAAACCCACGGTACACTTCTCTGACGTCTGAAACCCACGGTACACTTCTCTGACGTCTGAAACCCACGGTACACTTCTCTGACGTCGGAAACCCTCGGTACATTTCTCTGACCACGGAAACCCACGGTACACTTCTCTGACGTCGGAAACCCACGGTACACTTCTCTGACGTCGGAAACCCACGGTACACTTCTCTGACGTCGGAAACCCACGGTACACTTCTCTGACGTCGGAAACCCACGGTACACTTCTCTGACGTCGGAAACCCACGGTACACTTCTCTGACGTCGGAAACCCACGGTACACTTCTCTGACGTCGGAAACCCACGGTACACTTCTCAGACGTCGGAAACCCTCGGTACACTTCTCTGACGTCGGAAACCCACGGTACACTTCTCTGACGTCGGAAACCCACGGTACACTTCTCTGACGTCGGAAACCCTCGGTACACTTCTCTGACGTCGGAAACCCACGGTACACTTCTCTGACGTCGGAAACCCACGGTACACTTCTCCGACGTCGGAAACCCACGGTACACTTCTCTTACGTCGGAAACCCACGGTACACTTCTCTGACGTCGGAAACCCTCGGTACACTTCTCTGACGTCGGAAACCCACGGTACACTTCTCTAACGTCGGAAACCCACGGTACACTTCTCTGACGTCGGAAACCCTCGGTACACTTCTCTGATGTTTGCATACGTTAGAGAAGTGTACCATGGGTTCCGACGACGAGTGTCAAGCAGTTTCAAAGAATTTCAATGATTAACACACAAGTGAGACAAACTCCCGAATCAGGTAAAGCTTTTAGCTCAGAATATACAAGTCAAGTCATTATATGTTAATGACCTCTCTATTGGCCATGAACGGGAAATATACAGATACGCCTGCCTGTGTTAGGGAAAATTCAAGACTTTAAAAGAAGACAAACTATATATAAAAAAAACACAAACAAATATGACAGCATGACTATTGTGTGTAAAAAGTTGCAATATTATAAATATTGTGATGTATATTCGATGTTTTATAATATTGCGATTTACACGCCATACAGTCAAGGTCACTATACTTGTTCTATTTAACAAACACAACAAACACAAACTATGACATGCCGCTAAAAGGCTCACAGTCCTTCAAGATGAAGATTGAAATATATCAAAACACTGTTAAAGGCCCAACTTTAACTTCAGGAACTTTTTCGTGATTCTGAAAAATTCGGGGGGAAAATCCAGTTGATAACCATGCAAAAATAAGCCTAAAACGAAGTAAACCCGAGTGGTAACTAACAAGAAACTCTTGACAAAAAAATCCAAAGAATTGAAAATAATTCAGGTGTGGTCCACTTCAACAACAAGCCGAAGTTAGAAGACAGTTCAAAATGGACGCGTGTTTACAAATACCGAGTTTCAACTGCTGCTGTACCTGTAACCGCGTAAGAATTCATCTTGAATATTGCTGATATCAGTTAATCTTAACTAAATCTATAAATATAATAAGTTATTAGGCTTGATTTTCGCTTCAAGTTTTGCCGAAAGTTACGCATATTGGGCCTCTAACTAGATTGTTTTATGATATCCATCGTTGGATACCCACGGTTGATCTCGCTTTGCTTACTCACTGATCAATTAAGCGAAGCGAGACCAACCATTGGTACCCGACGATGAATGATATCATGCTTACAAAACACATTATGAGGTCGAGCGATAGTCGCATTTAACTATTACGACCCTAACCTAACATTATTACTGTTTCGGTAAAGTTCCAATAGATACAAGGTCTAGTCTACATATAGTGTATTACAATATATAAGCTGTAATCCTCTTATTAATTCTTTGTTCTCGGAGTAAGGCTGAATGTTGATCCGGTGCTTCGAGGTTAATGCGCCGCTTTCAATATACACGATCGTGCCAAACCCAACCCTGTGTTTCTAAAGCCGGGGTCACTGTCGAATCGGTTAAGAACGTGCGGGAAATAGATTTTGGCATCCTTGTGCAATATGTACTTGTAATAGTCATTGGTTTAACGGTATTAACGCAGTATTACATTGGATTAAGGTCAGCATGAGTTTGTATTACGCCTGCAATCTTTGGACTCCGTAACACCAGCCAATACTCTGATTATTTAAATAAGCTTTCTGCGACTTTAAGGATACAGAACTATAGCCACAGTAAACTCTGTGCTTGATTGAATGAAGTTCTGTTGAGAAAGAACTGGAATAAACAGCGGCCATATTTGTTTTCACGGAGTCAATCAGAACAGACCGTATCAAGATGGCTGCGATCATCTTGGCGGTAGTGTTGTGTGTATTGTCGGTGCCCGGGGGGCTGGGTCAAACGTTCCCCACGGGATGTGCGTACGATTCCACGGATGCCTCAGTGGGTGTATACACCTGTGACTTTACCGCCATTACCCCACCTCTTGCTTACAGTAGCTTCTCCAGCCCGTACCCACAACGACTCCGGGTATACAAGGTATCCGGAACCATCAGTTCCGGTGGACTGTTTTCCGGATTTTCGAGCTTCTCGACCGCTAACTTTGACTCGAACTATGCTGCTACTCTGGAGATTGAATGTGTCTCCAACACAGACACAACGTTTGACGCCGGATCGTTCACGGACATGGGCTACTTGCAGGGTGTCACTATCAAGAACTGTAAAATACCGACCATCGCCGCCAACGCGTTCTCGGAATTAAATGTCTTAAACTACTTCCGGATCGAGGGCGGAAGTATAGCCGCTCTTGATAGTGCGTCCTTCGCTGGCCTCAATATTTCAAAACTTTCTGTCCCGGATCCGTCCGGAGACTTCACCATCAAGAATTGTGCCACCCCAGGAACATTCCCGGCGAACATGTTGGACCATCTCACGGTAACCAAGACGTTCAACTTCAACAACATAGGTCTGACGGAAGTGACGACATCTACGTTCTCCCTCAACAAGGCAGTGACGTCAATAGTCCTTTCCAACAACGCCATCACCGCCATCGCCGATAACGTGTTCACCGGGTTGGACGGTCTCTCCACGGTGGATATGACGGGGCTCCAGTGGGCATGTACCTGTGAAGCGTTATGGTTTTTGGAGACGTTCAGCACGGCGGGCATAGACATCGTGGGTGGTCCTGTCTGCAGCACGCCGACAGATTACGCAGGTAAGAGATCAGTGTCATTTTCACGCTTTTCTTCTGGTTTAATCCAACATCTTCGTAATTGTAACAAGACGGCGGTTGTCCATCATCATATAACGATTGTAAAACTTAACGTCAAAATTCTGCAAATCAAATAAAGAGATAATAACAACAAAAATATTACGTGCTACACAATCTCTATAAAAGAAGAGAAATGATCGCAAAAGCAACGTTTCTCTATAAGCGAATACATGTGCTATTGTTTGTGTCACTGTATCATGATATATTCTTGTTTCAGACAAACGATCTACCGCGTACTACAGCGCCACCTGTTCGACAACTGATGTCTGTAAAGATACCCCAGGTAAGCTATTATATCATAATGTGTCTGGACAAATTGCGCCGTATGGTTTTACCTTAGATTGAATACGAGTTCGCCCACATCCTACCGATTACCAACTCTTTTCCCATCATTAACCCCGTTACACAGGACACTGGGTAAGATACTTCAGTACCTTCAACCCCCTATCCTGGGTAATATGTGTGGAGGTGGGGATGTGGTGTATGGCAATCGTAAGCTTCATGTACCTTCTGTACAGGGGAAGGAAGGTGTTTAGAAGGGATGTGGGGGGGGGGGGGGTAGGCAGTGTCACGTATGCTTATAACTGTACACCAAGTAAGATACTACAGTGCCTTGTGACTGGGTAATGGGACTAACTTAGGATTTTTTTGTAACGTAACTATGGTCCTTTGGGGCTGTTGTAGAACATGTATGAATTGCTATGAACAAAAACGTTTTAGTTTATATTGTCGTTATTACAGGTTGCCAAATTCTTTTGACATAACTGCGTGCTTTGGTTAAAATAAAGAAAAAATCATAAATTTTTGATGGATTTCGACGTTCGTTTTTGTATGTATCCATGGTAACCCCGAGTTTGGTATTTTGACAGGTATTGCAGTCGGCTCCTCATGTATGACGGTATATCAACTGGTCAGCTACAGCGTCCTGTTAATCACACTCGTGCTCTCGTGTGTGGCTCTGGGACTCGTCTGTAATACCCGCAAACAGCTCAGCAGCAACAAAAACAAGCTCAAGAACAAGAAGAACAGCTCGTGGAACAAGGTCCAGGACGCCCTCAAACGGGGCGGAAACACCGGGCAGAAACCCCCAGGCAAAACTAACGCGCCAAAAGGCAAGGGGTGGGTGTAACCAAAACGAGTCCCGTGACGTCATTCGAACATTGCGTTTCAGTGGCATTTTTTATTAAGTTGTATTTATTTTAAGAAACTTGCTTGTTCATGCTGCTTTACTTGTAAAATAACTTTCAGTCAATCACCAAGAATTATCAAAGTGTCGGTTTACCTTACCATGTCATTGTGAATAACCTTATATCATTGTGTAAGTTTTATTTTATTATAGTTTAAAAGATTCTGGTTCGTTTTTCTGATATCAGGATTCACCTGGCAAAGCGGTGCGCTATGTAAATATTCCTATACTACATTTATAACTTTAAATAAACAATATTTCCATTTATCAAAATCACCTCCATGTATCAATTGTGTATTGTCAAATGATATATCGTCTTGTGCAGTCCCTGGATTGGTGTATTCGTGAATTACTTCGTTTGTTTGTTAATAAATGAATAAAATGACGACCATGTGTGCTTTTCGTTTGTTTCATATTTGGAGAAAGTTCCTTCACTAACTCGCCTGTTTGAAATCGACATACTGAGTTGAATTTACAGACATATATAGCTACTACGCTTTAGTCAAATGGCGTCACTTACCCTCATATGTATACCGTATATAAAATAGATTATAGTCTTGAACTGATGAGTCTCTCAAAATTTTTCTCAGTTTTATGTTATAAAGTATATCAACTTCATTTTGCGAAAATGAATTTTCCTGGTTTTGTTTTTGAATAAAAAGATTTTAAATTATTTAATTATTCTCTTATGTCGAAATCGCCATACTGAGTTGAATATACAGAAATATATAGCTACAATGTACTATGCTTTATTCAAATAACGTCACTTACCCTCATATGTATACCTATAAAAATAGATTATAGTCTTGAACCTATAAGTCTCTCAAAATCTTTCTCAGTTTTATATTATAAAGTATATCAACTTCATTTGGGAAAATGAATTTTCCTGGTTTTGTTTTTGAATAAAAAAGATTTTAAATTATTTAATTATTCTCTTATGTCGAAATCGCCATACTGAGTTGAATATACAGAAATATATAGCTACAATGTACTACGCTTTATTCAAATAACTAACCCTCATATGTATACCGTATATCAAATAGATTATAGTCTTGAACTGATGAGTCTCTCAAAAATGTTTAAGTTTTATGTTACAAAGTATATCAACTTCATTTTGCGAAAATGAATTTTCCTGGTTTTTTTTTTTTTTTTTTGAATAAAAAAGATTTTAAATTATTTAATTATTCTCTTGTGTCGAAAAGTGTTCACTAGTACTGGATTCCTTTGTAATATTGTGGTTTATCAGTTGCGAAGATGTTTTACCAGTGGTAATTAGAATTGTGTCTAGGGGAAAGATGTCATAGTATGGTATTAACAATGGACTCAACTACCGGGCAACGAATAATTAAACGAAAACATTCTTTTACTTTCAACGTAGCTATTCTGTTATCTAACAAACTATCAACGAAGCCATTATGTAACCCAAACAACCATCAACGGAGTCATTCTGTAACCCTAACAACCATCAACGAAGCCATTATGTAACCTTAACAACCACCAACGGAGCCATTATGTTACCCTAACAACCATCAACAAAGCCATTATGTAACCCTAACAACCATCAACGAAGCCATTATGTAACCCTAACAACCATCAACGAAGCCATTATGCAACCCTAACAACCACCAACGGAGCCATTATGTAACCCTAACAACCATCAACAAAGCCATTCTGTAACCCTAACAACCATCAATGAAGCCATTATGTAACCCTAACAACCACCAACGGAGCCATTCTGTAACCCTAACAACTATCAACGTAGCAATTATGTAACCCAAACAACCATCAACGGAACCATTTTGTAACCCTAACAACCATCAACGAAGCCATTATGTAACCCTGACAACCATCAACGGAACCATTGTGTAACCCTAACAACTATCAACGAAGCCATTATGTAACCCTAACAACCACCAACGGAGCCATTCTGTAACCCTAACAACTATCAACGTAGCCATTATGTAACCCAAACAACCATCAATGGAACCATTTTGTAACCCTAACAACCATCAACGGAGCCATTATGTAACCCTGACAACCATCAACGGAACCATTGTGTAACCCTAACAACTATTAACGAAGTCATTCTGTAATCCTTACAATGAAAACGAAACCCTTCTGTAACCATAACAACCATCAAAAGAGCCACAATGAAACCCTAACAACCACCAATCTGCTACCCTGACAACAAATAACGAAGTCATTCTGTAACCCTAACAACCATCAATGGAGTCATTCTGTAACCCTTACAACTAATAACGAAGTTATTTTGAAATCCTAAAAGTTATAAAGGAAGCCATTCTGAAACCGTAGTAAACATCAATGGGTCATTATGAAGAACTAACAGCAATCAATAAAGTCATTCTGTAACCACTGAAAACAACCAATACAGTCTGTTTTTAAACTTCAGCAGCCATCAACGGAGACGTTGCGACCATCCAAAAACATCGACCTAACAAAAAAACCATGAACTAACGACCCGAGCCTTCAAATATAGCGTCGACAATTTACCGATCAATGTACAACACTATCATTCATTCAGGAATACAATATCACAATCATAACTACCGTAAGAAACGATTTCAACGCAGTTTCAAATTCACCCTCAAACAGCAACGACAAAAAAGACGCTATCATGAAATCAATTGAAAACGACATATCTCAATACTACCACACAACCACCAAACAACAACAGTTATATCGTTACGGAATCCTCACATACATTAACAGTAATATCGTTACAAACACCAAAAAACAACAACAGAAATATCGTTGCAACCCCCCCCCCCCCCCCCCCCCAAAGCAATAACAGTAACATTTTAAAGAAAACCCACGAACAACAACAGTGCAATCATTACGTAATCGCCAACAAACAACAACAGTAATATTGTTACGTAACCCCCACAAACAACAACAGTTATATCGCTACGTAATTCCCACAAACAACAACAGTAATATCGTAACGTAATTCCAACAAACAACAACAGTTATATCGTAACGTAATCCCCACAAACAACAACAGTAATATCGTTACGTAATCCCCACAAACAACAACAGTAATATCGTTACGTAATCCCCACAAATAACAACAGTAATATTGTTACGATATCTCCTACAAACAACAACAGTTATATCGTAACGTAATCCCCACAAACAACAACAGTAATATCGTTACGTAATCTAGCACAAACAACAACAGTAATATCGTTACGTAATCCCCACCAACAACAACATTGATATCGATACGTTATCCCCACAAACAACAACATTAATATCGATACGTAATCCCCACAAACAACAACAGTAATATCGTTACGTAATCTCCACAAACAACAACAGTTATATCTTTACGTAATCCCCCCAAACAACAACTTTAATATCGTTACGTAATCTTCACAAACAACAACAGTAATATCGTTACGTAATCCCCACAAACAACAACAGTAACATCGTTACGTAATCCCCACAAACAACAACAGTAATATCGTTACGTTATCCCCACAAACAACAACAGTAATACCGTTACGTAATCCTCACAAACATAAACAATTATATCGTTACGAACCCCCAGTCCCCACAAACAACATCATTGACATTATAACGTAAATCTTACAAAACACAACTGTACCATGTATTCTGAACACCAAAAACAACGACGACGCAATTGCAACAAAACCTAAACATCAACGATTACCTCATTTCTGAATAATTTTCAACGAATCGCAAATATTTCGAAAATGATAATCATCGATCATTATTGCCAACTAATCGGCATCACGATCAACGACGCCTCAGATAACCATTGTTTCACGGTAAAGTTATTCAAATATTGACATCCCCTATATGGTATTTATGTCATTGTTTCAAAATTAAGTTAAGTCTTGATATCTAACATAATACTTGTTTAACATTTGTAACCGGTCGATCTTTGACAAGTGGATTAGGGCTTGCCTTAATCCTGGGCCACGCTCTCGTTTAAGAGAACAAACTAAATATAATAATCTGCAAGTACAATACATAGATTTTATAGATTGGCAGTGTCCCTAATACCGTAACGGCGACACAACCTCGATATAACATACGGGCCAATTACGTGGGAAGATGGTCGCCTGAATGTTGAAAGACCGTTTTGGCCATCATCTGTAACATTGATGGACATTTATGCCTTTTGACTTTGATGACGCTTCTGTGTTACATAACAAGTAAACCCAGTGTTAAATTCACCCGTTGGCGGTTGGATGTTGTAAGACTTTCCACCACTAACAGAGTTTGATAGTACCCTGCCATTTTACCGGACATGGCTTTGTCGGCGCTGATTCCGCTGGTCGTCAGCGTCACCTTAACGCTTGCCGTAGATCCCCAGGGATGCACATATGATTCGACTAAAACAGAATACAGCTGTAGCGCCCGTAGCTGGTCACTCCCTCTGGTCTACTCCGACTTCGACAACGTACCACAGGTACTGAAGCTGGTCGATATTGATGGATCGCTTTCTTCCACAGGACCGGCGACATTTTCCGGATTCGAAAACATAGATACGGCCTTGTTTGATGGCAACATAGTGCCCACACTCCACGTCCGGTGTATCGCCGGCGGATCGCTCATCGTCTATAATGGGACCTTTGACAATATGGGATGGGTGAAGGAATTGCGAATCTTCGATTGTATGATCCTCTCGCTCCCCGACGATGTCTTCAGCAGCTTCGGAACCCTCAATTATTTCAGTATTGACGGGGGGTCTATCAGTAGCATGGGCTTCAACTGTTTCAACGGAGTAAACATAGAGAGAATGAGCAGCGTTCCGGAACCATTAGGGATGCTCGCCTTTCGGAACACCCAGATAACATCAGGCGGTCTTCCGAATGGCGTATTGTATTCGTTGGAGAATGTATCTACAATTATCCTCGATAACACCCATATGCGAGTCGTTCAGAAGGACATGTTTCAAGCCTCGACCAAGGCGACTCACATCTCGATGAAGAACAACCCTTTCATCTCTCTGCCAGTGGACATGTTCGAGAAGACCACCTCCCTGACCACCCTGGAACTGACCGGGATAGACTGGGTCTGCACGTGCCCTAATCTGTGGATCTGGACTCACATAACCACAAACAACGTTTCCCTGGCCGGGGACATCGTCTGTGCCAGCCCCACAGCCAGTAAGTAAACGTTTCTCCAACCAAGCAAGCCTGCTTTCTCTCAACCAAACGAAATTGCATTCACAGGGCTATAAACCTTAAGATATGTATCATTTCGACCCAAACCCTTGCAATTTGCATAAAGCCAGACCAGCATAAGAAACAAATATTCCATAAATATCATTTGAAAAAAAATACCAGAAACTTTAATGCCGCATATAAATTAGGTAATGCTTTTATCTAATCTAATGCAATTGTAAATTTAAATGTATATTACGTTTTGAACAAACTTTCTAATCAATCATGCCAATTTGAAGGCAATTTGCTTTCATCAATCTTTTAATTTTTTTTTGTTGGAATCGTAGAAGGTTAAACTGTATTCATCGGAATCAATAATTTGAAAACGAATCTGCTCAATAGCTATTTAAACAAATTATGTATTATAAGCACCTAGGATATGACGTCATACCTATACAGTCATTTGCGTAACCGTCGGTACTTTCCTTAAGCGAGAGGTTTTTTGTTTACGGAAAATGGCGATGGTTGTCGACTTTCATTGCGTAGATTTTAGTTTTGTTATCCTACTAAGCGCCCCGTTTTAAACCAATTTTTAGGTCCCATGTGCTCAAAGTACGTTGACTACGGTGCTTGTTAACACACAAAACCACATAATATTTGAATTGTGGTGTTTAACCAAATTCTTTAAAAGTGACTATTCACCATGCATATCTGCATCTCAAAAAGTGTTTTGTGATGTCTATTTGATCGGCGGTTGCGTTTGTTGTATTTCTATTAACTTGGATGTGACCAATGTTTACATGGCGAATGTCGTCGATAAAGCAGAAGACGCTTACTCTTCCGGAACGTCTTGGCCCTTATTCATTTTTTATGAATACGGGTCTGGTCCTATTCTCTTTTTTCAAGGTTTTCAATGTAAATCTTTCATTTGTTCATGTTTTGCACCTAGTTTAATTGATTTTTTATGTTCGAATTTTGTTGACACTTTGTATTCTTTAATATTATTTTATCGCCACACCTAATACAAATTTGCTTAGGTGCACATACTCGTTGCTTTGTGGAATTATCTATGTAGTACAATAAATAAGGTTTTTATAGGCGACGTTTCGATGGTAAGTATTGCTCGGTAAACAAAACGTAGCCTAATCTAGTCGTTTCGGTACATGTATAACTAATTATATCATATTCGCCATTTTGGTATGAATGATAAAGACTAGTTTTGAACATAAAAAGTAATTTTAAACATTACCGAATCGACATCCATCGACTCGCCATAATTTAGAACTCTTGTGTACAAGCAATACGCTGGTCATTTTCCCGATGAAGATGATGGAGTACAGTCATCGATGACGTCACACAAAGCACTCATCGGTTGTGGTATATGAATCTTTTCTCAGTCAATGCTTACCAACCAAAAGAAAAAGTTTATAAACTTGTTTGCTACATCATTGCATAAACATCCACATCTGCGTATGCAAATTATATAGATATACAGGCTAATAAAAGAATTTCAAATGAAGTGTTTTACGTCCTTCATATTACAGGTATCGCCATTGGCTAATAATACACGTCATTTTTATGTTACAGGTTTCGTCATTGGCTAATAATACACGTCATTTTTGTTATGGGTATCGTCATTGGCTAATAATACACGTCATTTATGTTACGGGTTTCGTCATTGCCTAACAATACACGCCATGTATGTTACGGGTTTCGTCATTGGCTTATAATTCACGTCATTTATGTTACGGGTATCTTCATTGGCTTATAATACACGTCATTTATGCTACAGATGTTATCATTTGTTATTTTTGTTTAAGATTTAAGGGCTGCTGAGTACTATAAGACTGAATGTGACACCGCAGATGCATGTGGAGAAGAAACAGGTAAATGTTTTACTATTTACAAGTGTATTAGTAAACTATGTGAGTACTCAAACAGTGGATCGAATATCAATTTCATGTTACAAATGTTAACTTTAGTGATTAAATATTCTACAGATTAAAAAAAAAAAAAGAATTTTATTTTTTATAGCTACAATATACCAAGCATGTAAAATCCCTGCTTTTGAAAAAAAAAAGTAAAAAATTAAGTTATAAAAAAACAGGTTCTGCCATTGGTTAATCATTCATGTCCTTTATGTAACAGGTTCTGTCATTGGTTAATCATTCATGTCCTTTATGTAACAGGTTCCGTCATTGATTAATCATTCATGTCCTTTATGTAACAGGTTCCGTCATTGGTAAATCATTCATGTCCTTTATGTAACAGGTTCCGTCATTGGTAAATCATTCATGTCCTTTATGTAACAGATTTTGTAATTAGTTAATATCACATATTCTTCGTGCTACAGGGGTTGCCATTGCACGTCCTTTATGTTACAGACATCACCATTGGTTAATAATACATGTAATTTATGTTACATATATTGTCATTGGTTGATGATACATGCCATTTTTGTTACAGGTGTTGTCATTGGAACTTACTGCTACTTGATAGCCGATATCGCATTCCATGGCGTACTATTGATAACGTTTATCATCGCCCTGGTAGCTTTTGCCCTGACCGTCCACCTCAAACGACAGACCGCCCAGCCGAAACCAGGCGACAAGCCACCGCGTGGCAAGCGGAAGGAAAGTGGGTCCACATGGAAAAAGGTCGAAGAGACTTCGGGGAAGTCGAAGAAAGGCGGGTCGATGGCCTAACGCTGGGTAGCGTCTTTTGACGTACACTTTCCGTGTTGTTATGGCCCGAGGAACTGTGCACTGTTTTCGAATGAATTAAAGTTGAATTCTAACATATTCAAACTCTTGCGAGTCACATTGATACGGTCAGTATTGCTACCACACACATTTGTAAAATGGAGCATTTGTAAGGATTTGATGTCAAACTTAGAAGTGTTCGTTGCAATAGAAGAGACCTAGCTCTGACCGCCCTCAAGAACGCCCGATTTCGCCATTGAGACGATATTATGTACATCAAAACAGGATGCGCCGTATTTGTAATTAAAAAAAACGTTCATCATGTCTCTGTGTTTTGAAGCTTTTACAGGGTTCCAGAAGCCAGGAGGTAGGGGACAGACATCCTGCTATAAAATGTTCATGTGTTACCTTCCTGTGTGTTACTTACATCATATACAAACAATACCTTTATAGCTGTGCTTAAAATAGTCTACAGACATCCTACTGTACAGAGTATCCGTTTAACCTCCCCGCTTTACTTAGGTCATTGACAAACACTACCGTTATAGCTATGCTTAAAATAGTCTAAAGACACCCTGCTGTATAGAGTTCCCGTGTTACCTCCCCGCTTTACTTAGGTCATTGACAAACTCTACCGTTATAGCTATGCTTTATTGGTTTAACTAAGGACTGTTTACCACTGTTAAAGGAGTCTTTGTGATTTTGATGTGTTGTTATTCATCCAGCTGCGTTCCCTGCACGTGCCAGAAATTAAACGACACTCCCACACAAAGTAACCAAATAGGGATGTTCATAATTATATTCCTAGAAACATTTTGAACTCAAGTTGAACCTTTCTTACATTATTGACATCATTACATCACTGACAAACATTACCGTTATAGCTTTGCAAATAGTCTAAAGACACCCTGCTGTATAGAGTTCCCGTGTTACCTCCCCGCTTTACTTAGGTCATTGACAAACACTACCGTTATAGCTATGCTTTATTGTTTTAACTAAGGACTGTTTACCACTGTTAAAGGAGTCTTTGTGATTTTGATGTATTTTTATTTATCCAGCTGCGTTTCCTGCACGTGCCGGAAATTAAACGACACTCCCACACAAAGTAACCAAATAGGAATGTTCATATACTCCTAGAAACATTTTGAACTCAATTTGAACCTTTCCTTATATATATATATATACATACTGAGATAACAAAGGCCGAAACAAAACAGAAAACTACGACATTGTTGTCAAAATGCATCCAATAACTTTTATCTGATAAACCACATTTGTTTTTTATAACAGAAATTGAACGAACTATATAATTGTTTTGCAATTATTAAAATTGAAATTAGTGAGTTGGAAAGACTGTTTGTGGCTTGCTAAAACTTTCTAGTGGAGTCCTTCCTACCCATGTCAAATTAAATCCATGACTACAGAGCCTGGTTTAAATGTAAAAACTCACCCAATGGTGAATATAAATTGTGACGTCACTAACTTATATCATAACGTAATTCGTGATTTGTTTTTGAAAAATTTAGTTTTACATCTTACAAAGAACCATAAAAGACATAAAAGTTCCTTTTATCACTGGTACTACTAATAAAGAGTTATGTTTTCAGGCTTTTTGACGAACTAAAAAGCGAAAACAATTGTGAAAAGTATGATATATTTTTTCATAGGAGATGGAGGCGACTATTGTGTTTTGTTTATCTCATAACAAAACCTTTTGACGAACTAAAAAACGCAAAATAATTATGATAAGTATGATAAATTTCATAGTAGATTAAAGCGACTATGATGTTTTGATGATCTCATAACAAAACTAAAATTTGTCACACATCTTTTACTAAGTAATCTAACATACTGGTATTTAACATACCGGTATTTGTTTCGTGTCTTTTGAGATATCACAATGCTACACAAATGTGATGGTGAAATGAAGGTGTCCTAGGTCTGATGTCGTGTTAAAACAGTGGGAACTCTGGCCAGGCATAGTTTACGGAATAGCAGTTACGGAAATGGCATCAAAGAAGTAACGTGATACGTATACTGTATAACCTCCTGCAGTGAAAACAACGTTGATCACTACCATTATTATAACCACTTTAACTATTTAACCTCCTCCGGGCGTTTGATGAAAATCTCTCCAGTAAAAATGTTGGTTTCTGTACAAACACATTTTGTGCTCCTACACTCATAACAATAAATAACTTAAACTACAACGCTGTCATACAGAACTGAGAAAGAACTTTTTCACTTATAGAGTGGTTGATATATGGAATAGTCTCCCAACACATATTGTTAACGCTCAATCAATTATTCAATTTGAAAAACTAGTGGATGATCACTTCAGGGATGTAGTATATGATTATTGATACTTTGTTTTATAATATACTCTTACATATTATTTTTGTGAAATATGTACTGATATGGACATAGAGGCTTTTAGCCTGCGTCCATTAAATTTCTATTAAATTATATTAAATACAAAATGAATGAAAATGGGCACCAAAAGGTGACTTCTTAATGTATTCCAATAGAGTTAATTTAATTAATTTTCTCATAAAAAATATTAACTAGACAAAAATACAAACATAGAGTAGCTGCAACGTTACAAACATAGGAGTAACTACAACACAATATAGACAAAAATGTCTTTTAGCCTAAAGAAGTGTTGGCCAAAAATAACCAAAACCTCACTCACTCTTGCAAAGAAAAATGCAAACAATCTTCTACTGGTGTAAGTCGATAGGAAGAGAGCGGGATTTTTACTTTAAAAATCAAAACTCCATTGGCATATATCTCGATGCAAAAAGGTGATAATATCCCATAAACCAATTATGCAAAAACATGGATACACCTTCATACATTTTCGCATGTGTTTTTTTCTTTGACACTTTGCCCTATCATGTTCAGAGTTTATGTTGTGTAATTCCTTGGGTGGGGCACAATTTTTGTCTCGTCATCGTCTTGGATTATTATGTCGTCGATGAAACAAGACGGTTACTCTTCCGGAGCACCTGGTCTTATTGTATTGTACTTTTACTAGGATATCCATTTGACTCTTTTCCCTTGTTCATATTGTGCCCCTTGTCAAATCGATTTTCGAGTTCGGGTTATGGTTTTGTTGACGTTTCGGTATTCTTTGATTTCTTTTCTTCTCTCTTTTTGGTCCTATTTTACTCGTTAGTCTCCTTTGTTCTCTGTTTATGCGCTATGTTCAGGTCTTGACTTGTGTGATGACATCATTTCATATATAATATCACCGTATGATGTTTTAGTTGTGATTTGTTTATTTCAATATGTATAAGTTGTTTCCCAATATTGTTTATTTGTTTTGCTTGCTTGTTTTCTTTTGTTTAAAGTCCTATATAAAGCTAAGGTAATATAAGGTCCACGTCCCGGTGTAAGCAATAAGGGCGTATGTGTTGGGTGCGTGGGTGCGTGGGTATTTGGGAGGCTGCGGTCTGCTCATAGAAACCTCTTTGGACTTAATAGTGCTACCACACAGAAGTATAATGCATTTATAATTAAGCACCACGATCCATCCGGTAAGCAGGAGGGAGTAGTAACTACCATTGTTAGAGACTCTGGTATGTCTAGACCTGGAGACAGAACCCATAGCCTTCCTGACAGGGGCGAACACAGAACTAAAGGCCAAAAGTGAGGTAGTGCCAAAGGAGACGTTAGGAAGAAGAAAGTTGTTCAGAAAGGAAACAAATGTTATATCTCCTAAAGTCGCCTCTTACAATCTTGGTTGCAATGTGGTTAACAAGTAGAATTCGTACGCGCTACCTATGGCAAGCCAATTTGTCATTTATTCAAGGAGCAAAGTGATCCGGTATTTATTTAAGATATTTGTATATTTTGGTAAGATATTGAATCAAAGTTGCTCCATAAAGAAGTGATTACTTGGCTTGCCATACCTACCTGTGGGGCACTATTATAGTGTTGTTCTCGGTTACTGATAATGTAATGTCCAGCTAGCTATATGAGGGGGGAATTCTGCCTAACTAGCAAGCTAGCTTTTTCAGTCAAGCGGTATAACCCGGGAACACGTTCACACTAGTTAAGCAAAGGTGAGCGTGGTCAGTAGTTAGATGGGTGACCGCCTGCATGTTACAGTGTTTTGCGTTTGTTATGCCACTATAGTATTTCATATCTGCTCTTGCATTGACGTTTTGATAAATGAACCGTTTTATTTTGATGCTATGGCGTATTTTGTCTCCTTGTGAATTGACGTTATGGCATTATAAAAATATTTTGTAACACAACCAAAAGTAGACTCTATACAACGCATTCATAACCAATAACGTATATGGCGTATAGTAAAACATTCAAGTTCTATATATGTATGTGTCGTCCGCGAATCGGTGTCGAATTTGTGGACAGCCAGAAGATTTTATTTTACATACTCTTCACTGTTCCTTTGTTCCTTTGTTTGATAAAGGGAACAGATGACATACCATATCAGTCATCGAAATGTCACATATGGATCAGACGTAAATATTTCATGTTGTTATTTTCATTTTGAATTAATATACTAATGTATTCTTCAAGCATTAAAAAAAAACTAAATGATAATAAAAACAAATTAGAGAATACCAAAGCGTCAACAAAACCAAAATCCGAATTCAAAATCGATTAAACTAGAGGCGAAATAGGAACAAGGGAAAGATTTACATGGAGACCCTCGTAAAAGTACAAGAGAATAAGACCAGGTGTTACGGAAGAGTAAGCGTTAAGTAAGAAATTAACACATAGAGTAATTGTTGCTCGTAATAAAAAACAAAACAAAAATGGCAGCCATTTTTCATATGTGTCATGCTTGATAAAGGGTAATGTATCCGAACCGAATAGAAACACTATTACATAAGTATCCGTGTTATTTTTATCATATCAATAGTTCCCATAACGTTTTTTCTTTTTTATTTGTTAGTAGATACTATCCACTTTTCATTTGAAAGGTAGGCTGATACTTCCGGCACGTGGTCTTATGAATATAAGACTCTTTCATTACCATGAATGTAAAATAGGGAAATTCAACCCGAGAGTTTTTCAAATTCGGTAAAACCCGAGGCTTTGCCGAGGGTTTTGCCAAAAATTCCAACCACGAGGATGGAATTTCCCTATCTTACACCTTTGGTCATGAAAGAGTATTTTTCTTTCATGTTTGCATATTTGCAATGTTTTGCGCAGAAAAATGAATCTAATCTTTCTAATGTTTACGGTTAAAATATTGTGAAAGGTTTAATTTCACCAAGTCGTCGTTTTCTCTTTTCGGCATCAGAGTTTACCGTATTCGTGACGTCACTTCATTGTTGAGCCATTGTGACGTCATGCCGCGTGATATGCTATTGAAGATAGACTCTCTTCTATTCTCGCCCTACGGCAGTTCGGGTTAAAATTGCACTATGACAACCTATAGACGTGACCTTGACAATAAAAGAGTATAGAAATATCAACCAATCCTGGTATTAGACCCCTACTAGTTCGTGGTTGACCTCAGTCGTATGAAAACGATGTTCAGCTCATCCCACACGCTTCTTTAAAAGAATAAAGTTCGAAATAATATCGGGATTACGTAGGCCCTTAAACCGGTGTTACTGTTCCTTGGAATCCCACGTTGGCGAATATTTGGAGATGAACTATCAATATGACAGAAAAATACCATTAGTTGAAACTAGGGTTCTTCTGTAAATTCTCCAAAGTAGCGTTAAATAAAAAAACGTTTGACCTGTTGAGATCAAAATAAATAGCATCGCATTACAAGCAAACCAGAAAAGTTTTTAATCATTCTTACCTTTAAATTGACTATGTGATGATAATCATCTGCATGAAAGAACATATCAGTGACATTGTCGTATCATTGGAAAACCCTATACATGAAAGGACATTTTGGTCGTCATCTTTGCCTCATTGGGAAATATTCTGTATCTTTAAGTGATATGAAGATGGACGTTTTTGAGTATGCTCATTAGTGTGTTTACTTGTTTTGAAGGACAATGATACTCAGTTCTCATTTTGAAAGCTTGATGTGTACATGGATGTGACAAAGATTTACATGGCGGGTGTTGATGAAGCAGAAGACGCTTACTCTTCCGGAACACCTTGTCTTATTCTCTTGTACTTTTACAAGAATCTGCATGTAAATCTTTCCTTTGTTCATAGTTTGCCCCTGGTTTTAATCGATTTTGAGTTTGTATTATGATTTTGTTAACGCCTCGGTATTCTCTTATTTATTTGCATTGCTTGGTAGTTCAATGAGTCCCTGCTGTACTGAATTGGTTCTGTTTTATTTGGGTACAATGGCGTCATATGTGTCATTGCGTACACAACTCGATCTACATTCTTAATCGTTTCAGCCAATGTTTTTTTTATTAATAATACTATTATCAAAACAATAGCCAGAAGCTTTATCAACTCATCTGGCCATTAATACAACTAAACTGTCAGTACCGCCAAGGGAAATCTAGCAACAACAATGTGACCTCAGCAGAATAAAAAATATGTTATAGACATGATTCCCCTTGTGTTACCCTACAAAATGTTTGATGTTTGATGTTTCAACCATAAGTATCATTTGTAGATCCTAACTTGACAAAGAGGCCTTTGAGTTTTATTTTATTTTGCTTTCTGAATTGAAAATTATACGAATACGTAATTCATACACTAACAATTGCATACCATCCGAAGATGTGAGTGGATTTAGTTGGCAAACTTGTTACCACTGAAAAGTCTAAAAATGACAAAATCGACTTTCGGTGAATAAAATCTTTTATTGTTCGAATATCTGAATCAAACAAAATTATAGTATTAAACAGGTACATACCATTTTGCCTATACAATGCATTCTGAGATATATTAGCTTAACTGTACATTTTTATGCTCTTTAGGCCACCAGATAAACCGTTAAAGAGAAAGAAATTACCATAAGTTGCATCAAAGGTTTTATTCTGTGTAGATTTTTCAATAGCAAAACAACATTTCCTCGTGATCAATATACGAACCAAACCAATGTGCATATCCCGAGGATAGGAGTGATTTAGATGTCGGATGTGTTGGTGCTAAGGCATTAAATTGACAAATTGACATTTAGATGAGAACATGTTTTGATTAAATGGCTTTCATCATAGACACCAACAGTTTCTCATCTTACGTATTAAAGTTTAAATGGTGTAGATAATGTCTTACCTTGTTTTTCGAATTACTTAACTAGTAACGTTTGTGTATAGCCTGAAGGTGTGACAGTAGTTACACTGATGGTACATCTTCAATAAACTAGTTAAAGTAATAGTTTTGTTTCTTGAATACGGTGCATCAATATATTTATCCGATCATAAAAGTCGTTTTGCAAATCTGTGTGCATCTATATAACTTCAGAAGACAAAAGAAATAGTATCTAAAATCCTTCCCATTTTGTAACGAAGACTTGTCCGTCGTCCTTCTTCATCTTTGTCAGCTCTACATTTTGTTTGCTTGGCTCTGCTGCCTTCGACGGTAGTGATTTTTTCGTTTTGTCCGGCTCCGAACTAGACTTTTTGGATGCATTTGGGTTTTTAGGGTCAGATTTTTCAAGCAGTGGACTGAGCTCCTTCCTGGTACAAATCGCTATTGCCATGGCAACACAGGAAACCGTGAGGGAAATCAGCATCACGCAGCTGTTTGATATAGACCAGGCTGACAGACAGTAACTGCCTAGAGCAACACCTGCAATCAAGCGTTTTACTGACATATAACGACAAAATTAAAATTAATTTATAGATTACCATTTAAGACATATTAATACACAGATATATCCAAACATTTTTTATAATTAGGTAATTCGTTAACAAATCTAGATTATAATTAATTTCAATTAACGATTTACTTTATGTCGATTCAATTTCATTCTAAAAGAGATAAAAAAAGAGACACGTCCTAATACAACATTTATAATCAGACACGCCCCAATGCGTCACAAATCATACCTCGTTTACATCATATGTGATAACAGGATCACCATTCTTTACATTTATAAGTCAAACCATACACTCCTTTTTTACAAGATCCATCCCATCATAATTCCAACACGCCCCTTCTTTACCTGCCCTAAAGTTACATTCAATTAGAACTATACCCGCCCTTAATTTACATTACATAACACCACACAGGCCACTTTTTTATGTCAAATTAGGCTCTTACTACTTATTATTAGAACCGGTCTTGCCCCTTTGTTTATATATCAGTATTAGAAACGCCCTTTCTTTACATCATATTCGTATCAGACACACCCCTTTCTTTACATCACATTAGTATCAGACACGTCCCTTTCTTTACATCATATTAGTATTAGACACGCCCCTTTTTACATCATATCAGTATCAGACACGCCCCTTTCTTTACATTATATTAGTATCAGACACGCCCCTTTCTTTACATTATATTAGTATCAGACACGCCCCTTTTTACATCTTATTAGTATCAGACACGCCTTTTATTTGCATCACACAAGAACACGTCTCGACCTTTTTAGTACAGACATGCTCTATTTACATCACATTAGAACAAGATACGCCCCTTATTTAACATTCGAATCAGCCAACTGTTAATATTACATAGGATTCAAACACCCCTTGTATTTAAATAAGACCCGCCCCTTTTTATCACCTCTGTTAAATCAGACTCTTCTTTTCTATTTTACAGTGATGCACTTTATTTGCATCTTAATTTGACTAGACACGTGTCCTTGTTTGACATGATAGACCCAGAAACGCCTCCCAATTTAGAAGCAGACAAGCCCCTCCCCTTTTGAATCATATACGAAGCAGATACTCTCCTTTTTTTAAAACATGTGAGAAATAGTCACTCTCTTTCTGTACATCACAAAAGTACCAGCCACGCCCCTTTTTACACCACAATAGAACCAGACACGCCCCTTTTCAAACTCACATTAGAACC
Source organism: Mimachlamys varia (assembly GCA_947623455.1). Taxonomy (NCBI): domain Eukaryota; kingdom Metazoa; phylum Mollusca; class Bivalvia; order Pectinida; family Pectinidae; genus Mimachlamys; species Mimachlamys varia. Next base: position 13,156,025 of record OX392542.1, on the reverse strand, counting down.
AGACGAACCCCACTTTTTAATCACGTTTGAACAAGACACGCCCCTTTTTACAATACATTATAACCAGACTAGACACGCCCCTTTTCTGCATCACGTCAGAACCAGGCACTCTCCTTTTTAAAACACATGAGAAATTGTCACACTCTTTCTTTACATCACATTAGTAATGCCATCAGCCATGCCCCTTTTTTAAACTCACATGAAAACCAGACACGCCCACTTTTTTAATCACGTTTGAACAAGACACGACCCCTTTTCTACATCACATTAGAACCAGATACACCGCTTTTTATAACATATGAGAAATAGTCACTCCCTTTCTTTACTTAGCATTATTACTGCGCATGCTCCCTTTTTAAATTTTCTTTACATAGCATCAAAACACGTGAGGTATTTTTGCGACACCTCATCACATATTGTCTTGTTTTAAAACAGATACATTACCAGACACGCTGCCACATATTTCCACTGTTGTACAGTACTCGGTTTTGTATTCCTCCACGCGTTTTCCTGAAATAAAATAAACCAAGATACATTAACACTAATAGAAATAACTAAACGTGTGCTCAACCTCGATGTAAACACATAATTATTATCCCTATAACAAAACAATGGGTTTTTTTATCACGAAAAATTTACCCGATTAGAACTATAATAAAAAAAAATCACTAAGAATAGTTTGTCGCCGTGGCTGAAACGAAACTCGTCTAAATTAGTGATAAAGAATGATTTTTCATCTAGAAATAATTATCCTTTATTAAAAAAAGAAAAACAGAATTAACATAATAGAGTTGTACAAAACTTACACACGAGAAATAGTACCTATATACTTTAGAATAAGATAAAGCCAAGCAAAGAATTTAACTGCACCATACATCTGTTTCGTCCTTCTGTGACTCGTCGATGATGCTTGGGCCTAACAGTTGTATTTAAATGAATATTTTGTACATGTATATATTCTGAACCGTGCCACTGTTCGAATAAATGAAAACCAGGCATGCAGGTTACGGCTCAGAATTAGACCAAAACGTATAAATTACATTACAGATGTACATGTAATTTATGATGAAATACAGGATTTAATAGTAGCATGCATATTTGTGGTTCATCCTTTGTTTGGGATTTTGATTCAGCATCTGTGTAATCATGATATAATAAAAGTGTATTTGATGTTGGACATACCCGCTTGATCAGCTGGAGACGCACACACCAAATCACCCGTTAAAGTGATATTGTTGGCTTCAGCATAGTCCAAAAACCACAAGCTGGAACAGCTACAGTCCAAGGCTATTCCGTTAGCCGCCACTGATAGCAAGCCTGATAGCTCATTAAACAGACCACTAGGTATTGATGTAAGGGGGTTATTACTGATGGTCAGTGACGTCATTTTGGTAGTCACCTGAAACATGTCGACCTGTAAATTGTCAATGTTAGTGTTTTCCAGAATGATATTCTTAACGTTTGGCAAGCTGTATAAAACCCCATTAGGTAATTTTCCGTCTGTGATATTACAGTTCCGAATCGCAAGAGTTCCGAGAGCATCTCCGCTGTTGGTAAAACTCATTGCATATATGTTTAACAACGTGAAGCTATTGAAGCCGAAATTATGAATGGCGCCGCCCTCGATTCCGAGATAATTTAGGTCCACCAGGTCCGCGAAAAACTCGTCCGGGATGCTATAGATATTACAGTCAATTATGCGAAAGTCTTGGACGTAATTCATGCCAATAAGCGCACCTGTCGTTAGAATAACCGAACTTCCGATGTAACAGCGAACGACCAAACTCGGGACAATCCTGGTATCGAATCCACTTGTATCGATGGACATAAAGTTAGAGAATGTCGGGCCAATTGGAGCGGAAGCTGCGAGCTCACCCGAAAACTCGATGAGGTGCAAAACTTGGGGGACGTTATCAAATGTAGTACGATCCAGCGGAAAGCTGCAACTCCTCGAGGAACATTCATATTTCCTTTCAGATGCAAAGTACGTGCAACCAACGGGATCCGCCGCGTTTGACGGCGTGAACTGTCCAACCACCAACATTAAGTAAATCACAGTGATCAATTCCATGGCGTCCTCGTTAAAGTCTGCTAATTCTTGTTATGTCGTCTGATGTATCATTAATAACAAGATTGTTCTAGAAAGCAGCACCGCGAACAAGGTTTACAAGTAAGGACAAACATTTCAGCCAATAGCGTCGTTCCTATTAGTACAGAGGCTGTACTAAATGACGGCATCCGTGCTCATATACCCGCCATTTGTCTCATTCGTTCAACATTTATTCCGACCGTGACAGGGTTGACTGTAAGCTATCACATGTCACGGCCTGGATCACGACCGGGCTTTAATCCACATATTAATCGTTTAATCCGCCGACTGCCCTCGTACCATGAATTCATATTTAATACTCCTCAATATAGCGCTTAAACGGTCTCATTGTTATATACGCATATCAGATTGTTATACTTAATTACACAAATAAAATATTATGTCCAATTGAGGTAACTGTTGTTATTGTTAAAAATATATATAAGTGATTACGATAACCTTATTTTAATCGGCCATCCTTAAAGTCTTATAGTACTCCGTAAACAACTTTATATATTTATGTTTTTCTGTATTGTGTAATTGAACCCCAACCCCCCACCCCATCCCGGAATTTTAAGTATTTTTACCCCAAAAATGAAGCACACTGACCCCCATTTTTAAGACAGTTTACGAAATGAAATATGGATGTAACCGCTCTTCATTCAAACCGGCATTGAAATTTAAAAAACGCCGTGCAATTCCTATATAAACAAACAATTGACCTGGGACTTTTATAATTCTCTTATATTACATGTGAAAAAGGAAAATTGGGCCACAAATTATCTAAAATATAATTATAGATTATCGCACTGTAATTTCAGGATTAGTCGTGAGAACAATTTTCTCATCGCAAACACGCGGAAAAATCGAGAGGCTACGTATACCGCCTATATTTTATTGATTCCACTTAGAATGGAGTTTCCTACTGCAAGAAAATCGCAGTTGTTTTCGCTATGTTTGCGTGATCTTCATTGCAGATGGAATCCTCTATTTGTTAGTTATGTGGGTTTTTTATTTTGGATGGATTCACAATTATTCTCGCCGTGTTTTTATTGGGTCCCGTTTCGGATGGAAATCCCTATTACTTCCGTTATTTATAAACGGATATCGCTTTTGGAAGGACTTTCCAAATGTTTTCGTTATAAGTTTAGGGATTTCCTTTTCGGATGGAAATTCCTGCTGTTTTTGCTGTGTTGTAATTACTGATGATTCGGATTTGGATAGAAATCTCTATTGTAACAGATTTAAAAGTTCGGACTGAAATTCCTATTGTTTTCGCTTTGTTTTTATTTTGTGGGGATTTCCATTTCGGATGAAATTCGTATTATTTTCAGTATGTTTTAAGGGATTTCCGTTTCGGATGGAAATATCTATTGTTTCGTTGTTTTCGGTTTTTGGTTTTTTTTTCATCATATTACAATTCTTATTTCCACAAATCATTAGAACGTGTTATCACCCACTATCAGTTGACACCTTTCTAGTTCAAATTTGTACACATAGTAATAAGGTGATAAATAACCATTAAAATCTAAACGCCGTGCCCGTTAATGGTTATTTTCTATTTTGAATTCTGTTCATGCTACAAAACCTACTAGTCCAAAGGACAATACTTAAAATTGTAAAATGTGAAAGACATAAACTTGGATAATGTCAATTTTATTAAATAAATGCGCATGGAAAACATGATTATTTATCATGTTTCTCTCTATGTTTGTACCATATATTATTTTAAAATCTAAGAATACAAATCAAAGACATTTATGTGAACTTCAATAAATGTGAAAAAAAACAAACAAAGAAACAATCGGAAGGTATCAAAACAACCCAACACAATTGCTGTTTTATCTTTGTAAACCTTAAGATAACGGATCATCTAGTATAGACTATTAAATAATATTATGGCAATACTAATCATATTTTAAAATTCTGAAAAAGGGGCACTGTGTTCCCTGCGTAACCCTAACACTCACCCTTCCTTTATGTTACACACAGTATTACTCTAGGTGCATAAGTATTATAATTAGTAAATAAAACAATGGCCATGATTCTTTCATTAGTTTTGTCCAGTATCCGTTACTTATAATGACTACTTAATAGGACAAAACACCAGACAGTAACACGGATAGGACAAAACACCGACACAGTTAACACGGATAGGACAAAACATCAGGACAGTAACACGGATAGGACAAAACACCGACACAGTAACACGGATAGGACAAAACAGTGACACAGTTAACACGGATAGGACAAAACATCAGGACAGTAACCCGGATGGACAAAACACCGGCACAGTTACATGGATAGGACAAAACAGCGACACAGTTAACACGGATAGGACAAAACATCAGGACAGTAACAAGGATAGGACAAAACACCGACACAGTTAACACGGATAGGACAAAACACCGGCACAGTTAACACGGATAGGACAAAACATCAGGACAGTAACACGGATAGGACAAAACACCAGGACAGTAACACAGATTGGGCAAAACACCGGCACAGTAACACGGATAGGACAAAACACCGACACAGTAACATGGATAGGACAAAACAGCGACACAGTTACACGGATAGGACAAAACACTGGGACAGTAACACGAATAGGACAAAACACCGGACCAGTAACACGGATAGGACAAAACATCGGCGCAGTTACACGAATAGGACAAAACACCGGGACAGAAACACGGACAGGACAAAACACCGGCACAGTAACACGAATAGGACAAAACACCGGCACAGTAACACGGATAGAACAAAACACCGGCACAGTTACACGGATGGGACAAAACATCGGGACAGTAACCCGGATAGGACAAATCATCGGGACAGTAACACGGATAGGACAAAACACCAGGACAGTAACACAGATAGGACAAAACAACAGGCAGTAACACGGATAGGACAAAACACCGGGACAGTAACACGGATAAGACAAAACACCGGGACAGTAACACGGATAGGACAAAACACCGGGACAGTAACACGGATAAGACAAAACACCGAGACAGTAACACGGATAGGACAAAACACTGGGACAGTAACACGGATAAGACAAAACACCGGGACAGTAACACGGATAGGACAAAACACCGGCACAGTAACACGGATAGGACAAAACACCGGAACAGTAACACGGATAGGACAAAACACCGGGACATTAACACGGATAGGACAAAACACCGGACCAGTAACACGGATAGGACAAAACACCGGCACAGTTACACGGATAGGACAAAACACCGACACAGTCACACGGATAGGACAAAACACCGACACAGTAAAACGGATAGGACAAAACACCGGCACAGTACACGGATAGGACAAAACACCGGAATATAAACACGGATAGGACAAACATCGGGACAGTAACACGGATAGGACAAAACACCGGCACAGTAACACGGATAGGACAAAACATCGGCACAGTAACACGGATAGGACAAAACACCGGGACAGTAACACGGATAGGACAAAACATCGGCACAGTAATGCGGATAGGACAAAACACCGGCACAGTTACACGGATAGGACAAAACATCGGGACAGTAACACGGATAGTACAAAACACCGGCACAGTTAACACGGATAGGACAAAACATCGGGACAGTAACACGGATAGGACAAAACATCGGGACAGTAACACGGATAGGACAAAACACCGGCACAGTTACACGGATAGGACAAATCATCAGGACAGTAACCCGGATAGGACAAAACACCAGGACTCTAACACAGATAGGACAAAACACCGGCACAGTAACACGGATAGGACAAAACATCGGCGCAGTAACACGGATAGGACAAAACACCGGGACAGTAACACGAATAGGACAAAACACCGGGACAGTAACACGGACAGGACAAAACACCGGCACAGTAACACGAATAGGACAAACCATCGGCACAGTAACATGGATAGGACAAAACACTGGGACAGTAACACGGATAGGACAAAACACCGGGGCAGTAACACGGATAGGACAAAACACCGGGACAGTAACACGGACAGGACAAACATCGGCGCAGTAACACGGATAGGACAAAACACCGGGACATTAACACGAATAGGACAAAACATCGGCATAGTAACATGGATAGGACAAAACACCGGCACAGTAACACGGATAGGACAAACATCGGCACAGTAACACGGATAGGACAAAACACCGGGACATTAACACGAATAGGACAAAACACCGGCACAGTAACACGGATAGGACAAAACACCGACACAGTAACATGGATAGGACAAAACAGCGACACAGTAACACGGATAGGACAAAACACCGGACGGTTACACATATAGGACAAAACACCGGCACAGTAACATGGATAGGACAAAACACCGGGACAGTAACACGGATAGGACAAAACACCAGGACAGTAACATGGATATGACAAAACATCGGGACAGTAACACGGATAGGACAAAACACCGGACTGTTACACAGATAGGACAAAACACCGGGACAGTAACACGGACAGGACAAACATCGGCACAGTAACACGGATAGGACAAAACAACGGGACATTAACACGAATAGGACAAAACATCGGCACAGTAACATGGATAGGACAAAACACCGGCACAGTAACACGGACAGGACAAACATCGGCACAGTAACACGGATAGGACAAAACACCGGGACATTAACACGAATAGGACAAAACACCGGCACAGTAACACGGATAGGACAAAACACCGACACAGTAACACGGATAGGACAAAACACCGGACGGTTACACGGATAGGACAAAACACCGGGACAGTAACATGGATAGGACAAAACACCGGGACAGTAACACGGATAGGACAAAACACCGGGACAGTAACCCGGATAGGACAAAACATCGGGACAGTAACACGGATAGGACAAAACACCGGACGGTTACACAGATAGGACAAAACACCGGGACAGTAACACGGAATGACAAAACACCTGCACAGTAACATGGATAGGACAAAACACCGGCATAGTAACACGGAAAGGACAAAACATCGGCACAGTAACCCGGATAAGATAAAACACTGGGACATTTACACGGATAAGACAAAACACTGGGACATTTATACGGATAGGACAAAACACCGGGACAGTTACACGGATAGGACAAAACACCGGCACAGTAACACGGATAGGACAAAACACCGGGACAGTAACACGGATAAGACAAAACACTGGGACATTTACACGGATAGGGCAAAACACCGAGACAGTTACACGGATAGGACAAAACACCGGACGGTTACACAGATAGGACAAAACATCGGCACAGTAACACGGATAGGACAAAACACCGACACAGAAACACGGTTATTCTGTTAAACGAAGACTACGATCGTAGCAATAAGAAATTACAATTCGTTTAGTATTTAAAGTCCATACATTATGTTCTGTTCTGCTATTCAAATATTTATCATTTAATCATTGGTTACAGCGGGTCTGTCACACCATTGGCTAATTTAAATTTCAGAATATCTGATTATGAAATCGTTCACCGCATTGTATCGTGATCTTAGTCGAAAAGGGCGAGAATGTTTAATACACTAATAACCTCATTAAACTTTATTTAAGTAGACCTTATCCGGCTCCTAACAGTTAATACCTATAATCCCGACCAACAAGCCACGTAAACTATGTCGATATCGAACAATACACGGGGAAAGTACACAAATACACAGGTAGGACAATGTGCATTATGAATAATACCAGATTAGCCTATTATCGGGCAATTAAATATTATTTTAAACATATATTATTGGAGTCCTACTGTAAATATAGGGCAGCTGTGATGTTTGTATACGGCACATGACCTACACCTACCACAGACCATCCTATAGTCTAGCCAGGAAACGGCCATCTTGGTTTTTTGATAACATGGCGTCGAAGGCAATACCGTGAGTTTTCATTATTAAAGAAGAAGGTGTAAGATTTGAAGATGATTCTAGGAAAAGGTTTGCGATGTACGTCGCTGTTGACTGTCTACATAGTTTTGGTATTCGGAGACCCTCAGGCCTGTACGTATACCGAATCAACCAACTCGTACGAATGTAACGCACACAACTGGGCTCTACCTCTGCAGCTGACACAGTTCAACTTCACTCCTCAAGTTTTGTCTTTGGTTCAGGTAAATGGCGAGCTCCCATCGTCAGCCCCGAGCGGTCCTACATTTGACGGATTCGATGGAATCGACAACTCGACCTTCGACCCTAATTATGTGCCCAGCCTCCACATCCGGTGTGCTATAACCGGTCAACTCATCCTGACTCCAGGTTCGTTTGCAAACATGTCCTATATTAATGAACTCCGATTTTTTGACTGTGCAGTGTTAAATCTAGCTGATGCAGTTTTCAGTGAGCTGGTTGAGCTGAACTATCTGAGTTTCGACGGAGGGTCGATAAGTAACGTTGGCTTTGATGCATTCTCCGGTTTGAATATCTATCCTATGGCGGTTCCTAACCCTCAGGGTCTTCTAGCCATTCGAAACGCTCAACTGACATCATCTGGCCTTCCGAATGGCGTCCTTTACAACCTGGACAATATCACACAAATCGTCATAGAGAACGCCGCTTTACGAGTTTTACAACCAGACATGTTTAAGAAATCGACAAAACTTACATACATTTCACTCGACAACAACCCGTTCTCGAAGATCACAGAAGGGCTGTTCGCAGAACTTTCTGCGCTCTCTGTGGTGAGCATGCGCAGCATCAGTTGGGATTGCACGTGTCCCCAGCTCTGGTTTGAGGATTACCTCACAGAAAACAATATAACTTTAATTGGCGACATTGTTTGTGACACCCCGTCTGACTATCAGAGTAAGTATAATAATTATTTGTATTGACTTTGTATTCGTCCTTCAGATTTATAATAGGCTTTCTGAAAAAAAGGAACAACAATCTGCAAGTGCCGACTAGCGGCCTTTAACGTAAAGATAAATAAGTAACAACTGCAATGCCACAATAAAAACTGATAGTTATAATGCCAACGTTAAGATGGCGATACCACCATAATGACGTCGTAGTTACTACGTCATTCTGGTGGTATCGCGTAGTATGATGTCGTATCCATCAAATCCGAAGTCGTACGGCGTTTTATTGTTTGGATAAATGCCGTCGGCCGAGGTGTTCCGAATTTTTAAACTTCACGTCTCAGATTGACTTGTGTTTTTACGCAATGCTGAAATGTACCGTGAGGCATCAGATGAAAACATGAGTGGCGTTGCCTGATGAAAATAATTTTCCTTGCATAAACTATGTCTTATCACGATAGTCAGTTTCATTGAATGACATATTTTACGGGGTTTTAATAGAAAATAACCTTTTATGACGTAAGTAACTTCTAATCTATAGACGAGGGTGACCACATGCGGAACTAATAAATAATGTGTCTTATGCCAATGACAAGGGAAGGTCTGCTTTTAAACTGTTCTCATGCTTGTGACAGTGCTTTCATGGCAATTATTACTGCTTTATTACAGCAGCGGGTGTCATTTATCAGTATCGCACATCTCTATGAGAGTAATTATATCTACAGGGTATAAGTTATACACCAATTTTTTGTTACAGACAAACGGTCCAAACAGTATGAATCGGAGACATGTGCTCAGCCGGATGCGTGTGGGGACCTGCCCGGTAAGGCACGATTAATAGAATCTCCCCAAACCCTGAGGGTATGACAGAGAATCTCCAACCCAAGGGCTGATATTCTTAGTTATTTAACCCGAAGCTCTACCAAGGATTAGACAATCAAGAATATTACCCCGAGGGTTTGATATTTCTCTGTCACAATATAGGTAGGAGATGATTACTTTTGTCACATCATTTCGTATTTTAACGAAGGTATCAATACAATACAATGCTGATGCGACATGATTGAATTGTTGATTTGGCGTGATGCTATTGTTAGCGTGACGTAATTAAAGTGTTGTCGTAACGTCATTACATTGTTGTCAGTTCGTGCTATCTGTCGTACCCTAGGGGATGACAAAGAAATCTTGAACAAGTAAAAGAGGATAACAACCATTGAATGATAGAAGAAATATCTGTTATCTTTCCGTAGTGTTTAGTGTATTACAAACAAGGCAGTTACAATGTATCAATATTTTCAATAATTGCATTGTGACATTGAGCAAATGAAACATAATTCGGATAATGTCACAATATGGATAAAATAATAATTTGAATAATGTCAAAATGCGGATAATACAAAAATGAAATTTTTCATAAAAAACATATAACTATGCTGATGAAGATACAATTAGGATAATATCACCATTCATCTAATATAAGAAAAATAATACAATTATGATGCTATTAATATTACAATAAAGATAATACAGAGCACCTTGGCGCTACGAAGAAATCTATAATTTAACGACAATCTAAGACAGATGATTCAAAATGCTAGGAAACATCATGAGGATGTATACAACGGAAGTAATATCAAAATGAATGATTTCCGTTCAAATACAAAAGTGACACAATGAAATATAGACAAAAGAAAAGGTACTTCATTGTTTCTGAGAGATAACAATTAAGTACCTAGACGTGGCATCTCCAATTATTAATACTTTAAGTCCCATATTCGTCGATGATGTGAATCAAACGGTCTATATTTTGTGTTAAGATACGTAGAAGTCTATATTAGTAAACGAGTAATGTTAAGGATAGCAGGCATTGTATTTAATTTGCTGTTTCAGGAATTCCAAACGGAGATACTTGTGTCACCTACTGGGACATAACAGCCTACTGCCTCCATCCCATCGCCGTTGTCATGGCAGCAGTTGCTCTGGGTCTAGCGATCTACACTAGACGACAACTCGATTTCGTCAAGGAAGACCGCCAGGGGACGCGACCTCAGCTAGGTCTCCGGAAGTTAAGTGGGTCCGGATGGAACGGAATCGTCAGCGAAAAACCAAGCGGTGGTTTCAACAAGGCCACTCCGAGATCATCTGTAGGAAAGAAAGAGCATGACACAGTCAAAGGACAAGGTGAAGCCAAGGCGGCCACGACTGACAAAAAACAAAATGGCGAAGAAACCTCACTTAAGGAAACAAACAATAACAATAACGAGATCACAAAGGTAGACAATGATGACAATGCTGACGTCATTCAAAAAGCTGACGTCGAACTGTAGCTCCCGCAAAACATAGGAAAAAATGGCGTCATAAAAAACGGATTTAAACAACACGCATAGCTGATATGGTATAAAAGTTATGTCTAACCTACGTGAAGGAAAAGAAGTGACGGCTCCTCTGTGAAAGGTAACCATGGGACCCCCGGAAGTATGAAGGTCGTTACGCGTGTAACTTGATGTACAAGGCTAACGTCAGTGTCTACCTTAACAGCCGTTAATGGTTGTGCTTATTCTGCAATTTAAGTATATAATTATTAAAGAAACTCTGACTACATTCTTTTTGTGTTTGATTTATTTTGTTTTACGACTAATGTTTTACGAAGGTCATTCGCGGACGGCCTCCTGATAAATACGGTGTAAGTATATGTGTTAAGTAGTATATTTTGGAGATTTCAGAATGTTCATGCAACCCTCCTTGTGGGACTGATGTTGACTTTATAGTGCTATCATACTGCAGTATACTACCAAAGGCCCCTAGTACAACACCGCACCTGTCTACATTATAATGACAACGGATAAACCAGTCGTCCCACTCCCATAATGCTGAGCGCCAATACTCTGGTATGTCTTGGCATGGGGACATAACCCAACTTGATGACTAGCACGGTACATACCATCTCCATCAGACAAATGCAACGTAATGTTCACAATGCACAAGATAGGCTTTGCAATTAATGTTTCTTTACGTTAAGTTATCTATAAACTATTGTTTAATTGTTAATGTTACCATTAAAGGGGAAAAAAGACAATGAGCACCACCTCGGCCTGAGGGAAGGAAGATTACTTCTATGAAACACAAAACAAAATTCGGGCATAACATTTATTTTACGTTCATCCAAAAACATAATTATGATAATTATGATAATAAGTCGGGGGTCTTATATACCGCTGTATCACAACTTAAATGCCGCCTCAAAGCGGTTCAGAAATTATCACCCGTGGTTATAGGGCCTTAGCAACCAACCAATATCGTTCTCAACTCCCTGGAGAGCATACAACCGGTGCTGCCGTCTCGGCGCTCACAGCTAGCATTCTACAATTTCTAGCACTGTCCAACCACGTACTCATTAACAGCTGAGTAGACTGGAACAAGCTGAGTAAAGTATCTTACTCAAAGATACAACACAAGTGCCGTGACCGGGACTCGAACTCGCAACCCTTCAATCACGAGCCCGGCGTCCTACCACTAGACCGCCTTGCCTCATTATGCTCGTAGTCTTGGTAGATTTCTCGTTTTTAAAAGGATTCCGAATTCTCTTATGTAAGCTGGTTGGAGTTGCCTTAAAACAATCAGAGAATACCTAACCCTAACCCTATCAAAACCATTATCCGAACTCATAATCGATTAAACAAGAGGGAAATATTAACAAAGGAATGATTTACATGGAGAATCTCGTAAAAGTACAAGATAATAAGACCAGGTGTTGCGGAAGAATAACGTCTTCTGCTTCATCGACGACACTCGCCATGTAATTGTTTTTGACTAGTTATGAAAACTTAATAAGGTCTACATTTACACGAGATAACCTACTTATTTCCTCTCCACACTCCATAATCACTCCAAGGAAAAGCGACAGATATCAAAGCCTATCACTGAACATTCCCCCTTTATTTGATGACCTCTTCCATTAGCCATCCCTATGATAAGTCTCGTCTCGAGATTCGGCCTTGGGAATCCCACCGAATGTAACGTGTGGAAAAGTTTTTTTTTCCAGTTAACCATGAACGTCAGGCCGCGCACCAGGACAATCACTGGATGTTTTCAGAGGAGAGCGATTTGGCGATAAAATCTTTGAGGCTCTTTTCACAAAAGCAACACAAACTGCAGAGACGCCTTACATAGCATTTAACTTGTCAAGAGAACACAGTATACGATGCACCGACCGAATGAATGTTCCGACCAAAGCGACTTCGGAATACAGAAAACATGAAATCTGTCTCCCATTTTAGACCTCTTTTTTTGTGGCAGTAACAGCCGGAGATATATTATACCTGTATGCATCTTTCGCTGACACACACCTGCTGTCGACGATATGCAACTGCATACAGAACTCCAAAGAAGGAAAACTGGTTGGGGCAATGAGGCTGGAGAAAAGCCAATCGGACTGCATGACATGTACATTGATGTCTGTGGATTTGTATGCCAGTCACGATCGATCGTTAAACATCATCTGAGGTCTACCATGCTTTGCAATGCAGATGTCTTCTTCTTTTTCTTCTTCTTCCTGTAACGTTCACGATCACAAACTTACTCAACTAGCTACGCCCCTGGCAACCATCGTCCGCGATTCCCCAAGGAAAACACCATGACATTGTGTATGGAAGAAAGTCATGTCAGTGTTTGTAATCTATTTTACCAGGTGTTCCGGAAGAGTAAGCGCTTCTGCTGCATCGACAACACCCGCCATGTACCGTAATTTCCTGCGTATTGCCCGCGGGCTATACGCAGGAAATTACACAAGAAGATCCCTAACGCGGGCTATCTGCCGATGCGGATTATCTGTGGATATTTTTACCAAATTATAAAAAAAAATGCGGGCTATACGTTGTAAAATGTTTCCACCTTTATCAACATGTAGATCTACGCTATTTGTAAGCAAAAAATATCATTGATAAGTTTATATATGTCTTTAATTATCACATAAACATATATATTTACAGAATAAACACAAAATTTCCACCATATGTCACGATCATCACATCATCTGAGGTCTACCATGCTTTGCAATGCAATGTCTTCTTCTTCTTCCTGTGACTTTGGCGTTTACAAACTTACTCAACTAGCTACGCCCCTGGCAACCGTCTTTATCGATACTCCATGGGTAATGCTATCTTACCCTCTCAGTTCCCGTCATCCACGATAACCCAGGGGATCCGCTATTATTACATTTCTATTGAAACTTTGTCATAGAGAATAACTTGGTTGTGTCCTGGTTTCGCTAAACAAAATAAAACGAAACGTTATAGAACTTTCAATTTTATTTCTATGTGTCGTGTGCAAAAATCTACGAAAGGACTATCTTACTTTTTTCAAAATAATCGTAAATATGATATTTATCAATAAAAAATAAAAAAAAGTATGTATCATTTGAAATCAGATCTTTTATCTTTTTCCATTTGACTAATGATTCTGCCATCAGAACACTGGAGATAACCTAAGCCCTATAACAATTCAAAATCCCCCCCCCCCCCCAACAGCAACAGGAGGAGATACCCTTTTCCGTACTCTTCCCGTCGCATGCGTCGCGCGCTCAGGTGCTGTCAAACAGTATCTTCGTATCCACAAACTGTCTCACCTAGCTACGCTCCCTGACTACCGTTATTCTCGATACTCTAGGAGTTCTGTTCCACTTGTATTATACCCTCCCATTTCTGTCATCGTTGGTACCCATGGAAATACGCTATCGTAATCTATCTACGCCCCTCATACCCTATTGGTTCCGCTACTTGACCTTCTCACTATACCCATTATCTCCAATATTTAAGGTGTTCATTTTCGTTCTCAGCTCCCACAATCCCTTTTAAAGAAAGAGGAATAGGAAACATTTTTGAAACAGCAATTTCTCCATGTTTAGGTAACATAAGGTAGAGTGACGTACCAATTACACGTATATAGTGTTTAATACGCAACACCGACAACGCAACAATCACACCAATCCACGACAAACAAACAAAAAACAGAGCTAAGAACGCACTTGAGAGATATACGTCGCGAGAGCAAATGTTTCGTAGTTTGTAACCAGAGTGTTAATGACACTATAGTCTCTTGATAACGAGGCAAAGGAAACACCACCACATTGTGTATGGAAGAAAGCCATGTCAGTGTTTGGTAATATATGTTTTGACGTAATTAATAGCGTAGTTGGTCGGCGTACGCCGTGAAACGTACCTTACATGATGTAGGATTTTATGCTTATATGAATTGATATCTTACAAGATTTGCTAGATTTTCAAGTTTGAATTAATTGCTAAATTTATATGAAAAAAACATACACTTTGTATGAAGCCTACAAACTAATTTTAAAAATGGAACAATGTTCTCTTTATTTTTTATTGTCGTACTTTTGACAGGACCCCAAATAAAAGTAACCATTTTCAGGACCACGAAAACACGCTGAACTCTGCTGCACAGCCCAAATATATAAACAGTCAAACATGACTATATTGTTGTTTTAATTCATGCTTGCTTCAGACATTTAAAGCGTGTAAAAATGTATTTACAAAGAATGAAATATATTTTTTACATTCATAAGGTCCTAACAATATTGTCTTTCTGGAAAATTCCACGAATCGGGTTTTGCATATTCAAATCATTTCATTTTACAAGAACCAAGGCAGCAAATTCAGCTTCTTTTTATGTGATTGTTGTTTGTTCTTGTTGTTGGTTTTTCTCATTTTTTTTTCTAATTAGAAATCTGATGAACATTTAAGGGTGTTATTTTGTAGTCGTGTACAAATGATGTCCAATACCAGTTCAAGACGTTTTCATCACAATTTCGTTTCCGCTTTACTACTTGTACTAGAGTATCGATAACAACATCGTTTCTCCGTGTGGATATGCTGACATGTACCTTAATTATATAATCATCACGACTTCTCATTAGCTCAATTTATATAGGAATTTCCCACGTCTGATCGTTGATTCGTCTTCTGTAATTTACGTTATCTTTTTTTCTTCTCTACAATACATTTTTAAATAAAAGTGTAAATCAAGTTCGCAATCCAGTATGTTTACCTTGTTACTTGCTTCAATCAAATGAAAATGTCTTATTTTCAAGTTATAACATCGGAAACGTTTTTTAGTTTACGTGTTCCCCAACACCCCTGCTTCTCCAACCTTGGTGATCATTTGTCGCAGTTGATTTGTTATTCTAGGATATGCTTTCAATCGGGAAATGCATAATGAGGAGGATTTGAACACATTGTATGGTCACCACCTTTGTCTCATTGAGAAAAATTTTCTTTCCCTGTATGATTTGCAGTTTTTTGATATGCTCATTAGTATGCATACTTGTTGTGATTAAGGATGATACATAGGTTCTAACTTTGAGTACGTACCATTTACTTGGATGTGACCTTTTACATAGCCAGTGCGTCGATGAGCAGAAGACGCTTATTTTCCCGGAAAACCTGGTCTTACTTTCTTTTATCGACGAAGTGTTGTCTATCATCAACAAGAAGTTTGCTGACCACATCGATCGTATATACCCTTCTGAACTTGAAATAAAGGACACAACAGACTCTTCTACATCAGCTGCTTACCTCGATCTCTACTTCAACTACGATCAACACGGACAACTTACTATTAAGCTATACGATAAACTTTTTTTTTTCGATTTCCATTTCTTGATAGTAAAATCCCTGCTTCTCCAACCTATGATGTTTACAAGACAACACATCGTCGTTATTTCTGAAAGTAAAATTAAAAAATTTCGGTAAAGTTTTTGTTACATATCCTGATAAGCTCTTCCACAAAGTCAGCCTCGTATGAAAACAAAACCAACATAACTATGAGTGGGGCACAGTTTTTTCCTACGGAAATACCAACAGTCTGCTGGAAAATCTTTCCTCCGAACTCAACAAAAATATTGTCGAAAATGTTTACTAGCATATGACCAACATTTACATGGTGAGTGTCGTCGATGAAGAAGAAGACACTTACTCTTTCAGAACTCTTGGTCGTATCCTATTGAACTGTTAGAGTGGTTTTCATGTTAATCTTTCCTTTTTTCATATTTCGCCCCTTGTTTTATCTCGATTATGAGTTCAGCCTATGGCTTTGCTGACGCTTCGCGGTATTCTCCATTTCCCCCCGTGTATTTTGCAATGGTTTTGTGTAAATATTTCCATTGTTCTTATTTTGCGCCACGTTGGATCGATTTTGAGTTCGGATCAGTTGTTGATGCTTCGGTATTCGCTGATTTTTTTTGTTACATTAATTATTCTAACATACCAAATGGTAGGATACCCTGGCTCATGTGTTTTATATGCATCACTGACAATGCAATAGTTACACAAATCAACTGCTAAAATAACGGTGGATACACCTTTGAGAGATGAAGGTTACATGATTCTATCATGGTTGGAACACAGACTATGAATGGCACCAGAGTCATCCATAAAAGTAGCATCATAGAGTCGAACTGACGCGTATCTATCTCGTATTTGTGTTACTCGAAGACCCCGTTTAATTCGAAGCATTGTGTTGATCCCTGCTTGACTTCAAACTCAGTATTCACCCTGACTCAACTCGAATATCTCAAAATTATCCCCTGGTCCCACCGCCTTGAGAAAACGAGATTCTTGTGTATATTTAATAGCGAGACAAATAAAACAGCATGGCACTGTAAACAGCAAAATTGAAGCATTATCTGATGTAGTCGGTAATGTCAGTGTAATTGCTATTGCTGATTTGGAACCTGTGGTGAAATTCGTTATGATTGTACTATGTAGGAGGTATATGATACATATACTAGCTGACGTCATCGACAAGGTGTTTGTTACCTCCTGTGAGATAACGAACCTATAAAAGACTGGATGTGAGCAAGCTATCGATCAAAACAACTTCACAACCACGATGGAGGGCACTTTGAGTACTTTACCAGACACCAAAGACCTGTTCAAAGCAGTACAAAATGGCAATTTGAAACAGGTGAAGATGCTATTAGACGCTGGAACTGATTTAAGCGCGAAAGATGATAATTGAAACTCGATAACAACAGTGACTTTGACAGAGATGGAGATGAAATCTTGTTATACATGCAATATTGCTGATTTCGATGGCATTAAATCTCCGCGAATATATACACACGCAAGAATATTAATACCCCTCAAACTCTACAGTGTATACTAGTATGATAGGTACACACCATGGCTGACAACGCGAAAGTTTCCACACCGCGAACAATTGGCTTTTAAGCATTCAAAACGTTATAGATAGATATTCAAATTTCAGAATGAAATAGAATCAGCGATACAATTTATTTTTGGAGAATTTCTAACAGCAATTAGAAAATACTAGAAGTTATGGATTGGTATGTACGGTCAAAATCCACTGCAAATTTCTTGTTATGTATAAACCTGAAAGTGAAATTACAAGATTTGGCAATTATTTTAGGTGGCTTATATTTATTTATCATCATTGTATAACTGCTTGAGTATCCATAGTAACATCAGTTTTTCGAGTGGGTGGTGATATGTGACATGCTTTAAGAGACTGATCGTTCATTACCTGTATTTTATACATATGTGTCTACTTTAATACGCTTTATTATAAATTGATATTTTTTACACTTTCTGATTGGCTAAGATAGCGCCACGTGATTCCCGATAAAAAGTCATATTGACCAGTCGTGCAAAATAGCTAGTAAAAAAAGCTGGTTGACTGTGTGTTTCTAAAAATAGAAATATGACGTAACGTCAAGAGCTCCGAATACCTTGGCACTGCTTGACAACACCAACAGTAATAGCAGGCGGCAGGTTCGCCGTCCTACAAATAATCCAAAAGATGCTATTCTCGACGGCGTGGAGTCCAACAATATCAAACGGAAAACATCAACAGCTGTTGACGTGTTCAGGAAGTATTTAATATTGTATTGTTATAATATTGTTTGAGAATATGTTTAGATGTCTTTGAAAAAAATCTGTCTTTGAAAAAAATCTTTCTCTTGTAGTCTGAGTTCAAATGAAAATTACTAATTAAGAATAAAACTTTTATTGACTTTTGATTTCGGTTGATACGTGGTTTTATCGACCTGAGAAAAATATCAACCTCGGACTTCGTCCTCGGTTGATATTTTTCTCCAGTCGATAAAACCATGTATTGGCCTCATCAAAGGCTATAATTGTATAATATAACACTAGAAATGTGACTTTCTGGACCTTTGATTGGTTGAAAATATGAACTTTGACAGGAAATTACGTGTTTCGATGTCACGCGAGGATTGGTGACGTTGTCATCACTCGGCGAAAATATTCGAGATGATTTTGCGCATATAGTCAACGGTTCGATCCAGCTGTTTCGGACTGAGGTTGTGGTAGAAACAGTTCACATGACTCGTAGCTGTTGGGTGTGGTATTCATTTCACGCTCGCAAGTTAATTTTCAAAAGTTACAAAAGACATTCGCTACATACCATATCTAACAACCACTCGTTTGGTAACCAGTATGATCTCAAATTTTATTGTAAATTGTGAATGCTCTAGTAACATTAAAAATATGAAAAAATATACAAAATTATATAATTATCCACTTTGTGGCATAATATTTCTATAATATTGAACATCATAAAGTTGTACAGCAAAAAGTAGCGTGCTATAATTAAAAATGGCGAAACACTAACGTTTTTAAGAGTTCAATCCAGCATCAAAAGGTGAAATTTCAGCCTTTCGCGAAGTGCAAAATATACACAGAAATATGCATTTTAAAAATGGCCGTCCAATTGGTATTTTTATTTTTAAATTCATCTATAAAAAAATCTACAAGCAACAGACACCTATATTTTTCACACAATTTTCAGATGCTTATTCGCATTTAAAATGGATCAAAATTTCTTCAATACAATGTAAAGTGTTTAAATGAGATTAAAACGAGGGTTGAACGTGACTGAAACCTCAGAAAAATACATCCTTAACATGGATATCATAAGTAGATTAAACTATCATATCTTTGTACACCATATGCGGACTTAATTATCAAGAAGGCTTTCTTGCATGGAGAAGTACCAGAGATGCACAAAGGGATAAAAGATCAAAGGGGTTTTAAAAACGCAAAATCTTAGTTGTTGATATTGTACTCGGCATGTTTAGGTAACATAAACTTGAGTGACGTACCAATTACACGTATAGAGTGTTTAATACGCAACACCGACAACGCGACGTTCACACCAATCCACGACAAACAAAAAACAAAGCTAAGAAAGCACTTGAGAGATATACGTAACGAGAGCAAATGTATCATAGTATTTAACCAGAGTGTTAATGAGACTACAGTCTCTTGATAACGAGGCAAAGGAAAACACCATGACATTGTGTATGGAAGAAAGCCATGTCAGTGTGTCGTAATATATTTTTGACGTAACAAATAGCGTAGTTGGTCCACGTACGCCGTAAAACGTACCTTACATGAATTAGGATTTTATGCTCATATGAATTGATATCTTACAAGATTTGCTGGGTTTAAAAGTTCAAATTAATTGCTAAATTTGTATGATCAAAAACAGACGCTTTTATAAAAGTCTACAAACTAATTGTTAAAATGGAACTATCAAAAAATAAAATCAGAGAATACCAAAGCGTCAACAAAACCATAGTCCGAACTCCAATTCGATTAAACTAGAGGCAAAATAGAAACAACGGAAAGATTTACATGGATACTCTCGTAAAAGTACAAGACGAGGTGTTCCGGAAGAGTAAGCGTCTTCTGCTTTATCGACGACACCCGCCATGTAAATCTTTGTCACATCCAAGTAAACATGTTCTGTTTTGTTATTGACATGCTTTAGACAGGACCCCAAATAAACGTCATCCATTTTTGGGACCACGAAAACACGCCGCACTCTGCTGCACTGCCGAAATATATAAACAGACACACTTACCTGTATCACGTGTTAATTCATGCTCGCATCTGATATTTAAAGCATTTAAAAAATGTATTTACAAAGATTGATAATATATATTTATTTACATTCCTATGGTCATAACAATATTGTCTTTCTGGAAATATTCCATGAATCGGGTTATGATTTTTAAAAACTGATTTAAATCATTTCATTTTACAAGAATCAAGACAGCGAATTCAGCTTCTTTTTATTTGATTGTTGTTTGTTCTTGTTGTTTGTTTTTCCCATTTTCCCCAAGTCGTGTACAAATGATGTCCAATACCTGTTCAAGATGTTTTCCTCACAATTTCGTTTCCGTTTTACTGCTTGTACTAGAGTATCGATAAAAACATTGTTTCGTCTTGTTGGTATGCCGAAATGTGTCTTGATCATCACGACTGTTCAGTAGCTCAATTCTATACAGGAATTTCCCACGTCCGACCGTTGATTCGTCTTCTGCAATTTATGTTTTCTCCTTAACAATAAATTTTAAAATAAAAGTATAAATCAAGTTCGCAATCCAGTTTGTTTACCTTGTTACTCGCTTCAATCAAATGAAAATGTCTTATTTTCAAGTTATAACATCGGACACATTATTTAGTTTACGTGTTTCCTAACACCCCTGCTTCTCCAACCTATGGTGATCATTTGTCGCAGTTAATTTGTTATCCTAGGATTTGCTTTCAATCGATCTATTGAACTTTTACAGGGGTCTTCATGTTAATCTTTCCTTTTTCATATTTCGCCCCTTGTTTTATCTCGATTGTGAGTTCAGACTCTGGCTTTGTTGACGTTTCGTGGTATTCTCTATTTTTTCCTTGCAATGGTTTTCTGAAAATAGTTCCTTTGTTCTTATTTTGCGCTGCGTTGCATCAATTTTGAGTTCGGATCAGTTGTTGATGCTTCGGTATTCTCTGATTTTTTTGTTACATTAATTATTCTAACATACCAAATGATAGGATACCCTGGCTCATGTGTTTTATACGCATCACCGACAACGCAACGGTTACGCAAATCAACTGCTAAAATAACGGTGGATACACCTTTGAGAGATGAAGGTTACATGATTCTATCATGGTTGGAACACAGACTATGAATGGCACCAGAGTCATCCATAAAAGTAGCATCATAGAGTCGAACTGACGCGTATCTATCTCGTATTTGTGTTACTCGAAGACCCCGTTTAATTCGAAGCATTGTGTTGATCCCTGCTTGACTTCAAACTAAGTATTCACCCTGACCTAACTCGAATATCTAAAAAATTATCCCTGGTCCCACCGCCTTGGGAAAACGAGATTCTTTTGTATATTTAATAGCGAGACAAATAAAACAGCATGGCACTGTAAACAGCAAAATTGAAGCATTATCTGATGTAGACGGTAATGTCAGTGTAATTGCTATTGCTGATTTGGAACCTGTGGAGAAATTCGTTATGATTGTACTATGTAGGAGGTATATGATACACATACTAGCTGACGTCATCGACAAGGTGTTTGTTACCTCCTGTGAGATAACGAACCTATAAAAGACTTGATGTGAGCAAGCTATCGATCAAAACAACTTCACAACCATCATGGAGGACACTTTGAGTACTTTACGAGACACCAAATACCTGTTCAAAGCAGTACAAAATGGCAATTCGAAACAGGTGAACATGCTATTAGACGCTGGAACTGATTTAAGCGCGAAAGATGATAATGGAAACTCGATAACAACAGTGACTTTGACAGAGATGGAGAAGAAATCTTGTTATACATGCAATATTGCTTATTTCGATGGCATTAAATCTCCGCGAATATATACACACGCAAGAATATTAATACCCCTCAAACTCTACAGTATATACTAGTATGATAGGTACACACCATGGCTGACAGCGCGAAAGTTTCCACATCGCGAACAATTGGCTTTTAAGCATTCAAAACGTTATAGATAGATATTCAAATTTCAGAATGAAATACACACAGCGATACAATTTATTTTTGGAGAATTTCTAACAGCAATTAGAAAATACTAGAAGTTATGGATTGGTATGTACGGTCGACATGGACTGCAAATTTCTTGTTATGCATAAACCTGAAAGTGAAATTACAAGATTTGGCAATTATTTTAGGTGGCTTATATTTATTTATCAACATTGTATAACTGCTTGAGTATCCATAGTAACATCAGTTTTTCGAGTGGGTGGTGATATGTGACATGCTTTAAGAGACTGATCGTTCATTACCTGTATTTTATACATATGTGTCTACTTTAATACGCTTTATTATAAATTGATATTTTTTACACTTTCTGATTGGCTAAGATAGCGCCACGTGATTCCCGATAAAAAGTCATATTGACCAGTCGTGCAAAATAGCTAGTAAAAAAAGCTGGTTGACTGTGTGTTTCTAAAAATAGAAATATGACGTAACGCCAAGAGCTCCGAATACCTTGGCACTGCTTGACAACACCAACAGTAATAGCAGGCGGCAGGTTCGCCGTCCTACAAATAATCCAAAAAATGCTATTCTCGACGGCGTGGGGTCCAACAATATCAAAAGGAAAACATCAACAGCTGTTGACGTGTTCAGGAAGTATTTAATATTGTATTGTTATAATATTGTTTGATGATATGTTTAAATGTCTTTGAAAAAAATCTGTCTTTGAAAAAAATCTTTCTCTTGTAGCCTGAGTTCAAATGAAAATTACTAATTAAGAATAAAACTTTTATTGACTTTTTATTTCGGTTGATACGTGGTTTTATCGACCTGTGAAAAATATCAACCTCGGACTTCGTCCTCGGTTGATATTTTTCTCCGGCCTCATCAAAGGCTATAATTGTATAATATAACAATTATAATTCACCACCCACTCGAAAAACTGATGTTACTATGGATACTCAAGCAGTTATACAATGTTGATAAATAAATATAAGCCACCTAAAATAATAGCCTTTGATTTCGGTTGATACGTGGTTTTATCGACCTGAGAAAAATATCAACCTCGGACTTCGTCCTCGGTTGATATTTTTCTCCGGTCGATAAAACCATATATTGGCCTCATCAAAGGCTATAATTGTATAATATAACACTAGAAATGTGACTTTCTGGACCTTTGATTGGTTGAAAATATGAACTTTGACAGGAAATTACGTGTTTCGATGTCACGCGAGGATTGGTGACGTTGTCATCACTCGGCGAAAATATTCGAGATGATTTTGCGCATATAGTCAACGGTTCGATCCAGCTGTTTCGGACTGAGGTTGTGGTAGAAACAGTTCACATGACTCGTAGCTGTTGGGTGTGGTATTCATTTCACGCTCGCAAGTTAATTTTCAAAAGTTACAAAAGACATTCGCTACATACCATATCTAACAACCACTCGTTTGGTAACCAGTATGATCTCAAATTTTATTGTAAATTGTGAATGCTCTAGTAACATTAAAAATATGGAAAAATATACAAAAGTATATAATTATCCACTTTGTGGCATAATATTTCTATAATATTGAACATCATAAAGTTGTACAGCAAAAAGTAGCGTGCTATAATTAAAAATGGCGAAACACTAACTTTTTTAAGAGTTCAATCCAGCATCAAAAGGTGAAATTTCAGCCTTTCGCGAAGTGCAAAATATACACAGAAATATGCATTTTAAAAATGGCCGTCCAATTGGTATTTTTATTTTTAAATTCATCTATAAAAAAATCTACAAGCAACAGACACCTATATTTTTCACACAATTTTCAGATGCTTATTCGCTTTTTAAATGGATCAAAATTTCTTCAATACAATGTAAAGTGTTTAAATGAGATTAAAACGAGGGTTGAACGTGACTGAAACCTCAGAAAAATACATCCTTAACATGGATATCATAAGTAGATTAGACTGTCATATCTTTGTACACCATATGCGGACTTAATTTTCAAGAAGGCTTTCTTGCATGGAGAAGCACCAGAGGTGCACAAAGGGATAACAGATCAAAGGGGTTTTAAAAACGCAAAATCTTAGTTGTTGATATTGTACTCGGCATGTTTAGGTAACATAAACTTGAGTGACGTACTAATTACACGTATAGAGTGTTTAATACGCAACACCGACAACGCAACGGTCACACCAATCCACGACAAACAAAAAACAAAGCTAAGAACGCACTTGAGAGATATACGTAACGAGAGCAAATGTATCATAGTTTTTAACCAGAGTGTTAATGAGACTACAGTCTCTTGATAACGAGGCAAAGGAAAATACCATGACATTGTGTATGGAAGAAAGCCATGTCAGTGTGTCGTAATATATTTTTGACGTAACAAATAGCGTAGTTGGTCCACGTACGCCGTAAAACGTACCTTACATGAATTAGGATTTTATGCTCATATGAATTGATATCTTACAAGATTTGCTGGGTTTAAAAGTTCAAATTAATTGCTAAATTTGTATGATCAAAAACAGACGCTTTTATAAAAGTCTACAAACTAATTGTTAAAATGGAACTATCAAAAAATAAAATCAGAGAATACCAAAGCGTCAACAAAACCATAGTCCGAACTCAAATTCGATTAAACTAGAGGTAAAAAAGAAACAACGGAAAGATTTACATGGATACTCTCGTAAAAGTACAAGACGAGTTGTTCCGGAAGAGTAAGCGTCTTCTGCTTTAACGACGACACCCGCCATGTAAATCTGTGTCACATCCAAGTAAACATGTTCTGTTTTGTTATTGACATGCTTTAGACAGGACCCCAAATAAACGTCATCCATTTTTGGGACCACGAAAACACGCCGCACTCTGCTGCACTGCCGAAATATATAAACAGACACACTTACCTGTATCGCTTGTTAATTCATGCTCACATCTGATATTTAAAGCATTTAAAAAATGTATTTACAAAGATTGATAATATATATTTATTTACATTCCTATGGTCATAACAATATTGTCTTTCTGGAAATATTCCATGAATCGGGTTATGATTTTTAAAAACTTATTTAAATCATTTCATTTTACAAGAATCAAGACAGCAAATTCAGCTTCTTTTTTTTTGATTGTTGTTTGTTCTTGTTGTTTGTTTTTCCCATTTTTCCCAAGTCGTGTACAAATGATGTCCAATACCTGTTCAAGATGTTTTCCTCACAATTTCGTTTCCGTTTTACTGCTTGTACTAGAGTATCGATAAAAACATTGTTTCGTCTTGTTGGTATGCCGAAATGTGTCTTGATCATCACGACTGTTCAGTAGATCAATTCTATACAGGAATTTCCCTCGTCCGACCGTTGATTCGTCTTCTGCAATTTATGTTTTCTCCTTAACAATAAAATTTTAAAATAAAAAGTATAAATCAAGTTCGCAATCCAGTTTGTTTACCTTGTTACTCGCTTCAATCAAATGAAAATGTCTTATTTTCAAGTTATAACATCGGACACATTATTTAGTTTACGTGTTTCCTAACACCCCTGCTTCTCCAACCTATGGTGATCATTTGTCGCAATTAATTTGTTATCCTAGGATTTGCTTTCAATCGATCTATTGAACTTTTACAGGGGTCTTCATGTTAATCTTTCCTTTTTCATATTTCGCCCCTTGTTTTATCTCGATTGTGAGTTCAGACTCTGGCTTTGTTGACGTTTCGTGGTATTCTCTATTTTTTTCCTTGCAATGGTTTTGTGAAAATAGTTCCTTTGTTCTTATTTTGCGCTGCGTTGCATCAATTTTGAGTTCGGATCAGTTGTTGATGCTTGTGTATTCTCTGATTTTTTTTGTTACATTAATTATTGTAACATACCAAATGATAGGATACCCTGGCTCATGTGTTTTATACGCATCACTGACAACGCAATAGTTACGCAAATCAACTGCTAAAATAACGGTGGATACACCTTTGGGAGATAAAGGTTACATGATTCTATCATGGTTGGAACACAGACTATGAATGGCACCAGAGTCATCCATAAAAGTAGCATCATAGAGTCGAACTGACGCGTATTTTACTTGTATTTGTGTTACTCGAAGACTCCGTATAATTCGAAGCATTGTGTTGGTCCCTGCTTGACTTCACACTTGGTTTTCAAACTGACTTAATTCGAATATATCAAAATTATCCCTTGGTCCCACCGCCTCGAGAAAACGATTCATTTGTATATTTAATAGCGAGACAAATAAAACAGCATGGCACTGTAAACAGCAAACTTGAAGCATTATCTGATGTAGGGGGAACTGTCAGTGTAATTACTATTAAACAGAAATGTAACTGTCTAAAAGATTTGGAACCTGTGGTGAAATTCGTTATAACTGTACTATGTAGGAGGTATATGATACACATACTAGCGGACGTCATCAACAAGTTGATAATTAACCCCTGTGAGATAACGAACCTATAAAAGACTGGATGTGAGCAAGCTATTGATCAAAACAACTTCACAACCACGATGGAGGGCACTTTGAGTACTTTACCAGACACCAAAGACCTGTTCAAAGCAGTACAAAATGGCAATTTGAAACAGGTGAAGATGCTATTAGACGCTGGAACTGATTTAAGCGCGAAAGATGATAATGGAAACTCGATAACAACAGTGACTTTGACAGAGATGGAGAAGAAATCTTGTTATACATGCAATTCTATGTACAGCATCCTGATTTATCTTATGTATAAGGGAGCCGGCCGTTACATGAAGACCCAGGAACTGAAGGACGTGTATAAAGCACTGAAGAAATATCCATCTAGACTGAAGCAATGTAAATTGTGTTGCAGAAAAGGAGACCAAAACATCAATAATTTCCGGCAGTCAATTGATTCTCTTCCTCATAACAACATTCCTGTTGACAGTCACACAATAAAAAGTTCGTGCGCCGAAGATAAGGAGATGAGGACAACCTCTTCTGGAAAGTATATGGAGAAATGTTTTCATCCGTGTGGTGAAGTTTTTATAAGAACAGAATACAAAGAGTACCACGACAGCACGAACAATGAATTACCTAAACGAAGGCATACGTATTGTTTGATACATTATACCTAACTAACTCATACAAATTAAAGAATCTTCATCCTAATTCTACCATTAGTGAAACAAGGTTCTTCATCTGTACTTATCCTACGAATAAGTTCTATCAGACAATGTGCAAAATAGAGATTAAGTGAGCACATACTTGTGTTAAGTCTGATGATCGTGAAAGTGTTATACATGCGAACCTCGTTATCTCAAAGACGGCGAAACCAAAAATACTTCGACTTGTCAAGAGTATTCAAGTTAGATGAGTTCGGATACGTAGATTGTCTGACCGGGGCCAACGAAATACTTCGAATTAAACAGGGTCTTGGAGATACACGAGTTCGAAGTAATGAGGTTTGAATGTATTTAAATATGGAAATCAAAATATTTCATGTTCATTATACTTTTGTTTCATTAGTGTAAAACATGATGCTGATACATTTAATTGAGAACTACATTGTACTAGATGTTTGCTGCGGTACATTTTCGTTATACGTCAAATAGATTGACCTATTTCATGCTTTACTATACCTCAAATGAATTAGAAATTGTTTGATTGTCTCAATAACGACTTCTAATGAATTGCATCATATGCCACACATCTATTTTTTGCATTGTATAGAGGTTAGTCTATGGTTTCTCGTTATATATCAAATATATTTCACCTGTATGGCAATTTAAAAAAAAAATATTTTCTCGAGTGCGTAGCACGAATGCAAATATTGAACACAATCTGTCATACGGGTGTTTTTGCATTGATTCTTTAATTTACTTAACTAACTTTTCCTATTGTATGACTGCAGGAGTGTTCATAGCAACATAAGTTTGTTCTTTGTGGATGGTGATATGTGACTTAAGCACAAAGACTGACCGTTTATTAACTATATTATCCCGTCATTACTTGGCGGGAGTAAACGAGATGTTATGTTTTTGCGCATATAGTCTGCGGTATATTCCAGCTATTTCCGACTAAGAATGAGGAAGAAACAGTTTACACGATTCGTGTTTGTTGGATATACTGTAGTATTTATTTAACTTTGTTTGGTAAATTTTCAAAAGTTGCAAAAGACACTCGCTAAATACCATATCCAACAACTACTTGTTGTGTAACATCTATATATTCTATATTATAGTTACTTTTTATTGTAAATTTATCTTTTGTACTTGCTTTGTTATATATTTTCTCCTGTGAATGTATTACCAATGATAATAAATCTAAAAATTATAGTCTTTGTATTTCATTTATATTTCTTATCGTCTAATGTTCAACCGCTGTGCCGCAGGAAGAAAATCTAGATCTCTCTAGATGACTTTGTTTATGGATGAAAAATATTTTGACATTTTCGGAAGAAATATCCATAGTTTCCACTCAAAATATTTATTTATGTTTCCGTTGTGTAGTTATGGAGCAACATAGAATAGTCTGCACAGCTAATTTTCATAAGACTCCATTTGCCTAAATGAAGTTACCAAAATAACCTCAAAACGGCGTCAAAAAATTGAATGTTGTAAGTAAATAAAAATTTCCCTGGTCGTAACAGTGAAAATATTATGAGATGAAACATAAAATAGTTTTCTATAAGTGTACAAAATTTCATTAAAGCGTCAACAAAACCATAATCCGAACTCAAAATCGATTAAACTAGGGGCAAAATAGGAACAAAGGAAAGATTTACATGAAGACTCTCGTAAAAGCACAAGAGACTAAGACCAGGTGCTCCGGAAGAGTAAGCGTCTTCTGCTTCATCGACGACACCCGCCATGTAAATCTTATTCACATCCAAGTAAGCATCAATCCTCAAAATGAGAACCGAGTCATCATTTTCATCACAACAAGTAAACACACTAACAAGCAAACTTCGTCCTCGGTTGATATTTTTCTCCGGTCGATAAAACCATGTATTGGCCTCATCAAAGGCTATAATTGTATAATATAACACTAGAAATGTGACTTTCTGGACCTTTGATTGGTTGAAAATATGAACTTTGACAGGAAATTACGTGCTTCGATGTCACGCGAGGATTGGTGACGTTGTCATCACTCGGCGAAAATATTCGAGATGATTTTGCGCATATAGTCAACGGTTCGATCCAGCTGTTTCGGACTGAAGTTGTGGTAGAAACAGTTCACATGACTCGTAGCTGTTGGGTGTGGTATTCATTTCACGCTCGCAAGTTAATTTTCAAAAGTTAAAAAAGACATTCGCTACATACCATATCTAACAACCACTCGTTTGGTAACCAGTATGATCTAAAATTTTATTGTAAATTGTGAATGCTCTAGTAACATTAAAAATATGAAAAAATATACAAAAGTATATAATTATCCACTTTGTGGCATAATATTTCTATAATATTGAACATCATAAAGTTGTACAGCAAAAAGTAGCGTGCTATAATTAAAAATGGCGAAATACTAACGTTTTTAAGAGTTCAATCCAGCATCAAAAGGTGAAATTTCAGCCTTTCGCGAAGTGCAAAATAAACACAGACATTTTCAAAATGGCCGTCCAATTGGTATTTTTATTTTTAAATTCATCTATAAAAAAATCTACAAGCAACAGACACCTATATTTTTCACACAATTTTCAGATGCTTATTCGCTTTTAAAATGGATCAAAATTTCTTCAATACAATGTAAAGTGTTTAAATGAGATTAAAACGAGGGTTGAACGTGACTGAAACCTCAGAAAAATACATCCTTAACATGGATATCATAAGTAGATTAAACTATCATATCTTTGTACACCATATGCGGACTTAATTTTCAAGAAGGCTTTCTTGCATGGAGAAGTACCAGAGGTGCACAAAGGGATAACAGATCAAAGGGGTTTTAAAAACGCAAAATCTTAGTTGTTGATATTGTACTCGGCATGTTTAGGTAACATAAACTTGAGTGACGTACCAATTACACGTATAGAGTGTTTAATACGCAACACCGACAACGCAACGGTCACACCAATCCACGACAAACAAAAAACAAAGCTAAGAAAGCACTTGAGAGATATACGTAACGAGAGCAAATGTATCATAGTTTTTAACCAGAGTGATAATGAGACTACAGTCTCTTGATAACGAGGCAAAGGAAAACACCATGACATTGTGTATGGAAGAAAGCCATGTCAGTGTGTCGTAATATATTTTTGACGTAACAAATAGCGTAGTTGGTCCACGTACGCCGTAAAACGTACCTTACATGAATTAGGATTTTATGCTCATATGAATTGATATCTTACAAGATTTGCTGGGTTTAAAAGTTCAAATTAATTGCTAAATTTGTATGATCAAAAACAGACGCTTTTATAAAAGTCTACAAACTAATTTTTAAAATGGAACTATCAAAAAATATAATCAGAGAATACCAAAGCGTCAACAAAACCATAGTCCGAACTCAAAATCGATTAAACTAGAGGAAAAATAGAAACAACGGAAAGATTTACATGGATACTCTCGTAAAAGTGCAAGACGAGGTGTTCCGGAAGAGTAAGCGTCTTCTGCTTTATCGACGACACCCGCCATGTAAATCTGTGTCACATCCAAGTAAACATGTTCTGTTTTGTTATTGACATGCTTTAGACAGGACCCCAAATAAACGTCATCCATTTTTGGGACCACGAAAACACGCCGCACTCTGCTGCACTGCCGAAATATATAAACAGACACACTTACCTGTATCGCTTGTTAATTCATGCTCACATCTGATATTTAAAGCATTTAACAAATGTATTTACAAAGATTGATAATATATATTTATTTACATTCCTATGGTCATAACAATATTGTCTTTCTGGAAATATTCCATGAATCGGGTTATGATTTTTAAAAACTGATTTAAATCATTTCATTTTACAAGAATCAAGACAGCGAATTCAGCTTCTTTTTATTTGATTGTTGTTTGTTCTTGTTGTTTGTTTTTCCCATTTTTCCCAAGTCGTGTACAAATGATGTCCAATACCTGTTCAAGATGTTTTCCTCACAATTTCGTTTCCGTTTTACTGCTTGTACTAGAGTATCGATAAAAACATTGTTTCGTCTTGTTGGTATGCCGAAATGTGTCTTGATCATCACGACTGTTCAGTAGCTCAATTCTATACAGGAATTTCCCACGTCCGACCCTTGATTCGTCTTCTGCAATTTATGTTTTCTCCTTAACAATAAATTTTAAAATAAAAGTATAAATCAAGTTCGCAATCCAATTTGTTTACCTTGTTACTCGCTTTAATCAAATGAAAATGTCTTATTTTCAAGTTATAACATCGGACACATTATTTAGTTTACGTGTTTCCTAACACCCCTGCTTCTCCAACCTATGGTGATCATTTGTCGCAGTTAATTTGTTATCCTAGGATTTGCTTTCAATCGATCTATTGAACTTTTACAGGGGTCTTCATGTTAATCTTTCCTTTTTCATATTTCGCCCCTTGTTTTATCTCGATTGTGAGTTCAGACTCTGGCTTTGTTGACGTTTCGTGGTATTCTCTATTTTTTCCTTGCAATGGTTTTGTGAAAATAGTTCCTTTGTTCTTATTTTGCGCTGCGTTGCATCAATTTTGAGTTCGGATCAGTTGTTGATGCTTCGGTATTCGCTGATTTTTTTTGTTACATTAATTATTCTAACATACCAAATGATAGGATACCCTGGCTCATGTGTTTTATACGCATCACTGACAACGCAATAGTTACGCAAATCAACTGCTAAAATAACGGTGGATACACCTTAGGGAGATAAAGGTTACATGATTCTATCATGGTTGGAACACAGACTATGAATGGAACCAGAGTCATCCATAAAAGTAGCATCATAGAGTCGAACTGACGCGTATTTTACTTGTATTTGTGTTACTCGAAGACTCCGTATAATTCGAAGCATTGTGTTGGTCCCTGCTTGACTTCACACATGGTATTCAAACTGACTTAATTCGAATATATCAAAAGTATCCCTT
Source organism: Mimachlamys varia (assembly GCA_947623455.1). Lineage (NCBI taxonomy): Eukaryota > Metazoa > Mollusca > Bivalvia > Pectinida > Pectinidae > Mimachlamys > Mimachlamys varia. The sequence continues at coordinate 13,123,278 of OX392542.1, read as the reverse complement.
GGTCCCACCGCCTCGAGAAAACGATTCATTTGTATATTTAATAGCGAGACAAATAAAACAGCATGGCACTGTAAACAGCAAACTTGAAGCATTATCTGATGTAGGGGGAACTGTCAGTGTAATTACTATTAAACAGAAATGTAACTGTCTAAAAGATTTGGAACCTGTGGTGAAATTCGTTATGATTGTACTATGTAGGAGGTATATGATACACATACTAGCGGACGTCATCAACAAGTTGATAATTAACCCCTGTGAGATAACGAACCTATAAAAGACTGGATGTGAGGCAAGCTATTGATCAAAAGAACTTCACAACCACGATGGAGGGCACTTTGAGTACTTTACCAGACACCAAAGACCTGTTCAAAGCAGTACAAAATGGCAATTTGAAACAGGTGAAGATGCTATTAGACGCTGGAACTGATTTAAGCGCGAAAGATGATAATGGAAACTCGATAACAACAGTGACTTTGACAGAGATGGAGAAGAAATCTTGTTATACATGCAATTCTATGTACAGCATCCTGATTTATCTTATGTATAAGGGAGCCGGCCGTTACATGAAGACCCAGGAACTGAAGGACGTGTATAAAGCACTGAAGAAATATCCATCTAGACTGAAGCAATGTAAATTGTGTTGCAGAAAAGGAGACCAAAACATCAATAATTTCCGGCAGTCAATTGATTCTCTTCCTCATAACAACATTCCTGTTGACAGTCACACAATAAAAAGTCCATGCGCCGAAGATAAGGAGATGAGGACAACCTCTTCTGGAAAGTATACGGAGAAATGTTTTCATCCATGTGGTGAAGTCTTCGTGAGAACAGAATACAAAGAGTACCACGACAGCACGAACAATGAATTACCTAAACGAAGGCATACGTATTGTTTGATACATTATACCTAACTAACTCATACAAATTAAAGGATCCTCATAATAATTCTACCATCAGTGAAACAAGGTTCTTCATCTGTACTTATCCTACGAATTACGTTTAGCTTAAAGTATCGGACAATGAGCAAAATATAGATTAAGTGAGCACATACTTGTGTTAAGCCTGATGATCATGAAAGTGTTATACATGGGAACCTCATTATCTTAAAGTCGGCGGAACCAAAAATACTTCGACTTGTCAAGAGTATTCAAGTTAGATGAGTTCGAATACTTAGATTGGAGTCTGGCCGGGACCAACGAATTACTTCGAATTAAACGGGGTCTTGGAGATACACGAGTTCGAAATAATGAGGTTTGAATGTATTTAAATAAGGAAATCAAAATATTTCATGTTCATTATACTTTTGTTTCGTTACTGTAAAATATGAGGCTGATACATTTCGGTGATAACTACATTGCTTGCTGCCGTATATTTTCGTTATACGTCAAATAGATTGACCTATCTCATACTTTACTATATCTGAAATTAATTAGAAATTGTTTGATTTTCTCAATAATGACTTCTAATTATTTGCATCATGTGTCACATATTTTTTTTGCATTGTATAGAGGTTAGTCTATGGTTTCTCGTTATATATCAAATATATTTCACGTGTATGGCAATTTTTTTAAAATATTTTCTCGAGTGCGTAGCACGAATGTAAATATTGAACACAATCTGTCATACGGGTGTTTTTGCATTGATTCATTAATTTACTTAACTAATTATTCCTATTGTATGACTGCTTGAGCGTTCATAGCAACATCAGTTTTTTTCTTTGTGGATGGTGATATGTGACTTAAACACAAAGACTGACCGTTTATTAACTATATTATCCCGTCATTACTTGGCGGGAGTAAACGAGATGTTATGTTTTTGCGCATATAGTCTGCGGTATATTCCAGCTATTTCCGACTAAGAATGAGGAAGAAACAGTTTACACGACTCGTGGTTGTTGGATATACTGTAGTATTTATTTAACTTTGGTTGGTAAATTTTCAAAAGTTACAAAATACACTCGCTAAATACCATATCCAACAACTACTCGTTGTGTAACATCTATATATTCTATATTCGAATTTTATTTAACTATCTTACTCTTTATTGTAAATTTATCTTTTGTACTTGCTTTGTAATTTATTTTCTCCTGTATTACCTATGATAATAAAATTTAAAAATCATAGTCTTTGTATTTCATTTATATTTCTTATCGTCTAATGTTCAACTGCTGTGCCGCAGGAAGAAAATCTCGATCTCTCTAGATCTGATTTTGTTTATGGACGAATTTTAACAAAAGGTTTGTTACAAATTCAGCCATGACTCTATTGAGGAAACTCTGGCACTTTTGTATGGAGAGAAAACTCCCATTGGCTTCATACAGAATTGTCACAGCAAGTTCCTCAGTTTTGTAACTACCTCCAAAACTACTCCAAACAAAGTAATTATATCATCTAGTAATGAAGACATGTATAAACGTTTACTCAGAGAGTTTAAGTCTGTCTATACTGACAGAGATAGGGACTGGTTTTATAATAAATATCATAATATAACTTCATTAGATGTTTGGACAGATGTTCAGTTTCTGCGAGGATGTATCAGATGGCTAAGTGGTTAGAATGTTGACAAAAAATTGTGCCATGAGATAAAACTTCGCTTGTTAAATGTCATTTTCAAAAAAAATATCCATAGTTTCTGCTCAAAATATTTACATATGATTCCGTTCTGTAGTTATGGAGCAATATAAAATAGTCTACACAGCTAATTTCCATATGACGCCATTTGCCTATATGAAGTCATCAAAATAACTTAAAAAATGCGTCCAGAAATTGAATGTTGTAAATAAATGATAATGTTCCTGGTCGTAATAGTGAAAATATTATAACATGAAATATAAAATAGTTTTCTATAAGTGTACACAATTTTATTCAAAATGATCCATAACCAATGTCAGAAAATATATTGTAAAAAGTAGGAAAACAACGAACATAAAGCAAAAAAACAATGCCGATATTCACGAAACCGTTCCTATACTGTAAAATTGGAATTGTTCGCGATGTGGATTTGTTCGCTTATTTCGATGGCATTAAATCTCCGCGAATATATACACACGCAAGAATATTAATACCCCTCAAACTCTACAGTGTATACTAGTATGATAGGTACACACCATGGCTGACAACGCGAAAGTTTCCACACCGCGAACAATCGGCTTTTAAGCATTCAAAACGTTATAGATAGATATTCAAATTTCAGAATGAAATACACACAGCGATACAATTTATTTTTGGAGAATTTCTAACAGCAATTAGAAAATACTAGAAGTTATGGATTGGTATGTACGGTCGACATGGACTGCAAATTTCTTGTTATGTATAAACCTGAAAGTGAAATTACAAGATTTGGCAATTATTTTAGGTGGCTTATATTTATTTATCAACATTGTATAACTGCTTGAGTATCCATAGTAACATCAGTTTTTTTCGAGTGGGTGGTGATATTTGACATGCTTTAAGAGACTGATCGTTCATTACCTGTATTTTATACATATGTGTCTACTTTAATACGCTTTATTATAAATTGATAAGTATTTAATATTGTACTGTTATAATATTGTTTGAGAATATGTTTAAATGTCTTTGAAAAAAATCTGTCTTTGAAAAAAATCTTTCTCTTGTAGTCTAAGTTCAAATGAAAATTACTAATTAAGAATAAAACTTTTATTGACTTTTTATTTCGGTTGATACGTGGTTTTATCGACCTGAGAAAAATATCAACCGAGGACGATATTTTTCTCCGGTCGAAAAAAACCATGTATTGGCCTCATCAAAGGCTATAATTGTATAATATAACACTAGAAATGTGACTTTCTGGACCTTTGATTGGTTGAAAATATGAACTTTGACAGGAAATTACGTGTTTCGATGTCACGCGAGGATTGGTGACGTTGTCATCACTCGGCGAAAATATTCGAGATGATTTTGCGCATATAGTCAACGGTTCGATCCAGCTGTTTCGGACTGAGGTTGTGGTAGAAACAGTTCACATGACTCGTAGCTGTTGGGTGTGGTATTCATTTCACGCTCGCAAGTTAATTTTCAAAAGTTACAAAAGACATTCGCTACATACCATATCTAACAACCACTCGTTTGGTAACCAGTATGATCTCAAATTTTATTGTAAATTGTGAATGCTCTAGTAACATTAAAAATATGGAAAAATATACAAAAGTATATAATTATCCACTTTGTGGCATAATATTTCTATAATATTGAACATCATAAAGTTGTACAGCAAAAAGTAGCGTGCTATAATTAAAAATGGCGAAACACTAACTTTTTTAAGAGTTCAATCCAGCATCAAAAGGTGAAATTTCAGCCTTTCGCGAAGTGCAAAATATACACAGAAATATGCATTTTAAAAATGGCCGTCCAATTGGTATTTTTATTTTTAAATTCATCTATAAAAAAATCTACAAGCAACAGACACCTATATTTTTCACACAATTTTCAGATGCTTTTTCGCATTTAAAATGGATCAAAATTTCTTCAATACAATGTAAAGTGTTTAAATGAGATTAAAACGAGGGTTGAACGTGACTGAAACCTCAGAAAAATACATCCTTAACATGGATATCATAAGTAGATTAAACTGTCATATCTTTGTACACCGTATGCGGACTTAATTATCAAGAAGGCTTTCTTGCATGGAGAAGTACCAAAGGTGCACAAAGGGATAACAGATCAAAGGGGTTTTAAAAACGCAAAATCTTAGTTGTTGATATTGTACTCGGCATGTTTAGGTAACATAAACTTGAGTGACGTACCAATTACACGTATAGAGTGTTTAATACGCAACACCGACAACGCAACGGTCACACCAATCCACGACAAACAAAAAACAAAGCTAAGAAAGCACTTGAGAGATATACGTAACGAGAGCAAATGTATCATAGTTTTTAACCAGAGTGTTAATGAGACTACAGTCTCTTGATAACGAGGCAAAGGAAAATACCATGACATTGTGTATGGAAGAAAGCCATGTCAGTGTGTCGTAATATATTTTTGACGTAACAAATAGCGTAGTTGGTCCACGTACGCCGTAAAACGTACCTTACATGAATTAGGATTTTATGCTCATATGAATTGATATCTTACAAGATTTGCTGGGTTTAAAAGTTCAAATTAATTGCTAAATTTGTATGATCAAAAACAGACGCTTTTATAAAAGTCTACAAACTAATTGTTAAAATGGAACTATCAAAAAATAAAATCAGAGAATACCAAAGCGTCAACAAAACCATAGTCCGAACTCAAAATCGATTAAACTAGAGGCAAAATAGAAACAACGGAAAGATTTACATGGATACTCTCGTAAAAGTACAAGACGAGGTGTTCCGGAAGAGTAAGCGTCTTCTGCTTTATCGACGACACCCGCCATGTAAATCTTTGTCACATCCAAGTAAACATGTTCTGTTTTGTTATTGACATGCTTTAGACAGGACCCCAAATAAACGTCATCCATTTTTGGGACCACGAAAACACGCCGCACTCTGCTGCACTGCCGAAATATATAAACAGACACACTTACCTGTATCGCTTGTTAATTCATGCTCACATCTGATATTTAAAGCATTTAAAAAATGTATTTACAAAGATTGATAATATATATTTATTTACATTCCTATGGTCATAACAATATTGTCTTTCTGGAAATATTCCACGGATCGGGTTATGATTTTTAAAAACTGATTTAAATCATTTCATTTTACAAGAATCAAGCAGCGAATTCAGCTTCTTTTTATTTGATTGTTGTTTGTTCTTGTTGTTTGTTTTTCCCATTTTCCCCAAGTCGTGTACAAATGATGTCCAATACCTGTTCAAGATGTTTTCCTCACAATTTCGTTTCCGTTTTACTGCTTGTACTAGAGTATCGATAAAAACATTGTTTCGTCTTGTTGGTATGCCGAAATGTGTCTTGATCATCACGACTGTTCAGTAGCTCAATTCTATACAGGAATTTCCCACGGCCGACCGTTGATTCGTCTTCTGCAATTTATGTTTTCTCCTTAACAATAAATTTTAAAATAAAAGTATAAATCAAGTTCGCAATCCAGTTTGTTTACCTTGTTACTCGCTTCAATCAAATGAAAATGTCTTATTTTCAAGTTATAACATCGGACACATTATTTAGTTTACGTGTTTCCTAACACCCCTGCTTCTCCAACCTATGGTGATCATTTGTCGCAGTTAATTTGTTATCCTAGGATTTGCTTTCAATCGATCTATTGAACTTTTACAGGGGTCTTCATGTTAATCTTTCCTTTTTCATATTTCGCCCCTTGTTTTATCTCGATTGTGAGTTCAGACTCTGGCTTTGTTGACGTTTCGTGGTATTCTCTATTTTTTCCTTGCAATGGTTTTGTGAAAATAGTTCCTTTGTTCTTATTTTGCGCTGCGTTGCATCAATTTTGAGTTCGGATCAGTTGTTGATGCTTCGGTATTCTCTGATTTTTTTTGTTACATTAATTATTCTAACATACCAAATGATAGGATACCCTGGCTCATGTGTTTTATACGCATCACTGACAACGCAATAGTTACGCAAATCAACTGCTAAAATAACGGTGGATACACCTTTGGGAGATAAAGGTTACATGATTCTATCATGGTTGGAACACAGACTATGAATGGCACCAGAGTCATCCATAAAAGTAGCATCATAGAGTCGAACTGACGCGTATTTTACTTGTATTTGTGTTACTCGAAGACTCCGTATAATTCGAAGCATTGTGCTGGTCCCTGCTTGACTTCACACTTGGTATTCAAACTGACTTAATTCGAATATATCAAAATTATCCCTTGGTCCCACCGCCTCTAGAAAACGATTCATTTGTATATTTAATAGCGAGACAAATAAAACAGCATGGCACTGTAAACAGCAAACTTGAAGCATTATCTGATGTAGGCGGTAATGTCAGTATAATTGCTATTGCTGATTTGGAACCTGTGGTGAAATTCGTTATGATTGTACTATGTAGGAGGTATATGATACACATACTAGCTGACGTCATCGACAAGGTGTTTGTTACCTCCTGTGAGATAACGAACCTATAAAAGACTTGATGTGAGCAAGCTATCGATCAAAACAACTTCACAACCACCATGGAGGACACTTTGAGTACTTTACGAGACACCAAATACCTGTTCAAAGCAGTACAAAATGGCAATTTGAAACAAGTGAAGATGCTTTTAGACGCTGGAGCTGATTTAAGTGCGAAAGATGATAATGGAAACTCGATAACAACAGTGACTTTGACAGAGATGGAGAAGAAATCTTGTTATACATGCAATACTATGTACAGCATCCTGATTTATCTTATGTATAAGGGAGCCGGCCGTTACATGAAGACCCAGGAACTGAAGGACGTGCATATAGCTCTGAAGAAATTTCCAAGTAGACTGAAGCAATGTAAAATGTGTTGCAAAAAGGGAGATCAGAACATCAATTATAGCCGGAAGTCACTTGATTCTCTTCCTCCAAACAACTCTGCTGTTGACAGTCACACAAAAAGAAGTCCAAGCGCCAAAGATAAGGAGATGAGGACAACCTCTTCTGGAAAGTATATGGAGAAATGTTTTCATCCATGTGGTGAAATTTTTATAAGAACAGAATACAAAGAGTACCACGACAGCACGAACAATGAATTACCTAAACGAAGGCATACGTATTGTTTGATACATTATACCTAACTAACTCATACAAATTAAAGGATCCTCATAATAATTCTACCATCAGTGAAACAAGGTTCTTCATCTGCACCTATCCTAAAAATAAGTTTTAGGTGAAGGTATCAGACAATGTGCAAAATAGAGATTAAGTGAGCACATACTTGTGTTAAGCCTGATGATCGTGAAAGTGTTATACATGCCAACCTCGTTATCTGAAAGTCGACGGAGTTGAGTTCGAATACATAGATTGAAGTCTGGTCTGGACCAACGATATACTTTGAATTAAACGGGGTCTTGGAGTTACTCGAGGTCGAGATAACGAGGTTTGAATGTATTTAAATATGGAAAGCAAATTAATTCATGTTCATTATACTGATGTCTCGTTAGTTTAAAACATTTTCTGTATCTACATTGTACTTGTTGCGCTATATTGTGTTTATACCTATATTGTATATCTCAAATTAATTAAATACACTTTGCATTGTCTCATTAATTTCTTTAATCAGTTTCTTTATGTAGCATATATTTATTTATTTACATTATTTAACTGCTTAGGGATCCCCAGCAACATCAGATCTTTTCGTTTGGGTGGTAATATGTGACTTGAACATACAGACTGATCGGTCATTAGCTCTATTATATGTATATTCTATATTCATTTTTTTATTTAAATATCTTGCTTTAAATTGTAAATTTGTAAATTTGTATTTTGTACTTGCTGTGTAATTTATTTTCTCCTGTATTACCATTGACAATAAATCTATAAATCATAATTTTTGTTTTCCATTTATGTCTCTTGTGGCATATATTACGGCTGATTTGCTTAAAGATTAACACAATTCTGAAACAAAGCTTTGGAAACCAACACCCACATGTTCAACTATGCTGTGCAGATAAGACTTTCTTTTTTTTCTTTTACTACCTATTCTTTAAATTGACATTTTTCCCGGTATTTTTCCTGAATTTGTTTATGGACAGATTTTGAAAATATTTGATCATTTTGTAAAGAAATATCCATAGTCTCTTCTTATAATATTTATCTAATTTTTGTGTGTATTTCGGAGTAATACACTGCTATTTTCCGTGTGACGCCATTTGTCTATATGACGCTATCACATTAACTTCAAAAAGGCGTCTACAATTTGAATGTTGTTAACAAATCATAATTTCCCTTGTCATACACTTCGGAAAACAGTGAAATTAATATGAGATGAAACATCAAGCAATTTTCTATAAGTGTACAAAATGTTCCAAAAATGCTCCAAAAATGAAGTCAGAAAAATTAATTGACCCATAACTGTAGATCTCTTTTTCTACCCTTTATTGTTGTGTCAACTCATCGACCAGCAGCTGGACCGATAAGCAAGAAACAATTCTCACAAAGACGTCGTCAAGTTTCAAGTTTAAACTTTTTAATTAAGTATTCAAATTTCATATTGAGACAAACACAGCAAAATACTAATTATGTTTGATTTCTTTTATTTCTGACAGCAGTCAGGAAATACTAGAAATTATCTAAGGATATGTAGTCCTAGACTGCAAATTTCTAATGTACATACCTGAAAGTGAAATTTAAGGATTTGGCAAAAGTGAATCCTAATCCTGTACCGATTACCATTACATGACCTCTGATCAAATGCACATTTTGACAACAACTGTATAAAATGCAATTCATACCACCAGCCTTTTACATTAGCCTTTGGGTTAAATTGGACAATTTAAAAGGAAGACTTGTGAAGATTTGGGAACCAGGAGGTAAAGGATAGGAGAGGTTGGAAATATGAAGGTTGGAAAATAGGGAGGGGTTGAAACAGAGATGTTTGGGAACTGGCAGGGTTGGAAACAGATGGTTGGGAACATAGAGGAATAAAAACAAGGAAGGATGGGAACAGAGATGTTTGAGAAAAGACGGGTTGAAAACATGGGGGTATTTGAACAGGGAGGTTAAAATCATATAGGTAGGATTTGGAACGGGGAGGGGGGGGGGGGGGTGGGAACATGAAGTGTTTGGAACAGGATAGGTTTTAAACAGGTGGTTGGGAACATGGGGATAAGTTCAAAGAGAGTTGGGAGCAAGGGAGTTGGGAGCGGGGCGGGGTTGAACAGGTGTTTGGGAACATGGAGGATAGGGAACACGTGGGATAAGTCCAGGGAGGGTTGAGAATAGGGGAGGGGGTTGAACAGATGGTTGGGTACATGGAGGAAAGGGAACACGTGGGATCAGTTCAGGGAGGGTTGAGAATAGGGGAGGGGTTGAACAGATGGTTGGGTACATGGAGGAAAGGGAACACGTGGGATCAGTTCAGGGAGGGTTGAGAATAGGGGAGGGAGTTGAACAGGTTGTTGGGTATACGGAGGAAAGGGAACAAGTGGTTGGGAGCAGGTAGAGTTGGGAACAGGGGGTATCGAAACAGGAAGATTAATAACAAACATAAGATTTGGAACAGGGAAGGATGGGAACAGGAAGGAAAGGGAAGAGAGAAGATTCTCTCTCTCTCTCTCTCTCAATACTTTCTTATTACTAAGCTTGTTACCCCAGATAGCCAGGGCACTCAGACTGGTAGTAATTCCAAAAAGGTTATATTTCTAAGAATGGGAGTATTACTCCATTCATGTGGCCACGGACCAAAGGCCCAACTTTTATCAAAATAAATCCCAAAACCTTTGTCCTTCTCACCTGTACTGCCTGTAAACAATTCCAATCTTTCGTTTGATGTCCACAGTCTGTCAGGCATTACAGTCACTCCATTATACCCGTCGAGAAACTCCAGCCAGGATTGCAGATCTGTCCCCACATTAGAGGTCACCCTTACCTTATGTTGTTAGGTTGATTAACCCCTCGGGAAGCATAGATGAGCCGTCTACAAAATGCTCGACCCGGTCTTACAACACGACGTGCAAATTGGAGAGAGAGCCAATCAGCGACTGGAGTTTTTTTTGTGTGATCTTCTTCAGTGACAGAGCGCATTGGATCTTTCCTTTCAAATCGGATAATTTGTCATTAGGAAGTCTAAGTACCATTTCAACTGTGTCAAATTAATCCCTAGGAATGTTAGGACAGTACAAGGCCCCACTGTTTTATTGTCTGCGATAGGGACTCCCAACAAACAACAAACAAACTTTTTTTAAATGTCTGCATATACTCAATACACTGAGATGTGTCCCTCCCCCCCCCCCCAATAAAAATCATCGAGGTAGTGTAACATGGCCACAGTAGGCGGCCCTATTTCCTGTTTATATGCCCATTCAAGGAAAGTAGAAAATGTTTCAAATAAAGCACAACTAATGCTAGCCCCCATGGGGAGGCACTTATCAAAATATATTGAGCTGTTCACCTGAAAACCTAGCTCGTCAAAGTCCCCAGGATAGACTGTTTGGAGCCTAAAAGCAGATTTCCTGTCCATTTTCCCCAGCCATGCCCCCTTGCCCAACCTCTGCACTAGCTCCACTGCATCATCTACACTAGAGTATTTGACAGGGCAGGATTTTTCATCAATGAAATCATTAACCGATTCGTTTGCAGGGTATGAGAGATGATGTATCATTCTAAAATCTCCATCTTTTTGGGGGACCAAACCAAAGGGGGGATTCTCAGCGTTGATAATGGCGGGCTACTAAACGGGCCGCATATCCTTCCGGCATGTAACTCCTTTTGTATTTAAGTTTGAACAGTCGCTAAATTGCTATTGACACTTTGTAAGTTTTTTGGAAAAATTGGTATGGTACACGTGGACCACTATACTGCAAAGGAAACCCATTTTGGAAATCATCAAAAAGTTCCGTAGCGATATTATGATATGGGTAGGTTAACAATAACGTTGACATATGAACCAAATTGATCGGAGACCTCCCTAAGGAATAGAGCGTACCTTCATGTTGTTTTTTAGTTGTCTCCCCTGGGTTTTTGCCTACATTGTGTTTGCAGGTGTTAACCCCCGTATGCCGAACAGGCATGTCTATATCGACATCTTGGACCAAATGTACACTGACCCTTGTTGTATCCCCAACATTCTGTTCCCTGGGCTCGAGAGTTAGTCTGTTTTTGTCACCCTAGCTACTCACCGAAGTATTGCTTACGTGTGTGCAGGGGACATACCATCATTACTTGACCTCTGTTGTCCAATGAAAACACTGGCTCTTTGTGACGTCACGTATAGCAGCCACAGTTCACTGTCTATGACCCCCAGGAAGAGCTTGGATATTTGACCTTTTTAATTCTATATTGTTCATCGTATCTGACCCATAAGGACAAGGACCTGTTCACCGCTAGTCTGATATCCCTCATATAGGAGTGTTTATCCAGCATAACACTCATGAATACCATAAAAGCACTGGTCCACACATTAACTTTATCAATTAGTTTGGCCTCGAGATGTTTTTGGACCACCAATATTTTTTCTTTAAGTTTAAAAATGTTGATGATGTTACTCCCGGCTAAGGATGCCGATGACTGGGTCATCAGGGCGTTTGTATAGAACTACCGAATCAGGGTCCTGAAGCTGCTTAAGGGAACTTGATCCAGTGATTTTAGACTTAAGATTACATGACCCATGACTACAATTGTAGAAAATTTTCCAAAAACCTTTCCAATATAAGAACGAATAAACATGTATGATACCGAGCCAAGAACAGTGAAATTAATTCTGTTTTGTTTGTTATCAGATTTTTTGTTTTCAATTTTAACATAAGCAAACAATAAATGACTATCTGGTTTTGTAACTGTCACAGGAGAAACACAGAAAAGTCTGGCACCTGCTGGTTCTTGTAAATATCGTTTATTAGACCGGAGCAGTTCCATTAAGGAATATTTCATAGAGTTCCAACCCTACAAATAGAATACAAATATCCTAGTTATTATACATCGCCGTGAGTACAAGTACAGTATGTATGACGTACGTCAGGAATTTAATTTAAAGATAATAATTTCAATACAGTCATTATAATTATCATTAAAAAATGTCAAGTCACATACCTTCCATGACTCAATTTAGCCAGGTAAAATGAAGTATTCTTATGTGGCGGTGCATTGTAGGATAACTCCAGAGGATATGTTGCCTCCTACTGTTGCTGACAAACTGCGTCCGGGCGCGGTTTATCCCTAGTTTTTATGAAACTCACACTCACATTTTCACGCTTCCTTACAAACTCAAACGCTCATTTTCATATAACTCGAAAACAACACCAAATTAAGACAAAAACAATCAAACACATGGACGTACTAACACGACACGCGTAAGACTTGGACAGAACTATAAATAGTAACAAGGGAATTTCCAAGTTACAAAGGTAAGAACGCACAGACGAAACAGTACAAAGCATAATTGATACTTATGTATACTCAATAAATATGTACATTACAATAGACCTACTAAGTTCATCAACAGTCATGAAACCCGGGAATGGTGCTTGATTTAAAGTAATAAATGGCTCTTAGACTGTCAAACCCTTTAAAAGATTGAAAGGGCGAATGAAAGATGACGTAACACACACGTATTCTGCACCTTTTTAATTAAGTAATAGATACAGTATACCGAAAAGAATTTAACTTCATAATACACCTGTTATGTCCTCCAAGGACTCTTCAGTGATGCTGGGGCCAAAAGATGGGAATCCAAAATTTCTAAACTAATGTAGAAGCAAAAGGGTCAGGTGCATAATATCCCTTTCATGTATGAATTAAGAAGTAAAATTTAACTTGTTCGTAGCGTACTACGAAAATCAAGAGAATACCAAAGCGTTAACAAAATCATAATCCAAACTCAAAATCGATTAAACCAGGGGCAAAATATGAACAAAGGAAAGATTTACATGGAGTTAAAGTACAAGAGAATAAGACCAGGTGTTCCGGAAGAGTAAGCGTCTTCTGCTTCATCGACGGCATCCGCCATGTAAACCTTTGTCACATCCATGTAAACATCAAGTTCTCAAAATGAGAACCGAGTATCATTGTCAATCACAACAAGTAAACACACTAATGAGCATACTCAAAAACGTCCATCTTCATATCACTTAAAGATACAGAATATTTCTCAATGAGACAAAGATGGCGAAAATGTGTATATTATGCACCGTGCCACTGCTCAAATAAAAACTTCAATTTTTCCAAAGATACTAAAACGTTTTGCACAACATATATAAATATGGCTATTGATGATTTCAATTGAGGAGGGACTGAATTTTCTATATCGCGAGTTTACCTTTTTTCATGTGTAAAGCATTTTTGGAGGGACATATTTTTGAGAAAAAAATATCTAAACCCATTAACCGTTCAAATCACTCTGAAAACTTATTAGTATTAGGTCTAATTATATATGTAACACATTCTATACCACCCTGTGGGGTGATATTGTACTGAAGGTTTATCTAACGCCCATCCCTACAGCATGTTTATGTCTTCAGCTGTTTAACAGTATGCGTGTTTGGATCTCTACTAATATGTAAGCAATTAGCAACTTTTAAGTTGAAATGCCACAGCAGGGACTCCTGGAGTTTGACCATTAGCCCCTTCGAACTTCTTCGTGGATATAATCTCTGTGCGGCATTATCACCTGGCCTTCTTTGATTAGCATGTTCTTGTTATTTGCTTCAACACTATTTTATACACCTGTAAGGCCCTTGTCGAATACTATTGATATTCAGATGATTCCGCTCATGCATTTTGTCATAAAGTTCTTTGACAATTTTACAGCATCTGCTGGACAACCTGTGCACAACGTTCAACGTGTTGTACACATGATGAAGAAATTAGACGTTCAGATATATATCCATGTGCGTCTTATGTCCAAACCCAATACACGGTACTTTACCAGTAGGATAATATCTCGGAGGGGCTTCTCTTCATTATATGAAGAATGTAACATGTGCTTAATCAAAATTTAGCAAAATACTCAAACATAAAGATGAAATTTGTTGAGAGTAGTGAAGTTCGGTGTTTCATAATAAGTCTTATCTTATTTGTATACTTCTAACTTCCAACCGACCACTTTGAAACTTGATACTAGATTTGTATCCTTGATTGAGTATGAAAAATGGAGAATACCGAAGCGTCTACAAAACCATAATTCGAACTCAAAATCGATTAAACTAGGGGCAATTACGAAAAAAGAGACCATTGTAAAAGAACAAGAGAATAAGACCAGGTGTTCCGGAGGATTAAACGTCTTCTGCTTCATCGACGACACCCGCCATGTAAATCTTTGTTATATCCAAGTAAACATCAAGTCCTCATAATGAGAACCGAGTCTTTGTCAATCACAACAAGTAAGCATACTAATGAGTATACTCAAAAACCTCCTTCTTTATATCACACAGAGATACCGAATATTTCTCAATGATACACAGATGGCGACCATCATGGATAGCTTACTACTAAACTATACGATAAACGTAACGATTTCAATTTCCTGTTAGTAACATCCCTGCTTCTCCAACCTTTGGTGTTTACATGTTTAGAGCTAGTTCTTCTATATCTTATCGAAACCGTTTCACTGAAAGCATCACTAAGGTTTTTTATCTTACAGCACATTTGTATCTTTCATCATATTACAAGATGTTACTTTTTAACTTAAAACAATTCAATTTATATGAAATATTATGAAAGGTGGTGAATACTCTCATGACGATGTTAAATTGTTATTACTTGTACATGTATTACTGTATCCCATGTTTTGTCAAACTTATATTGTGCTTGTGATGACCAATAAAATGTCTAAATATTTTACCAAATTGTGTTAAATTCTATTTAATAACATATATTGTTTTTTAATTCATATTCAGTTACATTCAGTTGTGTTAATTTCTATTCAATTACATTTAAAGGAGTTCAACTTTTTATATTCATCTTACTGCAGTGAACTGTTGATGTCCATATTTTCTAAAAGATAATGAGCTAATACGAGTTATTATGAGTTATGAGTTATATATTTTATGGCACTGTCAATTAATTAACTGTATTATTTTATTGTCGAGTTCCATTCCTTCTTTACTCTACCATAATACCCCATATCATGTCTGAATGTCTTTCAAAATATTTTGCAAAATCAATATTGGATAGAAAATGGTCTGCTTATGTTAAGGACTAGGTACAGCCATATTGGTTGTTACCTGGTTGAAAACGGTAATATCAATTTTTTTATGTTTCCTCCCAATACATTGCATAAACTTTATCCCATTATGTATGATATTAATATAAAATGCAGTTCAGCCCGAAAAATCAAAAACAAATCTGTACTTACCAAAAAAATATTCAGTAAATAATATCCAAATGGGAATGCAAAAATATTTTTCATATAATTATTTGAAACATTTCAAAAAAATAATACAAAGTTACTGCAATGTTCATAGAATGATAGCCAAGTGTTAAAATTTCGATATTAGTCTGTAAATCAGAACACAGGGAGAAATACACCGGTACCCCCTCAAAAAATGTCGTCCATTGAATGCTGTTTTCAGTTCAGGTAAAAGGTTATCTGCATCTCGTGGAGGCAATATCGGGGTATTCTTTTATGTTACAATTGGTCATTTGTCATGAAAATGTAAGTTTCGTGTCAAATAAATGTATAAAATAAAAATAATAACACCAACATAACGTAATTTACATTTACGATACGGTTACCTAATTACTAATTAAGTTAGAGAAATGTATTTCGATACCCATGTGCCTCAACTGCAACACATGTTCATCTAATAGTGTTGAAAGCATTTGATAATAATCACTTGGAACACAGGCACTAGCCTCGTCTGCCAAACACATATAATATATATAGATATAAAGATGGTCGTTTGGATAAAGTACCACATTTGTAATATTTTGAAATAGTCAATATTCATTTTTATTCGAAAGTTTTAAAAGTAAATAATATCGAAATACTCATGACGATATGTCTCTTCCGTTCTTTCCATGAGCAGACGGACACCTGAAGTGTACGATGTGTTCGCCATATTTAAGATCCTTTACCAGTCTTATTATTAAAGACAAAAATTTAAACTTAAGTTTTTTTCATGATTCCCAATCTAAGTCAGTTTTTGGACTTAAGTCAAAATCTAAAAAATCCAGAATGAGACATAAGTCCGTTTTATGATCCCGGGGTCAGGCCGTATTTGTTTTATTGTTTAAGAAGTTTTTGTGTCAATTTTTCCTTGGTCACTATTTTGACCCTAGTTTGATCGATTTCAAGTTCGGATTATAGGTAAGTTGATGCTTGATATTCTTCGACCTTTTTTGGAGCATGATTTTACAGCAATGCCTAAATGGAGGTTTGTACAAACATCGTTTGGGGCTTCAAACGTCAGAAATGTGCCACTTTTTATACGGGACGCCGGAAGCGTCATACGAAGGTCATGCTACCATTTTGTACTATTGCGATTCTTTATCTCTTTTCGAATATTGAACATATCTATCAAAAGCACAGTAGGATGTTAAATCATATGTCTCCGACGTCGGAGAAACGACAGCAAAAACACATTCCCATCAAATTGAAACATATATACTGATTAGGGTTACTGTAGCACAAATACAAAACACCTCTCTAGAAAATGAAATTAAAACACTTTCATTGACGTCAATAGCATGGTAGAAAAATATTTTTTTTTTAAATTAAATAGATCAACTAAAGTCAATAACATGATACAGACAAATGCTTCTCCGTCAAATAGAAAACAAATGTACTGGCGTCAGTAATACCACAGAAAAACACATTCCAGTCTATCTAAAACACCTTCACTCACATCAGCAGCACCCCAGAAAAACAACCTTTCCGTTAAACTGAAACATGTATGTTGACGTCAGTAGCACCACAAAAAACAACCCTCTCTTAAACTGAAACAGGTATGGTGACGTCAGTAGAACCACAAAAAACAACCCTCTCTTAAACTGAAACAGGTATGGTGACGTCAGTAGTACCCCAGAAAAACAACCTTTCTCTTAAACTGAAACAGGTATGGTGACGTCAGTAGTACCCCAGAAAAACAACCCTCTCTTAAACTGAAACAGGTATGGTGACGTCAGTAGTACCCCAGAAAAACAACATTTCTCTTAAACTGAAACAGGTATGTTGACGTCAGTAGTATCCCAGAAAAACAACCTTTCTCTTAAACTGAAACAGGTATGGTGACGTCAGTAGCACCACAAAAACAACCTCCCCGTCAAATTGAAACATTTTTACTGACATTAGTAGCACCACAGAAAAACAATCTTAAGTTAAAATTGAATTAGGATTGATTTATTTTGTTTTACGTACTATTAACAGCCAGTGTCATTTAAGGAAGTGCCAGGTTTTGGAGGTGGAGGAAAGCCGAGTACCCGGAGAAAGAGCACCGACCTACGGTCAGTACCTGGCAACTACCCCACGTAGAATTCGCAACCCAGAGGTGGAGGTCTACTGGTAGAATGTCGGAACACCTTAACCACTCAGCCCCCGTCAAATATCTTTATTGACAAGTAGTACCGCAGAAAAACAACCTTCACGTCAAATTGAAACCTGTATATTGAAATCAGTATCACGACAGAAAAAATACCTCCCCATCTAATTGAACACATTCGCCGAGTCAAGTGTCGCTACCACAAAAAGCCATACCATCCCTTCAGCTGTGTCTTTTTCCAATTAACATAAGAACAATACGATGTTATTGACTCGACTATCATACCATTTACGTAAACAAGTTCAGTTAACATAAGAAAACATGTAGCTACAAAACAACCACGTAGGAGGTATTCGCAACACCTTTACTGACTCGGTATAAAACTAGCGCGCGCTCACAGTTTCATCCAAACACCGCAGCGTTCGACAGGAGACAGTCATCACGACCTCACAGTCAACATGAAGAGAATTTCAGCTAACTTTCAAGCGACCAAGTACCTGTTCAAAGTGGTAAAAAATGGCAATTTGAAACAAGTTAAGATGCTATTAGACGCTGGAATTGCTTTAAATGCGAGAGATAGTAATGGGAATTCGATTGCAACGGCGACTTTGGCCGAGCTGGACAAAGGACCTTGCGATTCCTGCAGTGATTCCTATAGCATATTAATGTATCTCATGCAAAAAGGAGCAGGGCAATACATGAAGACAGACGAACTAAAGGACGTGTATGAAGCACTTAAAAAATATCCAGGTAGACGAAAGCAATGTGCATCATGTTCCAGTGATAGCCCTTCTAAAACGAGTTCACTTCATCCAGGTAATCTTGACAACCTGACCATGAACATCGACAGTAGCTGTTCACTAACCGCCGAGGGTGAGCTGAAGAAAATTCCTGCTGAAGAAGATTCCGAGAAATTAGTTTACAGCTGCGATGACCTCTTCGTACCAACAAAATGTAAAGAACATATTGACGGAGAGAATAAAGCAAAACCTAATCGGAGGAACACGTACGGTTTGATTCGTTTTTCTGAACTATCATTGTCCTAATTCTATCACAAGTAAAACAAGGTTTTTCATAGATAATCGACGGACGGATCATGTTTAATCGAACAAACCTGACAATGTTAAAAATACAGTTTTGTATTAGAAACATACTGAAGACGCATTAAAGGGAAAATAAATATTTGAATGTCTTAGGTAATCCGTAAATGTTAAATAGCTTCATTGTTAATTCTTATGTAATGCATACATATTACTAGCATCATTGTTAATTCTTAGGTAATGCATACATGTTAAATAGCCTCGTTGTTAATTCTTATTAAATAATGCATACATGTTAAATAGCATCATTGTTAATTCTCAGGTAATGCATACATGTTAACTATTTTCAATATGTTAATTCTTAGGTAATGCATACAGGTTAACTAGCATCATTGTTAATTCTAAGGTAATGCATACATGTTAAATAGCTTCATTGTTAATTCTTAGGTAATGCATACATGTTAAGTAGCCTCGTTGTTAGTTCTCATTAAATAATGCATACATGTTAAATAGCATCATTGTTAATTCTTCGGTAATGCATACATGTTAAATAGCCTCGTTGTTAATTCTTATTAGATAATGCATACATGTTGACTAACATCATTGTTAATGCTTAGGTAATGCATACATGTTAACTAACATCATTGTTAATGCTTAGGTAATGCATACATGTTAGCTATTTTGTTTGCTCCATTGTCATGCTTTTGCTAGGACCCCAAAAGGAAACTATAAATTATCCCCAAAAAACACGCCGTTTTTCTCTACTGCGAATACCTGTATATTTAAAGTATATAATTGCACCGGAAAATGATAATATAAAAAATGAGGTCATAACAACATTGGCTTTCTGGACATATTCCCACATAATATATTAAGTGTTAATGTTAATTCGTAAGAATATAAGACTCTTTCATGACCAGGAATGTAAGATAGGGAATTCCAGCCGAGGGGTTTTCAAATTTGGAACAACCCGAGGCTTTACACCTTTGGTCATGAAAGAGTCTTTTTCTCTCATATCAACTACCAGAATAGGCTCAAAAACCATAAAAGTACGTTTTGATTGGATTCCATTTTGAAAATTTCAACTTCATCCTGGAGCATTTTTGACGAAAACGAATACAACATGGCGAGATTTTAGAGTAATACATGTACATTATAATAATGCATACATGTCATTTTTTATTTAAAAGTTATATTTTATATGGCTTATATGTAAATGAAATATTTTTATCAATTAATATTACTCAATCAAATGATTCCTCTCAAAACGTGTAATAGAGTTTTGTATTGCAACAATACATTTAATTGTTTAATTGTTCAATTGTTTGTTTGTCGGGCAGTGATATGCCTAGATAAAGAGTGTGCATTTCTAATACATGTTAATAAATCCGTTGTATTTTACCTGTTGTAGTCTGTATACATGCGATTTTGTAATAAAGTAATTCTTAAAAATCTCATTTTCTATTGTTTTTCATTTCTTGCTATACAGTAATAGGGATTGTAAGTAATTTTTTACTTTTCATAGTGCTATGAAAGGTCAGCCGTTACATCCATATTGAATGAAGCCCGCTAGGGCTTCAAGTTAAATATGGATGTAACGGCTGACCTTTCATAGCACTATGAAATTTTAAAAAATGACTTTCAATCAATATATTTACATTTTTACTATAGAACAATTGCTCAACTTCATTTATATTTTTTCCAATTAATGTTTTATTACCTGCGTTTGTATATGTGTCGTCATTTTAACGACATTGGTAGAACAGCCCAGCTTGAATAAAATTGCCGCCATTGATAATAATTAGTCATTTAAGCGTTTGACGCAAGGGCTATATCCATGTTATTCGAAGCGGCGCGACAAGACTCTCATTGAACAAGCTTGATCTATGACGTCATAATTAAACCACGTGCTACGTCTCGAGAACCATTGCTTTCATACTTTTATGAAAGGCATTTTTGCTGGTAATCTTCATATAGTGGGTTGCAGCGAAAATGTAAATATATATATATGAAGTTTCAAAAGTGTCATTATTCACAACAACTGACCAAAAAATCAAATCAACAAAAACACTTACAAACCCAAACCCAACATAGTAAAATCGTTTTGTTTATTTTGTTTAACGGTAATTAAAGGACGTGCCAGTTTTTGGAGGAAAGCCTAAGAACCCCGGAGAAAAACCACAGACCTACGGTCAGTACCGCAACCCAACGATGGAGAACTAGTGGTAGAATGTCGGGACACCTTAACCACTCAGCTACCGTGGCCCCCATAATAAAATACTTCTAACCAATGGGCCTGTATCGCTCACCTGGTATCAGTATCTGTCACTTGTAACCAACCTTAAAGAGGCTTAAAACCTTTGACTGCAAGACATTTAAGAGGAAATATTATGATTTAAACACATTTGACCCCTGTAACCTTGAACGTAAGCCAATATATTTTTCGTTCTTAGCATTTGTATGGCTCCTTCAAAGAAACCAGTCAAATATCATGCTTCTATGCCTATGGGTTTATCAGAAGAAGTCGCTTAAAGGTTTTAGCAGATTTTACCTTATGACCTTGAATATGGGTCAAGGTAGTTTCTTTTCACAATGTTGTCGGGCTTCATCCAAGGAATCTGTTAGCCAAATATCATGCTTCTAGGCCTTTTGGTTTATGAGAAGAAGTCGCTTTAAGGCTTTAACAGATTTGACCCATGTGACCTTGAATGTAGGTCAAAGTCATTTCTTTTTGCAACCTTTGTCGAATCTCATACAAGGAACATTCATTTCACCCAAATATTATACCTCTGGGGCTTTTGGTTTAGCAGAAGAAGTCGCTTAAAGATTTTAATTTCATTTTGTTTAAGAAAATTTGGTCGGCTTTATCCAAGGAACCTTTCAGCCAAGTATCATACTTCTAGGCCTTTTGGTTACTTTGAAGAAGTCGCTTTAAAGGTTGAAAGAGATTTGACCCCTGTGACCTTGAACATGGGACAAGGCTATTTTTTCTCAAATTTTGTTTGGCTTCATCCAAGTAACCATTCAGTCAAATATCATAACTCTAATCCATTTGGGTATGAAGAAGAAGTCGTTTGAATTGAAAAGTTGACGGACGGACTCCATACCACGGCATAAGCACATTTGACCCTTCATGCAAGGTGGGCTAAATATAGCTGTGACCTGCACAATCTGGAGTTTCATCAAGATTGAAAAGTCAGTATATTGTGTTTACCCTGTATAATCCAGATTTTTCACACAACTTATCCGTATGTAGTAACCTCCTTTCATGTGTAAAGCATCTTTGAAGGGGCTTTATTTTCTGACAAATTATCTAAACCTACACTGTTGAAATAACTCTGAACACTAATTAGTTAAAAGAGAAATATACAATTTATCTATTTTCCAACAATTATAAGAAAATGTTATCCAATTTATATAAATCACTCTTGTTGACCCGGATGTTAGCGCGCTAGGGGTCTTATTGTGAGAGGAAACCGGAGTGCCCGGATACCCCGTACCTGTTCACTTCCGGTCGAAGACTAATTACTTCCAGGTACAAATATATATTGTTACAAGTTCTAAACCATCCTTTTGGATGATAGTATATGGAAGGGAAGGTTAATCTAAGTCCCCTGAAGCTTGTTTATTGCTTTAATTATTAAAAATTATCAGTTCCATTTGATCTATTCCAAATAAAACTGTGATGTTTAACAGTATGCGTGTTTTGATATCTACTAATATGTCAGCAATTAGCAACGTTCAAGTTAAAATGCCAACGCAAAGTATCCTGGGGTCTGAACGTTTACTCCTTCGAACGTCTTCGTGGAAATAGCCTTCGTGTGGCATTATCACTTGACTGGATTCTTGATTAACATGTTCTTGTTTTTTGCTTTGATACTATTTTGTACACATTGAAGGCATTTGTCGAATACTCCTGACGAAAACGAATGACATTGACCCCCTTTACAGATCACGTCTTTATATCTTTTTAATATCGAAAAGGTCATGTAACTGATATTGTTTGTTCAAATGGATGATCTTGGCCTATTTTACTGGTCACAAGTCTTTAAATCTTCACAAACAATTGTTCTCAATAACAAACAAAAGCTATGGTATCGATATTGGGCCTGTTGTATGCTGAGATGAAGAGATACGAAGGTTGTTGAAATGAGTGCCCTTGACCCACTTGTAGGTGCCATATGTTAAACTCATTCAATAGATTCTTTCGAATCGGAAACTGATATATTGCATGTAGCTATATCATAGTTCACTTCTAAGATTAAGAATGCAAGATTAATACCTGGTTCGGGACACTTGGACACTCTTGTTATCCAATTTAAAAGAAGTATGAAAAACATTTCCAACATCCTCACTTAAGAATAAAGGACGTGGAATCTGGCTGGAAATATTGTTAATAAATGTCGAAAATTCAATGTTGTGTTGAGGTCCGACCACGGGCATTCACACTAGTCCTCAATCATCTTGCCCAAGATAAAGGATAAAGGTCGGACGCTGTGCCATGCCATATAAATCACATCCAAAGGATGGTATTTCTAAGAAGGGCGGAAAGGTCTTTAATGTTTAAAATTCGACCCAACCTGTCACACAGGCACCAACCCTTCAGTATTTTATATGTCGACGTACAATATTCCCAATCCTAACGAGATAAAAATGACTAGAAAGCTATTATTATTTTTTTTAGAATATCTCTGCCCATATACTAAATCACTAAATTAAAATCCTGTCATTCCTTCAGAAGATGACGGATTTTAATCAATTTCAACTTTGACTCATCGTTTAGACCAAATTAGTTCCGCTTCACCCTATGATGCTTCAGACAAAATTTGGTCAAAATAGGCTTTGTTTTTTATGGCTATAAAAAGAATACATCTACCAACATAGGAAATCGTGAAATTAAATGTTTAAATAAGATTAAATTTAGTGCATTTCTCTCTGAAGTTATCATCAGCTATCAATATATACGTGACTTCTATCTGTGTTCCATTACCCTGAGGTTGCCAATTTATTAGAAAGGGAGACGAAGTCAGAGGAAGGTAGATGAGAAGAATGCTCACACCGTCAACTTGAAGGGAATAACACACTATTGCTGTGATCCAACAGGAAGAGAGACTTATTGGGAATGGCAGAAGTAGTTCCGCGTAAAAGATCTTCTTTACCTGTATCTGTATGTTTAAAATGCAGGGTCCTTGTGGACATATAATGCATTGGGGGGAGAGGTGCATGACACTTAATAGTGCTGGAGGCCAGCACTAACTGGGGCCTTGAAGGTCTCAGTTGTGATACTGTTGACGGTTTCCTCGTCAAGCAGATTCCATGCAATGGTGGTGCGTGGGAAGAATGAGGTCTTGAATTCTCCCGTTTTTGCGTATACATGGAACCCTGAATCTCCTATTGTGGTTGCAAGAATGTTTTTCAACGGTGTTACTATAGGAGAAGCCACCGAGATCTTTTGGGCGTATTTTCCATCGTTCCCTTTCTGGTGTTAAAAAGTTTGATGAGGGCAGAGATGGTAATTGTACAAACGACTCTCAGGTCAGACATTGTGCTGTGGTGTAAGGGAAAGAAGAAGTTAAATGTGATGGAGCTGAATGTGACGTAAGAGGAGAGGTGTGGTCAGACAAACGACAGGAAACGTGCCAAACCAGTATTTGTTGGCAAAGTACCAGGAGTTGGAAAAACAAGGAATTTCCCCGATGAGGTTCCGTGTAAGGCTTTCCTGTACTGTCAGTGTTAGGTATGTTCAGTGTGCTTAGAGTCCGGCAAAGAGGGGAAAGAGGCGACGCAGTTGCTCGCCTATATCCGGTTTCAAATTGGGTGTGGATGAGAAGATGGTACCGTGAAGCCCACCGTTGGAGCACAGTGACTTATCACCACTACGTCCCCCCTCCCCATTCTGAGATTGGTCCGAGCTTAGGGTTGAAACATTTGGTGACAGATGGGCTACGCTGACGAGTCAAACGGATCGACAGTGCCACATATACAAAAACGGCATCTTTATTTACTAATTTTTTAAATTGTGAGATAACAAAACAAAATGTTAGCAAGAGCAAAAAAAAAAAAAACATATCACTTAAAAGATGTATTTTTTATTGAAATAATTAAAGATGAAAACAATCAATGTCAATCAAAAACAAAACCAGCACATAACTCATGGAATTACAGACCCATGTATGGGTGATCATTTACATATCTTTGTTCTCTTAAGAAATTGTCACATTCTGTTCAAATCACCAGTCACCGTGTAATATTCTATTAGGAACAAGCACATTTAACCAACATTGTCCTTAGTGACAGATAAAGGATTTTTCTAAGATGGGACTCTAAATCATATGCATTGAGTTCAAGCAATGCTTTTTTCACAAAACCATTAAGATATTTGCTAAATTGTACTCTTTCAACTCAATCGTCCCTGCAATTACATAATGAACCTTAGTTTCCCAACCTTTGAAATTGAAGAATTCAAAAGGTGTCTTCAGGGGTGAATGACTTAAATCAGGTATGCATATGTACATGTACATTGTATATATATCCCTGGACAAATCTATCAGTAACCTGTTAACATTCCTTGTTTTAACAATTCTTTATAAGTGAACGTGGATTTGTACATTTAAAAACAAAACATTCACAATGTATTTGAATTAACAATTGATATCTATGAATATTATCAAGAAAATCATCAGATTTTTTTTCAAGTTTTTTTTATTAGGTTATATGCATATTCAAATCTGTTTCAAACTGGACACCGAGTTTTAAAGCAAAACATGTGTCAATTATTGAGTTATGTTTTGCTCAAATATGATTTTTTATCATCAGGGCTGAATGTTCATACATAAAAGTTTGAACTGTATATATTATATACTAGCTATATTTTTTCTTCAGCTGATAATTTTAAAACTATAAACAGGAAGATGCATGCTATTTCAAAGCTACATTTCCTTTGGGTTTTTTTTTAAAAGGAACTACATAAAAGTTTAGCAATATTTTTTATAAATATGATTTTTTATGAACGTGATAAAGTTTTCGAAAATTAAGCCCTACGTAAGTCCTTAAATAAAGACCAATGTTATATAAGGAATTTGTACTTCCAATTTACACATTCACTATAGTACAGACAGCACAAAATCACCCATTATAATAATCTTAAGAAATGATTCAAAGTATCATTTTAAATGAGGTTTTAACATGTATTTAAAAATAAATTTTATTTATCTTGCAACAATTATTTAACATGCCTTACTTTATATTGAGGCAGATTGTAGCGTACCAGGGCTCTGTACAGGAGAAAGAACCACAGCACCTTGGCAGAATATCTAGCATGCTGTTAACTAATCCACCCCTAAAGCCACATTTGGACCCTTCCAATTCTAAGGATGGAATATTTCATTATGAAACTTCAGGGGTGAATGAGTTATCATCTCTCGTGTAAAATTCTGCCTTGTTTCTACTTTCAAATAACATATTACTGAAAATGTAATTACAAAAGTTTCTGATATCAAATGAAATCTAACCAAGCTATAGCGTTTCCCTCACATCAACCTTACATGAAAACTACATCAAAATACAGATATCACATTTCAAAGAATTGAACGCTTTGTTGGGCCTCCATACACATGCTTGTCCTGGCTCATACACAATCTCTTAGCATTATTCACTGATATGAAAAGAAAAATAAATAGATAAAATGATAAATAATTTCCTTATTGTTAGAAAGCACTTTATGAGATATATACAATTAATGACAATATGGTATACATATAAACTTCAACAGGAGTATTTCTTCACTGAAAATTTTAACATGATACAAAAAGCAGAAGATTACATTTGTTGAACAACTTTCAAACCTTGGTAACTCAGTAACCATAGTTAAGGTTCAACATTTATAAAATGAATTAGCATAAATCACAATTTTTCCTCTTAATATCTTAAATCAAGTGTTGAATTAGCGACAGAACACCACAAATATGTTTTTTTGAAAGTGAATGAATAAATAGTTTTGCAAAAAAAAAAAAAAATTAACAATTGAATCTCTCACAAATGTCATACCAAGTTACTAGAGAATTAGAAGGGATTTACAATTAATTCTATACAGAGTTAGTGGCCAGTTTACTTCTCTTTTATTAGCAACACTAGAGTGATCTCCCTTACATTATCACACTACCAATCATATTCTATCGTACACATTCATAACATGTATCAAAACCACGAAACAACATGTATCATTGATATATATCTAATATATTACTTGGGTAATATATAAACTCTCACATCACCAACTT
This sequence comes from Mimachlamys varia, assembly GCA_947623455.1. Taxonomy (NCBI): domain Eukaryota; kingdom Metazoa; phylum Mollusca; class Bivalvia; order Pectinida; family Pectinidae; genus Mimachlamys; species Mimachlamys varia. The sequence continues at coordinate 13,095,933 of OX392542.1, read as the reverse complement.
TCTCTAACAAAACCATTTAAACCAATGTAAATATTTATAATAATGAACCCAGTATATACCATGATAAGCAAGGCTTCTGCATACAAAATAATCTAATAGGTATAAAAACCTAACCAAACATATTATATGGTATTAGAAGTATGGGGTGATAATCTTAAGCTTAAAAAGATAAGTGATAAGAAAGGTTTAGGTAAACCCCGTAAAGAATTATGTGGTCACGATAGTGTGTTTTTTTTTATCTTGATTAATGAATCAGAAAATGATCTAGATTTTGTCACAGGCATACAGAAAGTGAGTTTTCTCAACAAGAAGTGACAATATAAATAGTCAAGCATTTCAAACTGTCAGATATAACAAAATCTTAATAAACTTTATTATGGAGCAAATAATGTAATAATTGTTTCATTAAAATGTAATACTGTTTACAAACATACCTTAGTCGCAATTTTACTTCTGCGCTTGTGTCTAAATATTGCACTCAATTACGCATGAGCTAATAACAGATTTTGGATATTTTGGATCGCTTAAATAAGTATGGTTAACAATTACATGGAATACAGTTAATATTCCAATAATCTCCCATTGTTCTGCAATGCTCCTTAAGTCTTTGCAAAAATATTTAATTTTAATGATCATTACAACAACAACAACAACAACAACCCCCCCCCCCCCCCTTTTTTTCTTCTTTTAAACCAGTATTTAGGAAAGTGACCAAAACACACTTGGCAAAATACAGAAAAATGGACTGTGGCAGAAATGATAAAAAATGCAATGTATTCAGATTCTTTGGTACGCAAGACAGGCAAAACATGCATATGTACATTACAGAAAGCAAACAATACAAAATAGTAAAGTTTATAATCTTTAGTACATTTCAGAAACTCTTTACAAACATAAAATCTAATTGTGCAGAATATCTGGGACACATACAAAAGCCAACAGGTAGATAGGAGAAGTGGATGTCATATAATTTAACTATAATCCAGAATACAGGATAAGGAAAAAGTGTTCCACTCTGTTATTCAATGTTCCATAATATTTGTACTTGAAAAGGAATGCATCAACTAAAATTTATAATGAAATCTTTATCAAGCCTAATCATGCATTGAATTAAAAGTCAACCTTTAAAAAAGATCCCACAACAACACAGAAATTTAATTTCCTTCTAAATAAAAGCAATTTATAAAGTTTATAGTCTACTGACAATGAAAATGCAGACGTTCAGGTTATTTAACGGATAAATAATTCGCAACCACAATACATGACTCGAATGAGACACTCACTTTCATTCCATGATCTCAATTCTACAAAAGTGTTCAAAGTTTCAAGTCTTCTAAAATGGAAGACACTTATTTTTTTTATGTTCACATGGTATCCAATTTAAGCTACCAGTCTATTCTGTGTAATAAGACAGTACTACACTGGAACATTAACAGAAAACACGGTATAAAATCCTGTCACCATAACAACCCATTTTACCAAAGTACCACACTCAATTCATGTTTCATTCTGTCAAGTATATAAAGCACTTCACATTTAATTCTCTGATTAAATAAGTTGCCAACAAACCATGATTTCTAAATTCATATATCTTTTCTTTTGTGTAACATAAACATTTTCAAATTTGTGTGGAATTTTGAAATTTTCTAATATTTATTACGATTGATTTTTTTTGCAGTAATGAAATTTTTTTCAAATGTGCTACAGAATTTCAGTTTCCTTGATATAAAGGAAATAAGTTTTTAACAACTTTTCATGGCTGAACTAAAGGATGAAAACATTTTTGACTTTGTTGAAAATGAAAATTTAGTATTTAAATGGTGTATAAAATCTGAAACCACATATATGGTACAATGATTATATACACTACCATATCAGTAATCAATGATAAAACAATGATAACAAAAACTCTTGATAAGGTCGTTATTTTTGCTTTTCTAATCCTCACTTAGGGCCCGATATGGAGATAAAAACTTTATCTGTGAATCTATGATCATTAGCCAGTTGATTTATTCAGTAACCTTTGGTCATCACTTAATGAAAAATATCTCGCATCATGAAAATGGTCACTCTGTAGTAGTCATGTGAGTGTCAAGACTTGCTTTGATAAATGAGTATTATGTCGGAATGGTCAGTTTACATGGGCAGCAGATGATCATCTCGATCTTCCTCTTCTTGTAACTGGTCATCTCCAAGGCCTTTAAATGTATGCTTCTTGACCGACCCTCCAGACCGACACACTAAGTTACATCCATCCTGAAGAAAATGAAAAAAAAAATAAGTCTTAGCTAGAAATGTAAACTCAACCTATATTTCAACCCATGGTCTTCAAAAAGCAGATTTGTCACAAATGTTATTTATACCCCCTAAATCTTAAGGACACTTCGAATTCTACAGCTACACACAGGACATGTCTAGTGGAGGTACTTATAGACTGGAGAAATGCACATGTCTAGTGGAGGTACTTATAGACTGGAGAAATAAACATGTCTAGCGGAGGTACCTATAGACTGGAGAAATGCACATGTCTAGTGGAGGTACTTATAGACTGGAGAATTAACATGTCTATTGGAGGTACTTATAGACTGGAGAAATACACATGTCTAGCGGAGGTACTTATAGACTGGAGAAATACACATATCTAATGGAGGTACTTGTAGACTAGAAATACACATGTCTTGTGGAGTTACTTATAGACTGGAGAAATACACATATCTAATGGAGGTACTTATAGACTGGAGAAATACACATATCTAATGGAGGTACTTATAGACTGGAGAAATGCACATATCTAATGGAGGTACTTATAGACTAGAAATACACATGTCTTGTGGAGTTACTTATAGACTGGAGAAATACACATGTCTAGTGGAGGTAATTATAGACTGGAGAAATACACATGTCTAGTGGAGGTACTTATAGACTGGAGAAATACACATGTCTAGTGGAGGTACTTATAGACTGTAGAAATGCACATGTCTAGTGGAGGTACTTATAGACTGTAGAAATACACATGTCTAGAGGAGGTAATTATAGACTGGAGAAATATACATGTCTAGTGGAGGTAATTATAGCCTGGAGAAATACACATGTTTAGTGGAGGTAATTATAGACTAGAAATATACATGTCTAGTGGAGGTACTTATAGACTGGAGAAATACACATGTCTAGTGGAGATACTTATAGACTGGAGAAATACACATGTCTAGAGGAGGTAATTATAGACTGGAGAAATATACATGTCTAGTGGAGGTAATTATAGCCTGGAGAAATACACATGTGTAGTGGAGGTAATTATAGACTACATGTGTAGTGGAGGTATGTATAGACTGGAGAAATATACATGTGTAGTGGAGGTAATTATAGACTAGAAATACATGTCTAGTGGAGGTACTTATAGACTGGAGAAATACACATGTGTAGTGGAGGTACTTATAGACTGGAGAAATACACATGTCTAGTGGAGGTATTTATAGACTGGAGAAATACACATGTCTAATGGAGGTACTTATAGACTGGAGAAATACACATGTCTAGTGGAGGTACTTATAGACTGGAGAAATACACATGTCTAGTGGAGGTACTTATAGACTGATGAAATAAACATGTCTAGTGGAGGTACTTATAGACTGGAGAAATACACATGTCTAGTGGAGGTACTTACAGACTGGAGAAATACACATATCTAGTGGAGGTACTTACAGACTGGAGAAATACACATGTCTAGTGGAGGTACTTACAGACTGGGGAAATACACATGTCTAGTGGAGGTACTTACAGACTGGAGAAATACACATGTCTAGTGGAGGTACTTACAGACTGGAGAAATACACATGTCTAGAGGAGGTACTTACAGACTGGAGAAATACACATGTCTAGTGGAGGTACTTACAGACTGGAGATTACCAAAGTCCTGCCAGAAGCTGTAGTTAGGCATCTGCTCCATACCCTTGGCCCCTAACATGAATCTATTGTAGGCTATTCCTAGGACAAGGTAAAGGAAAACCACACACACAAACCTGAAAACAACAAAAAAGGCACTGTACTTTACGTGTTACCTAACTGAGGCTCTGTCTTTGTTTATCATTAGGAGTGCTCACCAAGTTCCATTCAAAAGCAATCATATTTAAATGAGTTATCTTACTTAGTTCGGCGAAATCTGAAGTGACATAAAGACAGATTGATGGATGAATGCTTATAATAATAATAATAATAATTTAAGGTTCTAATATACCACTTTATCACAACCTAAAGGCTGTTTCAAAGCGGTTCACAAATTATCATCTGTGGTTATAGGGCCTTAGCAGCCAGCCAACATTGTTCTCAACTCCCTGGGGAGCATACAACTGGTGCTACTATTTAGGTGCTCACAGATAGCATCCTACAATTTCTAGCACTGCCTAACCAAGTACTCATTTACATCCGAGTAGTCTGGAACAAGTGGAGTAAAGTATCTTGCTCAAGGATACAACACAAGTGCTGTGACAGGGACTCGAACATGCAACCCTTCGATCATGAGCCCGGCGTCCTACCACCAGACCATTAGATTGATTGCTCTCGATATGTTTCTTCCAAAATAATGATGAACATGAAACGCATGTTTTAAAATGGTGAGGAAAAATGGACAGTACTTGATCTCAGAACCTAATTTTTTTCCTACTCTGATAGTATATACTTACACAATCACTATTACAGATCCTAAACTGAGTCCAAATGTCACCACAGGTTTTTTAGGACAAACCGCACTGGAAGCCATTTCAAACATGTAATAACATTCTGCAGTCTTATTGGTGTATTCTTCAAAAACATTGATGGTTTCAGACTGAAAAATAAATAAACATTAAGGAATATGATTTTACATTATGAAGTTAAGAATGAAACAGTTAAGGGCAATATTTTTATAACAGTTTTCCTGAGCAAAATTAAGATTACTGCTTCATTACCATTTTCACCAAAGCTAAACTATTGACTAATTTGACCAGACATGCATGAAGTTATGATCATGAAGGGAGTAACGAAGTGTAAGGTAGATTATCTTTTCCAACATTTCAACTATGAAATGAGGTGCAAGATATGTATTTTCCTGGATTTTTTCCCCGAGCCCAGGGTACCCCCCGATCCATGGCATTGGGAATTTTTAAAGCAGTAAAATGCAAATTGCAACATATTTTTAAGAAATTGTCTAAGGAATTTTATGACAATAAAATTAGGAATTTAAGGGAACAGAGGCCTATATTCTGCCCCACCCAAATGTTACTGTAGGAACATTCCTTAGATAGCATAATTATCTTCTTCATTGATATACCTCAGGTGTAATAAGGTATAAGATTGTGTATGTTCCTTACTGATTTACCTGTACTCAAGCTGAGTTATGCAACAAGTTATACAATAGCTTATCTTCCTCAATGATATACATTGTACCTGTGTAATGTGCTGTAGTAGCATATCTTCATAACCTTTACACTTCAATTGACCAATTCTCAGCGATGATGTAACCATTAAATAAGACTTGTTCACAGCAGTGCTATGACCTTTGCATTTGACCTTTTCTCAATGATGATGTGACCTTTTTATTTAACATATCCTCAGCAATGATGCGACTTTGATATTCAACCTCTTCTCAGCAGTGCTGTGACCTTTACATTTGACTTTTTCTCAGCATTGCTGTGACCTTTACATTTGATCTGATCTAAGCAGCGCTGTAACTTTTACTTTTGACCTTTTCACAGCAGTGATATGTCTTTTACATTAGATCTATTCTTAATTAAAAGAAAAAAATAATTTGTGAATCAAACATTTTGTAGATTTTTATTATGCAGTGCTTTTGTTGTATTTGATTCCCATGTATACCTACCCCAAGACTGGTGGATTCATCACAAATAATCATGATTTTGGCACGTCGATTCTCTTTGGAACAGTGGTGGTTGTACTGTTGTCCACCTTTGTACTCGAGGAGAATCCAGCCAGCTGAAAGTAGTTCATTATTGAAATGTTTGTAAAAGAAACTAAGAATTATGTCATGTAAAACTAGTAAAAGTAATATAATCAGACTGTGAGGTACAAAAAAATGTGAATATTCTTGAATATTGGTCTTTTCTATATACCATACTGTAGAAATAGAAGTCCTCTGACAAAATCCCACTTGTGTTCTCGGTATCATTTGGTATTCAATATTATTTAACAAGAAAATGAATATCAAATTTTGACTTGCCAATCCAGCAGTCAGTTTTTCAAACAGATTTTTATCATACAGTTTCATTCTCCCTACAAATATACCTACCCCAAAATATCTTAAATTATTTTGGCTACTGTTATTATAATTTATGATAATAATTTGAGGTTCTTATATACCACTTTTTGACAATATAGCTTGTATATATGCTGTCTCAAAACAGTTCACAAATTATTAGTTAATAATAACTGTAGTTATACTCCCTGTGGAGCATACAGCCAGTGCTGCACTAACTGATACAATGTAATTCTACCTTTGTCCAACAATGTACTCATTACTCATTTACAACTGAGTACTAGATGAGAAGTATCTTAACCTGCTCTAAGATACATGTACAACACAGCGCCATGCCACAACTCAAATCCATAACCCTTCCGTTACAAACCTGGTGTCTTTACCACTAGACTATACCATCCCTACAATTTTTGTGCAAAATACGGTGTAGGGGTAACTCAAATTGCTTTTCAGGGTAAAAATATTAAGTAAGAGAAATTTTACTTCCACAATCTGATTAAAATACAGATCCTTGTTCTCATTCCGTTTTACAAGAATCTGACAACATCCCATAAGAGGTCACATTCAGATGACCTTTGTCGCCTCTTTACTTAACACTAAAATAATTTTTCCAATGACCTGTCATCTTGCAGCAAGTCATTTTGTCATATTATTCCACATGAACTTTTTTGGTGACGAAATGACTCGATGGACAAATGCGATTATGCAAGCTTTGTCACCTCAAAATTTCACTGTCAAGATTCTGACAGTAGTAATTTGATTGGCTAATGCAAAAGGTCATCGGGACATGACCCCTTATGGGATTATCTCAGATCTTAACGCAGCAGACAGAAGTTTACGGAACGGCGGAGATCAAGATATGATTTTAATCAGATTGTTTACTTCCATAATTTGAAACAAAACACTATTTTTGTCATTTCTGCAAACATTCATACATTTCGGATTGCAAATTTGGAAGATATTGTATTGTATTCTGGAACAGTTTTGCATTTCTGCAATCTACAGGCTAATATTCATAATCCAGGTTTTGTGGTTCTTAAGAATAAACAGATCAACTGGGGTTTTTTTCAAAATACTTATGACATAATGTTACATTTGGTATGACCTTGGATATTAACTTTATTCTTCATGACATTGACGTGTATACGTAATTTACTAATTTTTGCCTGGGCTAAAATACTTGATATTGAGTACCCACTTTGCTACAGATAATTTCTCTTAAGACTGGTAAAACATGTGTCCTATGCTGGATCCCAAGCGCTGAACAAGTTATTGACCTTTGTTTCACAAAGCAGCTTCAAAAGGTTATATATAATTATACCTCATTCATTTGAGTGCCTAAATGAATCTAGAAGTTGCTCCGGTCACTATTTTTGTATACTGGCCCGGAGTCAAAGCTATATATTTTGACGTCATAATTGCAAGATAACGTAATAAACAATGAAGTGACGTCATTATTCCAGACAATGAGCAAAATGGCATCTGACCTAACAGTCTGTTTTTATTACATATCATGTGGTCGTGTTGGGTAGATTCAGTATAATATAACAAATATTGCATGTCACTTCGGGCAATATTGGAGTTTATGGACTGGTCAGTCACCCAAAAATATGTATATGGCACTCAGCTTCACTTAGGTCCATATACATATTTTTGAGTGACTGACCAGTCCATAAACTCCCATATTGCCGTCAGCGCCATGCCATATTTGTTAAATATAAGCTGCTGAACATGATAATACACAATACCAAATATACTGTACTTACTTCCTCTTGTCAGTACTGCTTTGTTGTATTTGCCAACATTAATGGCTCCTTTATATACTGGGGTTCCATCTTGAAGCTTAAACTGATACACTCCTATACTTTCATTCTCTGCTTCAGGAACTTCGGTTTTATCTACCGCATCAGTACAAATCCCAATCTTGTATAAATATTCTTGATTAACATCCTCTGTTTGGTATCTATAAAGAACAGGAATGTATGATCAGATCAAAGGTGGTCACAACGAACATTGATTTTATATTTACAATCAAATGACTCATACACTGTACCATACCCTTCATATAAGGGGAGGGGGGGGGTAACTATTTGTTTCTAGGGGGATCTTTACACAACTGTTACTTTTGAGCAAGCAGAATAATCAATATGCATGAGGAAATTTCAAAACCTTGGCAAATGCAATATATAAAACTGTAAGAGGATTTAGGTTTAGTTTTAAAAATAACCAATAGCAGTTTTATGGGGCCTTAATTTTCCTTAGTTTTGGGGCCTGAACAACAAGATGAGCATTTTAACAGATATATGTTTGGTGTTGACACAGAAAAGACATAGATATCTATTTGTTAAAAAGTCTGGTGTCAGGGGTAGAGAAAACTTGGGCTAGGACCATTTGGAGTGTCAGGGCCAGAGGAAACCCAAGCTACAACCATGGTGAGTGTCAGGGCTAGTGGCCAGCTACAACTATAGTGAGTGTCAGGGCCAGAGGAACCCCCAGCTACAACCAATGTGAGTGTCAGGGCTAGGGGAAACCACAGCTACAACTACAGTGAGTGCCAGGGCCAGAGGAAACCCCAGCTACAACTATAGTGAGTGTCAAGGCCAGAGAAAACCCCAGCTACAACCATAGTAAGTGTCAGGGCCAGAGGAAACCCCAGCTACAAACAAAGTGAGTGTCAGGGCCAGAGGAAACCCCAGCTACAACTTTAGTGAGTGTCAGGGCCAAAGGAAACCCCAACTACAACCATAGTGAGTGTCAGGGCCAGAGGAAACCCCAGCTACAACTTTAGTGAGTGTCAGGGCTAGTGGCCAGCTACAACTATAGTGAGTGTCAGGGCCAGAGGAAACCCCAGCTACAACTATAGTGAGTGTCAGGGCCAAAGGAAACCCCAGCTACAACTTTAGTGAGTGTCAGGGCCAAAGGAAACCCCAGCTACAACCATAGTAAGTGTCAGGGCCAGAGGAAACCCCAGCTACAAACAAAGTGAGTGTCAGGGCCAGAGGAAACCCCAGCTACAACTTTAGTGAGTGTCAGGGCCAAAGGAAACCCCAACTACAACCATAGTGAGTGTCAGGGCCAGAGGAAACCCCAGCTACAACTTTAGTGAGTGTCAGGGCTAGTGGCCAGCTACAACTATAGTGAGTGTCAGGGCCAGAGGAAACCCCAGCTACAACTATAGTGAGTGTCAGGGCCAAAGGAAACCCCAGCTACAACTTTAGTGAGTGTCAGGGCCAAAGGAAACCCCAGCTACAACTTTAGTGAGTGTCAGGGCCAAAGGAAACCCCAACTACAACCATAGTGAGTGTCAGGGCCAGAGGAAACCCCAGCTACAACTTTAGTGAGTGTCAGGGCTAGTGGCCAGCTACAACTATAGTGAGTGTCAGGGCCAGAGGAAACCCCAGCTACAACTATAGTGAGTGTCAGGGCCAAAGGAAACCCCAGCTACAACTTTAGTGAGTGTCAGGGCCAAAGGAAACCCCAGCTACAACCATAGTGAGTGTCAGGGCCAGAGGAAACCCCCACTAAAACCATATTGATTGTCAGGGCCAGAGGAAATCCCAACTACAATCAGAGTGAGTGTCAGGGCCAGAGGAAAGCCCAGCTACAACCATAGTGAGTGTCAGCGCCAGAGGAAACCCCAGCTACAACCATAGTGAGTGTCACTGTCAAGGCCAGAGGCAACCCCAGTTACAACCATAGTGAGTGTCAGGGCCAGAGAAAACCCCAGCTACAACCATAGTAAGTGTCAGGGCCAGAGGAAACCCCAGCTACAACTTTAGTGAGTGTCAGGGCCAGAGGAAACCCCAGCTACAACTTTAGTGAGTGTCAGGGCCAAAGGAAACCCCAACTACAACCATAGTGAGTGTCAGGGCCAGAGGAAACCCCAGCTACAACTTTAGTGAGTGTCAGGGCTAGTGGTCAGCTACAACTATAGTGAGTGTCAGGGCCAGAGGAAACCCCAGCTACAACTATAGTGAGTGTAAGGGCCAAAGGAAACCCCAGCTACAACTTTAGTGAGTGTCAGGGCCAAAGGAAACCGCAGCTACAACCATAGTGAGTGTCAGGGCCAGAGGAAACCGCAGCTACAACCATAGTGAGTGTCAGAGGCAGAGGATATTCAGGCCACAAAAAGGTGAGTGTGTCAGAGCTAAAGGAAACTTGGGTTACAACCATTGCGAGTGTCAGGGCCAGAGGAAAATCTGGCTGCAACCATTAGCATTATCAGGGTCAGAAAAAATTCAGGCAACTGCCATCTTGAGTGTTAGGGCCAGAAGAAATTCAGGCTATGGCATTGTGAGTGGCAGAGCCAGAGAAAACTTGGGTTATGATCATCGTGAGTGTCAGGGCTAGAAGAAACTCTGGCTGCAACAATTTTGTGCGTCAGAGGTAGAGGAAACTCAGACTAAGAGTAAAGACCATAGTGAGTTCTTCATTGGCGGCAGCTTCTGATCAAAACTTCAGATCACTTTGTCTGTAAAAATGATGTAAGTTTATTTACCATCCCCCGCTAAATGAATAAAAATTGAAGAGAGATAAAACTATGAAAAGAAAAATAGCTTGAACCCTTAATGGAAAATAGCAGATATACATACTGGCAGATATATTTATAATTGCTCTAAACGCAGTTCAGTCAGAAGGAGAATCATTGATTGTGATGAAAATTATTATTTCGATCATTTATGTATGATTTGAAATAAAACTTGTTTGGGGCACTGTTAACATACCAACGTACTCGGTAATAGTAAACGCTTTGTGAACGATAGATTGGTTGCCTTGAAAAACGTAAACAAGGAAATACATTCGTTACCGTTTTCCCAACAGGGGTTGTATAAGGGCCTCGATATTCTCACTTTCTGTCGTGTGTTCTGGAAACGTGCATCCTGCTCTTGCATTATGTGCAACAGAGATTAATGCAATCCCCAGGAGAATAAAGTTTTGAAGAACACAAAAACCCATATCTCTTTCACGAGTTCTAAAGCTCAAAATGACAAATTATTGCAGGATGCTCTGGTCCAAGGAGCATGTGACATGACGCGTCGCAAAGGAAGTGGATTTCGCTTGTAACGAGTCCTGTGATTGGCTGTTCATGGTAATGTGTACAGGCAAATGCATACCATCATATTCTAATACCGATGTGGTTAAAACGGGCAAAATGAAAAGAAACATTGAATACAAACAGAAGGTATTGTTTTAAAAAGAAAACACTGTATTTAAATCTAAGTATCTTATCTTAGTTCTAAAATATCTAAATGACGCTAGGAAAAAGGGGAAACCGGGGGGGGGGGGGGGGGGGGGGAATTCGATCATGCGTGGTATTTTCACAGGACCTGGAAATTTGTTACAGCTAGTTTTGGACCTAAACTAATGTATTTTCACACTTTTGGGATGCTAATTAGATCATTTTTTGGGAAATGTTAACCCCCTCTACCAAGTGTAAAATTACTCTAAACACCTAGCTTAGGTAGGTCCAAAACCAGGCTAGTTGTAACAAATTATCATGTCCCTGTGGGTATTTTCACATTTCATTTGACTGATTTTACCAAAATTAAAATTTGTTCAGATACGGATGTACTTTAATAACTATAGAGAGTATCAGAATTACTCTTATATATGACACGTACATGTACGCACAGATTATGTGTATGCATGGTTTCAGCATCCCATAATTTATTTAATCTGGTAGAATGACTGCATCAAGAGTCAATTAAGAGTCATGAAGCTTTATTCAACATCGCATACATGTAACATAATAACATTAGCACTGTAGTGCTATTCTTGCGACAAACATATGTATAAAAAGTATTTTAACAAAATATCACAGTACATATTATATAATCATAACAACTAAATATACAATAGGCATATAACTAGTATAGGTACAGTACATCATAAGTATATGAGATCACAATTGCTTAACTTAATTACTCCTAAAAATGTAATTTAATAATGAACACTTGTATACATCGTGTTACAAAAGAAAAAGTTAAAGCACTATCAAAGTGTAATGTACATATATGCTAGCAAATTGATAAAAATTTACAGGATATACACTAATGTAGTGTGTATTAAAAAGAGACAAGGAAGTCAGAATAGAAACAAAAAGCTAGAAATGTTATTACATAAAAAGGCTTTTTTAGAAACGGTATCACAGACTACTAGCAAATGATAGAAAAAAATCCAAGGACAACTCACACAGCATTGCCTGTGTAGATAGCACATGAGCAGATCTGGGTGTCCCAGGTGCGGAGCAGCCCACAAAAAGACCAATAATTCTCAGCTAATCTGAGTTCATTTGGTACCCTGTTCCACACCTGGAAAGCTGTACAGCGAAAATATCTCTTGCCATATGTGGAGGTGTTCACCCTGGGAATGTTAACATGGTTATCTTGTCTAATATTGTAAAAACAGGGACGTATATGTCCCTGTAAAAAACTTCTTCCCTCCCAACAAGATCATGTAAAAAAAGACGGCGAAATACCTTTTAAAATCTTAAAAACCTCAGACGCCATACTTTTTATACGTGTTACATGTAAAAAATCAAGATTGTGTCTTCTTAAAATATCATCAACTGGGGAAGCATAATCATTTTCTATAAAACGAAGAGCTCGCTCCAGCACTTTTTTCCATTTTCCTAGTATTGGTCAATGTACAGAAATGCCAGGCAAGTGGAAAATAATTGAAATTAGACAGAATAAAAGGCTTAAAATTTCTTTTAAAAACTTTTCCTTTTTTTAGTAAGATTGTTTCCCAGTCTTTTTAAAACAGCAAGTTGCTTCGAAGCATTTCTTCAAAGGCGAGAGATATGTATATCAATTTTAAGAAGAAAGTCAATGTCTACTCCTAACAATTTCACACTATCTTCACATCTTATCTCCAAGCCTTCAATATCAAAAGATTTAATGGAACTGTTGGTCTTTTTTCCAAAACATATTGCCTGAGACTTCTCTGGATTGGCTTTCATACCATTGAAATTAAACCAGTCTATAAGAACTTTGCTCTCTTTTTCTAAGCACTTTTTCAAATATAAAAGACTATCACATATCTTTGAGAGCTTGTCATCGTCAGCATAATTATATATATACATTTGTCTACAAAGGTAAAAATATCATTAATAAAAATGTTGAAAATCAAAGGGCCTACAATAGAACCTTGAGGGGCCCCTTTCTTCACATCAGCCCATTAGCTAGTCTCAGGCCCCAGTCTGACCTGCTGCTAATGACTTAGGTAACTGCTGATGAAGTCAATAGCTGACTTACTCAATCCAAAAGCATGCAGCTTCCCAAGCAACAGACTATGAGGAATGCAGTCAAAGGCCTTGGACAGGTCCATTAGAATCGCTCCAACATGTTGATGGTTGTCCAAGGCCCGTATCCAGTCCTCAAGAGCTCGCAGCAAGACGAACTGGCATCCGGAACCACTCATGAACGCTGCTAAGAAAGGACTGAAAATAGGCTTGAAAAATTCACTCAACTGATTGTGCATGATTCTTTCAAATATTTTTGACAAAGAGGGTAAAATACTGACAGGTCTGAAATTACCTTTTTCCATAGGATTATTTTTCTTAAAAATAGGTAAAACCTGAGCCTTCTTCAGTACATCAGGAAAATAAGAGACATTTGCACAATGGTTGAAAAGTGATGTTATGACAGGTGTAAAAGCTTCTGTACCAGCTTTTAAAATCTTTGCTGATAAACCATCAAAGGCTGTGGCTTTTTTTACCTTCAGTGCTGAGAAATCCCTGGCCCTCCACCACATCGTTCTTGGAAAAAATGCCTTACAGACTTCCTACGGAGTTTCTCTACATAGTTTCTTTGCCTTTTATAGGCTTCCCAGTTGACAGCTGTTTTAATGCGGTTATACTTATTACGTAACATAGCTTTCTTAAAAGCAGTCCTTCTAAGATGACCGTTTAAAAAAGGTGGTTTATTTACACGAGGCTTAAGTTCCTTAACTTCAGTCCAATGATCCCTGCTTTGTGTATAAAATGCTCAAACAGTTTGTGTGGCACTACAACCTCTGATGGAAGACTGTTTTTTTTTTTACACTTTTTAGAAGTTTAGATAAATTTTCGATAAAAATATGCCCTTTCAATAGCCTTTATGACCATTCAGGGGGAATTTTTATCGACAACTGACCTAACAACCCCACCACCCCCACCTCCAAGTGTAAAATTACTCTAAACACACTAGTTTAGGTCAAAAACTACTTTTTGATCATTGTTTGCAAACGCTATTACATTCATTGCTTGCAAAAAGAACTAGGCCTGCTTGATAACCAAGGTAACCCTACTTACACATTGACCGGTTTTTCGAAAGATGAAATACTGTCCAACCATGCTTCGGTATTGCAATCTTTCCAAGTACCGGTTAATGAGCAAGATGCTGACCTACCTTGTCTTTATTGGATACCGAAACTACACAAGGATCCTTATAGCAACGTTTTGTCGCTGGCTCTGCTAATTGCTCGACCAAGCCATTATCAAAACTTCTTACTACAATTCTTAGTACCATAAAATCAGGGCTTCAGTCGTATTGTGACACTGTGTACTCCAGAAGCGGAATTAATGGGATGTGGATTTTGAAAAACTCGAAAGATCTTTTGATCAATCTTGAACACCCCCTCCTAAAAAACGTCTTTTAGGTCAAAACATTTGATTTTCCCACCCTGTACACTACCATATCTCATACAAAACTGAAGGAACGTCTTTGATCTCTTGTTATGAGAGCTTTCTTTTCTAAGAAAGGCGGACGACGATACAAATATATGGTAGTGAGCTATCTCGGAGCATACTTTGTCAAAAACACGACAAAAGCTAAGAAGAAATATACTGAAGAAGATGTAGTACGGATGATTGAATTCCTGGTCGACAACATTTTTGTTGAGTTCGGAGGAAAGATTTTCCAGCAGACTGTTGGCATTCCCATGGGAACAAACTGTGCCCCACTCTTACCTGACTTGTTTTTGTTTTCATACGAGGCTGAATTTGTGGAGGAGCTAATCAGGACATGTAACAAAAACCTTGCCAAATCTTTTAATTTCACTTTCAGATATATCGACGATGTGTTGTCTATAAACAACAAGAAGTTTGCTGACCACGTCGATCGTATATACCCTTCTGAACTTGAAATAAAGGACACAACAGACTCTTCTACATAAGCTGCTTACCTCGATCTCTACTTAAACTACGACCAACATGGACAGCTTACTACTAAGCTATACGATAAACGTGATGATTTCAAATTTCCGATCGTTAACTTTCCATTTCTTGATAGTAACATCCCTGCTTCTCCAACCTATGGTGTTTACATGTCGCAGTTGATTCGATATTCCAGGGCTTGCTCTAAATATCGGGATTCTCGTGATCGATGTCGACTGCTGACAAACAAACTAACAACACAAGGATTCGAGAGATGCAGGTTGATCAGTACTATGGGCAAGTTTTATGGTCGCAATCTTTGTCTCATTGAGAGATATTCTGTATCTTTAAGTGATATGAAGATGGACGTTTTTGAGTATGTTCATTAGTGTGTTTGCTTGTTGTGATTGACAATGATACTCGGTTCTCATTTTGAGAACTTGATGTTTACTTGGATGTGACAAAGATTTACATGGCGGGTTTCGCCGATGAAGCAGAAGACGCTTACTCTTCCGGAACACATGGTCTTATTCTCTTATACTTTTGCAAGGGTCTCCATGTAAATCTTTCCTTTGATCAAATTTTGCCCCTGGTTTATTCGATTTTGAGTTTGGATTATGATTATGTTGACGCTTCGGTATTCTCTTATTTTATTTTACTAGCTGTAACGAATTCTCAGGTCCCTATGTGTAGTACTGGTTGTCGTCGTGAGTGCATGGTGTTATTGAAGGCGTATGGAAACTTAACACCTCCGTATCATATTTACCGTCATGATTTTTGATATTGTTCACAAGGAAAAGTTGCTTGCATGTGTTTCTATAGTTTGTCTTGTGTTCCTGCTCGTTCAAAGTTTCGGTTGCGTACGCCTTCTAAACTATTGACGCTCATTGGGCTCTCAGGGAATGTACTGCTGGATTGGATAAAATCTTAAACAAGTCTTAGAAGGACGAAACAGCTGCATGGTTCGACTGTTTTTATTCTAAATTATAAAGGTGCAGGCTATTCTCGTGTGTGTCATTTGCATAGCCCTTTCAAGAGTGACCTATAACACCATCCCTGATATCCTGGGGTTACGCGCATCTACGCTCTCTAGCTACACCTGTGAATATATATACTGTTATAGTAACATTGAAGGCTCAGTAAGCGTCACCTTCTCTGGTTACACTTTATTTACGCTCGCCGCCGTAAGCCCGTGCTTCTATTGGCGCATCTTAAAACTGGCAGTGAAGGTCTAGTTGAGGAGATTCGTGAAAACTGTGGTTGAATTTGTTGTGGTACTGTTTACAGTGTGGATTGGGCCTGGTCTTGACAAGAGTTCATCCTCGATATCTAGGGGTTACGATCACCTTCGCTCTCTCCACCCCTGGAATATGCCATGGCAAAACCGAAGGCTCCGTTATCACGTTATATTATGTACATGTATTTATTTATATATGTATGTAACACAGATGAGCTGTAAAGCTTAATGCAATAAAATAATTTGAATTTGTTAGTGAGACAAGAAGATGGGTTCGACTCTTTGATGTACATCAAAAGAATCTTATAGTCACATGACGGTAAAAACTGACTGGCTTTGAAGTCGGTTGCGGCTCCTTTGTAATCTTCAAAGGACAGACATGCAGCCTAGCGATTGGTCAGGTTTTATTTTACTTTAGCGTGCCTTCAGTGGAGAGAGCGAAGGTGATCGTAACCCCTGGATATCGAGAATGGACACAGTTTATGTTAGGGTAAGCTAGCACGTCTATTGCTAACCGCACTGGTATGATGGAACAGTGACGTATATACGTCCCTGGATGGAAGAACTTGTTTTTGTCAATATTGTCCGTGTCGGTGTCACTATGATTTTGAATACCTTCATCACCCCCCCCCCAACCCCCCCAACCCCCTCCCCCCCCCCCACCCCCCCCCCCCCCCACCCCCCCCCCCCCCTGTATTCAAATGTGGAGAGTCCCAATTTTCGTAAATGTTCATAATAAGGTATAAGGTATTTCAGGCATAATTAATTTTTACCCTTTTTGTGTGTCTTCCTTGGACATTTTTGGTAGTAGCTGCAATACCGACATTTTTGGTAGTAGCTGCGATAACGCACCTCTAAACGACGAGACGATTTTTTATATTGCGTCGTTATTATCTTGGTAGAGGCATGGTCCTTGAATATATAGGATTTCAGATACATGTTACAGCCTGTTGGAGCCTGATGAGTCTGTCAGTCTGTCCGTCGGTCGTCCGTCAACTTTTCCTTTAAACAATTTCTTCTGGAATACTGACAGGCTTAGTGACATGATATTTGGCTGAAAGCTTCCTTGGAATGAGGCGAACAAACATTGCGAAAAAATACATTGACTTACTTTCAAGGTCACAGGGGTCAAATCGTTCGAAAAGGGCTTTTTCTGAAATACCGAAAGGTCTTGAGATATGACATTTGGCTGGTAGCTTCCTTCGAATGAGTCAAGTTTGTGAAAATAAATCAATTTGGCCACAGGTCACAGGGGTCAATTTAGTAAAAACCTTAAAGCAACTTCTGAAATATCGAAAGACACAGAGACAAGATGTTTAGCATGTGGCTTCCTTACAAAGAGCTGAAGAAAGTAAATCGCTTTGACCTACATTCAAGGTCAAATGGGTCAAATATCTCAAAATCTTCAAACGACTTCTTCTGAAATACCAAAAGGCCTAGAGACATGCTATTTGGTTACTTGCTTCCTTGGAAGGAGCCGAACAATGTTTCCGAAAATCACTCACTTTGACCTACTTTGAAGTTCACATGGGTTAATTGTGTCAAAATATTTCAAGGGCCTAATTCTTCTGAAATAGTGAAAGGCATTGAGACATGATATTTGGCTGTAAGTTTCCTTGTAAGATGCTGAACAAAGTGTGCAAAAAAATATATTGACTTACTTCCAAGGTCACAGGGTTCAATATGTAAAAAAAACATTTAATCGACTTCTGAAATAAGGGAGACATGGTAGTTGGCTAGCCGGTAGCTTCCTTTGAAACAGGGTCAAAAATGTTTAAACTTAAATGTGCTCTTTAGAATGAATTTAATGATAGTGTTTAGACCACTTTAAGGTTACAAGTGAAATTGTAATACAAGGTGAGCGATGCAGGTACATTGGGCCTCTTCTTTGTTACATGCGACTGATTAAACAGTTCAGTTTTGCTATGACATATTCACCCAACTGTAGTTTAGCGTAACCCTGGTAGTGATGGAGGAATGAAGCTGAACTAGGCGTAGCTTGACTGGTAGAGCGCCCGTCTAACGTTCAGAGGGAACAGGGTTCGATCTTGAGCCTGTTCCGTGCACATCTCCGGCAATTATAAAAACCATTGACTTTAATTCTTATAACTAAAAAGAGCAGAGGAAAGATGTAAGAAGTCTCTTATTATCCCTCGCGAAACGCGTTTGCAGGGATATTAATTTGGGCTCCGTCCGTCCATTCGAAGACATTGTCCAATCAATATCTTAAAAAATCCTTTACTTGATTGTTACGATTTCATATGTTGACATTGATAGTAGATGACTCCTATAACTTTTCAGGTAAAATGGTAAAAGGCCAAGGGGTGAAATGCATTAACTTAAAACAATTAGTTTCTGTGCAACAAAGTTGTACGCCAAGATGATACCCTATTGGCCCCTCACTGTTTCTCATTACATATAACAATAACTTATCAAGCCTCCTCTAGTTATCATAAATATCCCCCACCCAAACTCACAAACTTCGAAGAATTAATTACATTGTACATTTGTAAAGCAAAGTCAAACATACAATATAACTGTTTTCTAGCTGCCTTTTCCTACCTACAACTCAATAGCTTTCAACAGAAATTGACCAAACTGTGTATGTATACATATTAGGCTGGTGCCCGGGTTGTGCCTTTTGCTATTGTCGTGGTTTCACTTACGATATATATATTTTTATATTCGGTCACCATAAAACAAAATCAGAAATGCAATATTACCGCTTTCTAGTTTCTCTAGCCCAGTTCCGTTCAACAGATTTGGATCAAACTTAAATTTGTGCATGTTATGCTTGTGCTTTAGTTATGTCTTTTGGCAAGGTTTCATTTTCAATACTTTTTTCAGTAACCATGGAAACAAACCCTAAAATACAAAATTATTGTTTTCTTTGTTTTTCATGCTACAGTTCAAAATACATTCCAGATATTTCAACTTAACATTTTATACATATCAGGCTAGTGCTCCGTTTTGACTTTTGCTATTGGTGATGTTTGTATGGTTGAAGTTTTTTGCTATTTATCTGTTTCCCATCGTCGGAAACCCACGGTACACTTCTCTGACGTTTGCATCCCGTGGGTCAGAATCGGTATAAACCTTCGTTTCCCCGAATAGAAGTTTATTCGGAGATTTCACCCAATCAGAATGGTCGTTTCTCGTGACACTCTGTTAGATGATTTTACCGTGACAGGCGGTGCTACAAATGAAACGGGATATCCCGGCTTGATGTCCCGGCTGTATGTAGTCACGGATGAAACCATCGATATGATTGGCTACTATTTTAGTACGAAGACGAGAATTTCTTTCGATATTAGCCCACGGGATGCAAACGTCAGTGAAGTGTACCGTTGGTTTCCGACGATGTCTGTTTCCATGAAAAGAAATAATCACGTACAAATACAAAATTGCTTCTCCTGGATACAACATATATCGCGGGGGATAACACCATGCTTTGCGGCTCCTTGGTGTTTATAATCTCCCTGTTGTTAGATCCATTTAAAAATCCATTTATTATGTTATGCTGAGCACAGGGACCTATGCATTTGTTACAGCTAATTTTGGACCTAAACTAAGGTTTTTAAAGTAATTTACCCCTTTGTGGGGATTAGATCAATTTTCGATAAAAATGCACCCTCATCAATTGATCAATAATAGATCAATTTTCGATAAAAAAAAACTCCCTCAATGAAATAATGATAAATGAGGTGGCATTTTTATCGAACATTGACCAAAACCCACCGAAAGTGTAAAATTACTCTAAACACTTTAGTTTAAGTCCAAAACTAGCTGTAACAAATGCTCAGGTCCCTTTGGTACTGAGCACGGACATAGATAATCTCGTATAGAGGATGCGTAAAAGGTTATTAAATAAATTTTTATATTATTAAGCTGCCGTGGTGCTCCTCATATTTTTATCTTGTTAACATATTTCTGTGCAAACTCTAGATCTGTTTGGGTAAGTGTAATGAGTAGTGAGTATATTGATTTTGGCGATATCGCACAACTCCAAGGTTTCAGTCCATCAAGTAAGAAAATAGAGATTATACCAACACACTTCCACGTACCTGCGTGATGAATGGACAAGATTTAGTATCGCGCTACCTAGATATCATACGCAGTTATCGTTCTTCTTTAGCTCTTCAGTCGCATCCATAAAGTCAAAATGGCAACCATGACTAGCGAATTACCACCCGGCATGTTTTCGTCCGATTTGTCCTGTCCAGATTGGCTTAATGCTGAGCATGAAACAGGTGTAAGTTGACAATTTAAAGAGTTTGGACATTTGGTGTTATAATGTTTGAGAATTGCATGCTTTGTCTGTACCATTGACACTAGACAGCTAGGCCTAAGGCTTACAATGCAACCATCCAGCCATCTCGGCATCGTACCGAATTTCTTCAATCTGACAAAGATTTTCCACGGAATCAGATAGCCAAATACAATTTGTGGTACCCTTGCTGATAAGAATAGCTCGATTAGTTTCTACAAAATAAAGTGACGTCAAAAGTCTTTCTTTATTCGTTTGTTATATTCTTTGTATTTACAACTTTTTACATTGACACATTTTTAGTGTCTGTCTGTCCTAATGATTAAGGTTGTTCAGTAGAATTAGTCGTCTACGGTACTGACTTTCTGCAGTAAGTTACGGGGTCCTGTTTCATGATGATGATGGAGTCAAATTTGGAAATTTATTTTCGGAAAAATTCTCAAATTTTGCCTATTTTTTTGTTTAAACTCCAGGTTAATGTTTTTGGGCAAGTTACTTGCCAACCATTTTTTTTATTTAGATTATGGTACTAATTTTGGCTATGACAATTTTTTTAGGGTTCCATATCTATTCAATGGCATTTTATTCGATTGTGAATGTAATTAAATGTGACAGATAAAACTAATGGGCAGAATAATGCCACAGACACTGTAACAGGACTCATGAGGAGAGGGAAAATGCATGGCCATAGGGGGTTCGAACCCAGGACTTTCCAAATTCAAGACAGATGCTCAACCAATTGAGCTATCTGGTTGACAGCGATCAACCCAGTCCAGATCCACTACATTCCTCCCTTCTCTACCAAAGTCTTTGACCTCCAAAGACACGCAGGAGACCCCCTAGCACCCTAACTGGTAGTCCGAAGGGTTCTGACTCTCTGACCCGCTAAATATTTTGACGACAGGCGGGTGGAGAGTCAGAATTCCTGCTTAGTAAAAAAGTGGAAATTTTACCGACCCGTGCACGGGTCGCCTTTTAAGCCGTGTTTTATAATATGAAACATTTTCGATCACATGTAAATTAAGTATCAATGGAAAGAACAGATATTTTCCCACTAACCTACACATTTAATCAAGTCACAGGAGGTCGTAAACCAACTGTCGTCATCCATTTCTAAAAAATAACCAGTTTCCTGACATCTGTTTGAAAATGGCCGCCGCCTAACATCACGTGATCAAAATAGGTTAGTTCAGAACATAATTCTCGCGGGATATCGCGACCGCGGCCATTTTCAAACAGATGTGAGGAAACTGGTTATTTTTTTAGAAATGGGTGCCGACAGTTAGTTTACGACCTCCTGTGACTTGATTAAATGTGTAGGTTTGTAGAAAAATATCTGTTCTTTCCATTGCTACCTATTTTACATGTGATCGAAAATGTTTCATATTATAAAAACAGCTTAAACAGTGACCCGTGCACGGGTTGGTAAAATTTGCACTTTTTAACTAATGAGGAATTCTGACTCTCCACCCGCCTGTCGTCAAAATATTTAGCGGGTCAGAGAGTCAGAACCCTTCGGACTACCTAACTGGGTATATTTCGTTTGGCACTAAATATAACAGGAGAGGGAATGCACAGCCAGACCGGAATTCAAACCTGGGACCATCCAAAATCTAGATGGACCAGGATGCTCAACCAATTGAGCTATCTTGTCGCAAACTATCGACCTGGTCTAGATCTGGTATATAGCAACTTTACGATCTTCTAGATGTGCACTTGTGATAAATAGGATAGTTAAAATTTACCAGCTATTAGATGGAGAATGAAAATAACCTAAAACCCAAGGTAAAGTGAAAATTGTACATGTTCATCTGTATTTGTTTATTTCAGACAACTATTATGGCAGTACAGTTTGATGGGGGAGTTGTGATTGGTGCTGACTCCAGGACTACCACAGGGTAATATTCCAGTGTCTTGTTTGAATATTTCCCTATAACTGTAGTTGAAAAATGAAAAGCATAAAATGTTCTAGAATATTGAAAAAAAATCTGCTTATAATATTATGTTTATTTACTTCAGTTGTTGACCTGCAAATTTTGAATGCTAAAGAATAAGAAAAAAACTGCAAGGGGTCAATCTAGGCCGCTTTTAACTACCGTTTATTGGTAGTTTCCCTTCAGAATCCCCCCACTCAGAATTGTGTTAAATTTACTGAAATATTGTATTTTCCTTTATTTTTGATGTCAATATCTACCCAAATCCTCCAGATTTGTTTTTTTTTCTGATTATCCTTTGCAGTTTTGAGTTGAAAAATGTGCTTTCAAGTTTTAAAAGTGTAACTTTGTGATTATCAAAAATTCCCCTTTGAAGAGCTTATTTTCCCCAAAGTAAAAAAAAAAAGTAGTTTTCCCTTAATCCTAGATTAATCTCTGACTGCTGATTTTAAATGCAATAAATTAAAATTATACAATATTCTTAATTTGTGTGTATTTGTAGAGCTTACATTGCGAACCGTGTGACAGACAAACTAACCAAGGTGACAGATAGAATCTACTGCTGTAGATCAGGATCCGCCGCTGACACCCAGGCCATAGCAGACATTGTAACCTATCACCTCAACTTCCACAAGTAAGGCGTATCTCAGTTCACAAGTAAAGCAATCTTAGTCCACAAGTAAGGCGTATCTCATTTCACAAGTAAAGCAATCTTAGTCCACAAGTAAGGCGTATCTTAGTTCACAAGTAAGGCATATCTCAGTTCACAAGTAAGGCTTATCTCAGTTCACAAGTAAAGCAATCTTAGTACACAAGTAAGGCGTATCTTAGTTCACAAGTAAAGCAATCTTAGTCCACAATTAAGGCATATCTCAGTTAACAAGTAAAGCAATCTTAGTCCAC
This sequence comes from Mimachlamys varia, assembly GCA_947623455.1. NCBI lineage: Eukaryota > Metazoa > Mollusca > Bivalvia > Pectinida > Pectinidae > Mimachlamys > Mimachlamys varia. The sequence continues at coordinate 13,072,209 of OX392542.1, read as the reverse complement.
AATTAAGGCATATCTCAGTTAACAAGTAAAGCAATCTTAGTCCACAAATAAGGCAAATATTAGTCCACAACTGAGGCAAATTTTACTGCACAAGTACAGGGATAATTCTGGCTCTTAAAACCTATGGAATAATTAAAGAGATTTTATGGGATTAGCAAAATTTCTATGGGATTTTTCTTTTATAAAGTAATACAATTTTAAATTTTTATTGAGATTTTTAGGAAAAATATAGGTAAAAATCCCCAAATCTCGTCCCAAAGTGATCCCTGCCAGTATTTTAAAGGCAAATCTTAGTCTTCAAGTAAGGCAAATATAAGTCCACAACTGGGGAAAATTTAAGTCCACAAGTAAGACAAATTTTAATTCACAAGTGAAAGCAAGTCTTGCTCTTAAAGATGTTAAAAAGTCATTAGGTTCCGTCCCTAGAACCTAAGTCTAAAATAATGATAACTGTATTCATATATTCCCTGCCTAACGTTCAGCATTCAGGAGTAAAACAGACAGCTGGTTCACCCGTTGTAAGTATAATGTGGGTCTGTGACATGGTAGATTGCTGTGCTGGGAGCCTTCAGCAAGATTTTTCAGCAGGATAACACCATAAAATGATAATTTATAAAGTCTGTATCATATCCAAGTTATCACAAAGAGGCGAGTAGACAAATTTACCTTGTCTCCAATACATGTAAACATACATTTTTACACAACTGACACATGGAGGTATGTCCTTATATGATGTAAGCTTTGAATTAGCTATTAGACTATATAAGCCAATCCAATTTTACTCCAAAAACAAATAGCAACAGTTGTCAGATACTTACAAAAATAAAGCAAGGTGAGGAAAATCATAATTTTCAGTAAGTGTTCATTAACACAAGTTACAGAATAAACTGTATGACAGTATAAAGGAACATGATATGATTTGAATTGAAGTGTTCTCTTATTGAAAGGAACATGATGTCAATTATATATTTAATTTTAAGCAATGAATGTTTTAGCAAATGTTGTTATTGTCCTATAAAATACATTGCTATAGATGAAACATAAAGAAGTCCGACATCATTCGCAATTAGGCTTTGACAACAAAGATATCAAAGACACCACAATAGAGAGTGATAATACATTGTATTGCAATAGCAAAAAATATTATAGTGTCATAACAACATCTGCCTCTGCTATGAATTACAATAAAAGAATAGCGAGCAATTGTAAATACTTTCTTATGGAATGGAACATGAAGACAAAATATTTAAAAAAGGATTGGAATATAATGATAATGTAACAATTATAACACTTTCTTGCAGAATGGAGCATGGCGAGGAACCACCAGTGAAAGTTGCAGCCAATGTGTTCCGGGATTTGTGTTATAACTACAGGGACAGTCTCAGTGCTGGCATCATTGTAGGGGGCTGGGACAAACAGGAAGGGGGACAGGTAAGACCCCAGCACAATTGAGAATCTATGTCAGGCCCCGATTTCATCAACGTTTCTTAACTTTAGGAAACTCCTTCACTTAAAATTCTCCATAGGAAAGCATTACAGAAGTTAAGGAAAGTTCCTTAACTAAGGATTTTCTCCTTACCTTCTGTAATGCTTTCCTATGGAGATTTTCAGTTAAGAAGTTTCCTCAAGTTAAGGAATGTTGATGAAACCAGGGCCTGGAGTTAAGTGCCATTTTAACAAGAAAAAGTATTTAGAATGTGTGTTATCCAGAAAGAAAGGGAAGAAAAACATATCTCAATTTCTTAATACCTCATACAAGACCCCTCTCCTAAATTAGCCCCCTCTCCATTGTTTACAAGCCTCCTTAATTAAACCCTGTCTCTTAGTTTGTCTCTTTCTCTCCCCAAACAAGTGATTGTCTCAGGACATAAACAAGTTATACCCGGTAGCTAATTTGATGCCAAAAACAGTTTCATTAACCCAAGTGAAAATACTACAAATTATTATAAGTGTATTCTTTTATCACAAATTATTATTAGTGTATTCTTTTATCATAATGTTCCATTTGTGCTAGCTTGGAATTGGTCTGCTCAAATGAACAGACATTCCACATTTTGTTCCTGTGGGTGAAAATCTAATATTTAAACCAAAAAGGAAATAGAAACATCATTTCTAGAAATAAGTCGTAAGATCTGCAAAAAAATATGAGTGATCAATTTCATTTACAAATTTTACACACTATGACGCCACTTTGGAGTCGGTAGTGATATATTTAACTGTCATATGAAATACAGTTTAAATGGTTACAGATATATCTATTTAAAATTTATTAAACATTTAATTAACTGTCATATGAAATGAAAACCTTTCACTGGTCACCATATTGGATCCAACTTGGTACCCTTAGACGAGATATTCTTAACAAACCGGTTTGTTCTGACAGAAAGTCACATCCGATTTAGCAGATCATATGGTTCGTTCCGGAAGAACTGGAATGTTCCGCTGAATAGAACATGTTTATGTCATTAAACCTCTAATCTCATAAAGACCGAAATAATGAGGAGATGGCCTAAAACAGGACTATATGTCTTGTCGTCAGATCCTTCTAACTATGTATTTGTATTTATTAATGTACATATGTATTTCTGAAAATAAAATACTGTGTAAATCAAGACAGAAATAAAGGAACTAATTACAAACATCTTTTTTTGAAGCAATGTGTTTGATTAGATGTCTCCTATCTTTTCCAACAGGTATTCACTGTACCATTGGGTGGCATGCTGACAAGAATGCCATTTGCAACTGGTGGTTCTGGCAGTACTTATATCTATGGCTATGTAGACTCTAACTTCAAGGAGAACATGGCCAAAGAGGAATGCTTAAAGTTTGTGTCAAACGGTGAGTAACACAGCTATTGATTGAATACGGAAATTCACCATAATTTTCTATCATTAAATAAATCAGCAGAATTATAATTGTATATTTTTCTCACAAAAATAATTTTTGTAGTGTTTTGGGTTAAGCCAATGGTTGTGATGTACAAATCTGAAGAAATAGGTGTCTTTTTATTCTTTGACAAATTAGATTGGTGCAAATATTAAAATTCAACTATTGAAATGAGCAGTTTCAATGCTTTGCCTGCTTAGATGCAGTTATCTCCCCATAGACCCTGCCATTTGACTTCTTGTTTGTTTTCAAATTGGAATGGCTTATATCTTTTTTTCTGGCAGTCAATGACCTCTATTATTTTTTTCTGGCAGTCAATGTCCTCTATTGTTTTTTTTCTGGCAGTCAATGTCCTCTATATTTTTTTTCTGGCAGTCAATGTCCTCTATTGTTTTTTTTCTGGCAGTCAATGTCCTCTATTGTTTTTTTCTGGCAGTCAATGTCCTCTATATTTTTTTTCTGGCAGTCAATGTCCTCTATTGTTTTTTTCTGGCAGTCAATGTCCTCTATTCAAGGAATGATTTCGCTCAAGAATTGTCTGTGAACCCATGTGATGTTTCTATCCTTCATATTGTCACTCAGTTGAAAAAAATTGCCTAGCTTGTTCTAGAAAAGAATGCTTCAGAAATTTAAAGTTCACATTATTTAAGTGATAAAACTTGCGTTATTGGACGCTGATTAAGATAACAAGCTGGAAACATTTTGTTAAACATCATAATTATATCTCCTTTCCTGCTTTAATGGATATGAAGCTTACTATGGTTTTACATAACTTGTTGAAGAGGAAAAACTTGGAAAATTACTAAAGATACATCCACATTTGATAGGTTGTATTTGGATTGTAGTAAAAGAGCTAAGACAGAAAGTCTTAACTAAGTCAGTAAAATGGCACATATAGGTAACGAAAACAGCCAGTAAACTACTTGATACTTTTGTTTATGTATCCTTTTAATTAAGGCAAGGTAAAAAAAAAAAATTATAAATTGCTTCCAAGAAATCAGGTTCATATAGAAACAATAATTTCAACAGTTCCCCTTTCAAAATTGACATTTTAAAGGTCTGGCCTTGGCGATGAGTCGTGATGGATCCAGTGGCGGTGTCATCAGGATGGCTTGTATCACCAAAGACGGAGTGGAACGCTTTGTCATGACAGGGGACCAAATACCAAAGTTTTACGAGGCGTATTGATCATAATCTTACCTACCAGTCATTCATCTGCTAAATACATAACAACACAGACGTGAACGGATCTGGGGAACAGGGACCATTAGATGTTATGTGCACCATCAAAAGTTGGAAAAAGGAGACAAATGTTTCAGATTTAGTATCAATTTTCATTATTTTGGGGGGAAATCCTGTTCGTTCTTCAGGAGTGTTGACTGACATATATGAAAATAGAAACATACAGAAAAATAATATATTGACTACAGGGAATACTTTTTGAACAAATTCCTTGATTGCGAGTACTGGGAGACTCTTGCTGACCACATATCAGTGTCCTGTATGATCGGTGTCCTGGAGGTGCACAGCCAGATCTGTATACAGCAGTCCTTTATAAGTGCTATTGTATGATGACTATGTCATGTCAGTGTGCAAGTTGTTTCATGAGATAATAAAACATGTTTACCTGGACAGATTTCTTTACTTTGTTTCACTTCATAATTCATAAACAGATGCATATAAACAAAGGCATGTTACATTGTTTCGTTTCAGTTTTTAACAGAGCGTTAAAGTTTTTTTTGTTTTACCTGGTAAATGGCATTTTAAAGCAGTCTTTCATATGAGATGACTTTTAAAAGCTTTACTCTTTTATTAGTACTTTAATCTATCTTAATTTATGTAAATAGTTAAAATGACAAAGAAGTTTTGAAGTCAGTATCAGGTATTACCATGGTACCGGCCCATTCCGACTTTTTATGTGACCAGGGGCGATACAGACCAATTCCAACTTTTTAGTTGTAACCGGAGTGATGCAGGCCCATTCTGACATTTAGTTGTGACTATTAGGGATACAGGAGCACTCACACTTTTTCATTGTGACCAAGATGCAGCCTGCAGGATGTATAGCTATTATCCAATGTCCTCTCAAAGTAGGTCAAAGGTACTTTATATTATTTCACCCAAGACAGCAAGTGGCCAAATGCCAGAACCTTTTGGATTTGCTTTTAGATAAGTTTAAGTTTGATGAGTTAAAACTGATGTTCTATTGACTTTTTGATTTACTAACAATAACATATAACTGCAGCAGCAACATTAATGCACATTACAAATTCAAGAATACTTTAACAGGGCTCGACACTAACACTAGTCTGTTAGGCCGAGACTAGTACAAATTCTGAAGGAGCAGTAAATATGCTCTGTTTATTAGTACTGTGGACTAGTTGAGTTTTCTATTTCGTCTTTGTTTGTCCTCTATAACTTATTCAAGGAGAGGTAATAGTACAAATTTAGCACTCGGGATAAACCAAAACTCATTTCAGGGCATTTAGATATCAATTTTGTTTCTGTGGGAGACACCCCCCATACCCTCGACCCAATTTTCTCTAGCCTGGGGACTCATCGCTTTGCGATTTGTTGTTCATCACTTAGTGTTTCAGCCGAGGCTGAAGTCATTAGCCTCAGGACTAGTCACAATATCACTGGAGTAGTACCTTAAACATTTTACTAGTCCTTTGGACTAATAAATTGAAAAAGTTAATTTCTAACCCTGACTCATATATATATATAAGAAACAACATTAAAGAGCATTTTCAAACATTTAATATTACGATCTTACAATACAATTGTTGTCATGATTTACAGATCGATTATCAAATTGTACATATATTTTTGTGTATTTCATACAACAAACATGATATATATCGATAATAACAAGCACATAAATAAAACAATAATTCAACAGAAGAAGGGACATCATCTGGCAGCCATATTTTTTATTTAAGCCAAAAGAGAGAACAAAGAAATGTGCAGAAAGTTTAACCAAAATCAAAGAATTCTTTTCGGGTTGGATGATACGGAAACCCATCACCTTTCATATACTTCACAATGGCTGCTGGCAGCCATTTTGATTTTCTGATTTGTTTCGATTCAAAATCAAACTTGAGCAGATGACTGATACTGAAGGTACTAGGGTATGTGCAAAAAGTTTATAAAATTAAAGCAATTTCTGACAGCTTTTGCACCTTTAATGTTGATGTCCCAACAGCTTGACTTTGACAATTAACAACAGTTTCCTTCTTTGAAATTTAACAAAATAATATCTTAATGATTTTTCTTTGTGAAAGATGATGACAAGAGACACTTTATTTACTCTTACATACTTTTCAGCTATTGTCTGCAATAATGCCCTTCTGGTCTCTGTGGACTGTATCATACTAAAGAGAATTAAGTGATTTCAAATACATTTCTCCTGATTTTAGAAAATGAACCATCACAGAAACAGTACATTTGGTCCTAAATACACCACATGTACAATTGTAAATATGCGCAAATATTTAAACCTTTCCAGCAATATTCATTGATCAATTAATATTCATAATAAGACAAACTAAGGACATTTATGCAAAGATCTTTTTACACAACCAAAATATTATTATTGTGTAAAATAATCTTTACATAAATCCTACTTTCCAACCTGAAAAAAATGTTTACAAATATAAAAACTAGGGACAATTTACAGTATGTAAACATAAATCTTAAGGCAATCACTGGAATTTTGTGATACATTATACATCTATAGATTTTCCCTTTAAAATGTGAGTAAAGATGAGCACATTTTCAAACATTAAATCTTAACAACAGTTGTCAAGCACAAAGGAAAGATTTCGCACATATTTTTTTTTTCATTCAGAAATATGTGAACAAGTCCTATCACAAATGTGAAATTAAATTCAGGGAAAAATAAATGAATTTACAGTAAAATCTCAAATTCCAAATTGTATTTTTTTTTTTTAATTTGTTTATTTCGTGGGTGATTTTTCATCCTAAAATTGATAGGTCCAGAAAGTAAGTTGGATATAACACAATTATCACTTTTAAAGTGTCACTGTGTGTACATGCAATTTAGTTCTGTTCAATAACAGCAATATTTTGGGCCTCACAATAAACATTTTCAATAATTTAATTATGAAATGTATAAGGTCTAAAATGAATTTCAAAGAATACATCACATGATATATTTTTAAAATATCAACAAAAATAGACCTTCATTTTTATTATGAAATAATAATGATTAACAACACAAAATGGGTACCTTTGAACTCCAAGTCCAATGCAATAGGATTAGAGAAATTCATGTCAAAGTAGTTGAAAACTGCAGCACAACCATAGCGGTACAAAATGTTTTACATGCTAACTTCGAAAATCCTAACAACACTCTGTTCTTCATATATAACATAACAGACCACCGGTCAGCTATAACTCATTCACTCCTGAAATTATATAAAGAATAATTTGAACTGGATGAGTTCAAATGTGAGTTCAGGGTGAAGGAAATCATGTTCACATTGCTGACTATAAAGTCTTGTTCAGTTCAATTTTCAACTAGTTTGAGTACACTATGCAGATGTAATTTAAACCGAAATTTTAGCTAAAAAGTCCAACTTTTTGCCCTTCAACCATAAAAGCAACTTTCTCCTTGTTATAATTTTGTCCTTTACAATAAATTACGGTTAAATATTATACCATGCACTTAAATATTAAAGCTGTCATTGTGATCTACAATTATGGAGGCCAGGGCTAGAAAGATGAAAGTTGCAGCAAAATATTTTCGGTTCAAAGGATCACTTCCGTGTTTAATAAGAGACCTAGGTCTACATGCTTTTTTTTCAATGCTCTTTTCTTTGTTACCATTATTGTAAAGAGTTTCCTTTTTTTCTCTCTCTTTGAATCCATTACGTTAAAAGTTTACATTTTCACTGATCACTACATGCATATACAGATGTATTGGGTAAAATGTCACCTCTGATCTGAAATGGTACTGGTGATTCAGAATCCACCAATTCGCCTGTATTATGTTGGAATATACGAGAAAGAGAAATATAATTAACGAATTCCGCTCACTCAAATATCAATTCTGCCATATCTTTGTGTATCTCATATAAGCAAACAGGTACAAATTGATTTCTTTCTAATTACCGAGCATCTCACAAGTGGGACTGAAACAACAGGCAGTTACATCGAATGTATTTCCCCCCCCCCCCTTCATAACTACAGTAAAACCCGACTTACTCGACCTGATCAATAGCTCTGGGAATCTTGACAAAATATACACAGTATGATGCTATCAGTAGCTTGGCCAAGTTTCAATGCAATCAGAAATTATATAAGAAGTTCAACTCATATTCACGAAGTTTTTGTCTCAAAATACTGAAACCCACAAATAAATTTCCTCAAAATTTCGATCAGGTATTCAGTATGACGATGTCAGTAACCATGCTTTCAATTCAATTGGATATCAGTTACACTTTAAAAACTGTAACACAAATGTTGACGTTTCCACTGTCACCACCAGAAAAGAAGGTAACACCTTAGTCTCGCATTCCTCGACTATCATGGAAGGTGAGACAAAAAAACACCTATCGCCATATTTGAACCTACCAAATACAAGACTTGGAAAGTTCAGTACGTGTATAAATATGATTGTGTACAACACAGCATTATGAATAAAAAAATTCAATCTGAACTTAACCGTTTCAGTCACAAGCTCTACAATCACAAAATATCTACGCATGTTACATTCATCATATTCATGCATTTGTTATGTTCAGCTGGAAACTTCAATGTGGTGACAGGTCCTTCAAAGTTTAAGTTTTTCAAACAGATAATGAGCCTCCAATATGCCCAATAAGTGTCTATCTCCTAGCACCTCTCCGCTTAGCTTTGGTCATGACCCGAGGCTTTGTTGCCGAGCTACTGGCTCCAACGTTAAACATTCCCTGGGCAGGTGTACTAGGTGCCGGACCAAATCCAGGGGCTGGCGAGCCTGCTCCAAAGCTGGTAGACGATGCATTGGCACCTGTAAACAAAATGTTATGCATTAATATTTTTTTTAGCAAATAAAACCATCTTTTAAAATAACTAATAATTTGTTACTACAATTGAACCTTGGTATCTCGAAGTTGACGGGACCTTGGTAAAACTTTGAGCTAACCGAGTATTCAGTTTCCTGAGTTTGAATGCTATTGTAAAGCATGGCGGGGTTTGACAAAATACTTCAAATTAAACAGGCTATTCGGATTATACAAGTTCGAGATGACGAGGTTTAACTGTACATATACTGTGAAAAGCATTCAAATGATATTGGCAATGTGCAGACTTATGCACTAATTATTCTTACATGCAGAATCAAGAATCTCCATATAACGTGTCAACCATGCCACAGCGTAATTTTGCAATTACCAGCATATCTCTCGGATTAAGTAAACATAATAACAAGCAGATAAATTTATATTTTGACATTTATGTCAATTAAGTTTTATGCATTTAGGTAGATTAAAATGTTTTTGGTACAATTTTGTTTGTGATATATAGAAAATTATCAATCTGATAAAACTTATATTTTCACTGCAGTGATGAGCAGTGAAAATATAAAAAATATTTTTTCCCTTGTTTTGCCTTAGATTTTAATCGAAAATCCTCGTCAGACCATGCGAGGACGTAAAACTCTCAAAATCAAATCAATCGAAAATGAAAATGATTAATTTTAATCATAATAAATGCTGAAGTGAAAAGCATTTTAAAGTCTCATTCAAATTGTAATAAAAAGAAAATTCAATGGTTTACTGTTCAATATCAAAAATAATGTATTTCACTCATATGGCAGATTGTTTTTTTTTATATTTTCATGAGTGTGTATGAAAAAACTGCCATACTCATGAAATACATTTGATATTTAACAGCAAACCATTGAATATCATCTATATAAGTTAGCTATTTGGAAATACTGACTTACCAAAATTGAACGTACTGGCCCCGCCTCCTCCTGCAGCGGCACTGAAGTTGAATCCTGTCGTGCTACCACTGGGTTGTTGGGTAGTGGCTCCAAATCCAAATACAGCATTGCCACTATTAGCCGCCTGAGGAGCAGCTGGTGTGGCATTGCCGCCACCAAATACTGTCGACGAAGATGTATTAAATGGATTCGCAGGCTTAGGTCCGCCACCAAAACTTGGCCCTGTGTCACCGAAGGCTGGGGCTGACCCCGACTTTGTCATACCACCCTGGAATGCTCCACTGGACTGGGCAGTGGATCCTCCAAATATTGGTGTGGCACTTGTTTGTGGCTTTGCTCCTCCAAAAGCCGGAGCGGCCCCTGCTGTGTTTGCTGTTCCACTGGCTCCAAAATTGAAAGTGGATGCTTTGGAAACTGTGGCTCCAAAACCAAATGCTGAAGCGGAAGTTGTCGGATTGGATGCACCAAAATTAAAGGCTGACGTTGCTGCCTGGGTTTTATTTTCATTTCCTCTAAAATCAAAAGTTGATGTCGTTTGTGGCTTTGGATTTGTTGCACCTCCAAAATTAAAGGTCGATGCTGCTGCTGTTGTTGTCGCTGGATTTGAAGCACCGAAATTGAAATTAGAAGAACTGGTAGTCTGTGTAGATGTATTCCCAAAATTGAACGATGAAGCACTTGTGGTAGGCTGATTTGTAGAGCCAAAATTAAAGGCTGGAGGAGCTGTTGTTTGGGGGGCAGCAGGAAATCCTGTAGTGCTCACTGCTGTGTTGGTAGCAGCTCCAAAAAAGTTGGAACTAGGCGTTGCAGCAGCTCCACCTCCGAAGTTGAAGCCACCAGCGGTAGCTGCCTTAGTAACTTGGGGAGCAGTGTTCCCAAAAGTGGGTTTGTTCTGTGGACTGACCATTGTGGATGCAACACTACCATAAGCAGGTGGGTTACCTGAGGGAGCACCAAATGTATTTACCTGTGTGGTTGGATTAGGTGTTGCAAATACAGGTGTGAATTTTGGCTGACTTGTCGGGGCTCCTGCTCCGAATGTGGCTGCAGTTGTGCTTTGGAAATTGTTGGCACCAAAGGTTGGGTTTGTGCCAGGGTTCGTACCAAAGTTGGCTGTAGGTACAGATTGTGTTGTGTTACCAAACATATTAGTAGGAGCACTAACACCCGTTTGCACTACATTGGTTGCAGCTCCAAACGAAAAACCAGTTGTGTTGGCAGTAGAGGCCGTACTGAATGCTGAAGTAGATGCACTGTTTCCCGTGGCGGAAACTGTTGGAGCTACATTTGCAGTCATAACACTACCACCAAAGCTAGGTGTCCCAGCTGAAGTTGGTGCACTAACACCTCCAAAAAAAGGCTGACAAGCTGTGGCTGCCACATTGGTAATTCCTCCGATGTTGGGGGCAGCGGTCGTTTTTGTACTGGGAGTAGCTGCGCCAAAATTGATCACATCTGGAGCTTTTGTTGTATACGCTGCAGCAACGGCACTAGCTATAGCAGCACCTACAGACCCTGCTTCAGCTGCCTGTAATTCAAATTTAGTCGATGGAGTCGAGTTTGTGCCACCTGTTGTGCTTATGGTTGCTTTTGTTGATGCAGACACATTTCCTACAGAAAAACCACCCGTAAAAGGTTGACTGACCTTTGAACTGGAGACAGAATCTACAATAGGAGGGACTGAAGATGTGGTACTGCTGGAAAGACCCGCAAAGAAGTTGTTACTTGAAGTGGGTGCCACAGATGTGTTAGTGTTCTGCATTCCCAGACTTCCGACTGGGGCAGCACTCACAGTTTTGGGAGTGCCTGATCCTAACAAGGACACTGGAGAGGCTAGCGAACTGGACACTGATGTTGAAGCCAAAGTAGAAATATTGAAAGACGAAGTTGTTACAGATCCAAGTGTTGTGGAAACTTTGCTTGTGGCTGGAGTTGTTGCGGTGATTGATTTTGACACCAGGAGGGGGTTCACTGACAGGTTAGGTAAACCAATAGAGGAAGTTACAGTAGCTGCAAAAAAAAGGGGAAAGTAAAAGTCATAAATTCTCATTAATTTAATTTCAATCTTTATTATTATTTTTTTTTTAATATGAGTGTATTACCCTCCTTTTCCACAATAGGGATCTCAGACAGAACAAAACAATAATAACATACATTTATATAGTGTTATATATAATTTGTAAAATTACTCTAAGGTGCTTACAATCCGAACTACTAGAGATTTGTTCTTGAGAACAAAAATGTATGTTTCTCCTTTAACGGTTCAAATTAAACTTCCAGAAAACATTGTACAAAGTTTAGTTTCATCAGAATACCTTAGCAATTATTTGACTGAATTATTAGAGAAACTGCCTACTGCTGATTTATAAAATGGATAAATGTACATTAACAATTTCTATGTTGAAAGGGAACCATTACAACAGTCCTCAAATCTGACCCCTTAGTTGGAAATGATACCTGAATGGTCTTCAATACCATCATATTACATACAAAGTTGGAGCAAAACTACCGGGTATAACACATGTGAAGAAGGAACCCATTACTTTATCTGACCCAAAGTTTATCAGAGATGTGAAATTTGACACCTTGTTTGATACCGACATTTTTCACTTCATAATGTCATAACAAAATGTTAGCAGTTAATAAATATAAACTTTCACCTTGATCTTTGATCTGATGACCTTGAGGAAATGATGTAAAATATGAACTTGACTTAAATGAGGGACCAATGGCAACACCTTGGCATACATCTTTGATTGTTTGGAAAAATCAGTCATTTCTGACCTCTGACCTTTGGGTTAAGGTCACAATGACCTAATGACAGTGCACCACATCTAATCTATGGGTGATGTAGGTAGGTATACTACAAGTTTCATCATTATACATGGTATATCTTCAACGTTTCAAAATCTCCCAGACACAAATTATTTAGAAAATTCACACTTATTTGACCCTTTACCCCAACATCAATGTCACAGTAACACTGCACAATGGCTTAAGGTGATGCAAGTACATTGCAATGGTTTTGAAGTTAAGGAATGGACTTATTAGAAAAACCAGTACTAATCTGTCTTTCTTCATTCAAAGGGGAGACATAATTTTCTAAAACTGACAAATGCCAAGATTGATTAAATACACCATTAAGCAGGCAAAGTAATGTTATATAATTAGGTGTATTTTCCACTGTATGGTGGCATTAAACTTCCCATACCTGATATTTCAGGTAAGCGATAAACAGACATTAACTTCCAACACGTGATATTTCAGGTAAGCGATAAACAAACATTAACTTCCAACACATGATATTTCAGGTAAGCGATAAACAAACATTAACTTCCAACACGTGATATTTCAGGTAAGCGATAAACAAACATTAACTTCCAACACATGATATTTCAGGTAAGCGATAAACAAACATTAACTTCCAACACGTGATATTTCAGGTAAGCGATACACAAACATTAACTTCCAACACATGATATTTCAGGTAAGCGATACACAAACATTAACTTCCAACACATGATATTTCAGGTAAGCGATAAACAAACATTAACTTCCTACACCTGATATTTCAGGTAAGCGATAAACAAACATTAACTTACCTGTGATGGACGTTGAGGGTGTGGGGGAGATGACAGCTGTAGACACGGCTGTCTTTGTCACACCTAGCCCAACCTCTGTAACAACAACCACAATAACAATCGTGTAATAAACAAACCGAGTTCCTGCTGGTATTAAAGATGTTCAGCTGTCAAAATTCTTCCTCAAATACGTCATGTATTACCATGTTCTACCGAGTTAATTACAAATTTCCTGCTGGTAAGTTGTTTTGCTTACAAAATTCTCTGTCATAAACATCATGTATTACCATGTTCTACCTAATAAACTACAAATTTCCTGCTGGTAAATCGCTTTGCTGTCCAAAATTCTCCCTCAAATATGTCATGTATTACCATGTTCTTCCTAATAAGTACACCTGCTTCTAACAAGCACCCACCCACCTTTTTTCAGGGAAAGAAGATGAACAAGAAAATGTCAAAAAAATAGTAATGATAAATTCAGCAAAAAACATGCAAGATATGAAATCCAAATCATGTTGAAATCATATAGCAAGAGGCCCAATGGGCCTTAACAGTCATCTGATTATATAGAACTTAAGTTGTTGGTTACAATAATAACATATTTGACCCCTGTGACCTTGAGAGTATGTCAAGGTCATTCATTTTAACGAACTTAGTAGCCATTCATTTAAGCATGCTACAGGCCAAATATCAGTACCCTGGGCCTTTCGGTTATTGAGAAGAAGTTGTTGAAAGATTTTAACATATTTGACCCCTTGGCGTTGAAAGTAGGTCAAGGTCATTCATTTGAACAAACTTGATAGCCCTTCATCCAACAATGCTACATGCATACTATCAGCACCCTGGGCCTTTCAGTTATTGAGAAGATGCTTAAAGGGAAAGTTTACACACAGCGATGGACGATGCACGATGGCTATAGGTCATTCCGACCCTTTGGGTCAGATGAACTAACAAATCTAAAGCCTATATCTTAAATGAAAAAGTTATGGCCATTCTTACATTTATTGAAATTTTTAAAGTGCCAGGGCCATAACTCTGTAATAACACATTGAATGAATCTCAAAATTAACTTGGTTTTAGATCTTCATGCATATAACATTTATATAAAGTTTCATCAACATCCTTAACATAGTTCTCCACAAAAGTTTTACACCAAATTTTGAAAACCTAGTTAATGTAGTCATATATATTTCACCTGGAGTTAAAATGTATAAGGTCATACTCATTTCACCCTTAGTGTTCAGCTAAAGGGCTGATTGGGCGATTCCTTACATGAAAATCTATCAGAAACACTGCAGGAAAACTAGTTTTAAGTGAACTCCTTTGGAGTTTTTGTACAAGTGCACAGTGTGCTTTTTAGGTAAAATACGGTAGTTGTATTTTTCATCAGATGCACCTTTTGACTTCTGACTCCCTACAACTTCATTCCCTACAACTTCATTTTCTACACTAAAACATGTCTGTGAACAACAAATTTCATATTGTGGAATTTGTTAATAAGAATAAGTGGCCAATTGGCCTTAACAGTCATCTGACTATAACTTTTGCTTGTTTATGCATATGATATCAACAAACAAAATGTATTTGACCCCTGTGACCTTGAAAGTGGGTCAACATCACTTATTTGAACAAACTTGGTAGCCTTTGAGGCTTCATCCCTGCATGCTACAGGCCAAATATAAGTACCCTAGGCCTTTCGGTTATTGAGAAGTTGCTTGGAGATTATAAGACATTTGATCCCTGTGACCTTGAACATGAAATTTTGACTTATATGATTCTTTTGTTTGGCCTCCTTAATGTACAGACAAACCATCCAGCTTTTACTGTAGGTGTTTTGATACTGACCTTTGGACTTAGCCACTTCCTCATTGGACACAATGTCCTCCAGCATCTGTTCAACTCGCCGTTGTTCCGCCTCACGGTCAGCTTCATAGTCCTCCATACAAGCCACCACATTGGACTTAGGTACCTGTAACATGTGTACCAACCTTTAACATAGGGATGTAGAAGTGTATGCGTGTTGCAATGGAAAGCAAGTGATTGTTACTTGAGCTTGTAGATATATCTGTTGTTGACAACTGTACATTAAATGCTTTTCTTTAAACTCATTCACCCCAGAAATTTCATAATGATCTATTCCAACCTTTAAATAGAAAAATTCAAATGTGTCTTCTGGGGTGAATAGATTAATGCTAGTAATGTGCACTGATTGGTTGAAAATGTGGGGAGTTTTTTTTTTGGAGCAAGAGGTTGTGTAGTGTATGTGGAATAGCTACAAATGTATGTATTTCACACATATCATCTATAGAATAAACACCAGACACTGATCATGCCGTATGCTATCTCATTCTCAATGGCTGTAACAGGTAAGGTCTCATAGCAGTTTAGGGTTAGGTTTATAAACGTGGGTGGTGTAACAAAGCAAGAGTGATAAACTGTTGTTGGTAAAGTTCTGTAGTTTTATTCATCGGTTCCTCTAGGTGTTAGTTATTGTCGGTCTGTCAATTCCCATGATCTGTATCGCTCTCCCTAATCCTCAATTCCATACCCATTTGTGTGCCACCCAAAATCTTAAGGGCTGTGTTCAAAGTGCAGTCCCCTCTCAAGTTTACCTTATATGTAAATCAATCTGAAGACGACTGCAATTACATTTCTACTCTTCCAACACTCTGATTAGTGATTGACATATGGAAGCTGTCGATAGATATTAATTTGCTGTTAGATTATTGCCCCATAGACCATCTATGAACCCTGCGCGAACTAATTACCGCTAACTAATTACTATTGGTATGGTTGTACTAATTGAAAGCACCTTCTGTCCGGGATTTTATTTTAAGCCTGATTGTAAACCTTTGCAATAAATCTAAGTCCCACTTTGTTACAGTGGACCAGGGTGTGTTAGTTAAGTGGATCTGGGGTGTTGGTTAAGTGGGCCAGGGAGTGTTGGTTAAGTGGGCCAGGGAGTGTTGGTTAAGTGGGCCACGGGGTGTTGGTTAAGTGGGCCTGGGGTGTTAGTTAAGTGGGCCAGGGGTGTCGGTAAATTTGGCCAGGGATGTTGGTTAAGTGGGCCTGAGGTGTTGGTTAAGTAGGCCACGGGGCGTTGGTTAAGTGGGCCTGGGGTGTTGGTTAAGTGGGCCACGGGGCGTTGGTTAAGTGGGCATGGGGCGTTGGTTAAGTGGGTCACGGGGTGTTGGTTAAGTGGGCCTGGGGTGTTGGTTAAGTGGGCCTGGGTTGTTGGTTAAGTGGGCCATGGGCGTTGGTTAAGTGGGCCTGGGGTGTTGGTTAAGTGGGCCAGGGGATGTTGGTTAAGTGGGCCAGGGAGTGTTAGTTAAGTGGGCCAGGGGTGTTGGTAAAGTTGGCCAGGGTGTTGGTTAAGTGGGCCAGGGAGTGTGGTTAAGTGGGCCAGGGAGTGTTGGTTAAGTGGGCCAGGGGGTGTTGGTTAAGTGGGCTTGGGGTGTTGGTTAAGTGGGCCAGGGGTGTTGGTAAATTGGGCCAGGGGTGTTGGTTAAGTGGGCCTGGAGTGTTGGTTAAGTAGGCCACGGGGCTTTGGTTAAGTGGGCCTGGGGTGTTGGTTAAGTGGGCCTGGTGGGCCTGGGGCGTTGGTTAAGTGGGCCAGGGAGTGTTGGTTAAGTGGGCCAGGGAGTATTAGTTAAGTGGGCCTGGGGTGTTGGTTAAGTGGGCCAGGGAGTGTTAGTTAAGTGGGCCTGGGGTGTTGGTTAAGTAGGCCAGGGAGTGTTGGCTAAGTGGGCCTGGGGTGTTGGTTAAGTGGGCCAGGGAGTGTTAGTTAAGTGGGCCAGGGAGTGTTAGTTAAGTGGGCCAGGGGCGTTGGTTAAGTGGGCCTGGGGCATTGGTTAAGTAGGCCAGGGAGTGTTAGTTAAGTGGGCCTGGGGCGTTGGTTAAGTGGGCGTTGGGACGTTGGTTAAGTAGGCCAGGGAGTGTAGTTAAGTAGGCCTAGGGTGTTGGTTAAGTAGGCCAGGGAGTGTTGGTTAAGTGGGCCTGGGGTGTTGGTTAAGTGGGTCAGGGAGTGTTAGTTAAGTGGGCCAGGGAGTGTTAGTTAAGTGGGCCAGGGAGTGTTAGTTAAGTGGGCCAGGGGTGTTGGTAAATTTGGCCAGGGGTGTTGGTTAAGTGGGCCTGGGGCGTTGGTTAAGTGGGCCTGGGGTGTTGGTTAAGTAGGCCAGGGAGTGTTGGTTGAGTGGGCCTGGGGCGTTGGTTAAGTGGGCCAGGGAGTGTTAGTTAACTCTTTACCACTCATAAGCGTGTCTGGACGCCTGTCCGTTATTTCCACAGAAGCGTGTCTGGACGCATGCATCGTATTTACTCACAAGCGACCGAGAACGCATGGCCATGTTTTCCGCGGAAGCGTGTTTCCCCGTGTACCTATTTATAAACTAAATATCTCGGCCACTGTACATGACTCGGCTGAATGACACATACCTGCGTGTAGCTCTGTGATTGGTCAATATAATTAGATACTTTTTATTGATCATCACCTTGACCTTGTGACGTAATTCAGTCAGGAAATCGCAAAATGTCAACTTGTGAAAGCGTGGCTAGAAACGTAATGGCGGCCGAGCCAGGAACGAATTCCAATGAGGAAATTTTCAACTATGACGATTCAGATTCAGATAGATTTTTTGGTTTTTCAAACAAGAAGTATTCAGGCATTGAAAGTGATGTAGTTTTTAGTAGTGACAGTGACTCAGGTTGGCGATGAGAGCGACGAAGACAACCCGGAAGCGTTCAACCCTACTCACTGCTACGGCGATCAACCGTGTGAACTTAACGATGTTATTGTTCATGCTTTTCCGCTGGAAACTCGACCAGTATTGCGTGATGGTTTTAATATTGATGCTACTACACCTTTAGATTAGTTTGATCTTGTCTTTAAGCCAGAAAGTTCGGTAGATATCGTGCGATATACTAATGATTACACCCGGTGGAAATGTGAGAAAAAGGGTTGAGAAGATCAGGTATGGTACACTACATTACAGAAAACGAAACGAAATGTCTGCCTGCCAATGCTTATCTTTATGGGAGTATTTCAATTACCATCTTACAAAGACTTTTGGTCTAAAGACATATTTTTAGAAAATGAAGGGATCAAATCTGTAATAACAGTAAAAAGATATGAAAAACTATTTTTTTGCAAATATCCATCCGTTGCATTAATGTTTTGCAATAAATCTATTGAAACTTGCATATACTTCTGATTTTGAAATTTAAATATGTATCAAAATATTGTGCAGGTTCCACTGAAACAAAAAATGTATACTTATAATACCATATTTTGTTGAATATTATCTGAAAAATAAGTTTTAAAAACACACATCAATTTTGAATAAAAATTGAAAAAATGCCTGAGGAAATGGGTGCACAAATTATACACTGTTGCAGAGGTTGGAGCTGAGCCAACTCTGACACTCCACACCAAGTAAAATAGATACAATGTTGCAACAATGTTCGAGTGGTAAAGTGTTAAGTGGGTCTGGGGTGTTGGTTTAGTGGGCCAGGGACTTGTGGGGGGGGGGATGGCAAATGTCAATGTCATGATATTTTGGTCGATGATACCTGACAAAAAGTTATTTTTGTATAGCTAATAATTTGTGATTTGAAGTACAAACTATTGCATGGTAAAAATTATGAAAAACTCCATTAATTTTTACATATATTTTGCAAAGCTTCAAATATTTAATTCATCAATTATTCAGATGAAATGGAAAATAGGTTAAAATATTCACAGCCTCTGCATACATGCTGTTATAACCAACAAATTTTCCTTAAAAATCTAAAGTGTCCTTTTAAGGTTCAGTGATTCAGCATCAAAAGATGACGATGATAATGACAACAACGATGAAGATGAAACAGATGTGTGTTTGGTATGTGCTTTTGTCATGATTATGCAATAATTGTTTATGGAAATTCTTTGAAAAATAAACAAACAATCATAAAAAAATTAATGATCTTTTCAGTCGCTGTAAAAATCCTTCCTAATGGTGCTACATGGATCCTAGATTGATTTCTATAAGGTGTCCATTATTGAGAAAGTCTGTTGTACTTACCTTTGAAAAGGATTTGTTGAGGCCAGTATAGAGGGACATCTGCCGTTTACGGACCGAGAAACTCTTGTTTAGCGTCACTTTCTGTCTCGGTGTCATTGTCTTGGTCTGTAAGTATTAACATGAAATTGCTGATTAACGCTAACATCAATGTTTGAATATTCCTGGCTTCCACTTTTCTGCAGGTAGATTATTCCCTTTGAGATCACAGAGCAAAACTGTTTAAGAACTCAAATAAGATCGTTTACCAATACAAACTTTTTTTAATACAGATATGATATCTAATTCATTATACGGACAACTTCAAAAGTTTCAAGATATCAAGCCCCCTTCTTGTAATCTAAGATGAGAACTCTGCCATGCCCTAAAGAATCATGTCCCATAATTGTACCCTAAAAAGATTGTGAAGCAACTCACCTGTGATTGGTCTAGCAAAGAGGTGTCCGATGTTGAAACATCAAATGACTGTTCCTCTTTATTCAAGCTTGGTTTTAACATCACTGTATCAGCCCTGATGAAATAAGAGTTCAATCAAAACCATAAATTATTATTATTTTAAAATCAAGAAAACATTCGAACTTTGCGTTTTTTTCAAAATCTGATTAATATGATGTAAATGACACATAATTCAATATATTATGAAAGCTACAAAAGCAGGAAAAAAGTATTCTTTTCATCATCTAAAGTATTGATCTTTTGATATGGCATTCACATTAAATATGAATGTCAACTGGAATGTGACTAACTTGAAGTAGCCTGGTTTGGTACTGGGACATACCTTTGTATGGAGGATATTGAGGAGTCGGGATCCTGAGCTCGGGTACTGACTGGGATTGTACCCAAATTCTCTTTACCACTGTGGTCTTTCTGCACTCCCTCACACTGAAGCTAAACCAGAAGAGCAAACTCTAAGGTCAGTACATAGGAGTCAAAATAAAGATGCCTGACAGGAAAAAAGTGGGTTAATATCAGAATATGATGATGCAAGTAAATGTTCTTATAACAAATTTGAAAAAAAAAAGATATTGATCTCCATCCATGGACAGAAATTTATAGAAAATACTTTTTCTTTATAGCTTCTGTTCTGAAAAATTATTATAATTATTATTTTTTTTAAATAATTTGCAACAATTTATAGCATTTTTGTGCTGTCCAGCTATAAAACAAAACTATTTAATACAATTAATATGTACTTTCAGAATATGTACTTAAACTTCGAAGAAATACATTTATGATTCAATACAAGGTATTGGCAATTATCAAACAAATCTATCTACAGATATTAGCACTAGCCTCTAAATAACAGCAGAAGCTTATGTTTATAGTTAGGTACAGCATAAGCTTTATGTTAATATCACATAGGTGGTAGCATAAAGCCAGGGAGGGGCTGGGGGCAAAGGCAGTGGTGGGGATGGGAATTTAATGTATATTCAAATTTTAAATTCAATATAGGGGGATAAGATTCTTAAAGAACAATGAAATATAACTTGGACATTTATAGAACTTTAAAAAGATGTGTGTGTGCTTTAAAAGTACCTGGCATTCATTTATTAAATTGTTTATTATAATCCTTGATTTATAATAGTGTAACTGTATCTCAGAAATTCAGCAAAGGCAAACAAATGTTACAGTCTAGCAAGTTGTAAGTAGTTTCTTACAATAATAAAATAGTATTTTTAGTATTTTGATTTATTACAGCATAAAACTCAGGGATTGATTCACTGGGCTGTTTATACAATAGTGTTTTATGTTAGTAAGGCTATTATGTTGATGTGACAGCATCACCAGAGAAACCCTTAACAGATACTACCACTTATTCATGGTTCAGTGCACACAGTAGCGTTCTAGGTTAGTAAGAGTATGTTTGACATTACTGCGTCACCACAGATACCCTTACAGATACTAGTGACTAAATCACTGGGCCGTTCACACAGTTGCGTTCTAGGTTAGTAAGGGTATGTTTGACATTACTGCGTCACCACAGATACCCTTACAGATACTAGTGACTAAATCACTGGGCCGTTCACACAGTAGCGTTCTAGGTTAGTAAGGGTATGTTTGACATTATTGCGTCGCCACAGAGATACCCTTACACATATACTAGTGATTAAATCACTGGGCCGTTCACACAGTAGCGTTCTAGGTTAGTAAGAGTATGTTTGACATTACTGCGTCACCACAGATACCCTTACAGATACTAGTGACTAAATCACTGGGCCGTTCACACAGTAGCGTTCTAGGTTAGTAAGGGTATGTTTGACATTATTGCGTCACCACAGAGATACCCTTACACATATACTAGTGATTAAATCACTGGGCCGTTCACACAGTAGCGTTCTAGGTTAGTAAGGGTATGTTTGACATTATTGCGTCGCCACAGAGATACCCTTACACATATACTAGTGATTAAATCACTGGGCCGTTCACACAGTTGCGTTCAAGTTAGTAAGGGTATGTTTGACATTATTGCGTCACCACAGAGATACCCTTACACATATACTAGTGATTAAATCACTGGGCCGTTCACACAGTAGCGTTCTAGGTTAGTAAGGGTATGTTTGACATTATTGCGTCACCACAGAGATACCCTTACACATATACTAGTGATTAAATCACTGGGCCGTTCACACAGTTGCGTTCTAGGTTAGTAGGCTTTTTGTTTGACATTATTGCATCGCCACAAGGATACCCTTACACGGAGACTAGCACTAAATCACTGAGCCGTTCACACAGTAGTGTTCTAGGTTAGTAAGAGTATGTTTGACATTACTGCGTCACCACAGATACCCTTACACATATACTAGTGATTAAATCACTGGGCCGTTCACACAGTTGCGTTCTAGGTTAGTAGGCTTTTTGTTTGACATTATTGCGTCGCCACAAGGATACCCTTACACGGAGACTAGCACTAAATCACTGAGCCGTTCACACAGTAGCGGTCTAGGTTAGTAGGCTTTTTGTTTGACATTATTGCATCGCCACAAGGATACCCTTACACGGAGACTAGCACTAAATCACTGAGCCGTTCACA
Organism: Mimachlamys varia; assembly: GCA_947623455.1. Taxonomy (NCBI): domain Eukaryota; kingdom Metazoa; phylum Mollusca; class Bivalvia; order Pectinida; family Pectinidae; genus Mimachlamys; species Mimachlamys varia. Next base: position 13,049,703 of record OX392542.1, on the reverse strand, counting down.
CAGTAGCGGTCTAGGTTAGTAGGCTTTTTGTCTGACATGGTGGTCGGGCAGGTCACCCCAATACCTTTTCACGTCCAGTCGGGGAATCAAACCCCGGCCGTCTTGGTGAAAGGCAAATGGGCTATCCACTGCACCACCCTAGCGTTCTAGGTTAGTATGGCTATATATGTCGAATGTGGCGGTTTCACCACAGATAAGAGATACCCTTACACGGAGACTAGTGACTAAATCACTGGGCGGTTCATACAGTAGCGTTCTAGGTTAGTAAGGCTATATATGTCAAATGTGGCGGTTTCACCACAGATTAGAGATACCCTTACACGGAGACTAGTGACTAAATCACTGGGCATTTCCTGGGTTATTTTGTTGATTTCCCTTTGGATAGCTCGTTTTAATTCGGCTGTAGATTCCTTCAAGCAACCACAGAAATAAATCATTTAGAAATATGTTTTATTAAAAGTCATTCTATATTTTCATATAATAGAAAAAAAATTAAAACAAGTATAAATTCTTTTACATCAGTATCATAGGAATCCACTTTTGAAGATACTAGGGTCATTGTACTGGACAATTCTCAGCAGGAATGTATGACTTTTGTTTTTCTTCCAAAACATCTTTCTTTATAATAGCACAATGAAGACATACATATTATAACTATCTTATTTTAAGGGTGTTCAAAATTGTCAAGGAGAGGACTTCAAAATCTCTTCAGCAAACAACCAAATACAAATCTTTGCTAGACTATTTTTTTGAAGGATTGATGAAAAAGGGTATTTTAAAAAAAACATTTTTTAGAGAAAGCAAAGAAATATGTAATGAAATGGATCATTATGGATTGCTACATATTTTGATTCAAATTGAGACTTATGAACGGTCTTTTAAAGTATCACAATAAATTGCATCTTTCTCAACATTTTATCAAATATGATATAAATTTCACACAGATGCCTACCTGGGACCAATCTGGTCTGGGACTGTAGCTACGATTGGGCCTTTCCAGGTAACGACTTGAGCTAAGTGAACTGGAAATAGAGTTGTATCTGCCCTCCTGTCGCAGACGTTTGGCATTACTGCCATGCCCCTCCCACTCCGACACCTCTGGAGCCGCAGCCCGCTTCAGGGAAGGTGTCTCTAGACGTGGTATAGTATAATCAGACACAGAAAGGTCTGGAAGGGAGGCAGGAAGGGGAGGTAATGAGGAAGTGGAAGCATTGGACTGCTGGCTTTCCTGTCGTCTGCAGAACAAAAGAAAACTTGCAATATCACTTTTCTATAACTACTTCACAGAACAAATAGACTTTGTGAAGTATTTATGAGAAGGAATTATCTACCAAATCTAACATTTTAACCTCTGACATCATTTCTGTAATCTCAATCGTTCAAAAATCTCCATTTTAATATTTGAAGAAAATAATTACCATATGAATGTCATTCAACCCTGATCTTAAGAAAGTTTGCTTCAATCTGTATGAGCCAAACAAAATATAATAGAAAGTCTGATTCAAATTCTTGAATTGAAAACCTTGGCTTTGCTTTATATAAATAATCAATATCAATTTTTCCCATGTTTATATCACTTCATATTCGCCTTCACAAATAGTCCATAATTTAGTTGTGTAAAACTCAAAACAGATCTATAGAAACCAATAATGAAGTAAATATCCATGTAGATCAGAACATTTATTCCACAGCAGATAATAGGACGTTGAATTTCTTGCATATTAAATTGATTAAGATACCCAAAGGGCCCCAGCTTTCCTAATCCTTTCAGTAGTTTACCTCCTCTTTGATTTCTGGGATGGAACTTCAGTACAGTATATATCTTCTTCTGATGGACCAGCAGTTCTTTTTCTCCTGAACAAAAAAACCCCCATGAAATTCACGTATTAAAATAATCTTCTGTCATCAAAGCAGAAATCAACAGCAATGCAGTGGTATTTTGGTGATGACATTGTGTTGAAAGCTTGTAAAAAAGTACACAGTAGTTTGTAGATTGGGATGGTGAATTCTACAAGTGATCCTGATTCCATTTTAGTTTCTCCAATAGTGTGTGCTTATTGGACGTGTTTAAATTTCCGTTTTGTGCGCTAAGTCAATTCCTAATTCAATTTAATTTCTTCTGTCCTGATCTAAATAGTCCAATAGTATGTGCTTACTGGGAGTGTAAATTTGTGTTTGCATGCGGTTATTATTGTTAAACAACCCTGGGATTTCAATTCTTTGTTGGATAACCAAGCTACATGGAAGTGATGCGGACCGAAAACTACTCAAACAAACTATGATATCTTCTTTAACAGTGCTAAACTAGAACTGTCATCTGTAGGATAACTAAAACCCCCACAGGTTGTGGCAGCTTTTAGCTCATTTAGTAACCTTAATCTTGGTCTTAACATATAGACATGCAAACTTGTTTGAGATATTTTGGATAAGATTGATAACAATGGTATACTTCTGTTCAAATGGACACAGCTCTCTTAAAACTTATAAAAGTAGCTATATATAGTGGTTTATTTATGAAACCTCGCTTTCACCTGTGGTGATAATAATATCAATGGTATTTCATGTCATATGATGAAATCATGATAAAGCAGATTTTCCAACAAAAGACAAACACAACTACATTTGTAGAAGTGTAAACCAATGGCTGACTAATATAATACCCCCCCCCCCACCTCTCAGCTGGAGAAATGTGTTTAATCTGATTTTCTATAGAAAACCTGTTTAAAGTAACCAGTTATCATAGCAACCATAATTTTGAGAAAAGAAGGATTAGATAAATTACAGCAACCACACAGTGATGACATTAATGCTACTGTGACCTTGACCCATTTATTCGGACACATGAAAACAATTTGAAATACCTTTTCTCCTTCAGGGCAGTAACAACGGATTGCATGTCTGGTGTTTTCCTGGTGTCCTCGGTTACAAGATCTCTCCTCCTTTTCTCCAACAACCTGTATGATGTCAAGGGAATATTCAGGATTAATTATATTTCAAGCACTCTAGCAATGATTTGCCATCTTTAACTTCAAAACAGCCAGTTCCTTGACAAATCTGCTGGGGACCAAGCTTAAGCCTACATAGTGCATCAAGGACATAATTATATTCAGTGAGGAAATTTCTTGCAGAATGCGGTACAGTATGCCAAAAAGGATTTCCTAAACCTCAGTGTAGTTTTTCAGCCATATTGTTCCAATTTAGTTGTTAATATTTACAATCAGAAAAAAAACACCTTTGCAAACTTGTAGCAGCCCAACCTTCATTATCATAGTAAATTTACAGTCTACTAGAAATGGTGTTTGTATGTTTAGGGTATTAGACTAGAACCTATTTTCCTGACTGTATCTAGAAAAGCCAGCAAAAACCCACCTTGGACTGCCAAGTTTGTGAGGATCCGGAGGGGCTATTTTGATAGTATTTGGACTTCGTACAGCTGAGGATCGCACTTTTGAGAGTGGATGACGGTCATGTTGGGATAGTCGAACTGCAGGGACGAATCCTGGGGAGGCAGCCTCCGGGTAGCTTGTATAATTGCTGTAGTCATCTTTGCTAGTGTACCTGCAAAAAGAAAATAGAAGTTAGAAAATCAATTTTTACTATCAATTACCAGTGATATTGTTTGCTCATTTTTACAGCTGATTAAAGGCTGTTTCCCCAGTCAAAATTTGTGGTATTTTCCCAAAATATAAATGACAGGGCAAATGCGCACAGATGAAAGGATCTCTTACAGGAACAATAGAATTTTGCCCACGAACCAATTTAAACTTAACTAGGTGTTATTTATAGCACATTGAAGGACTACCCATGAAATGTGTTTAAAAAATTCAAAAGGTCCCTAGAGCCTGTGATGTGACCTATTTAGTGTCTCAACTATGGGTGTACGAAAGGGTTCACTATTACATCAAACAAATCTATCGAAACAAAATGTTTCATTAATAAATGATTTCATTTTTGAATAAGTAGGATCGGCTGCATATGATAATTGCAAATATATATCAGAATATTGAAAGATAAAAATTTTATGCATCTCAAACATAAAAAATGTGAAATTTTTTGGCACATTTTCAGGAGTGTACTCCATTACGATCCAGACTCACTCAGACAATATTGCTGATGATATGCAACGAGGGTCAGGAGCTTAATGAACCTTTCCTGGAGAGACTGGTTGATGCCTTCAAGGGCCAAAGGAAACTGAAACTTGTATTGTAACTAATTAAAGCTACCCAGGCTCAGCTAAATGAACAGAAACCATGCTAAGTGTTCATCTTTATTTCTAACATTTTTCCCAATTTGACCTAGCTTATATTGCACAAATATTTCCAATTCAATGGACCCTGCCTAAAAACTGAAGAAAAATCCCTGTGCCTAGATTTGATTCCAGGTTAGGGCACTCAGCAGGAATGTGCTTTTCCCTATACTATTATGTAAAGTCAATATATTTCATTATTTGACTGTATCAGTCAATGAACTTTAGATTTATATCTTCATAGACAATGGGTCTATGGGATTTGAAAATGTCATAGACCTTCTGAAAACTTCATAGACCTATTTTTTTTGCCAAAATTACATGTTGACCGTATTGAATAAACTTATAAAGTTACATGTATGTTGATATACAGTAAAACTAGAAGTGTATTTTAAGTATTAGTCCTGTATTTGTTTCTTTTATTGTTTGTGAAAGTCATCAGTTTTATAGTTAAGTTTATTTCTGGTGCAGGACATTTCATAGTCCTCTATACCAGACTTAAAAACACAGATATTGATATATATATATATATTATATACAGAACACATATTAAAAATAAACATGTACACATAATAGTTTAAGATTAAATTTCAGTCCAGTATATTACACTATGTTTTATATGGTTATTTCAGCGGTGTAAGTATGAAAAAAATATCTTGTTTTTTCCAATGATTGCATATTGTCCAGAGCGTTTTTGAAAGCGTTTATGTTAGGTGCAGATACTATAGATTCAGGTAGGCTGTTCCAATATTTTACTGTTCTTATTGAAAAGGAATGTTTCCTTGCTGCTGATGTTGCACAAATAGGGTAGATTTTCCTCTTCTGCTGTGTCTCTGTGACATTAACGTATGTTTCTTATTCATAACATTGAATGTTATGTGAATTATGCTCACGCTTCTGTTTGGCTTGTTGAGCACCATCAAAATATCGAAGACGAAAAATTTCGACAGATGATCATGACCAAATTCGATCAAGGTTGACTAATCACCATGCCAGATACACAATCGACAAGACGTGTCAGCCAAGATCAACTTTATTTATAAACCACCGTTACCAGCAGCGTAGTATTTGTAATAAAAATAATTTTGTAACTTAATATCACATTCCAATGTTTGGATAGAAGAAAACAACCAGGGAGATATTGGTGTTGTACGTACGCTTTCGTACCCTTGCTGTTCCCTGCTATCGACGGCGGGTAATTAATACTACGGAAATCCCCAGAAATAATCATTGTCACCCGAACGTTTGCCGACAACGTAGATCCTAGTCGGCCTGTTCACCAAAATATCATCACATTGTTACGGGGAAATGTAGCCTGTTGGTTGATTGAAACATTCTTTATTACATTTTTTTACTCTTTACAGTATACCAATGGAAAAATCCTCATAGACATTCGGTCTTCCGTGTATTTATTTTTCATAGACCGACGGCAAATCTACTAGACTCGGTCTATCATTAAATTCGCACACTGCTGTATAGCCAAATCAACCAACAGACTGCATCAATACACATTATTACAGCTTGTTGTATTTCAGAATTATATAGTTGGTAACAGGAAAGGGAATAGTGTGCTTCCGCCGGGGATATTGATTAATTGAACTCTTTATTTCCAGGTTCATAGTCTCTACCACTGAACTAAAGGAAAATTCTTTCTAGCTCAAAGACAGTAGAATGAGACCTAAATTCTTTGTACAATAAAAACAATAACCACACTCCCCCCCCCCCCCAATTTATAAATTGTATGTGTTTGCCCCGAACACCACAACCCAGGTTCTAACTCTACTGTCACCACAGGGAGGAACGCAAACACCATTTGTAATAGACCAGGAAAGAAATTAGTGTGCTTCCACCAGGGATCCCTCCATCTTTCCTAGTCGGATGCTCTACCACTTTCGCTCTAGTAGGTGACCGCCATCCTGTGTAAAATTAAAATCTGCCACAAGGATATATAGATATATTCCTTTCTATCCTTTGAAGTTGCTTTATCAATAAGCTGCTAATGAGGACAGGCTACAGTACACTGCTAACATCTCATAATCTTACCTGGGACTGACAATAGTCTCCAGTCCCAATGCTCTTTTGATGGTTGGAAGGAATGGTATTCTTGAATTACTCTCACTTCTTGATGTGTCTAAAGAAGATTTTACTGAAAACGAATGTCTCCTTGAAACGAGTTGGCTTGGTTTTCGAGTTCTTAATCCAAATCCTGCTACAGGCGATGCAACATTTAATCCTGGGGAACGCATGCTTGGTGAATTTACTGGAGACCGCCATTTATCGAACGATCTGTCAAACTTTTTATCAGTAAAGGACGAGTTTGAAAATCCATTTCTTTGCATATTTTCATCAGATGAAATAGTCTTAGTGTATTTATGATATGTACTCCTTGAACGTGGTGACAAGCTCTTCTTTTTTCCTTTTCTTGACAATGACAATTCTAAATTTGCCGGTGACTTCAGTTTCGTTGCACAACGTTCACCGGTTGACCAACCGAATAATATGAGGAATAAAATACTTAAAGAAGTGGAGATTAAAATCGTTATTAAGCTAAAATATGATAAAATATAAATAAGGAAAAAAGTAAAAATAAAAATCACAAGTAAAATCCTTAAATCAAGCTGCATGCTTGATTTACACGCGGTAAAAAATTAAAAGTTTAAGATTAATGGCTAACTTCCGGTTTCGTCGCGCTTAAGTAAATAACGGTAAATAACTAGATAATAAAAATATGCTTACTTTAAAATAAATTCGTAAAATACGGTATATCATATTATAAAATCCTGTCAATTATCTTGATTTATTCCAAAGAATGAAAAATTCTGGTGAAAATAAAAAAATAATAATAAAGCGACGGGCAGATGGATATTCTTTGACGTGATTGGATAGAAGAGAAAAGGCGGAAACTTCGAAAGATCTTTGGATGAGAAGATCCAGAGGATTGTTTTTTATGTGTTTTTCTTAACACGGGTAAGGACATGGTGATTCATGTATGCCTATCAATATTTATAGATAATCGTTAATATATGCCGAACTTTCAACGAATCTGTAGGCCTAGTCGATGCCAAGATTCGCCGTTTGCAGCCTCTTCTTGACTAGGCCACAGTACTCATCGCCCTCATCTGTGTTTTAGTCATCAGTAACTGAATGTAGACCTGTTTATGTTATCCAGGCTGCAACACCACGAAATACATCCTGTTGAGAACACCGTCTTGATTCCCCCATATTTAACTTTATATTTGTACGTTTTTAACCACGGAATTACTAAGTCCTTGGTTTGAATCCAAAGAGCAAATGTTATGAATTCTGAAAAATTCAAAAAAATCTTTGAAACCCTAGTGTAATAGAGACTCTATTTACTTCATTCCCCCTTTAACAGATTGAAAATGACAGCACAGGTATTCATAATGCATAGCACATATAGATGTATATTGAAGCATTAGATAGCATTCTGTTCTATGGAATTGTCGAATAACGGAACAGAATGCTGTATCTGTATCTTTACGTCTTAGATCCCTGTTAGGTTTTTACACGACGGTAGAGAGACACGCCTGGATGTTATTGGCGTTGGTTTTGTAGAGCCGTCTTAAATTTACCGACTGCTCCATTTGATTTATGATACTATAAACAAAATCAAAGGTTAATTCCTTATATTTACAGTATTTTTCTGTAAATGGTTCATAACTTTTCTGTTCAATTTAGCCCCATCTGCAGACAGATATTTCATTTCAAAACTTACAAACGTGAAAACAGTTCAATAAATGTTACGTAACAGCACGAAGTTTGCATAAGCCGTAGCTAGCTCCGCCCATGTCAATTGTTGATGACGTCATACAATTGTGATTCGAACGGGATAATTTGCATAGCTCCGCCCACATGTATTGTTGTCGACGTCATATATATTTTTGCACGTTCTCAAGTATAGTTATTGGAAAATAACTCAGTTTGCAGTACAATGGTTATCGAGTGAATATCAGTGTAGATTGTAAATATTAAATAGATAAAAAAAATCCTTAAAAGTTATTAATCCAATTCCGTGATACATTTGAACACTAAATAAACTAAAGTTGGATTTACATTTCATCTTATTTTCGGAATCTTGTACATGGAATTTTCAATACACAGTACAAGTTCAAATTAGGCCCCGATTACATACGTGTTTTACACGTACCGTAAAATGCGAAAATAATTTGGAGATAAACATTAATTCTGGTTATTTTCATCAAGTTGGTTGCCTGGTGTGCATTGTACGTATGTAACGTTTTTATGACTGGTACGGGATTCGTCATCCTGACTGATGTCGGTTTACATGTATAAACTATAAAGCAGTAAAAAGGTAAAATGTTACCATCTATATACCTCACTTATCGAGGTGAATTCACTGACCAATCAACTAATTAGTGTCACGCCTGTGTTAGATCACCAATCCCCTGTGAATGGCACGCCCGTGATTTGTAATGTTTTGACAGGGTGTCGATCTCTTGACTACTGTATTCTTTGGGATGACGAACGAAATTAGCATTCAAATGCCCCACAAAACACCATTTCGGCCAATACAAGTTAAAAGTAAGCATGGACTTTCGTTTTAAAAAGTATATTGTATACAGGGTTTTCCCTGACTATAAAAAGCCTGCATTTTTTACTCTCTAAATTGACAAAAGAAACCCAAATGTGATTAAGTTTACACTATATTAAAATTTGTATGTGTGATGTGAGTCCCAGGACTCTAAAATATATAACCCTGATCACCTAACCAATGCACATCTGTTACAACTAGACCAGATCCAGAGGCTAGCATGCAAGGATCATATGAGGGGATACCAAAACAATGGAGAGCTACTCCGCTAGCTTTATATAAGGCAGTGTTGAATCCATGCTAAGGATCTAGACCTAAAATATGCTATAGGATCATCTGGGGCGATATGGTAAATTTTGGACCATCATGGTAATGGGCCAGTCTGGCATGTTCCATTTGCCCCAAATATTTTTGGATGTGCCGTGTCATTTCGCACAATAAAATAAAATAATGAGGCGATACAAAAAAAACTTTGGACATTAACAACACTGGGACGAAACATCTAGCAATTACAATCCTTAAAAACACTAACTGGGTACAAGAAAGGAAAAAGGATTACATTTTACAACTGTCATTTCAATACAGGGTGCACATATGGTTGAGGGACTATACTCTCTTGTGCCAGCATCACCTCTGTCTCATGATCACCACATTACGGTATAACCAAACAACCACAAATGATAAAAGATATATAATCACAAAACAACAACAACAAAAACTGTGAATATGTTAGCACTTTACTTTCTAATTAATTTTACTTGACGGTTGTAGAGTTTGGCAAAAGTCTTGGATACTGAAGTGCTTTTTCATTATACATATGTAGGAATCCACTTCACCTCTTAAATAAATTGCCCCCAAAATATCTATAAAGTCACTGTCTGTCTATATAACTTTAATAGTTCAAAGTCTTTATTTTAATCATTTTTTTTTAACATTTCATTTTCAGTAACCATGAGTTTTGAATTTCTAATTCCTGTTGCCCGGGATGACCTGCTGAACAAGACAGATGTGTCACAGTTTGTTGTTGATGAGGTGTTATCACCAAGAGAGTTACCGGGTGCCATCCATGGTGGGTAGTCACTCTTAATCTTTTATCACAGACTAGTGTAACAGTATGATAACTTCTTGTAATAACATGACATGCTTATTTATTAAAGAACAATACATACATCTTTATGCATTACTGCAAAACTAAAGATCATGATATTTTATCATAAATATGTACTACCAGGTAATTAACCATATTCAATACAACTCGGTTTCGAGGATTCAAAAACAAGACTAAGCAATGGACAATAGGAAAACATAGACTATCATTTAACTTGTGAAAGAGGATCAACTTTCATACAGAAAATGAGATTGGGTTCAACCTGGCTTAGTCAGACTGGCAGTCAGTTCGATTTCATTGGAACAGTTTTAAGATTTAACTGTTGCTGCCAGTTAAATGTTATCACATCACGGCCTTAACATTTTTTTTCACATCTCGAAAGTCTACAGTAGATACAAGTTAAACAGTTGTTATTGATTTTACATTTTTTTTAACATTTTACAGAACTAAAGACAAAACTTCGAGCTCATGGTGCTTGCGTAATTCTGGAGAATTTTGACATCCTGTTTAGTGTCCTGTGGTAAGTTAAACATATCTGTAATCATATCCAATTAAGAATGCTTCTTTAATCATTTGCTTCCATATAATATTCTTGATTAATTCAGTTGTGTATATAATAGCCATAGAGATTCCTAATTTGAGCTGAAAAGCCTGAATTAAAGTTCATTACTGTAGCGAAACAGGAATAATAGCTATGAAAGAAACAAGCTGTACAAACAGAACTAGAATGAGTTTATGATGAGTTCAGCAAGCAGATCATTCTGATTCACACATATCAACCTGTTAAACCATTTTGAGATTCACAAGTACCTTCGATTCTACCTCACAATGAAAATGAAGTTTTTCCTTTCAGTGTTGATGGAATTATGACTTTTTTTATTTCCTATTTTTATAAAAAAAAACCAAGCGAAATATCTCATTTTCATGAAATGATATAACCCTTAAATTTGTTTTGTACAACAAAAGCTTAGAAATAGATATGTTAATCACACAGTGTGGTATGTCTATTGTAGCTTACAAAAAGATATTTCTCAAGACTTGAAGGAGGAGGCCTGGGACCTTGTTGTCAAGAGTGAGTCCATAGCAACGGTTTTGATGTCTACAAAGTTCACAATTAATATATTATCAGTGCGTTAACTCATTCACCCATTTCAAAGGTTGGAATAGTTCACAATGAAACTTCAGTGTAAATAAGTAAACATATACCATCTAGATGACATGCATGATAACCTTTTAAAAAATTTACAGAAAAGTTTTAAAATTGAGATCAAAAAGCTAACAATACAGAAAAATTCTGACAAAGTGTTTGATACATGTATTAAGTTGGAAATATATCTTTTCTCAATGTTCTATTAAGTTAACTTATAATATAAATGATCTCATTACTTGTCTCATGTCATTTGAAGTTGGATTGGATCATGAAGTATTTGCGTTTTGTTTTGAAGTTACAAAATCCTTGTCCAATGACCTTGCGAATGTTTTGGAAGATGCTCCCCCTGTCAGGGAGGAGAAAAAGGTGAAACTAAATATGGTGAAGATGGTGTGTTACCTTCTGTGTCAGTACATGGAAATGTTGGACGCAGAGGACTCCAAACCAAGTGCCACACAGCTCGTAAATGCAAAGGTAGGTAACACTGTTTTAATCCTTTAATATTTCATTTTCCGGTAAATTATTGTTTGTTTCAGTCTGCTATGATGAAGGTGAATTTCTCAGGGCAAATTTGATATTGACTGAAAACACAGCTTGTAAATGCAAAGGTAGGTAACACTATTTTAATCCTTTAATATTTCATTTTCCGGTAAATTATTGTTTGTTTCAGTCTGCTATGATGAAGGTGAATTTCTCAGGGCAAATTTGATATTGACTGAAAATGGATTTTAATGCTGAATGGCAAACATTTTCCAGCATATAGCCAGCCATGCAAACTTAATTTGTTGTTTTGTTTAGTATCTATATATTGACCATCTTATACCACTACCACTATTGAACCTTTCCAAATTCTGTTAGCATTCACTAAGGCTATTAACGCCATGAATGGATTGTTGATGTCAAAATTGATATGTTTTAAAACACTTACCCTCCCTAGCGTGGCTGTCAACTACAGTTGACTAGCAAATAGTATGTTGGCATTCATATTGCCTATGAATGTGAACCAAAAACAGTTTCAATGTTCTAAAATAAACCAAGTTGCTTTGAGTGATGCAGTAGATAGGACACTCGCTATTCACCACTGGTTTATGTTGCTATATTTGATCCTTGATCAGTGGGTCTTTTCTCAGGGTACTCTTGTTTTCTCTCACAATGAATACCCCTGTGTTTTGCCATCTGAGTCATTATTTGTTACTTAACCTTTTTTCATCATTCAAATTGTTGTAAAATTAATCATAAAGTTTATTTGAGAGTAAGAGATGTAGATTATATTTCCATACCTGTCAATCCTCCCTCATTAGGAAGGTGACATCTCCTTCATTTAAGTCCAAACCCACATAACTTAAAATCTATAGCGTGTGGTGAAATGAGATCCTAGTTACTGCAGGATATGTGTAATGACAATAAAAGCTGTATCTAGATCAAATGAATATGTTGTGAAGTTATTTTGATAAATAGTAAGGGAAAGACAAATTGAGCAATGCAGTTTCTGTTGCATTTCATGCACTTTCTCCCTCATTGGAAATGTGGAAAGAGGGAGATCTCCCTTATTTGAGTTATCAGAGGTTGACACCTATGCATTTCCCTGCACATGACCTTCTACTGGTCGCTGTCAGATCCTTACATGATAGTAATAGTGAGGATCTATATTTTAATCAGATTGTATTTCCCTGATCGTATTGTGCTGTTGCAGGGCCGAGCTAAGTCCAACAAGTCTAAGAAGGGAAGTACCGGGATGGATTGGGATGAGGAACGAGGGATTGGACTTAAAGCCTTACTACATCTGGTGTCACTCAGCCTTCACAGACTGTGGGACCCACCTATACCAGACGAGGAGTTTGTCAAGTACGACCAAACAAATCATTTGTGTTATTCATTCATTTGTATTGAAAAGTGATAGAAACAGGTTTATAGTGACCACTGGGTCCCTTTTATGAAACTGTTTTCTTGCTCAAGTATGGATTTTGTGCTCAAACGAGATTCCTTGTGAATCACCTAAATTATGTTCAGCAATCAAAATGTCAAATGTAAGCATAAACCCAGTATACAGTGTTTTCAATTCTTTTCAAATGTTTTTCTATTAATCTTTTTTTTTTTACATTATAAAATAGCCATTGATTAATCATTTATTGATTTATAAGGCTAGAAAATAAAATCCATGCTTGAGCGTGAGAATGGTTTAACAAATACGAGCCTAGGGCTAAAGCTATGTGGTCTGGTTATAAATATATCGCAAGAATAAGATGTTCCATATTTTGAACTTTCAAGGGTGTTAAGTTTTTTCAATGTTATGACATATTTCTACATGATTTTGAGAATCTGCTTCTAAATTCCTGTGAAGAAATAAAAACAAATAGGTTTCATTTTGTCCATCGTGCCATGTAGATTAGTTATACCGGTATGTTTTTTGTTTCTTTTAGCCTGGTTACAAATTGTTGTTACAAGATATTTGAGAATCCTGGAATAGCATATGCAGCTGCCTCGGAAACAAGACAAGTGATGAATCACATCATAGCTGTTATGGTGAAAAACTACAACCATAGTCTGGGTAGGTACCTACTTAATTACTCATATCAAGGTAAAATCAGTACAGTCCGCTTAAGCTTGTGTTTGATTGTTGACTGTAGTGAAAAAAAAATAAGAATACTTTTTAATTAATAAATGCTATTTTAGTACCATGTGCAACCCTAACCATGTTTTATAAATTCTATGTATGGTTTATTACCACTCAAAACAGACTGCTAAACCTCACCTACTCAAACTTGTGGGTCCAGAGCAAAAGTTTGAGAAATATATGGTATCCAATGAATCTTGGTTTGTTCAGCATCATTTTCTTATAGCAATCCGAGGTTTATTTACTTAGGACAAGTCTAACTATATTACCTGAGAGACTATAGGCCTTTCCTGAAAGTGTTGTTTTTCCCCTTGATAGGCCACAATGGTGGATACAATATGGATTTCTGGGGCGCTATGTGACAATCGGATGACATAATTCCCAATATAATGTTATGGTTACATTGGGCCAATTTGTTTCAAAACACTTCCCAGTGTAGCCATGATATGGCAAACAAGGGAGGTAACAACACTTTTGAGATAGGCCTATAATATTGAGAAGTCTGATATATTTAAAGCTGTACATTGACTTTTGATTGTAGGCTGCAGTCTTAAGGTTGTACAGTTGGTCCAGCACTTTGAACACCTGGTTGTTCCCTTGGCCCAGACTCTACAGGTCATCACCGAGGAATTCGGGGTTAAAACAGTTCTGTGTGAGATTACAAGGTAAACTCCGAACATATCAGGTTCTTATCTTTTGTATAATTTGTTAAATAAAAATAAGTCCAATGTCTTTAAGATTGTTATGTAGCAAGTTCTTCCGTTTGGAATAAGATCAGTTTGGTATGTTTTATAACTACATTGTACTTAGTGTTAGGTATATAAAGTTATTCTGCACCAGCCTGTGTACTTGACTTATGTTCATTCAATAACTAGGAGGAATAACACCTGAAAAATTTAGTTAATTAAATATAAGATTTACAGTCGAACCTTGTTATCTTGAACTCCTATAACTTGAAGACCCCGTTTAGATTGATGTATTTCGTCGGTCCTCCCAAACTTTAAATCAAACATTGAAACTCATATATATACTAGCATAACTTTCTCACTGTCTCACCAACAATTTTATAACAAAATTTGTCTGTGTACTTTAGTGTGATTACATGAATTGTACACTTAAAAGTATGCCTTAGGCAACTTATATACAGTAATCTAACCTGCAAGATAATTTTTAAATACCATAGCTTCAAATGAAGACAGTTTGATTAAAAACAAAAAGAATATTAAAACATTTAAGATAAAAGATATATACATGAAATGCTGACAAAGTTTGTATGGTGTAGGGAGATTGGGCGTCTGGCTCCCGAGGATGCTGCTAAGGACTCAGCAGGAACTCGTAACTGCTCCACCTTCCTGGTGGAGATTGCTGACAGGATCCCAGCGTTTGTAATGCCCAACATGAGTCTGTTGCTGTGTCACCTGGACAGTGAGCCTTACATCATGAGGAACTGTGTGCTCGGCGTGATCGGAGAGATTCTAGTCAAAGTTCTCAACAAGGACGGTCTGGACGACAAAACGAAGACTACACGTGATCAGTTCCTCGACAACTTGGAGGTGAGAACAACAAATATCTGAAGTCATTCAGAGATATGCTGAATATCATCCCAGTTTATAAGTACATAGTGATAACAGTCTTCAGTTTCATGAGAAAAAATTAAAAGATTCATTTCATTTACTCTTCTGTCTGTTCCTGATATATCCTTTTGAACATGAATTACTGATAACATTTGCATGCTTTAGTACATATAATGATATTATATGTCATTTGGTTTGTGTCCATAATTTTCAATAAAAAAAAAGAAAAATTTGTCTATTAGTTGGCTTTGGAAATTGGATGTCAGCCTCGGGCCATTTCATTTCATTTCAATTCCCTGGATGAATTACTGATAACATTTGCATGCTTTAGTACATATAATAATATTATGTCATTTGATTTTGACCATAATTTTCAAAAAAAAAAAAAAAAAAAGAATTGGTCTATTAGTTGGCTTTGGAAATAGGATGTCAGCCTCGGGCCCATGGCCAACCAATACTTAGCTAAAGTGAAAAAAGTTGTGAACTATTAAAAAGTCAGTGACACTAAAAATACTTCTCTTTGTTTGTCAGCTAGAGGATTTGTGTCACACTGTTGACAGGTAGATTTTGATGCGTGTCAAGTATCATTGTTTATATGATTTTGTATTTCAGGATCATGTCCATGACACTAATGCTTATGTGAGGAGCAAATGTCTGCAGATCTGGACAGCAATAGTGAACGAAAAGGTAAACTCTGTAAAAGTCATCAAGCTATAGCAATGTTTCCTATTGAATCAAGCAACCAAATGCTGATCATTATTTAAGTATTTGTGAGGGTCCTTATTGATTGCAATGCAAAACGCTTTTATAAGATAACCGATTAAATATGTACGTAATAACAATCATTATGTAATTAATTGCATTTCTGCGTTAAATAGATGTATTTAAGAGTTAATGCTTGAATGAACATGGTATTTCCCTCCCCTATACGCACAGACACATGAAAGAGCAGAGCTTGACAATAAAGCTTGTTCAAAATTTGATTCTGTTTGAAGTTTTAAGTTAGCCAGAGTTATTTATCTGTAAATGCTATAGCGTAAACAGGGTATTCCCCTCTCCTATATGCACAGACACATGAAAGAGTCAGGGCTCGACGATAAGGCTTGTCCAAAACAACAAGTGAGAAAAAAGTCATTGTAGAGCCCTGAGAGTTTTCTAACTATAATGAACGTGACTTTCTAGTGTCTCCCGCTGAGCCGACAGGTCAGTTTGACCACCCTGGTCGTTGGCCGACTCCAGGACAAGTCCAGTTCAGTCCGCAAGCAAGCCCTCCAGCTGGTCACCAACCTGTTCAAGTGTAACCCATATGCAGCTAAGGTTTGTGTCGATATATTCCTACTTACCTGTAGAAACTCGCCAGGAAATCTGTATTTTTATTAAGTTTGTGTAGAAAGGTTTCATATTTCACTGTTGATTAAGTGTTTTTGTCAAATAATACAGTGACTTGTACCTTCTTGATCAATCAATTTTGATAAAAAAAAGATGTTTTGCTCTTTTGTTTCATCTCGGTCAGTCATCTTTCCTTCAGTGTTGCCCAAACTGATATGCACTCTTCTTATAAATCTGTATATTGATCTGATGAATATCTGTACAATACAGTTTTCGGTAAAAGAACTGGAACAGAATTATGAAAACGAGGATGAAAAGTTGAAACAGCTGATGAAGGAGGAGGAGGAAAATGGTGGACAAGGTTTGTATCCCTAGAAACCTATTACTTACATAGATGTTAAATATAATTCTAAAGTACTGAACATTGGTAGTTTATATATTGTAAAACTTGTTTGCAGATGCTACTGATAAAATCAAATTCTAAATAGAAGTAGATAATTTAACATTGAACCATCGTATAGTGGTAGGGGATCAAAGTTACTGCCATGTTTTGATTTGTTATTGTAACTTGTAAGTACTTTCTGTCTATTAAAGATGTGAATGTAAACAGGTTGTTTTTAATCTGTTATCTCCCTTTCCTGAGAGGTAAGGCTTGGGCACTACAACTTCCCAGACAACACTTCAAGAGAACCTAAGGCAAAGGGACATTACACATTTACTGCATAACCGAATTCATTTAAAACTTTGTATAGAAGATCAGAATCTTCTGTTCCAAACCGTGCCATTTTTGGAAAACGACAATGGTCACCTATGAAAAGACAGTCAAATTTACAGTCGCCTCTGTGATGAGGAGTCCAACTTTGACATTATGCTATGCTATGAAAAAGTTATTATAGTGCCAATCACTAGGTATATTTCCAATGGCCAAGGAAGCCAGATAACTTTACAAAATAGAACATGGTTGTTATCCAATAGCCTTTCTGGACAGGATCATGTGATGTACTATCATCTGACAGTAACAATTGTTGTGCGTTATTTGTGATTTCTAATAGGTAACCAAATGTTAGAAAAACTGGAGGCTGACTGGCGTGCGATGGAAATAAAGATCAGCGAGGCACTCCTGGACGAGGGCGAATCACAGGACACCGAGGAAAAGGAAGAAGACGGATCCCAAACATCTGATCCTGTTATCACTGACGAGGACACCCCAGATAGGTGGGTTTGGATACGTAACCAATTAATATTAGAGGGCTATACAGGGCTATAATTCATTGTGAAGGGGAGGTGGGTGGCACCAGTGTTTAATATCTTATTAGTGGTGGGGTTAAAATCAGATCTTCCTTTCTTTTCATTATATAAATCAGTTTTAAGATTTTATATAAATCAGTTTTAAGATTTTATTGCTTGTGTGCCTCCCACCCTTCCGCTTGTATGGTTGATTTTGGAACAGCCCAAAGCATTGTAAAAGCCTCATAGAGCCTGAACGGCAGGGCCCAATAGTTGAAATGCTGTAAAAGTACATATTTAAGCGATTTTCTCAGACCCACTGAAGGCATTCCACGTAAATATGATTATGCCATCTCCTATTTTCTGTGAAATACTTTCAACAGCAAGTATTGTGATTGCACTAAGTTATCATTGAGCTTATCTGTCTAAATTCATTAATATAGTTGACACTCCCCTTAGGGCCCGATACAGGCCCTTTGGGCTTCTGGTTTTGGTTAAAGGCCCAATATACGTAACCTCAGCGAAATTTTTCGTGATTCTGAAAAATTCTGGAAAAAAAATTCAGTTGATAACCATGCAAAAATAAGCCCAAACGAAGTAAACCTGAGTGGTAACTAACAAGAAACTCTTGACAAAAAAATCCAAACAACTGAAAATAATTCAGATGGGGCCCACTTCAACAACAAACCGAAGGTAGAAGACGGTTTGAAATGAACGCATGTTACAAATAGCGTGTTTCAAATGCTGCTGTACCGGTAACTGCGAAAGAATTCATCTTGAATATTGCTGATATCAGTTAATCTTAACTAAATCTATAAATAAAATAAGTTATTAGGCTTGATTTTAGCTTCAAGTTTTGCCAAAAGTTATGTATATTGGGCCTTTAAAACATTGGAATACCTTTGAAACTGATTTCAAAGCTTGCATGGCCCAAATTTCATGCTTTCCATAAAAAAATAATATCATATATAGGTACATAAATATCTGGCTTGTGAGTACCAACTCAAAGAGCAAATTTCTTCAGGATTAATTTTTTTGTAATTACTGGACCTATTAAAGGGGCATCCCGCGAAAGTAAGCTTTTTTCATATTTTTTTTTTCAAAATATTACATACACATATCGACTGGGTATTCTTATGGACTACGACGATCGGATTTCCCTGACATGTATTCATAAAATAAATAATTTCAAAATAACTAGTGGAATTCCAAAACGTCTAGCCAGACGTTCTTAATTGGGATTTCAACCTACCAACGCATGCGCAGCGAGCGCCGTTTCCATTGTAAACACTCTATCTATTATTACCTTTACACTAAGATAAGGCCTAACTACTAAGCGAAAAGTTGCCGAATGCTCAAAATATGACGCAAGACTGCGTTACGGAATCATATTGAGAGACGGGAAGTATTCTAAGGAGAAAGTACCTGCTCTATTGTGTGTATGTTACATATTTCTTCTGTATAACGGTAACATGCACAAATAAAGCTTTGATTTGGTTTTGAGGCTACCCAAGGGGAAACTGTTTCAGTCTTTTGTTGCATAAAATGCGTGTGTAATATTAAACTTAAAAGTATGTTTTATAATATTCTCTTTATAAAATCTTATGTTCCAGTAAAACAGTATGATTTAATTATATTGCTAGATAGAAAGACATTTTCAAATACTATATATACCATAACAGAAAAAGTCGTTTGATTACGTTGTAAAACGGGACGTGCGACCGAGGTACATACAGCTTCAATTTGGACAAAAGGAATACAAAAAATTGTTTTCACGCGTAAAAAAAAAGTGATATTCATACTTAATCTATAAATTAGTGAAGGTACAAATATCATTGGGTTGCGACCCCGGTATTGAATTTGATACGAAAATATATACATAACAAAAAATTAAAAAAAAAAAAACAAAGTTATACAACATATATACTTATATGTATATTCCATTCCTGCAGGTTTTTTTTTTTTAAAGTCACCGTCCCTTTACAAGACGACAAAAAAGATGTTAAAAGAAAGCGGAATTATCATAACATATTCATAACGGGTAGTTATAAGTGTTTCAACAGTTCCAAATCTGATATACATGAAGTCATGCTTATAGTGTGTCGTTATATGAGTGTGTAGACTTAAATATTCGCATTCCGTGATACGTGTTAACGTGTGAAGACGCTGAAAGTTGGATAGATTTTAAATGAATATGAATGTACTTTGTATAAAGTCTGAAAAAAAATCCTCAAGACATTGAGTTGTAAAAAAAAATCGCAAACATTTCATGTCATTTTATTTTCGAACTTTTCAATGCATGCTACATACATTTTATGAAATCATCTGAAAAGTTGGTTCGTGAATATTACCTTTTACATAAATTAAGGTTTGTACCATGGCCGTATTCCGTACCCATGTGTACCGGCCTCGGTCAGGTTAATATAATACAGATAATTCCTGGTGTCGATCGATATATGGTGCCGATATGCCGACAATTATTCTTCATTTGAATATCGGTAGGTGTGCAATTGATGTCTAATTTCAATGTGAATGTGATTCAATAAGTTTATACACGGATTTTGTCTCTGTTTCATCAGCCGTATACATTAAGCGTCCCCTCCCGTATGGCCCCTTCCGTCAAACTTAGCAGGAAACTTGCCGCACAACTGTCACGTTGCGTCATCCCCGCTATTTTTATCTGGGCTTTCCCGAGGAATGCGATTTTGCAAGTGGTCATTATAGACATTTTGAGTGGACTTTTGAATTTGGGAATAACAGGAAAGTATAATTAGTAGTGCAGACTCCATGTATATTCAAGAACAGGCATTTAGGCTTTCGCGGGATGCCCCTTTAAAGAATTCATAGATGGAAATTACATTTGAAATCAAGGAAAATTGAAAAAAGAAAAAACAAACCTGAAAATTACTGATTTCACACTCAGAGCAACCATGTACATGGTGGCAAATAGCTATGTCCCACACCTACCTGTATGGATATACATGTTTAGGGCCATAAACATTAACTTCCTTGCTAAGGTATACTCTTAAATACCATGGTTTAACTTTTCTAGTGTGACAGACAGAGTTATGGCCCTTCTGATGGAAGAGAAGTGGTGTGCTGCCCACAAGCTGATGGCATTAATAGTGACAACCTACCCCGACTTTACACAAGAGGCCTCCCAGCAGAGTGAAAGGTTGTACCACAGATGTTTTATCTTGGATTAATCAATTGTAAACTATAAACAGTTTTTTAAATGATGACCAATCTTGAAATATTTTCAAAACTTAAGTATGAAAATTAATTTTAAGGTATAGTTTTGTTACAGAAAGATTTATTAAAAAGATTTATATTTGATGAACTATATTGAAGGTAACTGTAGTGCTGGTAAAATATGAATTAGCCATTAACTTGTTTGTAGAAAAGGAGAGAGAGAAAGTTTGTGTACTACAAGTGCATTGGATAAGTAATCTATAAACAAGATACCAAGATATGAGCTGCTTTATTGTGACACAACCAAATTCACAGCCAGAAAAAGTCCTGATTCAAACAATCAATTTAGATGTGATTTAAGTCTTACAAGTTAGGCAGAACTGTAAAAAGTTTTGATTTGTCTTCACATTCTTTATTGTGCACATGATAACGGGATGTGTCTTATCCAACAGGACAGATTCGCAAGACTCATCTCTGGAAGATGGTACAGACATCATCCAGTGTCTTAAAACGTTATTTATGAGTAAGTAATTCTAATGGTTCACATTGTCAAGTTTCGGATTTTTCCTTGATTGAATTGTGTGTAACTAATAATTAATTTCATGGGGCTAGTTGAGCAAAAGTGATGTAAGATAATGCGGTTGTGTGTAGGGGAGATAATAGATAATATTTTACAAAGTCTTTCATGTATCTAGTTCAGTCAGTTTAAAAGTCTGAACCTTAAAAGGAACTACAGATGCAGATGTGAACCAATGCTGACCCCAACAGTAATTGCCATGAGCTTATGCTACCATTAGGCAGGGCTTCGATTAAGTACTCGTCCACTCGTCTGGACGAGTTGAAATGCCTCGGTGCCGAGTGAGGTCCTCCTTACCACTCGTCCCCAGTGCCGAGTAAAATTGATGACTGACTGCACATGTCAATGTACACTACATGTATTTCAAACATTGTGCACAACAATTCATTAAAAACGATAGTTATCAGATGTTCATTATAAAAACGTATTCAGCTTTTGTCGGGCTCGCTTTTATCAGTTGTGTTAATAGTCACTTCATTTCTGGTCTAGATCCTCTGAGCGCTTACAACGACAGAACAAAGAAAAGCAAACAAGCATGGTCGTTTTTAAAAAAAAAAAAAATAAGACAAATCAAACGTGATACTCGCAGACACTTACTGATACAAATGACGGTGAAACAAAGGACAAGATTTTGAAAACTCCTGAAAAACCTTTCCACAAAGTGAAAGTAAAATAAAAAGAAATCAAACTAATGTAACCAGACGAACAAGGTTCATCCTTCAAGTAAAAGAGATAAGATTTGATGAAGGAAAATAAAAAATGACAATCACTTTTCAGTGGATAATGTAAAGCTTTAATTTCGCACTCATATCCACTCATGACTTGAAAGTTCAAGTATTGACATTGTTACACCGTACAGTTTAAAAAAATAAAACAAAGTCGAAATATTTGTTTTAATAATATAATGTGAATAAATGATGATGATAAAACAGAGTTTAATAATAATGATGAAAATCAACGATGATAATCAGTGGATGTTAACAGATTTAATTTCAAAATGATGAAGCTCCAATCATGATTCGAAAGTACAAGTATGGACATACATGTAACACTGGGCAGCTTGAAATGTAAAACAAACATTAATATTGGAAAGTGTCATCTTTAATGATATTATATAATCTACATATTGTTATATCTTTTAAATCAATAGCAACTGATTTCAATATATATATACTCTAATTAATTTAATGCAAACAAGCAATCTGTTTTGTTCGATATACACTGTATATGGTGCCAGGTAAAATTTGGAGGTGCCGAGTGAGTTTTTAGAAGCCACTAGGCACAGTTCCTAGTGGAAGGAAAAATTAATCTAAGCCCTGCATAAGGAAATTAATACAGATATTTTTGAATTGACCCCTGGGTTTGCCCCACCTTAGATCATAACTTTGAAAGTGTTGAGATCCCCTCCTCAAAATCTTCATACAATTCTGGGCACATAGAGAGATACACAATTGTGATATTAGTGTTGACATGGGGTCTGGCCACTCCACTAGGGAGCTAGTTTCTAAGACACCAGCAACTTGGAAACAGTTAAGATCCCCACCATTTAACCATATATATATAATTGCTTAAGTAATAAACACATATGCTTCCAGGATGGCCTCACCCTATGGAGACTTATATTAAACCTGTGAGTTATAACTTTAAAATAGCTGAGTTCCTCAGTCACCTTAAAACATCATATTAAATTGGTAGATATATAGTCTAGAGACAGATGAAGTGATATTAAAATTGATATCTTGGTCTGTCCCAATCTTGCTGATTTAACCCCAGGGTCATATCTTTGAAACAGTTAGATCCCCCCAAACTATATATAATACAATTGCTGGACATAAAGAGACGGATATGATCATGATACATTATGAGTACTGACCGTTGGGGTGTGGCCACACAACTAGGGAATTACTTTCTCATAGCTTAGCCACCAGTTGGAAACACACACAACACCTCACAACCAAACTTTTATACAGATCTGTATCTGTATGGTTATCAGCAACGTCCATTGGATATCTCGCTGATGTAATAGATATTCTACAAGGATTGGCCTTGGGGTCTGTCCCTGTTCCTGGGCTTTTTTGGGGGAATATGTTACCATGATTGCTTAGATCTAAGCTATCCAGGTGAGATACAAGCCAATTGTTAGCTCACCTGGTCCAAAGGACCAAGGTGAGCTTATGCGATACCGTGGCGTCCGTCGTCCGTCCGTCGTCCGTCCGTCAACAATTGACTTCTTCTTTATAACCACTGATCGGAATTAGACCAAATTTGGTCAGAAGCATCCCTATGGGGTGGAGACTCAAAACTGTACAAATGGTTGGGCTGACCCCCCAGGGGCCTGGGGGGCGGGGCCAAAAGGGGTCAATTTGGCTATTTGATATAAACGACTTCTTCTCTGAAACCGAGCAATGTATATTGCTCATATTTGGCTGGTAGTATTACTATGGGTTGGGGATTCAAAATTGTACAAATGGTGGGGCTGACCCCCCAGGGGCCTGGGGGGCGGGGCCAAAAGGGTAAGTTGGCTATATTGATATAAACGACTTCTTCTCTGAAACCCAGTAATATATATCGCTCATATTTGGCTGGTAGCATCACTATTGAGTGGGGATTCAAAATTGTACAAATGGTGGGGCTGACCCCCAAGGGGCCTGGGGGGCGGGGTCAAAAGGGGTCAATTTGGCTATATTGATTTAATGAATTCTTCTCTGAAACCCAGTAATGTATATCGCTTATATTTGCCTGGTAGCATTACCATGGGGTGTGGTTTCAAAATTGTATAAATGGTGGGGCTGATCCCCCAGGGGCCTGAGGGGCAGGGCCGAAAGGAGTCAATTTGGCTATAATGATAAAAATGACTTCTTCTCTGAAACCAAGCAATGGATATTATTCATATTTGCCTGGTATCATCACTATGGGATTAGGATTCAAAATTATATGATTATGATCACGGAGGGGCCTGAGGGGTGGGGCCAAAAGGGGCACATTAGACAATATTGGTATAAATGATCTCTTTCCTGAAACTAAGCAATGTATGACATCTATATTCTAGTGGTAGAATCCAAAGGTTGCTTGAATTCAAATTTATACAAATGTTTTGGTAACCTCGATCACAATCATGGATTTAGATATGACCCCAGGGTCTGCCACGCCCTTGCAACTTGACTCCTGACTCATAACTTTTAAACGGCTGAGATCCCCACCCCAAAACTATATATACAATTGCTGGGCATTAAGAGACAATCACAATTATGATTTTATATTTGACTCCAGGGTCTGCCACGCCCTTGAAACTTGACTCCTGAGTCATAACTTTTAAATGGTTGAGATCCCCACCCCAAAACTACATATACAATTACTAGGAATTAAGAGATAATCACAATCATGGTTTTTGATTTGGCCCTGGGGTCTGCCACACCCTTTTAATTTGACCCCTGAGTCATAACTTTTAAACGGTTGAGATCCCCACCCCAAAACTATATATACAATTGCTGGGCATTATCAGATGATCACAATCATGATTTTATATTTGACTCCAGGGTCTGCCACGCCCTTGAAACTTGACTCCTGAGTCATAACTTTTAAATGGTTGAGATCCCCACCCCAAAACTACATATACAATTACTAGGAATTAAGAGATAATCACAATCATGGTTTTTGATTTGGCCCTGGGGCTGCCACACCCTTTTAATTTGACCCCTGAGTCATAACTTTTAAACGGTTGAGATCCCCATCCCAAAACTATATATACAATTACTGGGCATTAAGAGATGATCACAATCATGGTTTTTGATTTGGCCCTGGGGTCTGCCACACCCTTTTAATTTGACCCCTGAGTCATAACTTTTAAACGGTTGAGATCCCCACCCCAAAACTATATATACAATTGCTGGGCATTATCAGATGATCACAATCATGGTTTATGTTTTGACCCCAGGGTTTGCCACGCCCTTGTAAATTGACTTCGGAGTCATAACTTTTAAACAGTTGAGATCCCCACCCCAAAACTATATATACAATTGCTCGGCATTAAGAGACAATCACAATCATGATTTCATATTTGATCCAAGGGTCTGCCACACCCTTGCAAATTGACTACTGAGTCGTAACTTTTGAATGGTCGAGATCCCCACCCCGAAACTATACATACAATTACTGGGCATTAAGAGATGATCACAATCATGGTTTTTGATTTGGCCCTGGGGTCTGCCACACACTTTTAATTTGACCCCTGAGTCATAACTTTTACACGGTTGAGATCCCCACCCCAAAACTATACATACAATTACTGGGCATAAAGAGATGATCACAATCATGGTTTTTGATTTGGCCCTGGGGTTTGCGACACACTTTTAATTAGCTCACCTGGTCCAAAGGACCAGGGTGAGCTTATGCCATACCGTGGCGTCCGTCCGTCGTCCGTCCGTCGTCCGTCCGTCAACAATTGACTTCTTCTTAATAACCACTTGTTGGAATTCAACCAAATTTGGTGAGAAGCATTCCTATTGGGTGGGGACTCAAAATTGTACAAATGGTTGAGCTGGCCCCCCAGGGGCCTGGGGGGCGGGGTCAAAAGGGGTCAATTTGGCTATATTGATAAAAAACATCTTCTTTTCTGAAACCGTACAATGTATATCACTCATATTTGGCTGGTAGCATCACTATGGGGTGGGGATTCAAAATTGTACAAATGGTGGGTCTGACCCCTAAGGGGCCTGGGGGGTGGGGCCAAGAGGTAAATTTGGCTATATTGATATAAACAACTTCTTTTCTGAAACTGAGCAATGTATATTGCTTATATTTGGCTGGTAGCATTACTATGGGGTGAGGATTCAAAATTGTACAAATGGTGGGTCTGACCCCCAAGGGGCCTGGGGGGTGGGGCCAAAAGTGGCCAATTTGGCTATATTGATAAAAAACATCTTCTTTTCTGAAACTGTACAATGTATATCTCTCATATTTGGCTGGTAGCATCACTATGGGGTGGGGATTCAAAATTGTACAAATAGTGGGTCTGACCCCTAAGGGGCCTGGGGGGTGGGGCCAGGGGGTAAATTTGGCTATATTGATATAAACAACTTCTTTTCTGAAACTGAGCAATATATATTGCTTATATTTTGTTGGTAGCATTACTATGGTGTGGAGATTCAAAATTCTACAGATGGTGGGTCTAGCCCCCAAGGGGCCTGGGGGGCGGGGCCAAAGGGGTATATTTGGCTATATTGATATAAACAACTTCTTCTCTGAAACTGAATAACGTATATCGCATATTTTTGCCTGGTGGCATCTGCACTATCGAGTCAGGGGATTCAAAATTGTGCCAATGGTGGGTTTTATTTCATACTAGGTCACAGGTGTCAAATAGGCTAAAAAAAAACATAAATATCTTGTTGTTATTACCAAGAAACCTGATATTAAACCTGTAGCAAGCTGGGATGCAGGCCGGGGCTACCAAGTTTGTTCAAACGAATACATAGACCTTCATTCACGGGGATCAAACAGGTTAAAGGGTCGCGGCGCCAAATACGGGAACCAGAAAGTTCTTTAACATCTGTTTCCAAAAAAATCAAGGATTTTGTGCATGTATACCCGGTAGCATGTTTGGAAAAATGATATCCTATTTTGTTGGACTATGTATTGGAGCCTTTTTCTTTATCTATTCTTTTATCAGATATCAACATTTTAGTTTAACTGGCAGGTCTCAAACTGAAAATGTGTACATAAAATATTTTGAACCAGGTGAGCGATACAGGCCCTCTGGGCCTCTTGTTAATAAAACATTGTCAAACCACTTGCAGAGTTTTAGATAAGTTACCAGGTATTTCATTTAGTGGACACATGAAATAAGGACGTAATATTCTTGAGGTTGTTGATTCTCCAAAACTGTTAGTTCTGCTTACACTTCAGTACAAGTGTGTATGTTTGTTGTGGGAATATTTCTGTGGCTCCTGAACAAACACAAAAGGCCCTTAGAGTGGTAAGTTGTTTTGCATGAAAGGGAGGTAATAAAAATATATATTTTACAGAACAGAGAAGAGGTAACTTGGAGTTGGCAGCAGAAGTTGTTCAAAGTCAAATGTCCGAGGATCAATGTGGAATGGTCAGTGATGTGTCGAAACAACAGGTGCTCGTCTGGTACCTTAGGGTAAGTGTGCCTTGTCTGGTACCTTAGGGTGAGTGTGCCTGTCCTAGTGCTTGTCTGGTACCTTAGGGTGAGTGTGCCTGTCCTAGTGCTTGTCTGGTACCTTAGGGTAAGTGTGCCTTGTCTGGTACCTTAGGGTGAGTGTGCCTGTCCTAGTGCTTGTCTGGTACCTTAGGGTGAGTGTGCCTGTCCTAGTGCTTGTCTGGTACCTTAGGGTGAGTGTGCCTGTCCTAGTGCTTGTCTGGTACCTTAGGGTGAGTGTGCCTGTCCTAGTGCTTGTCTGGTACCTTAGGGTGAGTGTGCCTGTTCTAGTGCTCGTCTGGTACCTTAGGGTGAGTGTGCCTGTCCTAGTGCTTGTCTGGTACCTTAGGGTGAGTGTGCCTGTCCTAGTGCTTGTCTGGTACCTTAGAGTGAGTGTGCCTGTTCTAGTGCTCGTCTGGTACCTTAGGGTGAGTGTGCCTGTCCTAGTGCTTGTCTGGTACTTAAGGGTGAGTGTGCCTGTCCTAGTGCTTGTCTGGTACCTTAGGGTGAGTGTGCCTGTCCTAGTGCTTGTCTGGTACCTAAGGGTAAGTGTGCCTGTCCTAGTGCTTGTCTGGTACCTAAGGGTAAGTGTGCCTGTCCTAGTGCTTGTCTGGTACCTAAGGGTAAGTGTGCCTTGTCTGGTACCTTAGGGTAAGTGTGCCTGTCCTAGTGCTTGTCTGGTACCTTAGGGTGAGTGTGCCTGTCCTAGTGCTCGTCTGGTACCTTAGGGTAAGTGTGCCTGTCCTAGTGCTTGTCTGGTACCTAAGGGTAAGTGTGCCTGTCCTAGTGCTTGTCTGGTACCTAAGGGTAAGTGTGCCTGTCCTAGTGCTTGTCTGGTACCTAAGGGTAAGTGTGCCTGTCCTAGTGCTTGTCTGGTACCTAAGGGTAAGTGTGCCTGTCCTAGTGCTTGTCTGGTACCTTAGGGTGAGTGTGCCTGTCCTAGTGCTTGTCTGGTACCTTAGGGTGAGTGTGCCTGTCCTAGTGCTCGTCTGGTACCTTAGGGTAAGTGTGCCTTGTCTGGTACCTAAGGGTAAGTGTGCCTTGTCTGGTACCTTAGGGTGAGTGTGCCTGTCCTAGTGCTTATCTGGTACCTAAGGGTAAGTTTGCCGTGTCTCGTACCTAACCGTAAGTGTGCCTTGTCTCGTACCTAAGGGTGAGTGTGCCTTGTCTCGTACTTAAGGGTGAGTATCGTACCTAACAGTATGTGTGCCTTTTCATTCCTGGTGCTTATCTGGTACCTAAGGGTAAGTGTGTTCGTCTTTATGCTTGTCTGGTATGTGCCTTTCATATTGAGAGTGATCAGTACAAACATAAGATACCCCAAACTCCTCATAAACTTGTGGACCGATTCCAATGAAACTACACAGGAATTTTTAGGACCATTTGTAAATGTGCATGTAGGGTATTTTTCTGCAGAAAGTTTGCTTCCATGGTACATGGAACTTGTTTTCAGTTGCAGTTTACTTTACCCATTTAAATTCACAAAACAATAAAAAGAAATGGTGTTTGAAGAATTATATGAATGTAACTGATTCATATTCCAAATACTTAGGGCTATTCCAGTAAAAATATCTACCCCAACCCTGGACTCCAGGGTTTGTTAAGGGGTACCACCCATAGCATTTACATAGAAGCAATAGGAAGGAAATCCATCCATGGGTAGACGTGATTTACATTTGTATTTTGGAGTCCATGGGTCAGATAGATATTTTAATGGAATAGTCCTTACAGCCATTCACAGGGCTGACTGATAGGTCATATTACACATGTTGTATACATGTTTTATCCACTGCGTAATATGTCAATCATTTGATAAAACAGATTTCTGTAATTAATAACACAATTTGATTTAAAGTTTAGGTCAATTTTTTGGTTGAAGTGGCTGTAATGTTATGATCATACAAATATAAACACTTTTTTCACAGGACACACTGGCGTTTGCTGTAGAGACGGAGAAGGCCTTTCCGGTAATCTGTCGTCTGTTGGGATCCGAGAATGTATCTGATGTGCTAGGAGCTGTGGAATTCTTTGTGACCGGGTTCAAGTTCGGTCTGTCCTCAGCCATGCAGGGAGTACGCCGCATGTTACCACTTATCTGGTCCAAGGAATCGGGTGTGAAGGACGCTGTTGTTGACGCTTACAAAAAGATGTATCTCTCTCCTGAAGGCAACAGTCAAAGGTCAGAGGTCAAAAAGGAAGGATTTAATTGTGATCGCTGTAACTTCTTAAGTGACTGAAATGATGAGCTCAGCTTAAGATAAATGTTGTCTGAATATTATTGCAACAGATTTTTGTCAGTTTTTATTGAGGGATATTCCGTAATTAATCATGTGGGGAGGTGAAAGGCACCTATATTAATATATCAAGGATGGTAGGGTTAAAACCAAATCTGCCTACCATTCCTTATATTTAATCACTTGATGTGTGATGTAGGGGTGTAACAATACATCAAACTATCGATGCATCACAATAGTGTACAGCCCAATAGTTCTATCGCAATAGTAAAATGGCAATGCAATAGATAATCGCAATAGCATGTGACTATCGCAATATTATTGATAATTTCAACAGTGGTATTTTTTTACCTTAATAACATCATTTAAACAAATATTCATCAAGAAGTTTTAATGTAGTTGGTTAATATGAAACTCTCGAGTGAATATTACAATAACAATAGTTTGTTGTTATCGCAATACTATCATAATAGTAATTCATACTATCGCAATAGTAAAATAGTGCTAAATAGTCACCTCGAGTGGGATGGCTTTCTGAAAAGTGCATTCCATCCCTCCCATATAATTAAGTCTGGAACAGTCCTTAGCAAAAGATTGGACATAGGTTGAACAACTTCACACAATTAAATATAGTAGGTATCGATGCAGGTGGAACAACCTCACACAAGTAAATATAGTAGGTATCGATGTAGGCTCCATGGGAAATTTGTTGTGTGGTCTGAAAAGGTGACATTTAGTGAACACTATGTGGGCAGTGTTGGAACAAGGGTTTCTGTGCAATAAGTTGTCAAATAATATTAATTTATTAAAAAGTTCATCTGTCTCTTTATGACCTTTCTACTGTTGACCAGATGAGGAACACAACCACCTCAGTGGATTCTTATTTCTGTAATGGATTGCTTTACTGTTTCTGTTTCTGAATGTGATGTGTTTTTTACAGAGCATGTGCCCTGGCTGTAGTGAAGAACCTGTCGGCTCTGACGTTTGGTGTTACTATCGGAGATTTAACA
This sequence comes from Mimachlamys varia, assembly GCA_947623455.1. Taxonomy (NCBI): domain Eukaryota; kingdom Metazoa; phylum Mollusca; class Bivalvia; order Pectinida; family Pectinidae; genus Mimachlamys; species Mimachlamys varia. The sequence continues at coordinate 13,018,709 of OX392542.1, read as the reverse complement.
TCTCTTGAAGGATTGGTATGTCACATTTTAGATACATTACGTATATCGAAAATATATACTAGACAATGGAAAAATATTCTGGAACATCTTGTTCAGCTTTAATACTTAACACCAATAGAAAATATAAACTTGATTGTTTGTTGTTTTACTAGAATGATAAGTTAATTGGATTGACTCAACAGTTGAGAAGTTGATGTCTGCAAATGATTACACTGTAGTGTTATATTTATGATAAGAATGTATTCTAATGTTTTATAGATGATGGAGCTGATGAAAACAGGAGACCTTGACAGCACTGTGATGAAAATTCTGTGGGAACGGTTCACTTTGAAAATCCCAGACACATCAGCTGAGGACAGACGAGCTGCAATCTTGCTCCTGTCTATGGCTGCAGGGTATGTCTTCAGCGAAATATAAAATATTTTGTTGATGGTTTCCCAATCGTTCTTGTATTGCTCATATTGATATCATCGCAGTTTGTTATTATACCACAAGTTAGAGACAATCGGTGTACAGTGATGAATTTTGTTTGCTTGAGCTGAATGTCCTGTCAACAACTACAGTAATTTAAATACATGCCAGGATTTAATTTTCACAGCAGACAAGGAATTATTCATTTCCAGGATTTTCTGCATGTGTTTTTTACTTTCAAATAATTGTGAACATTGGAGCAAACAGGCAAGCTGCATGTATGAACTTGGTAAACATGACTTGCGGTACCATAGATTTAGCTTTTGTTTACTTTTATTTCTTCAGATTTCTCTTCCTTCCTTCATAGTTTACATTGGAAACTATCATCACCAATTAATACATATATATGATATGGCATAAACGTTACGTTGCATTAATTAATAATATGTGTAAATGTTATAACTCTTACGGTTAACTCCTCGGCCCCTGTTAACGCCTTTACGCGCTTTATTTGCTTCGTATGGTCTCTGTTATTGTTTATGAGAGATCGTCCGCCATCCTTGTGGTTCCGACGGTGGTGAAGAAGCAATTTAACGATTGGTATAGAAAACATGTTACGACGGTTTTGATTGGCTGAATGTATCACGCGACTCTGGCGACAGAAATAGTAATGGAAATTTCCATTCATAAAGGCATCACATGACACGATATTCCCGCGAAAACTAAACAATTTACTACGAAAGTTACTCACGTAGAACGCAATGGCGATTTTCAATTTTGATACGAGTTCCTGCGAATTCGATGACATTTTGAAATATTTACTGCCGAAGATGTTGCAAGAGCAATTGAAATGACTGCAGAATTACGGGAAGAAAAGCAAGGAACTTAATCGGACATGTCTTTAGTGATTATTCGTCTGGAATTGAAAACGAAAGTATGTAAATTTTACCGTGGTCGGAATATTTATCGGCATTATCAATACCTGATTTTTCCTAAACTATTAGATAAACTATGGTTTAAGATGACAACAGGAGTGAAATAGAATGCCTGTATTTGCATTATATGTTTTGTTTACCTAATTGGGCTTATAATTACTTGTCAAATAAATGTTGTATGCCGACCGGCCGTCTCAACTCTGGCCTGGTCCAAATTACGTCGGGACGTCAATCATAAATAACTTATCGTCAATTCCCGTGTAATTTATAAATAACAACACAAATACAGTATATATTTTGAATGTTTTTAATATTAATTTATTTAATCTGCTTTCGTCGTCTGGATTTTGTGTACAAGGGGAAACAATTCCGACTTTCCAACATGGCGGCGTCCTTCAGATTTCTCGATCTTTCACTGAAAAAAAACTTGACACACATCTATATCATTGTAATTTACGCACCCCCAACTATTTGATTTTAATTTCCCTTAAAAAAGTGCGCAGATTACACGAGTTTTTACAGTATACGGGACATGTGAATGTATTATTTTCAGGGCTGATAACACAGTGGTGCGGAGTAACATCAACGTGATGGTCAGCGAGGGACTAGGACCACAGGCCGAGTCGGACTTCATGCTGGCCAGAGATACCTGTCTCGCACTCCTCAAACTCTCAAACTCAAAGAGGGTACGTATTTAGCATATGTTTAACATGAAAAAGCAGTTATACTTTTATTGTTGTTTTTACATGTACAGTTTAAACCTTGGAAAAGCATTAAGTCAAAAAGTAATAATTGTGAAGATACATTTAAAAAAGAGATTTAAATATATATATGCTGTATTGAAACCGCCCATATCTTAGCGTTAATTTTATTTTAGGAATTTTCACACTAAGCACCTTCCCCTTAATCATGAATGCGCTAATAACATGTTTCTGTAAATTGCTTCCTACAGCAAGTGTTGTGAGAGTGCCAATGTATCTGTTAAAATTTGGTTATGCACTAAAATTTGAATGTGTCAATAAAAATATGTTTACAGTAACCAATATATCCATTATAACTCATCCATTGATCCTCCAGGGGTTATACTCACTTACAATCTCTCCCCCCAACCCATCCCCCGAAATATATTACGAAATGAGAGGCGAGACAAGAAGACTATCCCCAGTCACATAACAGTGAAATTGTGCAGCATTGCAGCCAGGTGTCACTCCTCTGTGATCTTTAATCATTCTCCCCTGAAGATACATTTGAACTCTTCAAATTCAAAGGATGGAATAGTTCATTGTGAGATTTCAGGTGCAAATGAGATAAGGGACAGGTATCTGCCTAGTGATTGGTCAGTTATTTTAACTGGAGACCAATCAAATAACTAGACCTGTGCCCATAAAATTGACATATTCCAGGGGTTCAGACAGATAACATTGCTGGGACTCTCAACCAGTGAATACCATGGGTAGATTTAAGGCTAGTGTGGAAAAATAACACAATACCAGTACTTTACAACATCATGTTTATATTGCCGATTAAAGCAGTGTGATGTTTTGATTCACAAAGATATTTTCTTATATGAAGACTGGAATTGTGTGTATTATATTTTCTGACATGATAGGAGTGTTCTGGATTGTCCGTGTTTTGTTTTAGATGAAGGGCCAGGTGGCTGGTAAGCCGTTCCGTCTTCCCCAGGACCACGACATGTTTACTAGACTGTCACACATCCTTGTCAAAGGTCAGCATGATAACAGTAACAACGCAAGACTCATTCAGGAATATAACAGACATAACACAAGACTCAATCAGGAATATAACAATCATAACGCAAGACTCATTCAGGAATATAACAATCATAACGCAAGACTTATTCAGGAATATAACAATCATAACGCAAGACATTTTGGGGTTATTTTTTATTTTCTATGCATCATTTTGTACAAGTTATATCTGAAATCAATGGAAATGACATCATTTTCTGGATATTTTATGTGATTGGTTTAAAAAAACATGATATTAAGAGGAATTCACCTCAAAATACATGATATTAACCAAATAAAAATTACATAAATTATATAAAGAGAAAAATGGTGCTTGGGAAAAACATGATATTAAGAGGAATGTGATATCAACAAGCGTGATTTTAAGTGGGGTCATCTGTATTAAAGCTTACTTTGTACAAACCATGTATGTACCTGGTATTGAAAGTATCGCAATGATATACAAGACTGACTGGTCATCTTGCAGTATATATATTGCACTATATATGCAACTATAGAATGGAATCAATGAGATATACATCTTTGCTTACCTAGTTATAAACTGGATTGTAACCCTTGGTAAGCCGAGATGTGGGCTATAATGAATGTGATTTCTTCAACATTGAACATTTTAGATACCTTAGTTTGAAAAGGGTTAGGGGCAGAATGCTTCATGTGTAAATAATTAAGATAATTGATATTACCTTGTATGTAATATCTATTGATGTGTTTGGTTGTGGTTATGTATTATGTCTACAATAAATATAACACCTTACTTTATGAAATATTTCATCCTGACACAGGTGTTTCAGACGTGGAGAACAGATACTGGATCCCACTAGCAGAGCAAGCTGTCAAAGTCATCTACAAGCTTTCTAATCACCCTGATGCTGTGTGCGGAGAAATTATTCGCAAGGTCATCAACGAGTTCCAGAAAATTAGTAAGGCAGATAAACTTGATGACACGCCCACAGATACAGTTAGTGACACGCCCACAGATACAGCTAGTGACATGCCCACAGATACACCTAGTGACACGCCCCCAGACACTCAAACAGGTAAGATATCTTAAAAATACTGAAGTCAACTTTCCTTCCTGTACTCCTATGAAAACGAAAATCCCTTCTGCCATAAAATATGACTTGTGGTAAATACTGATATCAAAACCATATCTGGTTGAATCTATTTTGACAAGATATAAGTTTGTAAATAAAAGAGACCGATCCATTTTGTCTGCTGCTAACACTTATCCTAGGGAGGTCAAGGTCATTTAAATGTTACATTTTATACAGGTACGCTTGCTAAAAAATAAAAAGGCCCCTTCAATTTTACAAAGACACTGAAATCTTTGACTGCTTGTTTGTAACATTTGTATTCTTAATAAACATAATTTCTTGATATTAATGAAACTTCATTTATTTTAAAAATAATGATGAAACAAGTTGTTTAACTTAAATTAATCAATCTTGTTAGATTAGATGTTAGCACACAGGGATGTGGGAGGAAAGCTGTGTACCTGGAGAAATCACACACTGGACTGGAGGGGAGGTGGCTGATACCTTTTAACATTCAATGTGGGAAATCGAACCCTAGCAGCCTGATGGAAGGCAAATGTGGTTTCCACTGTGTCACCCAACCCACCTTGACCTACTTTCTGATGAAATCAGCATGTATATTTTTATGCCCCCACCATAAAGTGGGAGGGGGGGGGGGGGGGGGCATATAGTGTTACCCATGTCCGTCCCGTCCCGTCTCGTCAAATTTGCATACATAATAAGCATGCAGAACTAATTTCATATGGGGGCGGGGGCATTTATGTCTCACAGACATTTCTAGCCATGCCTGTAAAATTGTACAGTCAAACTTCGATGTATCGAACTTTGTGGGACCGTCGTGAAAACTTCGAAACATCGGGACTTCGACTTATGAATATTGAACATCGAACATCGACATGTAGGCTTTTATGTATATATGAGCTGTATATAAGAATAACCAATGCGGGCTAGTGTAACCTAACACAGGGTAGGAAATTGTAGATTCACATTTATAAAAAATAGTATATTTAAATACACACTATAATTTTTTGTAGTACTTATATTAATACCCGTCCCCCTATGGCTCTGCCCCGGCCGTGTATTAAATCGGTCCCATGCCTCGTAATGGAGCAAGCCGGTGTGATTCACACTGGGGCGATTTTTGGATCACCTATCGGCCGATTGGTTCTCATCGATAAACGAACTTAAATTATAAACCATTTCTGTCGATCTCCTACCTAACATGTAATTAAAATTCATCTGAATTATCGTTAATATCAAGTTAACGTAACGAAGCATCAAATGAAATGAGTAGCGGTTGCCATGATTAGACTTCAGTAAATTTCTTTGTTTCTTTTCTGAAGAGTTCCTCTAAATTGTGAATGGGCGCGCGCGTGCGGACCAAATAAGGAAGTCGTAGTAAGCCGTAGTAACTCCATATTTGACCATACAGACCATATATAAAAACAAGATTTGAGATAACATCACACGTGAACTGGTTCTGCTAATTCTGTAAACAAAATATTTTATCAAGGTAAACACTCGACAGTTCAGCAATCCTGCATTGTTTTGACAACATTATGTTCACATGAGGTGGTAATTAAATGAAATCTTACAGATTAAACACTTTTGAAAAATTCGTCTCGTCGTGAAGAGCTACACTTGTACAATATCGCAGCTAGCTATAGGTCGCCGACTAAGCCTACTGTTCACTGCAGGACATCGACACATGCGTCCGTGAAGGTGTGAAATTTTCCGCGGGGCAATAGGCCTATATTGCGCTCGTACAGGTAAAATTTTCACTTCGATTTATTAGTTGTAATTCTCAATGTTTTCATAACGAACGGGTCAGATTAAAACTTCGATACAGCGAAAAATTCGATTCATAGAAGTTCGATTCATGAAAAGTAAATAAGTAGTGTTGTATAATGAAAAAAATCGGGACTTTGCCAAAAGTTCGACACATCGAGAAATTCGAATCATCGAAGTTCGATTAATCGAGGTTTGACTGTATTTATTAAGCCTTTAAATGTTATTAAATAACAATATAAACTGTCAACCACTCCTGATGCCTTATTTATAAGTTGTCGACGACAGACCTATGATACATGTGGTTTGTTTTCAGACACCGTGCAGTCCATGGAGGCGAGTCAGACGTCCGTCGTGGTGCTGACTCGCGTCCTGTCGCTGGCTGGACAGGTGGCCTTCAGTCAGATGGTATATCTGGAAAGTGATGTACTTGACGAACTCAAGCGTCGTAGAGCTAGCAAGGAGGATACCGGCAAAACTCCAGCTCGACAAAATAAGAAAGCCCGAGTATGTACAGAGCAAAACCAACTTAGGTTTTAGTACTGATTACCAGCTCCGAAGTATTAATTATTCATGTTACAAGGATTACCATAAAAAATAAATTGTAGTATAACAAATATGATCTATCGATATCAGGATGTTAGCTATACATAATTAGTAACAGTACCAATTCTTCAAGACAGACATAGAATATTTGTTTGACAGCAGAAGGATAACTCAAGATTAAGTATCTTCAGTGTTTTGTGTCCACAGACTAGCGCACTTGGGGATATTTTGGATATGGTTATATTTTGCGCCTGGGGTGAGTGAGCCAAATTTATAAACACCAAAATTTCATGAAAAAATCATCGGAACAATATCCGGATTTAAGCAACCGTCTTTCTGTTTATTTACTACATACCGATTACTAACTTTCGCGAGCTGTCGTGTTGGAATATTGTTTCCAAATAAAAACCCTTCAATAAAGGTATGTTTTCATCTGAATGTGTCATAAATTCACGTTGTTTTCATATTCATTGTTCTATGAAGCCAAAATATCCCAAAGTACGGTAAATAGGAAGTAAAGTACTGTAAAATGTCAGTTCTTATTTGTAGAAATGATAGCGTTGTCACTCTTTAAACTGATCACAGTTTAGAACAATCTGATTAAAATACAGATCATAAATATTCACTTGCATTTTTGAAGATCTGGCATTGGCTGATAAGGGGTCATGTTCAGATTACCTTTCAACCAACCAATCAGAAGGTGATTAGCAAAGGAAAAATCAAACATGTTTGCTGACACTGCCAAACAGTCATATGAGCTATAAATGATGATCTGTATTAAATTCAGATAGGGTTCATTTTACTAAATCTATATGATCTATGATATACATTATCGATATTTATTGGTACATGTTCAAAGCAAATTTTGTGCCAGTTTACTTAAAAAACGAGAAACCAAAACTTTTCAATATCGCAAAAATTTACCGTAAAATTATTCCAATGATATATAACAGTTCTTATGTTCAACAACAAAAGATACCTGTTTCCAAAAATGGCAGAGTTTCAATATTTCTAACCTTTACTAGTTCTTATACTTCTTTTACTACAATAGTTATATATGTTGATCTTAAGAATTTGAGCTACATATGTGTGTAGTTTACCTGTATGTGTAATACTGAGCTACCCTACTCGAGTCTGTACTCACTAAATAACAATTTTACTTGTATTTGTAATACTATACTGACCAACCCTACTCGAGCATGCACTCACTAAATATACAATTTTACCTCCCTAACAGGAGAGTAGCGCTTCTGAGGCCATAGAAGAGGAGCTGGGATTAGCTGGTGCAGCGGCTGAGGACGCAGAGGCAGAATATATCCGTAAAGTCTGTGAGAGGGACATCGTTACTGGTATGGCCTTTGATACGAGAAAGTCTGTTAGTGTGACTGGGACATAATCTTAACGCCTGCCTCCTGTCATCATAATTAGCTTTTGCTCAACAGTATATCAATTGTCTTAGGTAAAAACTCTAAATGCCTTGGCTTCTGTTTAGCTGGTTAGTCTGCTTTGATTCACCTGCGACTAAAATCGTGGAAAGTGAGGCAAGGGTTCTGCTTTTCTGGCGACAGCATCAACTTCAAGTTGTTTCTTTAAGTTTTAAGTGTTATGCTCCCCACACCGTTTTCTACTTTAGATACAGCATCTGATTGCACACTTCATCATGTCACAGTTGCCACTCTATGTATACAATGATATGTACAGTTTATATTGAAAATGCTTCAAAAACGTGTTGTAATGTTTGCAATATTATGGGGGAGGTCAAGATCAAAAGGGGTGAGTAGGCAAGACATATTGTTCCACAAAAGTATTTTTGAGAGTACATTATTTTGGTTTAAGGTAAAACCCTACTATGTGCCCTGGCTCCTGTTGTTGTAATAAGGTTATTTTTGAGAGTACATTATTTTGGTTTTAGGTAAAACCCTGCTAGGTGCCCTAGCTCCAGTCATCATTGCTGTGTGTACCAATCAGGCCAAGTATTCCGACCCGGAACTACAGACTTCTGCATCATTAGCTCTCTCCAAGTTCATGATGGTCAGGTAGGTACATGTAATGAAGGGCTGGTAATATATTGCAATAACAATGTACTTTTGTAAACGCTCAAATTTTATGACAGAACCAAATTTACTTATTGAGTTAGGAAATTTGAATAAACTCAGGATCAATAACAATTATAGTTCTTTACCCACCAACATTAGTATGAGGAACAAAAAAACTGGTACTTGATGGGTTTTTTTTCTCACCATATCTGATTTAGTATAACTCTCCATGGTTTAGAAGAAAATCAGATTCTGTGAAGGACTGATATGTTTTGAACTATTGGCAAATCACATCCAATGCCAGTCAACTATGGCCAAATCATGTATAAATGGAGGTACCATGTAGTTGAATTTGTGTGTATTTATTTCAGTTCTGAATTCTGTGACACCCACCTACAGCTGTTGTTTACCATCCTAGAAAAGACCTCCCATGCTACAATCAGGGCAAACATCATCATCGCTCTGGGAGACCTGACCTTCCGCTTCCCCAACATGATCGAACCTTGGACCCCACGCATATATGCCAGGTATATACTCCCTCCCATACACACTAGGTGTACCACTCACTCTGAACTCTCATAACCAATAAATTTGGGAGTCCTTTTGGCAATTTTAGGAGTCAAAATGGAGTGGTTTTTTTTGTTAAGGAAAACCCTACCAATGTAGGAATAAAAAAATGGACATTCTTATCCACATACTCACACCATGTTTACACTTGATCTGTTTAACAAGTCACGGCTTTTTCTCACTGGTTTCTTGCCTATTAGTCTTATTTTGAGAAGAAAATTTATAAATTTGGAAAGATTTTTTCATGAGTGAACTGTAAATTTGGGGAAATTGACTGTTACGTAGTGGAATTCAGATCTGGTTTTAATCAGATTGGTTTAAATATGAAACAATTTCAATTGGGAATATAATGGGGTCATTAATGGCCCAAAAACATCCTCAGAAAAAGCCCTGAAAGTGAGAAACAGGAATACAACCGATCAGTGATTACATTTCCCCCCCACAGATTGCGGGACGAGTCGACGTTGGTGAGACAGAACACACTGCAGGTCCTCACACACTTGATACTGGACGACATGGTCAAAGTGAAAGGGCAGATCAGTGAAATGGCTACATGCTTGGTTGACCACAACGACAAAATCTCCAGCTCAGCCAAAATATTCTTCACCGAATTATCTAAAAAGGTGGGTATAATCAAGAGCTGTAATATGAATTTAATTTTATTTGGGTTTTTTTTTTCAGAAAGACTTACTCTTCTTAGCTCATCCCCCCCAGAACTTCATAATGAACTAGGGCAACCTTCAATTTGGGAGAGGTCAAATGTGCTTTCCGAAGTGGATGAGTTAAGCCTATTTTGAGCTTTATTGCGCATAAATAACCACTGGTAAACTGAAAGACAATTTACATGATAAAAGGTAAAATGACATTTTCAGGGAAATGCTATCTACAACATCATGCCTGACCTGATCAGCCGTCTGTCTGATCCTGATGTTGGAGTAGACGAGGACCACTTCAGGACAATACTCAGGTAAACTAGAATTCTCATGTTGAATTCACACTAGCACTCACCACAGGGTTGCTTAATTAAACTTTTTTTTAATTGCTTATAATAACAACAATATGAAATGCTGAAAGTGGTTCTCAATATTCTACATGAAGATCAAGATATAAATGGTATGGTCTTTATTTTGGGTGTTCAGTATTTTTTTTTATTATTATTTATTCTTTTTTTGAAAATATTTGTTATAATATAATTTGGTTAAAGGTTTAAATCATTTTAATGTTTATCTGGCCAATAAATATTGAACATCTGAGCCTCGTAAAGGAAACTTATCAACCATGCCTGCTAGCACTCAAAGTTTAAACACTTCATAAATGGTTAATTCTAGACTCAGCTTTCTGCTGCTGGTTTCCAAAAATTCTCTTTAACATGTTTCTTTGATGGCAAATTATAATTTCATATTTACATAGCTCTTAATATAAATAGCTTCAAGCTTCAAATAATTGAAACACCATTAATTCATGCTATCAGGAGTAGGTAAATATGTAATTGACGATCAAAAAACACAATGTTGTTGTTATACCCCCCCGCAACGAAGTTAGGGGGGGTATACTGGAATCAGCTTGTCTGTCCGTTTGTCTGTCCGTCTGTCCATAGAAAAATGTTGTCCAGACAACTCCTCCTAAACTACTGGATCGATTTCAATAAAACTTGGCAGCTTTGTTGGGGACCATGTGTAGATGTGCATGCAGGGTTTCGTTTGTCAAAATTTTGGTTGCCATGGTAACCAGGTCACTATACACAGGTTTCCATAATAAAATGTTGTCCGGACAACTCCTCCTAAACTACTGGATCGATTTCAATAAAACTTGGCAGTATTGTTGGGGACCATGTGTAGATGTGCATGCAGAGTTTCGTTTGTCAAAATTTTGGTTGCCATGGTAACCAGGTCACTATACACAGGTTTCCGTAATAACGTGTTGTCCGGACAACTTCCTATAAACCACTGGATCGAGTTTAATGAAACTTGGCAGTATTGTTGGGGACCATGTGTAGATGTGCATGCAGAGTTTTGTTTGTCAAAATTTTGGTTGCCATGGTAACCAGGTCACTATACACAGGTTTTCATTATAATGTGTTGTCCGGACAACTCCTCCTAAACTACTGGATCAATTTCAGTGAAACTTGGCAGTATTGTTGGGGACCATGTATAGATTTGCATACAGGGTTTCGTTTGTCAAAATTTTGGTTGCCATGGTAATGAGGTGACTATACACAGGTTTCCGTAATAACATGATGTCTGGACAACTTCTTCTAAACTACTGGGTCATTTTCAATGAAACTTCGCAGTAAGTAATGTTGAGGATTACTATACACAGGTTAAAATACTTTCTTTATTCATTCAGTGAGTTTCACAAGTTGAAACATACATATGCATCCACATTGTTGATATGAAATCTACACTGTAATGTATGTAAGACCAAAGGTGCCTTCTTTGTTTTTGTTTTTTAGATATGCGGTGATACATAGTAATATAAAATAATACATTATATAATGCATGTTATATACAACTTGTACTACATCATGTTTTTTTCAAAAACATGTCAGACACCTCTAATAAGAGGTAGCGGGGGGGTATTAGTCAGCCATCGGCTTACAGTTCTAGTTGTATTTGTACAAGATGAATTGCTGTCTCTTCCAGATACTTGTTTGCCTTTATACAGAAGGATCGGCAGTGTGAGAGCCTGGTGGAGAAACTTTGTCAACGTTTCCGGGCAGCCAGGTGTGTTTACTGGGCCTTATATAGATACTCACAATTATTAGTTTACCTGGTCCGAAGGGCCGTGGATCCCTAGGTGCTCAGGATTCAAAATTGTACTAATGGTGGGACAAGCTGAGCCCTTAGGGGGCTGAGGGGCGGGGCCAAAAAGAAATTATTATGAATACATGGAGGCCCAACCTTTTAATAGCCTTTGCTGTTGAAACAACATTCTGCACAAAAGCAAAATTGAATAATTGACTAAGTATAATTTGGGCACCGATAACATTAAATTATAATAGCTTTAATACTTGGGACTAACTGAAATGCTTATTACTATTTACAATCAAAAGTACCCTTTCATTGTAGTGTATATATATGGTTGTTTGAACAAAGATTCCCTGTAATAGTTTTTTGATGATCAACAGTTATCACTGTATCCTAACATTAATTTTTCTTCTATTGTTTGTAGGAATGAGAGACAGTGGCGTGATCTGTCTTTTTGTCTCTCCATGTTGTCCTACAACGAAAAGAGCCTACGCAAACTTCAGGAAAACTTTGTATGTTTTGCTGATAAACTGGCTGAGGATGATGTCTATTCTAGCTTTGTCTCAATTATCACGAAGTGTCAGTCCTCATCTAAACTCGGAGCGAAGGTAACACTTAATGTCATATTTACTTGTTTTCACACTTTCTTCAGGTATAGCAGGCACGTATAATACATAAACATAATGATACAGTATGTATCATGATATTGTGGTCATAATACGATAAATATGTTGATCGTAGGTAAGTGAAAAGATGTTTTCAGTGGCAATAATACCACTGGAATTGGACTTGAACTTGATTCAAATGTTTCATACTTAACTTGCGTGCCGACCTGGAAATGCCATTTGCCATGTGGGCACAGATATGAGTAGATTAAATTCAGAAATGAGAAAAATCCTCAAAATGCTGTATTTGGCAAGAATTGGCAATGGAAATTTTCCCCTTAGGATTTTCAGTATCAAATTTTCGAAGAAAAAAATCTGGCAAAATCTCAGGTTTTACCAAATTTGAAAACCCCTTGTGTGGAATATTTGTAAACATTTTGCTTCAAGTTGGAAAGTATGATTTATTTAAAGATTATTTTCACAAGCAATAAATAGAGGATATTCAATGGTTTGCCGTTTAATATCCAATATATTTCACGAGTATGGCAGATTTTTTTATATTTTCACGAGTGCATAGCACGAGTAAAAATTTTTTAAAAAAAATCTGCCATGCAAGTGAAATATATTAGATATTAAACGGCAAACCATTGAATTTTCTTTTTATTACATTTCCAAAGAGGCCTTAAAATACTTTTCTTATTTTGTTTTCTTTACTTGCCTACTGGAAAGTAGCTAGGCCTGGACATGGTCTAATCCGGTGAAATCACAACCGATCGAGCGATCGGGTACACAGAAGTTGATCGGAAAAGTTGAACCATTCTCATCTTCCAATTCATTACTTATTAAATCCTGAAGTAGTATCTCATCAATATCTACTGCTGTTGCCATTTCTTCAAGATCATCTTTCCCCAATATTTAGATAAGTTCTAGCAGACGACAACAATGCCGAGCCTCCATTGCCAAGTTCGATTCGATCAAGGGGAACAACTCATATAAAAGTTCCGGTGTAACATGAAAAAATGACCCGGGTTGAAAACTACCTACCGTTGAAATCTACGGTGGGTCACTTTTTCACGGGACGAATTACAGAAATATCGAGTGGGGTCATTTTTTGTGTCGCCTCCGACGGATGTCGGAAAGGCGGCACATAGGGGTTACTTTTCCGACAGCGGCGTCAACAATGTTAACGTTCTGCGTTTAGCTCTGTTTCTGACAAAGTTACATCAACCAAACTTCAATCATAGATGAAGCATAGGTATTAGAGCCTACTGGGCTAAAAAAAAAATCCTGGATTTCTGCTTTTTTGGGGTAAAAATCTCAGATTTCTGGAATTACAATGTTAAAGTTTTGCGTTTAGCTCTTGCATATTAGGCTGTTTCTGACTAAGTATAAAAGCTACATCAACCAAACTTCAATCATTGATGAAGCATGGGTATTAGAGCCTACTGGGCTAAAAACATTCCTGGATTTCTGCTTTTTTGGGGTAATAATCTCAAATTTCTGGAATTACAATGTTAAAGTTTTGCGTTTAGCTCTTGCATATTAGGCTGTTTCTGACTAAGTATAAAAGCTACAGCAACCAAACTTGGTATGTAGGTGTATTATGACTCAACGGACACTATCATCGCACCTTCCGTTTTATGATTCAACAAAATGGCCGCCATTTCCTTGCCACTGATTGGTCGAAATTTAGATATTGTCCAATTTCACTCAAAATTGGTACGTAGGTGTATTATGACTCAATGAATACTATCGCAACTTCCGTTTCATGATTCAACAAAATGCCCGTCATTTCCTTGCCACTGATTGGTCGAAATTTAGATATTGTCCGATTTCACTCAAAATTGGTATGTAGGTGTGTTAGGACTCTACTCTCTGTTTCATGATTCAGCAAATTGGCCGCCATATCCTGGCCACTGATTGGTCAAAATTTAGATATTGTCCAATTTCACTCAAAATTAATATATAGGTGTATTATGACTCTTGGAACACAATTGCAACTTTGGTCGCATGATTCTGCAAATTGGCCATTATTTCCTGGCCTCTGATTGGTCAAAATTTTGATATTGTCCGATTTCACTCAAACTTGGTATGACTCTACGAACATTATCACTATTGACAAAGCGGGAAAGGCGACACATATAATTACGCGTAATTCCTGTCTTCAAATGGCCATGTAAGATTTCTACTGTGAAATAACGGGCCCGGGTAATTTTTTCCATGTAGAATAATGACCCTGGGTAGTTTTTTCATGCCAGGTCACTTTTTCACGTTACACTGAAAAAACCTTATATTTTCGCTGCAAAATCTTTTGTTTTCACGGCAAAATCTTATATTTTCACTGCTCATCACTGCATTGAAAATATAAGTTTTATCAGTTTGATAATTTTCTATATTTCACAATCAAAAATGTGATAAATAGAGGATATTCAATGGTTTGCCGTTTAAAATCGAATATATTTCACGAGTATGGCAGATTTTTTTATATTTTCACGAGTGCGTAGCACGAGTGAAAATATAAAAAAAATCTGCCATACAAGTGAAATATATTTGATATTAAACGGCAAACCATTGAATTTTCTTTTTATTACATTTCGAAAGAGGACTAAGATACTTCCATTATTTTTTCTTGGTCTACTTGCCTATTGCAAAGGAGCTAAGTCTACTGTAATCCGTCGAAATCACAACCGATCGGGTCCAGTACACAGCTGATTGGGATAAGCTGATTGGAAAAGTTGAACCATTCTCATCTTTCAATTCATTTCATATTTAATCCTGCAGCAGTTCCTATCACTATGTACTATTGATGCCATTTCTTCAAGACCATCTTTCCCCAAGAGACAAGTTCTAGCAGACGACAACAATGGCGAGCCTCCAAGATCCGATCAAGGGGAACAACTCATACAAAAGTTTCGGTGTTACGTGAAAAAAATGACCCAGTTGAAAACCACCCACCGTTGAAAGCTAAGGCGGGTCACTTTTTCACGAGACGAATTACAGAAAAATCAAATGGGGTCATTTTTCTACAGATGGCTGTGTAAGATTTCTACTGTTAAATAACGACCCCGGGTAACTTTTGCAACGTAGAATAATGACCCGGGTGGTATTTTATTGTCGGGTCACTTTTTCACGTTACACTGAAAAAGCCTTATATTTTCACTGCTCATTACTGCAGTGAAAATATAAGTTTTATCAGTTTGATAATTTTCTATATTTCACTGGCAAAAATGTAATAAATGGTTTTATGTGACGCAATGACTAGCACAATATGTATACACCCTGTCACCTTGTCAGACCAAAAAAAAATCTGTTTTTGTCTGATGAAGGCGACAGGGTACATTTTAAACTAGTCATCAAAATGTCACATAAAAGTATTTACTGGTTGTGTAAAAGAATCTTATATAAACCCATGGGTAGTATACTACACCCCTGGTCATGAAAGAGTCTTACAATAAACTTAATTTTGTTTTGTTTTACCGTGTATACCTGTAGTCTTATATACCAGGTCCATTAACTGGTGTTTTGCTGTTTTGCCTGTCTAATGTTTGGTAGAAGAATGTGTTTCACTGTTTACCCTGTATTTCTAGGTGGCTAACCTGGCACCTCTACTGACAGAGTTGGAGGAGCGCCTGGAACGTTGTCACAACAAAGGAATGGAGGATGACGAAATATCACAGAAAGCCAGCCAGGCCAGTCAGCGAGGCAAGACGCCACGCAAAACTCCAGGTAAAATCCTACTTGTTGTATAGAGGTTTAATTGGTATAGTTTATGTGATTAAATGTCAAAAAAGGAGTAGAATGTGAAACCAACGTGAAGTGTGATGACATATTTAGACAGTTTTGGCCTGTTCTCACTCGGGCCCCAGTTACATCATTTGGATATTGTGGAAATGGATTTGGATTTCGTGATGTTTCTTGCAAAATTTATCCTAAAATATATAGTATAGCCACAGTACTATAGAAAATATATAGAAGTTGTTTTGATTTGTATTTTTATTAATTACGATGAATTTCACTTATTTTGGCCCACCAACAAAAAACATGTTTTGGTTGTTCAAGTTATTTTATACTCCCGCCATGAAATATGGGGGCATATTGTGTTACCCATATCTGTCCCATTCCGTCCCGTCCCATTGTAATGTAACCAGCTTATTTAGATAACTACTGATCCGATTATCATCAAACTTTGCATATGTAATAAGCAAGGGAACTAATTTCATATGGGGAAGGGGGCATTTATGTCTCAGACATTTCTAGTTTATTTGTGCAAAACCAAATTAGTTTTATTCACAGTTGCTTGAGTTTCTGTCAGTAAAAAATAAATAGATATATATATATATTTATCACATAACTGACCCGTTTAGTCATGTCATACAGCCATGTCATCATATGGTATTACACACATATAACACTATTGTGACGTCATAAGCAAATTAGGTTTTATGACGTCATATTATCATCTCAGGAGTGAAAACTGTACCGTCAAAGAAGAAATTTGCCTTTCTTATAAAAAATGAATTTGAGAGTTTTGGTGTAATTTCCCATAAATATAAGTTATGTGATAAATAGAATCTTACACTCAATGTGATATGGAATTTATTAAACTCTTTAAATAAATTTCATATTACATCGACACGAGTGTAAATCCTCTATATATGCGGAGCCGCGGCTCCATTTATATAAACATTTTTTTATATACTGACAGAAACTCAAACAGCTGTGTTTTATTACATGGTGATTGTTAGGTCCCAATCCTTGTTATTTATTTCTCACATCAAGTTGTATGACTCAAAGTCATGGTCTAGGCTTTCATGCTCTTGTGCTCATATTTCAGTGTGATAGCAATTGTAGATAAACCAATAATGTACATGTGTCATGCACCAGAGATCGCACCTTCATAGCCGTAACCCACATCCATGGTTAAATCTGTATAACACCAACAATCTTAACATTGCCTGTTTCTATTTAAAGCTCGAAAGGGCAAGGGCGGGCGCCGCGCTAAAAAGGTGATCTCGGACAGTGAGGACGATGGTACTCAGGAGAATGTGACGCCGATAGTTAGACGACAGACGCAACGGAAAGTGAAACCTAAAGTATCATTTGATTCTGATGAAGACAGTGACTTGGAATTGTTTGATCTGGATAAATCTTGTACAGGTAAGTTGTCTGTTTATCATGTACAAGTATATCTGAATGACTACGTTCTCTTGTCTTTTAATGTACAAATCCATTGTGAGGTGACTGTGTATTTGTTTACTGTAACCCACTTATTTTCGCGGTGACATAGTTACGCATTTTCATATGAAACAACTATTTTGCAGCTATTTAATTTTGCGATAAATACAGTCGTAAATTCCATGTACAGTACAGTACTCCTACAGTTGGCATACCTCTGATTGAAACTATTTTGCAACGATTAATTTTCGTCAATGTTAATAAACTGCGAAATACACGAAAATTAATCACACGCAAAAATAAGTGGGTTTACAGTATCTTATGTAAACATTTCTAAAACTTAACAAATGAAGTTTTTTTTTAACCAGAGGAGAGCCAGAGCCAAGAAACTGCCAGCCAGAAATCCTCCGTGTCATCGGACGAGGAGGATCTCATGCCCGTGAAAAAACAGACTCGCCGGGGGGGAAAGAAAAAGACGAGACCTCTCCTGACAGTCAACTCTCCGAGATAGGGCAGATTTGGACTCACTGTTACATTAGCATTCTGCTCGCATAGATTCGAACATTTGCCAAGAAGATGAAAATATTCTTAGAATTACGTTGAATAATTTATGATTTTCCATGATAATTCAACAATACATACACTTGATTATTCTTTGTATAAGTCCTTTTTCATTTCCTTTCATACATCTCTCCTCTGCCTACCTTGGCACCTATTTTCTCACTACTTTGTCCATGTATTATATTTTGTGTTATAAACATCATTAAATTCTTTAAGAATTGATGCACAGTTAAGTTATAGTGGTGAAAGCATGAAAACATTCAAAGACATTTTTAGATATTCTATAAATCAGGCACTGTTAATTATACATTATCACTGGATGATCGTAAAGAATCGATCAGAATTGTATGAATGAATGTATTGTTTAAGAATTTTCAATTTACGGATATACAATTGGACTACCAATAAAATCCTGACTTTCTTACTTTACATTCTTGCTTTTGACTTTATTTTTTGAGACATCATTTTAACACAGAGAATTGTGTGGATCGTCAAAGGCTGTTGGTTGACATCACTTGAACACTTTCACTTTCAAAACAACTTGGCTTTTAGAGCAACCATCTTTTGATTTCCTTCACAGCTCATGTTTATTACATCTTAACAGTATTGGATTTATGATAAGTCACTGTCAACAACTACTGCCTGATAACCTGGAACATTTTAAATGGGCATGATCTGCTGAATAATGATAAAGTTGTTGATAAACAAGAGGCCAAATTAATGGTCTGTATGGCTCACCTAGATAAAGTTACTGATTTTCAGGAATACACTTAAAGGCCCAATATACGTAACATTCGGCAAAACTTGAAGCGAAAATCAAGCCTAATAACTTATTATATTAATTGATTTAGTTAAGATTAACTAATATCTGCAATATTCAAGATGAATTCTTATGCAGTTACAGTAGCAGTTGAAACTCGGTATTTGTAAACACACGTCCATTTTTAACTGTCTTCTAACTTCGGCTTGTTGTTGAAGTGGGCCACACCTGAATTATTTTCAATTCTTTGGATTTTTCTGTCAAGAGTTTCTTGTTAGTTACCGCTCAGGTTTTAGGCTTATTTTTGCACAATTATCAACTGGATTTTTTTCTAATATTCCTTAAGAAGAACAAGACAGATTTTTTGATACAATGCCTTAGGCGGTTCAATCCCACCTTTTACGAAAAATTAAATCCCCTTCACTCAAGGATGCTTCAGAACGAATTTGGACAATATCCTGTAACTCCTTCAGAAGTAGAAGGATTTTTCTTTACTTTCCCGTTCATTGTCACGAAGGTAAAATGTGATAAACCAAAATACATTGGATGGCAATATGTTTGGCCAGCTGCATGCTCCGACAAAATTTATTTAATATAACCGACCCCAGACTACTTTCGAGGCCATGTGTGTTAAAACTGTGTAAAAGACTTTGAATGACCTCAACAAACAATGTTTGAATGACCTGATATCAACAAACAATGTTAAGGGAGGGGATAGTTGGTCATCCTCTGCTGGGATGATGGATAATAAAGTTACTGGTAGTTCAACTCAATGACCTTTGTTAGATCACAAGGGTCAGATGTGGTAAAATCCTTCAACACTTTCTTTAGAATGTAATAGATGCTGATTGTATTGAGGTCCACTCGTTAGTTCACATGGGTGATTAATACTGATATCAGTACAGGTCCTTAGGACCCTGTAAACCAACATCTTCATGTACAGTTTTGAGAGAAATAGTGCAAACATTAAATCATTAAAATGACTAGCTGTCAGCCATCATGACTTTCAAATCGGTTCAAAATTAAACATGCATAATAGGGACTAAGGGGAACCTGCACATGAGATTTAAGAAAAATCCTACAGGTTATATCTGTTAACTGGCTTGGGTCTCTTTAACTATAGAAATTGAAAACGGCAGCCTGTTGGACCTTTCTTTTTCAATCAGTCCCAGAATTCAACTAGAGATCATGGGGAACTAATAGGTAAGATTTGAAAAACATCCCCCAGTTAATCCAATATGCTTTCACTTTACCATGCTTGTTTATGTACAAATGAAAACCTACTTGTGAAATTTGAGTACCCCTCTAGCTCTTTCTGCAAAAATAGTGCTACCAGTCCACAACTTTTCCAGAGATGAAAAATCCTCCTCTAAAAGGAGGAATTTCGCTTTGATAATTTTGCTGTAATGTTAATTCTTTAAATTTCCCATTGAAACCCTTAAAATATGTGTGTTTTCCTCCTTTTTCATAATTGGCTGTTTTCATATCTGCTTTCAGTACCTTGTTTTGTTTCATTAATTCAAACTAAAAAGCGTTCATTTGGGAAACTTGGAACATGTTGAAATTAGAGAAGGGATGCTTACGATACTTCGGGCGATGAACCACACACGAGCGGAGTGAAAGCCAATGATGTGGTATTGTTTATGACACAATTAAGATAATGTCATTAAAAAAATTCGACTTTCTAGACCTATAGTAATGCCGTTGGTTCCACAAACTGCGTTAAAGGACTGAAGTCATACCCAGACAGATTAAAGTGGCGATCAATATCTAAATAAAACAAAAGATTACACAAAAGTGCACGGCGATAATAACGGCTGTGACATAGAATAAGAATAATTTCACAAGTATGTGTATAATTGTTTGCATCCCGAATTTTGTTAAGTTCTGGCATCTAAAATATGCTTTATATGAATGATACTAGGAAGACATATCCCTGCCATTATGTCAAGGTTACTAAGGCATATACCAGTAGTGATATTTGTCCTGCCGAAGGGCCATGACTAGTTTGTTCAAATAAATTACCTTCAGCGACCGCTCTTGATGTCTTAGTATGCTCTACCAGCATTGTTAACAGTGACACAATGTCAAATAAATAAGAATGTTAAACGATTGATGAATGTAAAATATTGACCTTGAACTTTGACCCGGTGACCTTGAGGTACGATCAGCTGACACCTTGTTTGATTCTGACCAACTTCGCTTCATGATGTCACAACAAAATGTTAAGCGATTAATAAATATAAAATTTGACCTTAACCTTTGACCCCGTGACCTTTAGGTTTGGTATGTGGACATATTTTTTTACTCTGACCAACTTTCCTTCATAATGTTGTAACAAAATGTTAAGCACTTAATAAATGTAAAATTTGACCTTAACCTATAACCTTGACCTTTGACTCTGTGACATTGAGGTTTAGTCAGTGGACATCTTTTTTTATTCTGACCAACCTTGCTTCATAATGTTATAACAAAATATCAATCAGTAAAAAATTGGGCCGATTGACAGTGCAACGCACATCTTTTATGGGTGATTCTGGTATACTAAAAGTTTTAACAATATGTATATCTTTAACGGTATGAAAGTTATGGCCCGGACAAGAATTATTGAAAAACCCTTATTTGACCTCCTACCTTGAGGTCACGGTCACAGTGACATAATGACAGTGCACTGTATATCTGCTTTAGGGGATGCATGTATACTGCAAGTTTCGTCAAGATATCTTCAACGGTTTAGAAGTTATGGCCCAGACAAGAATTATTAGAAGAACCAGAACCGGTACCAATACAATGTCTCCCTTCATACGAAGGGGAGACATAACAATGGAGCTTTTTAGCATAACTGACTTTTTAATATGTGTACTCATAGCTTTTCACATCGTCGGAAACCCACGGTACACTTCTCTGACGTTTGCATCCGGGATGCAAACGTCAGAAAATTGTATCGTGGGTTTCCGACAATGAGCTTTTCACTCTCTTGCTGAATATTGGGTGCCCAATGTTTAATGGAAAAGCTAATTAATGACCAAGAATGGGAGAGATCATACACAATTGTATACATGTTTTATATTTTCTTCATTCAAATATTATAACAACAGTCAAAATGTTATAACTGTAGAGGCACTGATATAGGACAAGTTATTTTTTGAAGTCAGCACAAGGGTGTCATATTATCGTTACATCGTTGTTATTGCCATTGTTTTAATTTAGTTATAGAAGCCGAAGTGTTTCTCTGATAGAAGTATTCATTTATAACCCAATGAAGCAAATGCTTTGATTTCTTTTATCCTCTTAGGGTTATTACAAGTTCTCTTTTTTTGAGGTGGGGGACAGGTTATTAGCATAATCAGAATATTTCCATCAAAACATATTTTTTTCAAACAGAGATCATCTATATTTATATAATTCACACAAAACCATCACAGGTCCCATAAGGCCGTGAACCCCACTGTTAATTTACTCGAACCACTGTAAATAAAATTTGTGTACATTTTCTCATGTATCTGTGAATAATTCACTTGTCTGAGGGAAATTACACCTTGGGAATTTTCTAAGCAATAATCCCGACATTCTGACAATAGTAGCTGAGACCAAACTCAACCTGCCTGCAGTAATTAATCAGTTATTGATATATACAATAATTCAGTTTTATGTAAATTGTCCTGGGGAAAGAACACTTCAAATTCCGAAAATGGCACGACACTTTGACTGGAGTTCGCCAAGGTTCCGAATTTGGTCATTCCCTCATTAATTAAAGATTGTCAACTTCAATTAGCCATACCTTTAGAATGAATCGGTGAATTACCAGCAACTCAAAGCTTGGCCTGCACTTTATCATGATGAATCTACATACCAAATTACATTTCATTATATTTATTTATAAATGAGTAATGAGCGGAAAAGAAAAAAACTATGACAAAATGACGGCCAGCAAAACTAAATGCCCCGCCCATCGTCGGAAACCCACGGTACACTTCTCTGCCATTTGCATACTTCAGGGAGGTGTACCGTGCGTTTCCGACGATGGCCCCGGCCATTTCATGGCAGGGTCATAAAAACTCAATGTTACGTACATTCCTATTGGTAGGCCAATATATAGTCCGAAGGGTTCTGACTCTCTGACCCGCTAAAAATTTTGACGACTGGCGGCTGCGAGAGTCAGAATTCCTCCTTAGTAAAAAAGTGGAAATTTTACCGACCCGTGCACGGGTCGCCTTTTAAGCCGTGTTTTATAATATGAAACATTTTCGATCACATGTAAATTAAGCATCAATGGAAAGAACAGATATTTTGTCACTAACCTACACATTTAATCAAGTCACAGGAGGTCGTAAACCAACTGTCGTCATCCTTTTCTAAAAAATAACCAGTTTCCTGACATCTGTTTGAAAATGGCCGCCGCCTAACATCACGTGCTCAAAATTAGATAGGTCAAGCGTAATTCTCACGGGATCTCGCGACGCGCGGCCATCTTCAAACAGATGTCAGGAAACTGGTTATTTTTTTAGAAATGGGTTGAAACAGTTAGTTTACGACCTCCTGTGACTTGATTAAATGCGTAGGTTAGTAGAAAAATATCTGTTCTTTCCATCGATACTTAATTTAAATGTGATCGAAAATGTTTCATATCATAAAACACAGCTTAAACAGTGACCTGTGCACGGGTTTGTAAAATTTCCACTTTTTAACTAAGGAGGAATTCTGACTCTCGTAGCCGCCCGTCGTCAAAATATTAAGCGGGTCAGAGAGTCAGAACCCTTCGGACTAGCCAATATAGATCCATATAAAATATGCTAATCGGAGGTCAACACGACAGGTCATTGTGGTCTGTATCTTACTCTGACTATTTGCCAATTTGATTTGCCCAAATAAGGTATTTTGCCGAAGCGAACACTTGCACGTGAATTTTGTGCTGTAAATATGCGCGTTATTATGCGCGTGACCGTCAAATAGGTATTCGTAGTCATAATCTATCCAGCCTTTGAAGAGCGATTATCTGGTGTTTGGTGAGGTTGAATCTGATTGAATTTTGATGTCCGCGTATACTATATTAAACATTTTTGTATAATATTTAAACTAATATAATAATTATACATACACTGGTACATAACACACTATAATGCATATAGAAATACACACACATTTTCACACTGTCTCGTAAAATGTGCAAGTCATGTAGCACTCGTTGAGATTCACAGTACGTCTTATGTTTCGTGTAGAAATTTTAATAACCATTTCGATATTAATCTGTTAATGTAAAAACCTTTCTGTTGCCGATGTCGTTGTCGAATCCTATTTATTTGGTCACAATGTAGCATTAATTTTGTTGTTCAATAAATGGTAGGTATGACTTTGATTATGCTCACGTCAGACTAGCACATGTTGTACAGTCGAATGCCTTGCTTCTGCTGTCAGGGTAGAAAAGACCCTAAAGTATGTAACAAAGAAAACTTACCTTTACATCTCAACAGATGGCGTGCTTACGATACCAAAAACAGCAGCAATCGGGCGCGTAAACGTGTTCGCGCGAATAGCACCGAAACCTTCGGTCTCGTTAAACAACGAAAACTGCATTTATTCACGATAACAGGACTGTGCAATATTTTTTTTTTCATGTCATAAAAATTTTGTGCCCGTAGGACGGGATTCAAAATGCAATTATATATATATATTAACATTTGACTGTGAAAGTAGGGTTTTATTCTATTTAACCGATATTCACACCTATGTATAACAGTAGAAATATAAATCTTACAAGAATAACCGTTCATATCGTGTATCGGTATTGATTTTTTTACACACCAACATAATAAAGATCAGTGTTGCAGAACTTGTGTGCCCGCAGGACGGGATTCAAGTTATGAATGTATATATATTACAATTACATTTTTGTATTTATGCATATGTTAAATATGATAAAGGTGTAAATCAGTATTTTCAATTAATATTCCGTTAAATTGTATTTAGCTACTAGATAGGGTGAATTTAGCAGACCTCGCTGGTAGGGGGCTCCCCAACCCTTGGAAACCTGAATTCCCCTGCTATGTTAGCTAGAAATTATATATTTATAATCTGTCAAATTATTCATTTTATTTAATACTATTGTAATAATCTTTTAAAGACATACTTTTTATAATATATGTAATTTGTAAGTACAATCTCAGAGAGCTTGTTAGGTAGGGGCTGTCCCAATCACCTGCTCTCTAGATTGAAGTCTGTGATAGGTCTATTGGTTTTATATAACGTATTAGGATAAATTTGAATACCGTTTAGATAACTGATCATTGCTATTTAACTCTATGGTTTAAACTGTGTAACTATGATGCTTGTATGATGTAATTGTGATGTATGACTTTAATAAACAAATTGATTGATTGATTATATTGACATTTAACTCTGAAAGTATGTATTTCTATTTAACCGATATTCACACACATGTATCAGTTATTACATAAAAAATATAAATTTTATAAGAAAATCAGTTAGCGGTAATGATTTTTTACACACTAACATTAAATAGATCTCGTGTCGCAGAACTTGTGTGCCCCCAGGACGGGATTCAAGTTATGAACGTATACATAATAACATATTATTAACATTTGACTCTTGAAAGAATGTATTCTATTAAACCAATATTCATCAGTTATTACATAAGAAATATAAATCTAATAAGAATAACCGTCAATAGCATGTATTGGTAATGATTTTGTACACACCAACATAATAACTTGTGTGCCCGCAGGACGGGATTCAAGATATGAACGTAAATTGACATTTGACTCTGTTAGCATGTATTCTAGGTTCACCGTATTCTATTCAACCGATATTCACACATATAAACCAGTTTTTACATAAGAAATATAAATCTTTTAAGGATAATATGTAGCGATAATGATATTTTTTTCACACCAACATCATATAGGTCAGTGTTGCAGAACTTTTGTGCCCGCAGGACGGGATTCAAGAGATCTGTATATTGACTTTGTCCCTGAAAGTATGTATTCTATTTAACCGATATTCACACCTATGAACCAGCTATTACATAACAAATATAAATCTTATAAGAATAACCGTTAATATCAGGGGCGTAGCTGGAGGTATTTCGATGTGCAAGCCCCGCGACGTTTTCAATTTTGGGGAGGGGGTACTTCGGGGGGAGGGGGTCACATTTGGACACCAAATGGTGCCATTGTTTTGGACTTGTTGAAATCATCATTGTCTGGCCTATCATTATACAAATTATTAATCCGAAAATGGAATACGATATGTTTTATTTCCATGATGTATGGAAACAAAATAATTATCCATACCTTTTTTATGTCATTAACTCGTCAGTAAGTAAATCCAGAGACATTTACACGTAAAACCATCTTTGATATACATACGTCTCTGTTTATAAGTATATATGTTATGTGCAGGACTCAGGAAGTAAGAGCTCATGCTTGTGTTCTTAAGCATAATTTTGTATTATACGACAGGCCTAGTTTCACGAAAGTTCCTTAACTTAAAAATCTACATAGAAAAGCATTAAAGAATTAACGGGAAAATCTTAGGTTAAAGGAATTTTCCTTAATTTCTGTAATGCTCTCCTATGGAGATATTTAACTTTAGGAATTTTGGCTGGGCTCATTAATAATTGTATTTGCTGACAATTTGTTTGAAACGAAATGTAGTAAAAATTGTCCCTTCTTTTATTACTCTTAGAATAATAAAAGGGTCATTTTTTATATTAAATCTAATACAGATTTACTAAAAAAAACAGACTACCAAAGCGACAACTGCCATGTAAATATTGGTCACACCCAAGTAAACATCAGGTTCTCAAAATGAGAAACGAGTCTTCATTGTCAATAAAAACAAGGGAGAACACTAATGAGCATACTCAAAAACGTCCATCTTCATATCACTTAAAGATACAGAAAATGTCCCATAAAACCAAGATGGTGACCATAAAACTTGCCCATAGTCTTCATCCACCTGCACCTGTCCTTTCCCTGTGCCATAAGTTTGTTCATCAGCAGCTGATATCTATCACTTTAAACCTAATAAGACAAGTCGGCCTAAGGGAAGGTAGTTTCAAACTGATGCTTATGTGTGGATGTTGTTTGGTATTCATTTGTATACGAATTTTCTCACGATGAAGCCATTACCTATATTGTCGTAGTGAGCTGTATTATAAATATTATTTGAATTGTGTTGACTGCGGTCTCCGACATCTTGCACAATTATATATGATTTAATATGGATGTGTATTGTAATCCTATATGCTATTGCATTCGGAATGAAATAAAATTGAATTCGAAGTATTTATAGCTAACAAATTGTCTGCAGCCTAATATGTTAATCTGACCAGTCGAAAAAAGGGAGTAACAATATCAGTGGACTTTTAAGAATATAAGTTAAATTATGAAATTTCTCGACTGCACATACTTTGGAAAATGATGTGCAAGCACGGGCTTATGTGCTTACATGGCAGCTACGCCCCTGAATATCGTGTATCGGTACACCAACATTAAATAGATCCGTGTCGCAGAACTTGTGTGCCCGCAGGACGGGATTCAAGTTATGAATGTATATAATATTTGACTCTGAAAAATATGTATTCTATTTAACCGATAGTCATACCATTACATAAGAAATGTTAATCATATAAAAATAATCAAGCAGCGGTAATTGTTTTTTTTCAAACCAACATAAAATAGATCCGTGTCGCAGAACTTGTGTGACCGCAGGACGGGATTCAAGCTATGTATGTATATAATATTTGACTCTGAAAAGTGTGTATTCTATTTAACCGATATCCACACGTGTGTACCAGATATTAGATAAGAAATATAAATCTTATTAGAATAACCGTTAATATCAAGTATCGGTAATGTTGTTGTTTTTTTTTTGACACAAACATAATTTATATCAGTGTCGCAGAACTTGTGTGCCCGCAGGACGGGTTTCAAGATATCTGTATATTGACATTCGACTCTGAAAGTATGTTTTTATTCTATTTGACCGATAATCACACATGTGTACCAGTTATAACATAATATAAATATTATAAAAAAACGTTAATGTCCGGTAGCGGTAATGATTTTTTACATACATACTAACATGAAATAGATCAGTGTCGCAGAACTTGTGTGCCCGCAGGACGGGATTCAAGCTATGTATATATATAATATTTGACTCTGAACGTATGTATTCTATTTAATCGATATCTACACATGTGTACCAGATATTACATAATAAATCTAAATCTTATTAGAAAACCCGTTAATGTCAGGTATCGCTACAGATCAGTGTCGCAGAACTTGTGTGCCCGCAGGACGGGATTCAAGATATGAACGTTTGTATCTGTGTGTGACATTTGACTTTGAACGTATGCTTTATTCTATTTAACCGATATTCACACCTGTGTACATAAGAAATACAAAATCTTATAAGAATGATCGTTAATATTGGGTATCGGTTATGTTTTTTTTCTCTAAACACCAACATTAAATAGATCAGATACATGAACATATAATGGACCCTGAGTAGAACCACGTCCACGTCCGTAGGGTCTGGTAACATGCTCAAAAAGAGTGTGGCTGAGAGTTCTACAACATAATATACCTTTCTAAAAAAATCGGGAAACCAAAGCGTCAACAAAACCATAATCCGAACTCAAAATCGATTAAACTAGGGGCAAAATACGAAAAGGTAAAAATCTACATAGAAACCCTTGTAAAAGTACAAGGTAATAAGACCATGTGTCCGGAAGAATAAGCGTCTTATGCTCCATCGACGACACGTGCCCGCCTTGTAAATATTGGTCACATCCAAGTAAAAATGAAGCTGACAGTCTATTTGATCCCGAGTAGCTATTTAAAAAAAAACCTCTTATCTATTTAGTAGAAAAATAATAATTGCTGTCCATTATTCATTTAAAGCCTTTCATCATTGTTATATCGCAGTATGTCGGTTCAGAGTTATGATCCCATTGGTATCCCCTGCTGAATGATGATTGTATTTACTTATCAATATTTACCTAATAATCTTAATGTGTGCTGATAAAACTATTTGTATATTTACCATATTCTATACACTTTTTATACAGACAGAAGCATATATTTAATCATTGATATGACATTGATTTAGTGCTGTTGTGCATACATTTACAATTTCTAGTGCTATTGTACATGTATACATTAACATTTTCTGATAGTTTTTAGAACCACCTTTTTAGTCCGTGTTTGGAACTAAGGAAGACTAACGGAGTTATCTCCCTTGGTTTACTAACGAAGATCATACATACTAAATAGGATGAAAACCAGTTTTATATCTATACTGTCTACAGATATTATAAGGGACGTATATGTGCGTTCTGCGCATAACCTACCATTGCGGGAGCATTTATATTGAAAATTGATTTAAATCCAACGAGTGTAAATTACTCTCAACAGCTTAGGTGAAAACACGGACTTGGATGACAGGAAGGTTTTCTTTACTGTAATCGTCAACGCGCTTCCGGTTCATTTTGTATCAATGGTTTCGATTGGTTGAAAACATAAGGCGGTAGTTTTGAGTTGTCGACATAACATTGGCACACACGTTATCCCCCATTATTTGCCGATCAGGTGAATTTAGAAGATCTTGTATTGGAGATTGAAGTCGTCAAATCTTTGAGGTATAAGTAAACTTGATGGAAATGCAAAATAGTCTTTCCCAAGGTCTAAGGCCAAATCAGTCCAATTTTGTAAGAGAACATTATCAGCTGATAGCTAGGCACGAACCAATTTGAGTTTGTTACAGTACAGAATCGGTCGTTTTACAGATGTGAAATATGATCCGCCAAATATTGGGATGGCTGGAGCTATCAGCAGTCCCAATATTTTGCGAATTAGAAAGTCGGAACTAGTAACCTGTCAAAAATTTGACAATGATCATTACTTTTTATTTGTTTAAATTAATATTCCATTTCACTTCATTTGGAGGAGGAGATGGGCCCAGTTTGTGTTGACAAACTAAACCTGATTTTCCCTGTAAGAAGCATTAGCAACACAGCTTTGAATGGACATTGTACTGCTTGTATGTTTGTTGAAGAACAAAACTTAAGTCAAGCTCCTACACATACCTATTCTATTCTATACTCCACCCCTCCTAATAATATAAGTTCCATTTTAATCATATTACCTAGAATCTAACTGGCAGTGGCAGCAGTACTCAGGAACTCAATCCAACAATCTGACCCAAAATGAAAGTAACACTGAAACCTAACCTAGACATAACATAGACCAATCAAAACAGGATTCCAGACACACCAGACATCGACATAAAGTGAAGAAACACAAACAAACAGACCAACACAAGAAACAGCGACCACAGACAGAACATGCATTGAGACTGGAACAAACAAAGGTCAGGTGACATTTGGGCACTGAGTACACACATACCTGAATGCAGACACAACAGATGGACCAAAATATGAAAGCATGGTCAATTTTACATGTAAACCTACAACATATAAAAAACCGTCCCCCGCTTCAGAAGTACCAGTAGTCTCGAAGGGTGCTGACTATCTGATCTGCCAGCAACACCAATATTTAGCAGATCATACAGTCAAACAGAATCTTACAGACAAGAAACTCATGATTAAACATTGTGTTCAGGTTCTTTATCCTTGTTATAATAAAAGGTAAAGCCAAAACCAACAGTAGTTGCTGTAGGCTGAAGAATATACAAATGTGAAATGTGCAGTAACATGCACTACTTTGGTACAGGATGGAAAATGTAGGACCAGTAACCACAATGAGGTAACTGGGGACCGTTTAAAGTCTAAACAGAGGCATGGCAACCGAATACCAATTTAGCTATTTGGTTGCCAACAATTGATCTAGTTCTATAATAATAAGCCTGGGGATACAATCCTACCAGCAAAACCATGCATGGTGCCCATGTCCTCTGGGTGGGATACAATCCTACCAGATATTCCATGGTGTTGGAGATTGTAATAGCAGAGATGAAACTGTTCAGCCAATATACTGATTTCAGCCTTTTTGAGAAATTCTGTGTAATGTAAATTTTCAATTTTTCCCCATTTAAAAGATTGAGATACATATCAGCCTATTTGCCCCTAGTCCATATTCATCCCTGTATAAGCTATACCGTGGTGCTGGGGTATAATTCTACTAGCTATACCATGGTGCTGGGATACAATACTACTAGCTATACCATGGTGCTGGGATACAATACTACTAGCTATACCATGGTGCTGGGATACAATACTACCAGCTATACCATGGTGCTGGGATACAATACTACTAGCTATACCATGGTGCTGGGATACAATACTACCAGCTATACCATGGTGCTGGGATACAATACTACTAGCTATACCATGGTGCTGGGATACAATACTACTAGCTATACCATGGTGCTGGTGTACAATACTACCAGCTATACCATGGTGCTGGGATACAATACTACCAGCTATACTGTGGTGCTGGGGTACAATTCTACCAGCTATACTGTGGTGCTGGGGTACAATTCTACCAGCTATACCGTGGTGCTGGGGTACAATTCTCCTAGCTATACCATGGTGCTGGGGTACAATTCTACTGGCTATACTGTGGTGCTGGGGTATAATTCTACCAGCTATACCGTGGTGCTGGGGTACAATTCTCCTAGCTATACCATGGTGCTGGGGTACAATTCTACTAGCTATACCATGGTGCTGGGGTACAATTCTACCAGCTATACTGTGGTGCTGGGGTACAATTCTACTAGCTATACCATGGTGCTGGGGTACAATTCTACTAGCTATACCATGGTGCTGGGGTACAATTCTACTAGCTATACCATGGTGCTGGGGTACAATTCTACTAGCTATACCATGGTGCTGGGGTACAATTCTACCAGCTATACTGTGGTGCTGGGGTACAATTCTACTAGCTATACCATGGTGCTGGGGTACAATTCTACTAGCTATACCATGGTGCTGGGGTACAATTCTACCAGCTATACTGTGGTGCTGGGGTACAATTCTACCAGCTATACCATGGTGCTGGGGTACAATTCTACCAGCTATACTGTGGTGCTGGGGTACAATTCTACCAGCTATACTGTGGTGCTGGGGTACAATTCTACCAGCTATACCGTGGTGCTGGGGTACAATTCTCCTAGCTATACCATGGTGCTGGGGTACAATTCTACTGGCTATACTGTGGTGCTGGGGTATAATTCTACCAGCTATACCGTGGTGCTGGGGTACAATTCTCCTAGCTATACCATGGTGCTGGGGTACAATTCTACTGGCTATACCATGGTGCTGGGGTATAATTCTACCAGCTATACTGTGGTGCTGGGGTAAAATTCTACTAGCTATACCATGGTGCTGGGGTATAATTCTACCAGCTATACTGTGGTGCTGGGGTACAATTCTCCTAGCTATACCATGGTGCTGGGGTACAATTCTACTGGCTATACTGTGGTGCTGGGGTATAATTCTACCAGCTATACTGTGGTGCTGGGGTAAAATTCTACTAGCTATACCATGGTGCTGGGGTAAAATTCTACTAGCTATACTGTGATGCTGGGGTACAATTCTACTAGCTATACCATGGTGCTGGGGTACAATTCTACTAGCTATACCATGGTGCTGGGGTACAATTCTACAAGCTATACTGTGGTGCTGGGGTACAATTCCACTAGCTATACCGTGATGCTGGGGTACAATTCTACCAGCTATACCATGGTGCTGGGGTACAATTCCACTAGCTATACCATGGTGGAGGGGTACAATTCTACTAGCTTTACCATGGTGCTGGGGTACAATTCTACTAGCTATACCATGGTGCTGGGGTACAGTTCTATTAGCTATACCATGGTGCTGGGGTACAGTTCTATTAGCTATACCATGGTGCTGGCTGCTGGGATAATTTTTACTCTCAAACCTATTTGAGAAATGTTTTGGGGTCAGCAAAAAATCTGAGATTTTTCTACATAAAGAGAAATAATTTTGGATTTTAATGAGATTTTCAGAAAAAATATGAGTAAAAATCCCCAAATCTCGCCCCAAAGTGATCCCTGGTGCTGGGGTACAATTCTTCTAGCTATACCTAGTTGCTAGGGGTGTATAATGCTATAAAGCAAATCAGATGTATAGGGTATGAAACATGGGATGGGAAGTGTAGTTATTATGAGGATGCAGACTTCTGTCAGACTATTGGTTACTCTGAGTTTCTGAATGTGTGGAGTTTATGGTGGTTATATTAAGTGCAATACAGCAACTTTAGTCCTTCAACGTAATTTTTCAAGCTATACTGTTTTACCATCAATATTTATGGTCTTTTTTCAGAAAATGGATGAAATTGATGAGCTAAAGAACAAACTGCACACAGCTGCAACAATAGGGAAGTCTTTGCTGGAGGAGAATTCATCATTGAAAGATGAAAGGGAAAAACTGATCAAAGAGCAATGTCAAAAGGCAGAGGTATAAAAAAAATATATTTGAAAAATCATGCCTGTGAAAATAATGATCTTCACAAAATTTATCTTGGTATACTTTACTTATCAAATTTGAAAATTGTGAGTTTATACTCATTTTATTAAATATGAAAAATCATCCATGCGAAAATAAAGGTCTTCACAGGGTTTTGTCTTGGTATACTTTACTTATTTATTAAAATTGTGTCTTTTTAATAATGGTCTGTTATGAATGATCTATGGAATGTTTATAGCATAGTGTTGTATTCATCAAGAAAAATGAAAGTTTAACAGAATTAAAAGTTCCATTTCAGTCACAAGAATGTCTTAATCTGTTAAAAAGGTACACGTATGTATACCGGTACATTACAATCTGTATAATGTTTTTGTGACCTGACAATCTGATGCCTTCTATACACAGGAATGGGAACAAGAGAAGTATTCTCTGATGTTAAAAATTGAAAGTAAAGTGGACACAGAGAAATGGTATAAAGGGGAAATTGCACAAATGAAGCGTGACATGTCCCGGCTCAATGAAGATATGGACACAAAAGTCGAAATGGAAAAAAATAAATTACAGCAGCAAGTCAGACTGGTAAGTATATTACTGGAACAAGGCAGTGTATAACCAGGGATCACTTCGGGGTGAGATTTGGGGATATTTACCAATATTTTTCCTGAAATTCTCATTCAAAATTCAAAATCATATTACTTTATATGCAAAAATCTCATAGATGTTTTGCTGATCCCCTCAAATCCCTTCAATTCTCCCATAGGTTTTAAGAGTCAGAATTATCCCTGTATAACAGTCAAAAACTTAACTAAAATCAAAAAGTGGTTACCAGTAACCATACACACAGGTAGAAGTTGGTAACAGCCATAGTTTATTTAAAGTTTTAAATCAGTCGTATTACTTGTACATGTACAGGTGATGACACATCACTAACATACAGTAATACAAGTACATTTCTTAAATCTTTTAGTCAGTGTGCCAAGTCTTCCAGCTAAAGTATCTTGAGCTGTTTCAGCCTATATCTTGTTATCTTCTAAGGTCTTGGACAATGTTACATTTGTTCCCTTTTCAAAAAGAAATATCATTTCCAACTAGGTGCTGACATTCTATCCCTAGCCCTCCACCTCTTGGTTGCAAGTTTGAAACTTTTGTTATGTAGGTACTGACCATAGGTCAGTAGTTTTTCTCCGGTTACCCCAGCTTTCCTCTACATCCAAAACCTGGTATGTCCATAAGTTATCCTGGCTGATAATAGGACGTAAAACAAAATAAACCAACCAAAATCATCTCCAACTATAATTCTTCCAATGTTATGCATACCTACAATATAAAATGTGTCCTCAGAATGGAAAGGTGTATTGCATTGGTAAATCATGATGAATGAACAGGGCATTCATCTAGACTGTCACAAGAGTAAATCACTAGGCGTTCTAAGAAATATTAACAATTTTGTTATAAAATGATTTAGTTGAAAGTTAGTCATATCACAGTTGATTGAGTTTCTGTCAGTATATAAAAAAAAAATGTTTATATATATATGGAGCTGCAGCCCATTACAAAATGTACATTACTGTAATGGGAGGCTCATTTCAGGCTCATTTCAGAAACTCAAAGCAACTGTGTGTCATATCATACCTCATAATACAATAGTATCATTGGTAAATAGGCAGTGATCTGATGAAAAGGAATTGAATGTAAACCTGCAGTAAACACCAAAAAGGTAGCAACTGTCCCATGTAGGTGTTGAACCTAGGACTCGGTAGTAAAGGTATTATAGACATTCAAACGCTTTTACCACTCGGATCCAGTGTCGGAGGCCAACAGTATCAAACAGCTGAGCTGCCTTCACTGGCAGTCTGCGACGTTAGCCACTAGTCCTATGCCCACGACTAGTAAATTTTGGTTTGGACTTGTGGAAATTCCTTGAATTTCAATATATTTGTTAAAATAATCACTGCATTTTGTTTGTCCGGACTAGTGCTCAAAAATGTTAATGTCAAAGACTTCCTACACTTGTTTTAGCAAAAATATGGAATCAGTTCCATCAGTATAAGATTTAATCTTCACAAGGAAAACTATCAACAGGAAACTATTGAAAAGAAAGATTATTATTATTATAACATCGAATGTAGCAGAACTTGTAATGTTGAGTGGGAATGTAATAGTTATGATAGTTACCTCACTTCGATCAGGATTACATAAAAATAAATATCGTTTTTCCCCTTTACCAAATTTTTTATTATATAGGTCTATATATTGAATCAAATGAACTGTTTCAGACGTTTTACCCTAGTCATGTCACTTCCTTACAACATTATAAATACTGATTGAAAAACAACTGGGCATTGAAATATATGGGCTTGAACTTTTTGTACCACTATTGGGGAGTGCTTTTCAGATTTGACTTGACACTAAGTTCTAACCTAGGGGGAGATAAGTCAGAAGTAAAACCTTAGGCACTGGTAGACAGTTAAAGTTATGTTCTAACCTACAAAATTTCCCTGTTACAGGTCAGCAAGCTACAGTCGGAGCTAGACCAGTCCCGAAGTGTGGAGGGCCAGCTTAGAGACCAGATTAGCCAGTTAGAAGAACTGATGGAGAGGAAAATGAACCAAACAGCAGATATCACCTCCCGTAGTTTTGATTCGGAGGAAATGGCGGACCTACAGATGCAGATTGTTACTCTGCTGGAGGAAAATGTAACTTGATCATCAGATGGTGGGCTATTCAAATCGCCCTACGTCTGTCCTTGCACAATTTTATTTTATCGCTATTTCTTGAAGTGCTAAATTGACCAATCTGAAATTGAATATTGCCCTTGGTCTCTAGTTGTGAACTAACCCATTTTCAGACAGATCCATAAAACAATATGATGAAATCTGAGAAGGATAAAAGAATTTCTAAAAAAACAATACCCATAACGAACTTTTGTTGTTAAAATTCAAGCATCACATAAGAAGCTATTATATGTACTGCCAAAATAACAAATGTTGGTATTAAATCTTTATCTTTCAATTCAAATGCTACTGTGAATTTTATTATAAAATTCCAATAAATACCATTTGGAACCTGATATCTGTCTTTAGTACTTTGGTTAATACATAATTATGTCCCTCTATCCTAAGAATTCATTGTATGTAATACCCCTCTCTCCACAGCATTTCTTAACTGAAGCTGCAAACTCTACCATTTAAAAACATTTGCCTGTATCCTTTCAGAAAAACTTGGAGAAGAAATGCATTGAGAGGTGTTCTGAGATACAGCAGTGTAAAAGTGAGCAGGAACTACTTGCCCAGGGTCTGGCGAGGAAAGACGAGGAGATACAGGAAATACAGTGTCAAGCTTCTTCCTACGTCTTGTCTCTCGAAGTACGTTTTCTTCTTCTTAGTCAGGTTCTTGCTCATTTGCTACATCCACCATATTGAGAAACATTTGATTTATATTTTCGTATACTTTGTTGATCAACTGGAACAGACATAGCTTTACTCAAGTGTAAGGATAACACAAAGAGAAACTTCTGACATGCACCTTGTTGATTGGCTGCAGAATAGAAAAAAAACCTGAGAGATTAAGCTATCTGAAAATTTTAATTGCTGTGTTATACCATGATACGTAGCATTAACTTGCCGCAATATTTTCCAAAATATTGTGGTATGGTAAACCTTCGTTCAAACAAAATTAAATATTGTCAATCCTGTTTTAATTATACAAAAATTATAGTCGCTTGAATAAAGAGTATTTTGAACTATCAGAGTTGACTTCCTGAGAAGTTTGATATCATCAAAAAATAGCCGCAAACAGTTAAGTCGTTGTTCCTCAACAACGACGGCTTATTCTGATAATTTGCAAATCTGGAGATAAGTAATGGTATACATAAGTAGGACTAATGTTCAATTACATTTGAGGTCTAATGATAAAGTTGATTTCGTAAGGCAGAGAAAAGTATTTTCAGCTGTACCATCGTCAGGAAGTCTTAAAGCTGACAATGCAACTTAAAAAGCTTTCAATTAATATTTAAAAAAAATATTCAGATTGTGATTACTCAGAATACTTCCGAGATGTTCCCTACATTGACCATGTGTCTTCCGGTTTTCGTAACCAAGGAAGTGGCAGACATTTTTGATTTACCCTTGCTTGGTAACGTGTATAGACACCCTTGGGTATAAAAGCACCACACGTTGCAAAACCAGTTTCATTCCGACACTGCCCTCTCGCCGTAGCACGTCTTTTACATGTACGGATAGTCTGTACACATTACGTTACGGCTCGTTTTCGTGTGTTTTTTTTACGAATATGGATATGGATATTGGAAAGATCTATAATGAATATGAAATGAAATTGTAATAAAACCATCCATATCCCCATGAAACTTACAATAAAATAACACAACACAACTTTATGTAATATATGTTGCAAGTGAAACAAACAAATGGCTAATTAACGCTTATGCCTACCTTTTTGATATCCAACTAGTACTAACATCCAGCGTAGAAACCATAATAATTCCAAATAAGTCCATGAGAATGGTTCAACTATATAATTTCACAATGTTGACTACACACCCGGGTGTGCCATGTTTTACACGTGTTTGCTTGTCAAGCGTCTACATGACCAAGACTAAGAGTGTGTACGTGGATGCGATTATATGCACGTGGAAGTTCGGCGATATATATTGGATTTATGGAAGTATATACAGTGATGTACCTTTTATTTCGGATACGCAATT
This sequence comes from Mimachlamys varia, assembly GCA_947623455.1. Lineage (NCBI taxonomy): Eukaryota > Metazoa > Mollusca > Bivalvia > Pectinida > Pectinidae > Mimachlamys > Mimachlamys varia. The sequence goes on along the minus strand of OX392542.1, from coordinate 12,980,576 downwards.
TCAAGAATGTGTTATTAGTAACAACCAGCATGGCAGTATTGTGGTTCAAAGTCTACAGGTGAGTGCGTTGGATTTTTGACAGGGGTTGCCGAGTGCGTGGAGCTCTGAATGTTGTGACAGTCAGGAGTACTTTGAAAACCGGTTTTACAGGCTATGCCCTTTATATACCCATCGGGACCCATACTCGTTACCAAGCAATGGCAAAACTAAAATGTCGGCACTTCCTTAGAAACGATGATCGGAACAGATAGGGACGATCTCAAAACCAGAAAAAAAATCCATTTTTTTTTTTTAAATATTAATTGAAAGCTTTTTAAGTTGCATTGTCAGCTTTAAACATGCTGAAAAAATTCCTGCAGATACATGTATTAAGCCTTTAAATAGATGTGAAAAACAAGGAAATTCAAAGACAAATTGTACTTGTAATGGATTCATGAGAGCTTTATGGTTTGTTTGACAGCGAGCCCGGACTGAGATAGTGGAACTTAAGCTGGAGATTGATGTGATGAGAGATTCTGATGTTAGTCACGGTGTTAAGGGCAATTCTCTCTTCTCGGAGGTAAGATTTTGTTTATTGTATAGATACTCACTTAAGATAAGATTTAACTAAGCCTGAGAGTTTTGCCAAATTTGAAAACCCAGAGGGTGGGATTTCCCTATCTTACACCCTGGTCATGAAGGAGTATTTTTCTCTCATTTTAACTACCCTAATAAGCTCAAAAACTATATTTGCAAACTATTTTTGCAACGAAAAATTGATATCAGCATATGTTTACGGAATATTATGAAAAGTTTTATTTTCATTACGTCACATTTTTCTCGTTTTCAGCATCGGGGTTTTCCGTACTCATGATGCCACATCATTGTTGAGCTATTGTGACATCACACTATGGAAGATCGTTTTCTTACATAGCATTCTTACATGTGTAAACTCTATCAAACATGGCAAGACATGAGATAAAAAAATTTATATCCTTTTAGAAGTCATTTAGGGTAATTTTATACTTTCTTAGAGATAAGATGTAGTTACGGATATAATGCATTTTTCTCGGAGGTAAGAGATACAATATACAAGAAAGCCAGTTCCATATGCACCGATAACATTAGCTTCTAGAGCTACTCTCCAACAAAACCAAATTATCAAACAGTAAACATATATTAAAAAACAGGTGTTAGGTAAAGAATGATTAAGAAGCACAAGACATGCATGTAATTAGTTAAATATGCATAAATAAAGTTCATAGAAGCATTACAACACATACAAGTACATTAAGACGTGTGTAATTTACAAAGAAGCAATTAGAAATAAGCACAAATTCCATTCAAGCAACGAACATGCATAAAAAACAATCACTAAAGAATGACATAGAAGCATATAAAAAGAACACTGCTTAATTCAACTACATGAAAACATTTAGCAGGCAATAAATTATTTTTCCCTCATTTCTAGGTCTGTAATACTGGCCTGTCTAGGGCAATTCACCTATACTTGATGTGGTTGTATTACACACCTACCCATGCAATTACAGCCACAGCGTGACGTCACAATGGCGCAACAATGATATGACGTCATGAGTTCGATATAATCTGATACCGAAAAGAGAAAAATGGCGACGTGATGAAATTAAAATCTTCCACAACATTTTAACCGTGTACATTAGAAAGCTGAGATAATTTTTTTTGTACAAACTATGTTTGCAAATTTGGGGTAAGCTTAATCTCGCTGTATCATTTGTTTCCTTCAAAAAAGCTAAAAGGGAAAAGAAGATATTTTCAAAATGATGGCCAACCAAAAGTATTTTCATGATTTTTGAGCTTATTTAGGCAGTTGAAATGAGAGAAAAATACTCTTTCATAACCAGGGGTATAAGACTGCATATGCAAATAAAACAAATACATGTTCATTTGAACTTAAAAAATTTCACTAATTTGTTCAAATTGCAATCGGCACTATTTATGCAGACAACATACAAGCATTAAAAAGAGGTCATTTAGGGTTTAGAGTTGGAATATATATTCTCGGAAGTCACACCAGATCTACCTACAATATCCTTATATTAACTCACTTTAAAATTTTGATGGGTGGTGGGGGTCTTTATAAAAGTGCCTCTCGTCCCTCCTACATGGTTAATTGTGGAACAGCCTGAAGCTAATTTCCGATAACATTTGAAAAAATCAGACATAAGAAATCCAGTTAACAGTATCCTTGTGTCAATTGTAGGTTGAAGACCGCCGTGTTGATGCCGAGAAGAAACTCATCTCCCTCAAGCATAAATGTGAAGCACAGGAATTGATCAGCAAAAAACAAACTGCTGAAAATCGTAATTTACGGGTAAGAGATTATACAGAGTTGTTCATGTTACCTTCTCAGCTATGCATCACAGTTGACAACGCTGACTTGGTATTTAAGACTTTTGTCTACTTTGTTGCCAGGAAAGCATTATTTTTTCTATACATGTACCAGCTTACACAATCAAACGACATTTACTTAATTTGAGGGGTCCACATTAAGTGTTTGAGGAATACATGTTCGCATAGTTTGAGATTGGTCCTATCTATAAATTCTAGGGTGTTAATGATTAAACATACTTACATATTATAAAATGGTACTTCTGATATTATATATATATTGTCAATACATAAGATAATAGTTAACTAGTGTTAACAAGTGTTAGTCTGAGGTATTTCCGAAGTGCCAGTGTGATACACAGTACTAGTCATGATATATCTGTCAAGCGTGACGCAAACATGTAATATGTTTGCGTGTATGCACCTGTGTATGGTACTTGTGTGCCTATTCAAGTCAGGTCCAAAGCTAAAATGACAAGTTATGGCTTCGTGTGAGGTGGAGGGAGAAACCTTCATGAATGTGTGAGAATTTAGCTCACGTGGCATGAGGATTGTTTCAGCGTGAGAGAGGTCATTTTTATGATGAATTTACGTGAGTTTTTGTCTGACGCCGTGAGAGTTGGCAACACTGTCATATTCAGCGAATAGATATGATTAAATGGTATGATCATGCAGACTCGGAGACAAATTTTTGTTCAAGGAATACAGGGTATTTGAGGCTTAACAGTTTTACTAATCCAGGGCTACTTTACAAATAATAGGTATGAATTGGTCAAAACCAAACAGTTTGAATAAAGTGAGATGTTTTTTATGTAAACAAAACAAGTAGAGTTTTACTGTTTATAAAAACTAAAAGTCTAAAATTATCTGACAATCATTTCTCTTGTATGTAAACATTACAGCTGTGGAGGGATTCAAGCAGCACTCTATACAAATATGGAAACCCAGCAAAAAGTTATTCCTGAAAGAACTTGTATGTTGTTAGAGAGTGGGAAGGAAAGTGTTGTTTGTACACCTGTTCACCCATTTAACCCTTGGGGCACATTTGAGCTGTTCCAATTCTAAAATTGGAATTGTTCATTATGAAATTTCAGGAGTAAATAAAGTAAGAATGCTGTAACAATTTCTTGTTTCAGAACCAGATGATGATTCTCCTCCACTCCAGTAGAGGTGAGGCAGACGGTGACCGGATAAAACAGCTAGAGTCGCAACTGTCTCAGGCTCGCTCCAAAGTCACGCAATTGAACGAGGAAAAGTACAATCTGGAGAAGAAAATGGTATGAGCACTTGCACAAGTATCTTGCTTCGGATATTCAATATGTGATGTTTGAGACATCCACATTCTGTATAGAATTCTGTTTAATAAGCCTTGTGTGTATTCTCTACATTGGATGTCAAACTTTCAACCATGAATGCTTAACCAGTGCAAAGTATGGCCAGTCAAGTATTAAATGACATTTTATAAGTACATATATAATACAACTGTCCCTGAGTTGGTACTGTATATATTGTTATGCATATAAGTAATAAAAATGAATGTGTATTTCATACCTCTTATAATTGATAAATTGAAAAGATTTCTTTTTGTTTTAGAAAAGCCAGACTGAAAACCTCTCCGAAAGATTTGCTGGTAAGAAAATGCAACCCAATATTATTCCTTATTTTTTCTCCATTAGAATGATCGGTAACTTGGTGTTCATGACATTTTTTTTTTATGAAGATAGTTTTTGACTACTTTGTTTACTGATCTTCCTGTAGAAGGTTTAGGTACACACATTTCTCACCCCTTGGCCTTTGAAAGATACATGCGTCTCGTGTTGGATATTGGTAACTCTTTCCAAAATAGGTGCACTTGGCGAGTTCCGTTCTCAACAGATTGGTTGTCTATTCAAATTGCCCTGCATTTGTAGTCTGTCGTCCTTACATAATTTTTGTGGTCTTTATTTCTATTTAAGTGCTGGATGAATTTTTCTCAAATTTTATATATGCAGGTTCCCCTTCGTCCCTAGTTTTGCATTGTCTAGTGTTTGAGCTGATCAGATAGCCATCTAGGATGTTGATGGTAATAGTTTGTGATCGCTACTTCTTGAAGTGCTGGATGGATCCTTTTCAAATTTCAGATATGCATATTCATCTTTGTTCGTAGTTGTGCAATGTCAGTTTTTAGCGGATCCAAAAAACAATATTGCTGACAGACGTCCATCTTTGATTTTTAGTGATTGTTTGTGATCTCTATTAAGAAGTGCTGGATGGAACCTTTTGAAATTGTTTGTCCGCTTTGTCCCTATTACGGCATTTAAGCCGACCCGAAAACAATTTGGCCCAACAGATTTTTGAAAGTGTAATAGATTGGTTTTGTATTTATGTATAGGAATGGCACATACCAATTCCCTCATTACCTTGTGACTTTTGGTTGGAGTCTTTTACTGCAATAAATCAAGTACAAGTTTTTTTCCTAATTTAAATTTTATCATTTTGTAGCCATGGAGACAAGTGAGCAATGCAACAAGGCTGGGGACAAGGCTTTCACTAACTATCTCATCACCATGGTGAAAGCAAAGGAGTAAGTCTTACACTCCCACCCCCACCCGGTGGTATCTGTGTATTTGATGGTTATCTGTGTTGATCAAGTGGCTGCAATTTTATAGCATTTTATGAGTAGATATGATATTCTGTAATTTATTTTAACCAAACAAAGAGTTATAGGAAATACTGTTATGCCTATGTTAATGTTTGTATAGAGATTTCTCATTTTCAATAGTAAATATATTTTATTAAGTTTTGAAACATTATAAAAGTGTTAAAGAAGAAGCTGACTTTTTTTTAAAATTCACTGAAAATTTGTTTTGTAGTCAAGAAAATGAAAATATGCAGAGTGAGTTGCGAGATGCAGAATTGCAACTACTGGACACAAAGAATGAGAAATCAAAGTTGGAAAGGAAGCTACACAATGCTGAAAGTGAAAGGGAAAAGATTCATAACAAATGTCTCCGGATGCAGCTGAAGTATGATGAACTCCAACAGAAGTATGATCCAGGTAAGTCACCAGTATGGTGAACTCCAATAGAAGTATGATCCAGGTGGGTAAACAGTATTGTGAACTATTACAAAAGTATGATCTAGGTAAATCAGTAGTATAGTGAACTTCAACAAATTATGATCCAGGTATTGAAGTCAACAGTATGATCAACTCCCAACAGATGTATGGTCCAGGTAAGTCAACAGTATAACCCACTCCAAGCAATTGTACTGTAAATCACTTATATTTCGTGTGGGATTTATTTTCGCCTTAATACGCAAGGAGAGTCGATCATGAATTCAATCCCTTGTGATTATTTGTACTAAATTAACCACCCTGGTTGGCATTAATGTTGGTTCCATCGTTATCACAACTTGCTTTTATAGATATTTACGTTGATTTTATATCATGTATCATATATAATTACAAACAAATCTGTCTGACCCATATATTACCTTTAACTTTAGACCACTTTAGAACTCTGTACTTATAAACTGCATCCCTGTAATACTGACAATAGAACTTCTCAAAACAGCATCATTCATGTGTAAGGCTATAGGTCAGAAGTCGGAGGTTGAACAGTTTGTAGTATTCACGAATATGTCTGAAGAGGTATATCAGGGTTTGGATTTAAAACTCGCACTCGCCAAATGTGATTTGATTTCTGAAACTGAGTAGAAAATTATTGTACTTGCATTGTTTGGTGTGTGGGTATAATGCCAGTTGAAAGGTGTATAATTTATTCCAATCTGTACACGTCAGAAAACATCAAAGTATAAAACGAATTGTGAAACGAAACCACACATATACACACAAATAGTGCAATGTCTAAAAAGGTTATTTGATCACAATACAAATGTTATATTTTACATTTTACACCTTGACAAAGTGTAATCAATTTTCCAAACAAAATTGTAAGTTAGAGTAGACAGATTCTTAATGTATCGTAGTGCTAAATTGCAAGCAAGTTTCTAATTTGATTAAAATTTAAGCCACTCTGACATCACAAAATGCTAGTTAATATAAAAGTTAAATTCTGCCCCTGGGTATATTATCGAAATACAAGTGATTTACAGTATTTCATTTTAGATGCCAGATTTGCAATGTCATTTAATTAGAACTGATCTTGATGAAAAATGAAATAAAAATTGTCACCATTCTAGTGATTCTATATATGGTGTATCAAACGTTTTGCGAAACTTGATGTGACCCAAAAAACATTTTTGTTTTTCTTTCATTGTTGTCAGAAGTCCATTACGGTCACCTCACCTATCCTTTTCATACGCATTGGCACATAAGGCCCCAATATCACATGTAAAATCCCTGACTGAGGACTTCATGTTCTAACCCTAACTGTATAAGAAAATAAAGTTTCTGTTTGAAATTCAATTCATTATCTAAATTTAAGTTCTACATTGAATATTATGTGATGCTTTCTATTTCAGAATCGGTGAAAAACAAAGGTATTTCCAAGAAAAAGTACATCACAGAGAAATTACAAGTGGATGTTATTCCTGAGCAAACTATCAACATAAGTCGTGCTGAGGCTCCAACACGCCCTTCACAGAGTATTAACACTAGTCGATCGGAGAATCCATTACGCCCCATAACAGATGAAAATATACCATTGATGAAAGATAGCAAGTCAGATATGCCTGCGCAGGGAGCCATTTCTAAGAAAGGTGTGACCTCAAAAGTGAGATCTGTGTCTATAGCTGACAGTGTGATGTTGGTCGATAATGACGGGGAAACAAGAACAGGCAAACTCTCATCAAACTGTGACCGGGAAAATAAGGAGAAATTGATGAAGGAATCGGCACCTTCAAAACCAAAAGGACAGCGCATGACAAAAGTGATAAAACCATGCGAGGAAACTGACAATACAGAGGCATGTAAAACACAGTGACATTCCCTGGGAAACAGAAGTATCAAGTATTTAATAACAGATATATAAATTATGTACATGAAAAATATTTCTTGTAGCCAAAAGATACTTTCAAGTACAGATTGTACTTGTTAGCATCAGAAATATTGATAACATAATAAAGTAACATTAAAAAAACATGTCATCAGCAATTAATGAAATCAGAAATTTTAAACACCTATATGTCCCAAAAAATTTGATAATGTACTTCTTATGGAAGATTTTAAAATTATGTGATATAATGTACTACATGTGGATCATGTTTTCTGTCTGTATGGCAAAATTACAAACACCTTATTTTATTTCTTACCAACTCTGTTTTTCAGTGTTGCTCTTTTTTACATGGGAATTAAATGGTCTGATTGCTGCTTGTATATTTTACCTTTCAAGGTCTTATTTTTGTTTTACCTGATGTGATATTACATACTGGAATGTAGACATGTACTGTCCATCAAAAACTTTGATTGTATGATTTTGGTACAATGCATCATTTTTAGTCCACCATCATCAGATGGTGGACTCAAATCACCCAGTGTCCTTGGTCTGTCCTTAAACAATTCTTGTTATCGCCATTTCTTGAAGTACTCGATGAATCATTCTCAAATTGCATATGTAGGTTCCCCTTGGTTCATAGTTGTGATTTGATAAACAATATGGACAACATGTGGCCGTCTTAGATTAGTGAGTATATACGTAATAGCTTGTGATCGTCATTTCTTTAAGAATACTGCCAGACGACTATCTTGAATTTGGTACCGTAATAATAGTTTGTTGTCACTGTTTCTTGAAGTACTGGATGGATCATTCTCATATTTCATCTGTAGATTCCCCTTTGTCCATTGCTATGCATTGGACATTTTCGAACAGATTAGATTTACAATATGGCCGTCAACTTGCCATCTTGGATTTGTTAGAAATAATTCATCACTGACTATAACTATTTCTTGTCAAATACTGAATGGATCTTTCTTAAATTTCACATATACCGGTATGTTCCCCATGGTGTTTAGCTGTGCCCTTTTGATTTTGAGACTGATGGCTGACAAATGGCAATTTGTTTCTTATTTCATATGTAGGTTCTGCTGGTTCTTAGTTCTATTTGTTTTTGGGACTGATCAAAAAGGGGGAAAGATGCTCAAAGGCTACAATCTTTCAATTAATATTGCTTTCTAAAGAGGAATTCTCAAATTTCATAAAGCTGAAATTAAATATGTGTTGCAGAAAAGAATAAATAAAGATCTATGGTGGGTGTCTAGATCCCTCTTGGATCACTTGTTCTATCCATCAACCCACACTTTAATAGTAATATTCAACTCAATATTTTTTTAACTCTTCCACCCCTGGAATTTCATTTTGAACTATTCCAACCATTTCATTGGATGAGTTTAAATGTGCCTTCAGGGGTGAACAAGTTTTTTTTGGTGTTTTTTTTTCATAGATAAGTCTGGTGTTTTCACAGGATATATCTACCACTCAGAAAACCTGTTTGAGTTTCGGATATTATTGAGTCAAGTACTTTTTTCAACCTGTTGGCTACACATGCAGATGCTAATTTGTATATTACATTTAGTAGAGTTATAGGTCGCCAATTCTTCAAATATTGCCTGGGCTTATCACCTTTGGGAATACATGTGATAAGTCCCTGTCTCTGAGTTATTGAAAGTTGTTTTTTTTCGTATCCTTGATTTAATGAATTAAGCATAAACAGTTTTAAATCTTGCCAAAAAAAATTGAAAAATTCTGCTGTGTAGCCATCAGATCCTGGTGATTTATTATTTTTCATGTTTTTGAGAGCTTTTAACAATTCAGATTCTGTGAGTTTTCCTTCAAGATATTTATGTTGAGAATTTTCTAATACTGTGAAATCAAAATCTTTTAAGTGTTCATCCAGATTTACTTGCGCAAGGTTTTCTGAGTGGGAGTTGTATAGATTTGTATAGAATAGTTCAATTTCTTTTAATATATCTTTTTGGCTAACAACATGCTCTCCGGTGTCTTTTTCTATCCATTGAACTGTTTTATTTGTAAAATTTTTGGATTCTAAACCACAGAAGTATTTTGTCACTTTCTCACCATCTTCTATCCATTGGACCTTTGATCTTATTGAACAAGTTAATATGACCCAATTTAAATGAAACTTGATTGAAAATGCACATATAAAATGGTTTTTAATTTATTACTTTGAAAATATTAGTAACAAAAATCACGTCTACAGTTTGTGAATGGTGAATGGGTGTTGCAGGTGTGTTTGCAAGAATGTATGTTTATGTGGATGTGAGGGTTTTTGTGTTTACAACGGCTAATTTGTGCTATTTCATTATGACTGTTCCCCCGTTAGCCCCCGTTAGATGAGATCAGGTTTTTTTTTCAATTTTATCTTCTAGTTTCAGGTGTGACCTGTGAAATGACAAGATATAGAGTTTTTCAATCCGTTTCTATTTCATTTTTTTTTTTTTTTTAAAAAGAGAATCAAGTTAAACCACAAAAGACAAAAACAAAATGGCACAACTTGAGAGCGTACAAATCTGTGATATTTAGATTTTTGTATGCAGTCTTTTGGTAAAGGGTTATGGTTTTTCACTGCAGTGCTATTAAACATGTGTGATTATATATACACGAGGGGGAAATGCTGAATCTGTATTTGATTTTGTTTTACTCATTATGATAAACATACAAATCTAGTATTGATTTTATTCCTGTTGAATATATATCAGTGATCTGATGAACAGTTATTAATTAAAAGCATTTATTATTTAATGTAGTTAATTCTCACAGATTAGTTTGTCAAATGTTTGACAAATTTACATTGTTTTAAACTTTTTTGATGTGTTGTAAATATATCGGATGTCTTATGCCAGAACTGACTTTTGTGTGTTGTCTTATTTTTGTTGATAGAGTTGAAATACCAGAACTTATAAATGTGTCGCATTTCGATGACTAGTATTTCGTCATTAGACAAATGAGATGACTAGTTTAGTATTCCATCATTAGACAAATGAGGTGACTAGTTTAGTATTCCATCATTAGACAAATGAGATGACTAGTATAGTATTTTGTCATTAGACAAATGAGATGACTAGTATAGTATTTCGTCATTAGACAAATTAGATGACTAGTATAGTATTTCGTCATTAGACAAATGAGATGACTAATTAGTATTCCGTCATTAGACAAATGAGATGACTAGTATACAAATCCCTCATTAGACAAATGAGATGACAAGTATAGTATTTTGTTATTAGACAAATTAGATGACTAGTATAGTATTTCGTCATTAGACAAATTAGATGACTAGTATAGTATCCCATCATTAGACAAATGAGATGACTAATTAGTATCCCGTTATTAGACAAATGAGACGACAAGTATAGTATTCCGTCATTAGACAAATGAGATGACTAGTATAGTATTCCGTCATTAGACAAATGAGATGACTATTATAGTATTCCATCATTAGACAAATGAGATGACTAGTATAGTATTCCGTCATTAGACAAATGAGATTACTAGTATAGTATTCCGTCATTAGACAAATGAGATGACAAGTATAGTATTCCGTCATTAGACAAATGAGATGACAAGTATAGTATTCCGTCATTAGACAAATGAGATGACTAGTAAAGTATTCCGTCATTAGACAAATGAGATGACTAGTATAGTATTCCATCATTAGACAAATGAGATGACTAGTATAGTATTCCGTCATTAGACAAATGAGATGACTAGTAAAGTATTCCGTCATTAGACAAATGAGATGACTAGTATAGTATTCCGTCATTAGACAAATGAGATGACTAGTATAGTATTCCATCATTAGACAAATGAGATGACTAGTATAGTATTCCATCAATAGACAAATGTCTAGTGAAGTGTATGATCACCAAGATTTTAACATACAGTATGAGTTGGCAACAGTCAATTTGGCTACACTACAGTTGTCATACGGCCATGTCATATATGGTATTACACATTGTGATGTCATAAACAAATGACATATTATGATCAACTCAATAGTGAAAGTCATACCATTTAATTAGAAAGCCTGTCTTATAGAGAATGAATTTGAGGGGTTTAGTGTATTTTCTCATGAATACAAGTTATGTGATAAATAGAATCTTGCACTTGTGTCGTGTAATTTTGAAATTATTAAACTCGTTAAATAAATTAATTCATCACTTGCCTAAAGGCTTGTGGCATTTATTGAACTTGGTTGATAAATTCAATACTACATTGACTTTCATGCAAGATCCTCTACCTAATACACATGTAAAATGATTATTAAATCACTGGTCATTTTTCTTGTGAAGGTAACTGTATGTATTGTATTAGATAGACATAAAACATTTACTGATTACACTATACCGTAACTAGATGAACTAATATATCCACACCTATTAATCTAAATAAAGGCTTCTCAACACCCAAGAAAATTATCTCGACAACTTCATCACCACAATAAAGAAGACAACTTTTCTTGGATGTTGAGAAATCTTTATTTTTGCATATTATGTTCACCACAAAGTAAGGATATCTACTGAACACCGTCGGGCTTCAATCCTAGAAGATTACCACTATTTGAAACTATACAAGTGTTGGTTATCCTATCTTTAGTTATAATAATCTCTTGTACAAAGAATTTTTAAACTTGATATCCCTTTGATAAAGACAAGGTTTTTTTTACCTTCCTGCTCCCAGCACTGCAAGCCAAACATATTTGTCACAGTTCTCAAGAAGAGATTTCCACATACTTGGTACAGTTTACCTCCTTACCTCCAGCTCAAAAAATTTGTCTGTCCTGAAACAATTCTTGTGATCATTATTTCTCGAGAAGTACTGGACGGATCCTTTGGAAACTTCATATGCAGGTTCCTGTTACTCAGTAGTTGTGCACTGTCCAGTTTTTCAGCCGATCCAAAAAACAAAATGGCAGACAGGCGGCAATCATGGATTTTGACTAATAGATAGTGATCATAAACTATTAGTCAAAATCCGTGATTGCTGCCTGTCCGCCATTTTGTTTTCCAGATCGGCTGAAAAACTGGACAGTGCACAACTAGAGAGTAAGGAGAACCTGCATATGAATTTTCCAAAGGATCCGTCCAGTACTTCTCAAGAAATAATGATCACAAGAAGTGTTTAAGGACAGACGCAGTGTGATTTGAATAGCTCGACATCTGATGATAGTGGGTTAAAAATGTCCAACTGGGCTTGCCATTAATCACCAAGATCAGTAAATCAGAATATTGAATTACACAACAAAAGATGTTAATTTAATAAATTAATTTATTTCATTAATTTTAAGCAAGTTCTTATGTACAAGTTCCCCACCCACTATAATCTTAGTAGCTTTGGCATTAATTGTTGTTCGCACTCTTTGAACAGCTTGAATGTCCAACAACCTGAACCAAGAATATATATTAAATAAATTCCTGACCATTAATTTTTCACACGGTTATCAACAAAGTATTACAAATAAAGTATGTTTCGCTAAATTCATTATGAGCTTATCATTAATGAGTTGTTCTTCAAAAGTTTTAACAACAAAAAGTTTAATATAATGTAGTCACATTTTGAATTGATAGATATATAGGTAGAATGATTAAATATTAAGTATGACATATTTCCATAAAGGATTTCAAAAGCTTATCAAGTTTCACAGTCTGTACACTACATGTATTTGATATAGTATTCAGCATGAACCTGTTCATCTACAGAAAGACCACATTCAACTTTGCCCATGACAAGCTTACGGCTGATGAACTTGTTCCGAATGGGTCCTTATGAATCCAACAGTTAAAAGTCTGAGTTGGTGACATTTGGTTTACTAAAACAATGCTCCACTGAAGGGTTCTGGTACATTCCCTCTCAATGAGTTAGTTATTAGTGACTAGATATTCAACCACTGTGACACTTAGTGTTTTAACTACTGCCTGCCGTATGATTTAACGATGTCTGATGTTTGAAGGTCACAGTCATGTACTGGAAAATGTTATGGGTTCCATCACTTCCAACTGTCTTGAAGCACCCGTTATTATGTAAGCGAACTGTAGAGACAAGAAGAAGATTCCCGCGACCAGGAGACACAGATTTCGTAAACCAATTCCATCACTAAACTCCTGAAAAACTGAACATGACGTGTCTGATGAGTTGGATTTAGACATATTCTTTTTATCAGCTTTCTTCTCAAGTTGTGTAAATGCCTCGATGATAGACGGGGCCAAACCTCGCCTTAAAGCCATCTCTTTTGGTGTCAATCCCAGCTTATTCCTATAAAGAGTAAAAAATAATAATCACACATGGAAAATAAACACTTAACTAGTTCAGCACTGAATAGCTGTAGGATGAGAATTAATTAATCAGCAAACATTGACCAATAATAATTTTGAAGTCTTGTAACAGGAGAGGAAATATGCACAGCCAGACTGGGATGTTTGAACCTGGGACCTTCCAAACACTAGACAGGTGCTCAACCAATTGAGCTATGAGTATTGGGTCACCTACATTCGACCCCGTCCAGATCCGCTACATTCCTCTCTCCTTTACTAATGTTGCTGACACCAAAGACACACACAGGACCCTATACCACCCTTTGTAAGGATATTTCTTTTTTAGACGACAAATGTAACAGGTGAGGAAAAAGTTACGGCCAGACTGGAGTTTGAACTTGGGACCTTCCAAACTCTAGACGGATGCTCAACCAATTGAGCCATCTGGTTGCCAACGAGACCTGGTCAAGATCCGCTACAGGTTGGGACTTAATTAGTTGTCAAATCATAACTTTGACCAGTTGAGATCACAAACCTATAACCATTGTCTTGACTCCTATCACCAAGATGTTTCTAAAAAAACATTTTGTCACTCATACTGTTATGAATGGGATAAAAACGGATAAAAAATCTTCGTTGCGTACACTAGATTTGCGACAGGTCATGATCAGTTTACCTTTGTTTTGAACAGTTGAAGTTAAGGTATCCACTAACACTAAAACTGGGATATACATGTATATATTTACATTTGCGCTGCAATCCACTATATGAACATGACCAGCAAAAATGCCTTTCATAAAAGTATGAAAGCAGTGGTTCTTGAGACGTAGCACGTGGTTTAATTATGACGTCAGTAGATCAAACTTGTTCAATGAGAGTCTTGACGCGCCGCTTCGAATAACATGGAGAATGCCCTTGCGTCAAACGCTCAAATGACTAATTATTATCATTGGCGCCAATTTATTCAAGCTGGGCTGTTCCGCCAATATCCTTTAAATGACGACACATGTACAAACGCAGTTAATAAAATATTAATTGGAGAAGATATTAATAAAGTTAAGCAATTGTTCTATAGTAAAAATGTAAATATATGGATTGAAAGTCATTTTTTTAACTTTCATAGTGCTATGAAAGGTCAGCGGTTACATCCATATTTAGCATGAAGCCCTAGCGGGCTTCATTAAATATGGATGTAACGGCTGACCTTTCATAGCACTATGAAGAATCCTTATGTCAAAATATGGAACAACAGCACAGGGAAATAGGATCAACGCATTGACCGTGTGTATTAAAAAAGTGAATAAAGATACTTTTCAATTTCAACACAGTCTTAATGAAATCGAATTAGATCTAAACTGAGTGATAATTATCTGTCTTTATTTTTATGGCATTCGTCAAAATTGGATACTCTCTAAGTCTACATGCAGTATACTGACCGTTGCATTATGTCTGCACCATAGGCGACCAGCGACTCTAGGACCTCTGTATTTCCACACCAATGTAACACTGAGTTGTTGTTGTAGTCAAGAATGCGTACCTCCGCACCATGTTCCACCAGTAACCCCAAAAGGGAGACCTGTCCGCGGCAAACGGGGATGAACAACACGGTCCGACCACTTCCGTCTCGCTCGTTCACATCATACTGTCCAGATTCTAACAAAACCTCAACCTTTTCGAGCTCATAGTTGTTGACTGCCTCTCTTAAATCACCTCCAGCTTCCATTATTTCTAATATCAAATCATCCAGTGGGTTAACAGCCATTTATAGCCATTAACACCGCAAGATTAGACAAAACGTAAACACTTATCAACTGGCAGTTTCCCCCAAATTATCTCCCCTGGTATAGCACTCTTCTCCCAGTAATATGTTAAGGATGCATGCAGTTGTCTCATTATCTTTATTCAATAGACTTGACACCTCTTATAGAAGGTTGAGAATAATGCTTTAATAGTCCAGTCAATTTATGATTTAACCTCGAACTAATTGCAGCAGAATTTATTCTTTCATTTTTTTTGGTTGATGAGCAGCATACTTATAACGGGGGAAAAAGTCCCAGAAAATCCAAATGGGGGAAAGTATTTTTTTGGCCTTCTAAAAAATCAGGAAAATTAAGAAAATCACACGTACAACCATATTTGACGTCTAATGTCTATCTCAATTGTAACACTGGGCATATGGATTTAACAGTATGTAAATACCAACTAATATAGAAAACAGATACGTCAAAATTTTCCACCAAGGTATTGTATTGAAGAAAAAAAGGAACTGTCAATATGGTCGAAAAGCATATTTCACAAGACTATTTTGGCTTTTCTTATCTTTTCAGATGTAGAGAATAATATTAATTAACATCAGTATCAATGTCAGGCTTTATTTTATTTCTTAAAATATGACTTTCAATTTAATATACTCAATGACGAATTGTACATTCTCATACGAAAAAAATATCAGTCATCGAATCTTGCAAATTGGGCTTAATTGATGATATTTTATGTCCAAATCGAACGATCTAACTATTTCTGAAGCATATAATTTGAATAAGGACAAGCAAATGAATTAAAGCATCTTATATCTATTCATGTATGAGCACCACTTACTGTGCTGTATGATGAGTTTACAAATGCCAAGTTTTGATGGTGAGAACTCCACCCCATGCATATTTTGCTCAATCCTTGAAAAATGGCAAAGTCCACGATTCTGAACAACAAAAAAATGGATTTTTTCCGCATTTGTTTTTCAATTAACAAATGACTTTGCCAGTAAAGCCGCCTTAAATGTATGTAAATACTGAACTGTATTTGAAGTTTAACATTCATACTACTTCACAGCTTTATTGAAAATTATGTATCCCAATGCTTTGCTCTGGGGGGAAAGAAAAAAATCTGATTTGTTTTAATATAAAATACTATTTCAACCTTAGTTCCATTTAATCAAAAGGGGCACGTTATGGTAGTAATTCCTACCAAAAGTGTTGGCAATCGTACCTAACATAAAAAATATACACTAATATTCGTTGTTCAAAAGCATGGACTTAGCCATTTTCAGCAGCTCAATCAAAACTGCACGAAATGAGGATTTGATCAACCTGAATTGGTTCACTATTTCTAGAAGTCTTCACCAAGATGACATTTCTGTTAAGAAAAATATGCATAGAAAATGATTTGATGAGTTTTTCGCATAGTTTTTTGATTTTATCTAAATTACAAGCTACATAAATTTAGAAGTTGTTCAATTTGGACCTCCAAATTGTTCCAAATTAGCGCTACCGGTCAACTTCGAAGGTTCATAAATGTTTATGAATGAAAACAAAATCTCTGATATAAAATCATGAATTACAGATTACCTAATACAATGTAATTAAACTAAGCTTGAATGGCTATTAATCTTGATTATTAGCATTATTTTTACTAAAAATGACAAATGAAGCCATTATCGTCGTGTTAAAAATGAATATTACCCGTATTGACAGGTCAATATTCCATTGAACTCAATTAGACCGTATTTATTTTTTAACTCAATTGTACTGTAGTTTGGTTGGTCTTGTCATACTGTTAAATCCATATGTCCAGTGTTACGAATGGGGTAGATATTATACTTCAAATATGGTTAAGCGTGTGATTTTCTTAACATTCCTGGTCCTTTAGGCCAAAAACCACTTTCCCCCATTGGGATTTTCTGGGACTTTTTTCTATTACAGTATAGGTACCCACCATTCAAAAAATATAAAAATAAGTTCTGTTGCAATTTTTTCACGGTTAGGCCTATATTTTGGCTAATTTGACTACTGACTAGTTAGGAATAGTAATTATAAGGTCTAAAGGATAAAATTGCTCTAAACACCTTAATTTAAGTCCAAGACTAGCTATAGGCCTTACCACGGAATTAGATTTGCTATCAAAGTCCGTGCTGTAACAAATTCTCGGGTCAATGTGGTTCCATACACAGGATGGAGAGCTGGTGAACTTGTAATTGTCACTTCTTGTGTAACCACATGTTCTGTATTGAACTTGACTGCTAATGTCTGGATAGACTTATGATGTGTCCCGGTACTGAAGGAATTCATTGATTAAACAAATAAGGAAAGTTAGCATCGCCACCGTTCCAATGTTCCCATAAAAAATTGTCTTCTTGGAAATTAGAAAGCTCGTCCTTTGCCATAGGTGTTCCGACATTCTACCACTAGCCCTCCACCTGTGGGCACAGGGGCTAGGCACGGACCTATGTCACTATGAAATGATTGTCAGATATTTTTTTTACCTTTCTCGAATATAGCCCCTCCCACTACTATATATCTGTGACAGACATATAGTAGTGGGAGGGGCTATATTCGAGAAAGGTAAAACAATTATCTGACAATCATTTCATAGTGACATAGGTCCATGCCTAGCCCCTGTGCATGTGGGTTGCTAGTTCGAATCCCACGCGGGCGCGCAGTTTCTAGGTACTGACCGTATGTCGGTCTTTTTCTCTGGGTACTCCGGCGTTCCTCCACCTCCAATACCTGACACGTCCTTAAATGACTCTGACGGTTAATATACTAGGACGTAAAACAAAATAAACCAAAACTTTGGGGACTGGGAGTACTCCTCAATGGCATTTGTTTGCTTGTAAACTAACGATATTCTGGATCTGGATAATTACGACTCATTCAGTGATCAATATTGGCCATGTCTGTCATACATCCTGGGTGCCTACTAGTAATATAATTATTATAATTGACTTTTGTTTAAAGGTATATTTTGTAGTTCGAAAGGAATGGAATAAACAATAATAATAACAATAAATAGTAAAAAGGACGAACCTACCAGATGATATGAAAAGCAATAGTTACGTCTTTTAATTATTACAGAAAAGAAAAGAAATATTTGCGACGAAGGGAACTGTAGGTCTATTAGTTTAGATGTTTGGGAACGCACATTCGAAAACGATCATCGAAGACACCCACACGCGTTTCCATTTGTTTACGACACAAAATATAAAACAATAACAAAATAGGATCGAGAAATACTTCAGGGAGATATAAACATAACGTGGTGAGACAAATGGCACATAATATACCTCCAACATGTTATACATTACAAACTGATGCGTTAAAAAGTACAGAAATTCAACAAAGAGCTACATAACAAATAGCACGGTTCCAAACATGATGAGAGCTACATAACAAATAACACGGACCAAACATGATGAGGACTACATGACAAATAACACGGTCCAAACATGATGAGGACTACATGACAAATAACACGGTCCAAACATGATGAGGACTACATAACAAATAGCACGGTTCCAAACATGATGAGAGCTACATAACAAATAACACGGTCCAAACATGATGAGAGCTACATAACAAATAGCACGGTCCAAACATGATGAGAGCTACATAACAAATAGCACGGTTCCAAATATGATGAGAGCTACATAACAAATAGCACGGTCCAAACACGATGAGAGCTACATAACAAATAGCACGTTTCCAAACATGATGATGACTACATAACAAATAGCACGGTTCCAAACATGATGAGAGCTACATAACAAATAGCACGGTTCCAAACATGATGAGAGCTACATAACAAATAGCACGGTTCCAAACATGATGAGAGCTACATAACAAATAGCACGTTTCCAAACATGATGAGGGCTACATAACAAATAGCACGGTTCCAAACATGATGAGAGCTACATAACAAATAGCACGGTCCAAACACGATGAGAGCTACATAACAAATAGCACGTTGTCAAACATGATGAGGGCTACATAACAAATAGCACGGTTCCAAACATGATGAGAGCTACATAACAAATAGCACGGTCCAAACATGATGAGAGCTACATAACAAATAGCACGGTTCCAAATATGATGAGAGCTACATAACAAATAGCACGGTCCAAACACGATGAGAGCTACATAACAAATAGCACGTTTCCAAACATGATGATGACTACATAACAAATAGCACGGTTCCAAACATGATGAGAGCTACATAACAAATAGCACGGTTCCAAACATGATGAGAGCTACATAACAAATAGCACGGTTCCAAACATGATGAGAGCTACATAACAAATAGCACGGTTCCAAACATGATGAGAGCTACATAACAAATAGCACGGACCAAACATGATGAGAGCTACATAACAAATAGCACGGTTCCAAACACGATGAGGGCTACATAACAAATAGCACGGTTCCAAACACGATGAGGGCTACATAACAAATAGCACGGTTCCAAACACGATGAGGGCTACATAACAAATAGCACGGTTCCAAACATGATGAGAGCTACATAACAAATAGCACGGTTCCAAACACGATGAGGGCTACATAACAAATAACACGGTTCCAAACACGATGAGAGCTACATAACAAATAACACGGTTCTAAACACGATGAGAGCTACATAGCAAATAGCACGGTTCCAAACATGATGAGAGCTACATAACAAATAGCACGGTCCAAACATGATGAGAGCTACATAACAAATAGCACGGTTCCAAACATGATGAGAGCTACATAACAAATAGCACGGTTCCAAACATGATGAGAGCTACATAACAAATAGCACGGTTCCAAACATGATGAGAGCTACATAACAAATAACACGGTTCCAAACACGATGAGGGCTACATAACAAATAACACGGTTCCAAACATGATGAGAGCTACATAACAAATAGCACGGTTCAAACATGATGAGAGCTACATAACAAATAGCACGGACCAAACATGATGAGAGCTACATAATAAATAACACGGTTCCAAACATGATGAGAGCTACATAACAAATAGCACGGTCCAAACATGATGAGAGCTACATAACAAACAGCACGGTCCAAACATGATGAGAGCTACATAACAAATAGCACGGTTCCAAACACGATGAGGGCTACATAACAAATAACACGGTTCCAAACACGATGAGAGCTACATAACAAATAACACGGACCAAACATGATGAGGGCTACATAACAAATAACACGGTCCAAACATGATGAGAGCTACATAACAAATAACACGGTTCCAAACATGATGAGAGCTACATAACAAATAGCACGGTCCAAACATGATGAGAGCTACATAACAAATAACACGGTTCCAAACATGATGAGAGCTACATAACAAATAGCACGGTCCAAACATGATGAGAGCTACATAACAAATAACACGGACCAAACATGATGAGAGCTACATAACAAATAGCACGGACCAAACATGAAGAGAGCTACATAACAAACAGCACGGACCAAACATGATGAGAGCTACATAACAAACAGCACGGACCAAACATGATGAGAGCTACATAACAAATAGCACGGACCAAACATGATGAGAGCTACATAACAAATAGCACGGTTCCAAACATGATGAGAGCTACATAACTAATAACACGGTTCAAAACACGATGAGGGCTACATAACAAATAACACGGTTCCAAACACGATGAGAGCTACATAACAAATAGCACGGTTCCAAACACGATGAGAGCTACATAACAAATAACACGGTTCAAAACACGATAAGAGCTACATAACAAATAACACGGTTCCAAACACGATGAGGGCTACATAACAAATAGCACGGACAAAACATGATGAGAGCTACATAACAAATAGCACGGTTCCAAACATGATGAGGACTACATAACAAATAGCACGGTTCCAAACATGATGAGAGCTACATAACAAATAGCACGGTTCCAAACACGATGAGGGCTACATAACAAATAGCACGGTCCAAACACGATAAGAGCTACATAACAAATAACACGGTTCCAAACATGATGAGAGCTACATAACAAATAGCACGGTTCCAAACACGATGAGAGCTACATAACAAATAGCACGGTTCCAAACACGATGAGAGCTACATAACAAATAACACGGTTCCAAACACGATGAGAGCTACATAACAAATAACACGGTTCAAACATGATGAGGACTACATAACAAAAAGCACGGTTCCCAACACGATGAGGGCTACATAACAAATAGCACGGTTCCAAACACGATGAGAGCTACATAACAAATAACACGGTCCAAATATGATGAGAGCTACATAACAAATAGCACGGTTCCAAACACGATGAGGGCTACATAACAAATAGCACGGTCCAAACATGATGAGAGCTACATAACAAATAACACGGTTCCCAACATGATGAGGACTACATAACAAATAGCACGGACCAAACATGATGAGGGCTACATAACAAATAACACGGTTCCAAACATGATGAGAGCTACATAACAAATAACACGGTTCCAAACATGATGAGAGCTACATAACAAATAGCACGGTTCCAAACATGATGAGAGCTACATAACAAATAGCACGGTTCCAAATATGATGAGAGCTACATAACAAATAGCACGGTTCCAAACATGATGAGAGCTACATAACAAATAACACGGTTCCAAACATGATGAGGACTACATAACAAATAGCACGGTTCCAAACATGATGAGGACTACATAACAAATAACACGGTCCAAACACGATGAGGGCTACATAACAAATAGCACGGTCCAAACATGATGAGAGCTACATAACAAATAACACGGTTCCCAACATGATGAGGACTACATAACAAATAGCACGGACCAAACATGATGAGGGCTACATAACAAATAACACGGACCAAACATGATGAGAGCTACATAACAAATAACACGGTTCCAAACATGATGAGAGCTACATAACAAATAGCACGGTTCCAAACATGATGAGAGCTACATAACAAATAACACGGTCCAAACATGATGAGAGCTACATATCAAATAGCACGGTTCAAACATGATGAGGGCTACATAACAAATAGCACGGTTCCAAACATGATGAGGACTACATAACAAATAACACGGTTCCAAACACGATGAGAGCTACATAACAAATAGCACTGTTCCAAACACGATGAGAGCTACATAACAAATAACACGGTTCAAAACACGATAAGAGCTACATAACAAATAACACGGTTCCAAACACGATGAGGGCTACATAACAAATAGCACGGACCAAACATGATGAGAGCTACATAACAAATAGCACGGTTCCAAACATGATGAGGACTACATAACAAATAGCACGGTTCCAAACATGATGAGAGCTACATAACAAATAGCACGGTTCCAAACACGATGAGGGCTACATAACAAATAGCACGGTCCAAACACGATAAGAGCTACATAACAAATAACACGGTTCCAAACATGATGAGAGCTACATAACAAATAGCACGGTTCCAAACACGATGAGAGCTACATAACAAATAGCACGGTTCCAAACACGATGAGAGCTACATAACAAATAGCACGGTTCCAAACACGATGAGAGCTACATAACAAATAACACGGTCCAAATATGATGAGAGCTACATAACAAATAGCACGGTTCCAAATATGATGAGAGCTACATAACAAATAGCACGGTTCCAAACATGATGATGACTACATAACAAATAGCACGGTTCCAAACATGATGAGAGCTACATAACAAATAGCACGGTCCAAACATGATGAGAGCTACATAACAAATAGCACGGTTCCAAATATGATGAGAGCTACATAACAAATAGCACGGTCCAAACACGATGAGAGCTACATAACAAATAGCACGTTTCCAAACATGATGATGACTACATAACAAATAGCACGGTTCCAAACATGATGAGAGCTACATAACAAATAGCACGGTTCCAAACATGATGAGAGCTACATAACAAATAGCACGGTTCCAAACATGATGAGAGCTACATAACAAATAGCACGGTTCCAAACATGATGAGAGCTACATAACAAATAGCACGGACCAAACATGATGAGAGCTACATAACAAATAGCACGGTTCCAAACACGATGAGGGCTACATAACAAATAGCACGGTTCCAAACACGATGAGGGCTACATAACAAATAGCACGGTTCCAAACACGATGAGGGCTACATAACAAATAGCACGGTTCCAAACATGATGAGAGCTACATAACAAATAGCACGGTTCCAAACACGATGAGGGCTACATAACAAATAACACGGTTCCAAACACGATGAGAGCTACATAACAAATAACACGGTTCTAAACACGATGAGAGCTACATAGCAAATAGCACGGTTCCAAACATGATGAGAGCTACATAACAAATAGCACGGTCCAAACATGATGAGAGCTACATAACAAATAGCACGGTTCCAAACATGATGAGAGCTACATAACAAATAGCACGGTTCCAAACATGATGAGAGCTACATAACAAATAGCACGGTTCCAAACATGATGAGAGCTACATAACAAATAACACGGTTCCAAACACGATGAGGGCTACATAACAAATAACACGGTTCCAAACATGATGAGAGCTACATAACAAATAGCACGGTTCAAACATGATGAGAGCTACATAACAAATAGCACGGACCAAACATGATGAGAGCTACATAATAAATAACACGGTTCCAAACATGATGAGAGCTACATAACAAATAGCACGGTCCAAACATGATGAGAGCTACATAACAAACAGCACGGTCCAAACATGATGAGAGCTACATAACAAATAGCACGGTTCCAAACACGATGAGGGCTACATAACAAATAACACGGTTCCAAACACGATGAGAGCTACATAACAAATAACACGGACCAAACATGATGAGGGCTACATAACAAATAACACGGTCCAAACATGATGAGAGCTACATAACAAATAACACGGTTCCAAACATGATGAGAGCTACATAACAAATAGCACGGTCCAAACATGATGAGAGCTACATAACAAATAACACGGTTCCAAACATGATGAGAGCTACATAACAAATAGCACGGTCCAAACATGATGAGAGCTACATAACAAATAACACGGACCAAACATGATGAGAGCTACATAACAAATAGCACGGACCAAACATGAAGAGAGCTACATAACAAACAGCACGGACCAAACATGATGAGAGCTACATAACAAACAGCACGGACCAAACATGATGAGAGCTACATAACAAATAGCACGGACCAAACATGATGAGAGCTACATAACAAATAGCACGGTTCCAAACATGATGAGAGCTACATAACTAATAACACGGTTCAAAACACGATGAGGGCTACATAACAAATAACACGGTTCCAAACACGATGAGAGCTACATAACAAATAGCACGGTTCCAAACACGATGAGAGCTACATAACAAATAACACGGTTCAAAACACGATAAGAGCTACATAACAAATAACACGGTTCCAAACACGATGAGGGCTACATAACAAATAGCACGGACAAAACATGATGAGAGCTACATAACAAATAGCACGGTTCCAAACATGATGAGGACTACATAACAAATAGCACGGTTCCAAACATGATGAGAGCTACATAACAAATAGCACGGTTCCAAACACGATGAGGGCTACATAACAAATAGCACGGTCCAAACACGATAAGAGCTACATAACAAATAACACGGTTCCAAACATGATGAGAGCTACATAACAAATAGCACGGTTCCAAACACGATGAGAGCTACATAACAAATAGCACGGTTCCAAACACGATGAGAGCTACATAACAAATAACACGGTTCCAAACACGATGAGAGCTACATAACAAATAACACGGTTCAAACATGATGAGGACTACATAACAAAAAGCACGGTTCCCAACACGATGAGGGCTACATAACAAATAGCACGGTTCCAAACACGATGAGAGCTACATAACAAATAACACGGTCCAAATATGATGAGAGCTACATAACAAATAGCACGGTTCCAAACACGATGAGGGCTACATAACAAATAGCACGGTCCAAACATGATGAGAGCTACATAACAAATAACACGGTTCCCAACATGATGAGGACTACATAACAAATAGCACGGACCAAACATGATGAGGGCTACATAACAAATAACACGGTTCCAAACATGATGAGAGCTACATAACAAATAACACGGTTCCAAACATGATGAGAGCTACATAACAAATAGCACGGTTCCAAACATGATGAGAGCTACATAACAAATAGCACGGTTCCAAATATGATGAGAGCTACATAACAAATAGCACGGTTCCAAACATGATGAGAGCTACATAACAAATAACACGGTTCCAAACATGATGAGGACTACATAACAAATAGCACGGTTCCAAACATGATGAGGACTACATAACAAATAACACGGTCCAAACACGATGAGGGCTACATAACAAATAGCACGGTCCAAACATGATGAGAGCTACATAACAAATAACACGGTTCCCAACATGATGAGGACTACATAACAAATAGCACGGACCAAACATGATGAGGGCTACATAACAAATAACACGGACCAAACATGATGAGAGCTACATAACAAATAACACGGTTCCAAACATGATGAGAGCTACATAACAAATAGCACGGTTCCAAACATGATGAGAGCTACATAACAAATAACACGGTCCAAACATGATGAGAGCTACATATCAAATAGCACGGTTCAAACATGATGAGGGCTACATAACAAATAGCACGGTTCCAAACATGATGAGGACTACATAACAAATAACACGGTTCCAAACACGATGAGAGCTACATAACAAATAGCACTGTTCCAAACACGATGAGAGCTACATAACAAATAACACGGTTCAAAACACGATAAGAGCTACATAACAAATAACACGGTTCCAAACACGATGAGGGCTACATAACAAATAGCACGGACCAAACATGATGAGAGCTACATAACAAATAGCACGGTTCCAAACATGATGAGGACTACATAACAAATAGCACGGTTCCAAACATGATGAGAGCTACATAACAAATAGCACGGTTCCAAACACGATGAGGGCTACATAACAAATAGCACGGTCCAAACACGATAAGAGCTACATAACAAATAACACGGTTCCAAACATGATGAGAGCTACATAACAAATAGCACGGTTCCAAACACGATGAGAGCTACATAACAAATAGCACGGTTCCAAACACGATGAGAGCTACATAACAAATAGCACGGTTCCAAACACGATGAGAGCTACATAACAAATAACACGGTCCAAATATGATGAGAGCTACATAACAAATAGCACGGTTCCAAATATGATGAGAGCTACATAACAAATAGCACGGTTCCAAACATGATGATGACTACATAACAAATAGCACGGTTCCAAACACGATGAGGGCTACATAACAAATAGCACGGTCCAAACATGATGAGAGCTACATAACAAATAACACGGTTCCCAACATGATGAGGACTACATAACAAATAGCACGGACCAAACATGATGAGGGCTACATAACAAATAACACGGTTCCAAACATGATGAGAGCTACATAACAAATAACACGGTTCCAAACATGATGAGAGCTACATAACAAATAGCACGGTTCCAAACATGATGAGAGCTACATAACAAATAGCACGGTTCCAAATATGATGAGAGCTACATAACAAATAGCACGGTTCCAAACATGATGAGAGCTACATAACAAATAACACGGTTCCAAACATGATGAGGACTACATAACAAATAGCACGGTTCCAAACATGATGAGGACTACATAACAAATAACACGGTCCAAACACGATGAGGGCTACATAACAAATAGCACGGTCCAAACATGATGAGAGCTACATAACAAATAACACGGTTCCCAACATGTTGAGGACTACATAACAAATAGCACGGACCAAACATGATGAGGGCTACATAACAAATAACACGGACCAAACATGATGAGAGCTACATAACAAATAACACGGTTCCAAACATGATGAGAGCTACATAACAAATAGCACGGTTCCAAACATGATGAGAGCTACATAACAAATAACACGGTCCAAACATGATGAGAGCTACATATCAAATAGCACGGTTCAAACATGATGAGGGCTACATAACAAATAGCACGGTTCCAAACATGATGAGGACTACATAACAAATAACACGGTCCAAACATGATGAGGGCTACATAACAAATAGCACGGTTCCAAACATGATGAGGGCAACATAACAAATAGCACGTTTCCAAACATGATGAGAGCTACATAACAAATAGCACGGACCAAACATGATGAGAGCTACATAACAAATAGCACAGCTCCAAATATGATGAGGGCTACATAACAAACAGCACGGACCAAACATGATGAGAGCTACATAACAAATAGCACGGTTCCAAACATGATGAGAGCTACATAACAAATAACACGGTTCCAAACATGATAAGAGCTACATAACAAACAGCACGGTTCCAAACATGATGAGAACTACATAACAAATAGCACGGACCAAACATGATGAGGGCTACATAACAAACAGCACGGACCAAACATGATGAGAGCTACATAACAAATAGCACGGACCAAACATGATGAGGGCTACATAACAAATAACACGGTCCAAACATGATGAGAGCTACATAACAAATAGCACGGTCCAAACATGATGAGAGCTACATAACAAATACCACGGTTCCAAACATGATAAGAGCTACATAACAAATAGCACGGTCCAAACATGATGAGAGCTACATAACAAATAACACGGTTCCAAACATGATAAGAGCTACATAACAAACAGCACGGTTCAAACATGATGAGGGCTACATAACAAACAGCACGGACGAAACATGATGAGAGCTACATAACAAATAACACGGTTCCAAACATGATGAGGACTACATAACAAACAGCACGGTTCCAAACATGATGAGAGCTACATAACAAATAGCACGGTTCCAAACATGATAAGAGCTACATAACAAACAGCACGGTTCAAACATGATGAGGGCTACATAACAAATAACACGGTTCCAAACATGATAAGAGCTACATAACAAACAGCACGGTTCAAACATGATGAGAGCTACATAACAAATAGCACGGACCAAACATGATGAGGACTACATAACAAACAGCACGGTTCCAAACATGATGAGAGCTACATAACAAATAGCACGGTTCCAAACAAGATAAGAGCTACATAACAAATACCACGGTTCCAAACATGATGAGGACTACATAACAAATAGCACGGTTCTTAACATGATGAGGATCACATAACAAATAGCACGGTTCCAAACATGATGAGAGCTACATAACAAATAGCACGGTTGCAAACATGATGAGGACTACATAACAAATAGCACGGTTCTTAACATGATGAGGACTACATAACAAATAGCACGGTTCCAAACATGATGAGAGCTACATAACAAATAGCACGGTCAAAACATGATGAGGGCTACATGACAAATAACACGGTTCCAAACATGATAAGAGCTACATAACAAACAGCACGGTTCAAACATGATGAGGGCTACATAACAAATAGCACGGACCAAACATGATGAGAACTACATAACAAACAGCACGGTTCCAAACATGATGAGAGCTACATAACAAATAACACGGTTCCAAACATGATGAGAGCTACATAACAAATAGCACGGTTCCAAACATGATGAGAGCTACATAACAAATAGCACGGTCAAAACATGATGAGGACTACATAACAAATAGCACGGTCCAAACATGATGAGGACTACATAGCAAGTAGCACGGTCCAAACATGATGAGAGCTACATAACAAATAGTACGGTCCAAACATGATGAGGGCTACATAACAAATAGCACGGTTGCAAACATGATGAGAGCTACATAACAAATAGCACGGTTCCAAACAGGATAAGGGCTTCATAACAAATAACACGGTTCCAAACATGATAAGAGCTACATAACAAACAGCACGGTTCAAACATGATGAGAGCTACATAACAAATAGCACGGTTCCAAACATGATGAGAGCTACATAACAAATAGCACGGACCAAACATGATGAGAGCTACATAACAAATAGCACAGTTCCAAATATGATGAGAGCTACATAACAAATATCACGGTTCCAAACATGATGAGAGCTACATAACAAATAGCACGGTCCAAACATGATGAGGGCTACATAACAAATAGCACGGTTCCAAACATGATGAGAACTACATAACAAATAGCACGGTTCCAAACATGATAAGGGCTTCATAACAAATAGCACGGTTCCAAACATGATGAGGACTACATAACAAATATCACGGTCCAAACATGATGAGGACTACATAACAAATAGCACGGTTCCAAACATGATGAGAGCTACATAACAAATAGCACGGTTCCAAACATGATAAGGGCTTCATAACAAATAGCACGGTTCCAAACTTGATGAGGACTACATAACAAATAGCACGGTCCAAACATGATGAGGACTACATAACAAATAGCACGGTTCCAAACATGATGAGAGCTACATAACAAATAGCACGGTTCCAAACATGATAAGGGCTTCATAACAAATAGCACGGTTCCAAACATGATGAGGACTACATAACAAATAGCACGGACCAAACATGATGAGAGCTACATAACAAATAGCACGGTCCAAACATGATGAGAGCTACATAACAAATAACACGGTTCCAAACATGATGAGGACTACATAACAAATAGCACGGTTCCAAACATGATAAGGGCTTCATAACAAATAGCACGGTTCCAAACATGATAAGGGCTTCATAACAAATAGCACGGTTCTAAACATGATGAGAGCTACATAACAAATAGCACGGTTCCAAACATGATAAGGGCTACATAACAAATAGCACGGTTCCAAACATGATGAGGACTACATAAGAAATAGCACGGTTCCAAACATGATGAGAGCTACATAACAAATAGCACGGTTCCAAACATGATAAGAGCTACATAACAAATAGCACGGTTCCAAACACGATGAGGGCTACATAACAAATAGCACGGTTCCAAACATGATGAGAGCTACATAACAAATAGCACGGTTCCAAACATGATAAGGGCTTCATAACAAATAGCACGGTTCCAAACATGATAAGGGCTTCATAACAAATAGCACGGTTCCAAACATGATGAGAGCTACATAACAAATAGCACGGTCCAAACATGATGAGAGCTACATAACAAATAGATCGGTTCCAAACACGATGAGAGCTACATAACAAATACCACGGTTGCAAACATGATGAGAGCTACATATCAAATAGCACGGTTCAAACATGATGAGGGCTACATAACAAATAGCACGGTTCAAACATGATGAGGGCTACATAACAAACAGCACGGTTCCAAACATGATGAGAGCTACATAACAAATAGCACGGTCCAAACACGATGAGGGCTACATAACAAATAGCACGGTCCAAACATGATGAGGGCTACATAACAAATAGCACGGTTGCAAACATGATGAGAGCTACATAACAAATAGCACGGTTCAAACATGATGAGGGCTACATAACAAATAGCACGGTTGCAAACATGATGAGAGCTACATAACAAATACCACGGTTGCAAACATGATGAGAGCTACATAACAAATAGCACGGTTCCAAACATGATGAGAGCTACATAACAAATAGCACGGTCAAAACATGATGAGGGCTACATAACAAATAGCACGGTTCCAAACATGATGAGAGCTACATAACAAATAGCACGGTCAAAACATGATGAGGGCTACATAACAAATAGCACGGTTCCAAACATGATGAGAGCTACATAACAAATAGCACGGTTCCAAACATGATGAGAGCTACATAACAAATAGCACGGTTCAAACATGATGAGAGCTACATAACAAATAGCACGGTTCCAAACATGATGAGAGCTACATAACAAATAGCACGGTCAAAACATGATGAGGGCTACATAACAAATAGCACGGTTCCAAACATGATGAGAGCTACATAACAAACAGCACGGTTCTTAACATGATGAGAGCTACATAACAAATAGCACGGACCAAACATGATGAGAGCTACATAACAAATAGCACGGACCAAACATGATGAGAGCTACATAACAAATAGCACGGTTCCAAACATGATGAGAGCTACATAAAAAATAGCACGGTTCTTAACATGATGAGAGCTACATAACAAATAGCACGGACCAAACATGATGAGGGCTACATAACAAATAACACAGTTCCAAACATGATGAGAGCTACATAACAAATAGTACGGACCAAACATGATGAGAACTACATAACAAATAGCACGGACCAAACATGATGAGAGCTACATAACAAATAGTACGGTCCAAACATGATGAGGACTACATAACAAATAGCACAGTTCCAAACATGATGAGAGCTACATAACAAATAGCACGGTCCAAACATGATGAGGACTACATAACAAATAGCACAGTTCCAAACATGATGAGAGCTACATAACAAATAGCACGGTCCAAACATGATGAGGACTACATAACAAATAGCACGGTTCCAAACATGATGAGAGCTACATAACAAATAGCACAGTTCCAAACATGATGAGAGCTACATAACAAATAACACAGTTCCAAACATGATGAGAGCTACATAACAAACAGCACGGTCCAAACATGATGAGAGCTACATAACAAATAGCACGGTTCCAAACATGATGAGAGCTACATAACAAATAGTACGGACCAAACATGATGAGAGCTACCTAACAAACAGCACGGTCCAAACATGATGAGAGCTACATAACAAATAACACGGTTCCAAACATGATGAGGACTACATAACAAATAGAACGGACCAAACACGATGAGAGCTACATAACAAATAGCACGGTTCCAAACATGATGAGAGCTACATAACAAATAACACGGTCCAAACATGATGAGAGCTACATAACAAACAGCACGGTCCAAACATGATGAGAGCTACATAACAAATAGCACGGTTCCAAACATGATGAGAGCTACATAACAAATAGTACGGACCAAACATGATGAGAGCTACATAACAAACAGCACGGTTGCAAACATGATGAGAGCTACATAACAAATAGCACGGTTCCAAACATGATGAGAGCTACATAACAAATAGTACGGACCAAACATGATGAGAGCTACATAACAAATAACACGGTTCCAAACATGATGAGGACTACATAACAAATAGCACGGTTCCAAACATGATGAGAGCTACATAACAAATAGTACGGACCAAACATGATGAGAGCTACATAACAAACAGCACGGTTGCAAACATGATGAGAGCTACATAACAAATAGCACGGTTCCAAACATGATGAGAGCTACATAACAAATAGTACGGACCAAACATGATGAGAGCTACATAACAAATAACACGGTTGCAAACATGATGAGAGCTACATAAGAAATAGCAAGGTTCCAAACATGATGAGAGTTACATAGCAAATAGCACGGTCTAAACATGATGGGGACTACATAACAAATAGCACGGTCCAAACATGATGAGAGTTATATAACAAATACCACGGTTCCAAACATGATGAGAGCTACATAACAAATAGCACGGTTCCAAACACGATGAGAGCTACATAACAAATAGCACGGTTCCAAACACGATGAGAGCTACATAACAAATAGCACGGTCCAAACACGATGAGAGCTACATAACAAATAGCACGGTTCCAAACATGATGAGAGCTACATAACAAATACCACGGTTCCAAACATGATGAGGACTACATAACAAATAGCACGGACCAAACACGATGAGGGCTACATAACAAATAACACGGTTCCAAACATGATGAGAGCTACATAACAAATACCACGGTTCCAAACATGATGAGGACTACATAACAAATAGCACGGACCAAACATGATGAGGACTACATAACAAATAGCACGGTCCAAACACGATGAGAGCTGCATAACAAATAGCACGGTTCCAAACACGATGAGGGCTACATAACAAATACCACGGTTCCAAACACGATGAGGACTACATAACAAATACCACGGTTCCAAACACAATGAGAACTACATAACAAATAACACGGTTCCAAACATGATGAGACCAGAGACCACAACATAGAAGAACGAAGAGGCAATTCCAGAAACAATATCCATTGTCTAATTCTTTAGACAGTAAGATCGAGATTGGTTTGGTTTTTACGTCCTATTAGCAGCTGCGGCCATTTAAAGATGTACTAGGTTTTAGTGGTGTAGGAAAGCCGGGCTCCCGAATGAACCATCGGCCAACGGCCAGTACCTGGCGACTGGCCCACGTACGCCTTGGACCCGCGACCTAGTGCTGGAGGGCTTGTAGTATCAGAATGTCAGACACCTTAACCACTTGGTCACCGCGGTTGATCAGAAAGGCCGGAGGAAACATTATTCCAAACTTGGAGTTGTTCAAATATTGGAGCAACCTTCCGGAATATCGGGTGATTGCCAAAACAACTGAATCATTAAAACCAAAACAGGCTTGGTAGACATTGGGCAAACCAGCAGGTCCTTTACGGGGATTTTAGTCAAATTACAAATTAGGTTAAGTCGGATAAAGGTCCTATGCATGTTTTATGAAGAGAAGCGTTAGGTCCTGTATTAGAAGTATAATGCGATATATTCACGTTCTTTAAACTTATTACACGGAAAGATATCACAGGAAAAATCGAATCTGGTACCTCCATTCCGCGGTAGAACTTCTGAGCACTGTGTACAGTTTAGGAAATTACAGTGTAACCGTGAAACAAAGCATGTACAGGTTTTGCATATGTGTGTTTGTGATATAATAAATATGGTGTACATACAATAATTTGAGACTTTAATATTTTTTAATAGTTATTCATAAGAAATTAAAAAGTTTATCAACTCTGCCATATGACAATAATAAAGTACGAATATAAGGTTTCATGTTTGATTATTTTTCGGCAAAATTTTGACATATTTGAAATTATATTAGGATGTTTTAAAGCATATCTCTGAGTTTTAAATGCTATTGAGTTAACAAGGGACATATAATGATGCGCCTCATATACAATCATTTTGCCAAACTAAAATGAAGTATGAGGATTTTAATTGCAGTGATTTGCTGTTGTTGACAATAAGTAACGTACGTTATACTGTAATAAGACATTATTACTGAAACCTTTCTCTCATATCTCGCCATGTTGGATAGGGTTTGCCCATGTAAGAAAGCTATGTAAGAAAAATCTATCTTACATAGCATATCACGCGACGTGACGTCACAATGGCTCAACAATGACGTGACGTCACGAATACGGTAAACGCTGATGCCGGAAAGAGAAAATGACGGCGTGATGAAATTAAAACCTTTCATAAAATTTTAACCATAAACACCAGGAAGAGGAGATTATTTTTTCTGCGCAAACATTGTTTGCAAATATAGGGTATGCTTAAACTCGCTTTCTAATTCGTTTTCGTCAAAAAAGCTCAAGGAAAAAGTTGAAATTTCAAAATGGCAGCCTGTTTAAACATATTTTCATGGTTTTTGAGCTTATTCGGGTAGTTGATATGAGAGAAAAAGACTCTTTCATTATGTGTGTATGTAGGATAGGGATATTCCACCCTCGGGATCACAAAATGTGGTAAAACCCTCGGCAAGCCCCGGGTTTCACCACATTTTGTGACCCCTCGGGTGGAATATCCCTATCCTACATACACGCATATGAAAGAGTCTTATATTCTTCTTTGGGTAAATGATGGTTAATCTAAACTGAATAACGAACATATTTTTAGCTGTCCAAAATTATATCGAACTAAGTAGACGTTTTAAAAAATGACGTAACACACATATGCTATTTATATGTACTTTTTGTCTTAATAAAGAGAACTGTTTGTATTGTATCATATTCATATATTATTCTAACTGCCAATATGCACATCTTTATATACAAGTACGTAACATGTACTTGACTATATGGATCACTATCAAAGGCGTCATCTTTTCGCCACATGTATATGTGTTAGTTTTTAACTTAATATTATTCATTATATATTGCAAGCAAGATATTACCATATACGAAGCTTCATTTGCTCTTTTATGTACTCGGGCAATGAATTAATATACGCTTTATGCTAGTTTTCCAATCCTAACTTAATTTAATACTTATTAAACGTATTAAACGTGTTAAACGTATGTCGACCAGCACGTTCCATCAACCCATCATTGATACTGGCAGTTAACCACTAGCTCCTTCCCCGACTACAGACTGGCGGTTAGTCACTAGCTCCTCCCCTGACTGACGGTTAACCACTAGCTCCTCCCCTGACTACAGACTGGCGGTTAACCACTAGCTCCTCCCCTGACTACAGACTGGCGGTTAATCACTAGCTCCTCCCCTGACTGACGGTTAACCACTAGCTCCTCCCCTGACTACAGACTGGCGGTTAATCACTAGCTCCTCCCCTGACTGACGGTTAACCACTAGCTCCTCCCCTTCCTGCAAGTGATACTAGACCGCACTCGGCTGATGTGGACAGTAGGCCGCCCTGTAGTCGTGTGTGGTGAGGTTACACTGACTACATACAGACCCACAGTCCAGCCCGTACACCACTACGTGTACTGCTAAAGTACATATTTTGTTACCTACATTTTTCATGTATAAATTCTGGTCCAGATTTGGCGTGGAAAGTACTAGATAAAAACTATTTTTGGTTTTTGTTTAATATTTTTTCATAGTTACATTGATGCATGGATATTTGTTGTATCGTCATACTTTTAACATGCATTGTTTCATTTTTGGCGGTGGCCGAGTTGTTAAGGTGTTCCGACATTCTCCCATTAGCCCCCCACTTCTGGGCTACGATGGCCGAGTGGTTACAGTGTTCCAGCATTCTACCACAAACCCTCCACCTCTGGGTTCCGTTATCGCATCCCACGTGGGGCAGTTGCCAGGTACTGACCGTAGGTCGGTGTTTTTTTCCGGGTATTCCGGCTTTCCTCCATTTCCAAAACCTGGCACGTCCTTAAATGACCCTGGCTGTAAATAGGACGTTAAACAAAATAAACCAAACCAAATCATCGTTAATCATATAATATAACTTGCATTGTTTCATCATTAATCTTTTTTACGTTACCTCATCATTTATTTTACTTCCATAATATCATCATAAACCTTACTTCCACTTATATGCATCATTGATCTTACTTGCATATCAAGTATATCATCATTAATCGTAACAAAATGATGTACACGTAGACCTAATGGCTTTTCATTAAATATCCCAAGTATCGAGAAACTCTAAAAAATAAAATGTGAATTTCAAAATACTTATCGACTACATGTATGTGGAAGATGGACTAAACGTGAACATGCTGAATTTAATTCACTTTCAGAGTGGGTAAAGTCTATAGCATGTCCTCTACCCTTTTGCTATACAAAATGAAAACTAAACACAAATCGATATTTCTTGACCCCAATCTTCGAATAACACTTAACGATGTACGTGATAACTATATAGTTGTGTCTCTAGGTAAGGCATCTAAATCTTGATACTTCTTTACAAACGCTATTACATTTATTGTTTTCAAAAAGAACTTTGCCTGCTTTATGACCAAGGTACTCTTACTTACACATTGACCATTTTGTTCGAAAGATGAAATACTATCTAACCATGCTTCAGTATAACAATATTTCAAGTTATCCGTTAATGAGAAAGACGCTGACCTACCTTGTTTGTATTGGATACCGAAGAAACTACATAAGGAACCTTATCAGGATTGTTTTCGCTTGCTCTGCTAATTACTCAGCCAAGTCATTATCAGAACGTCTTACTTTCATTCTTAGTACCAATAAATCAGAGATTCTGTCTTTTTGTGAAAAGGTATACACCAGAAGTGGATTAAACGAAATGTGGATTTTGAGTAACTTGAAAGATCTTCTGATCAATAGAGTATTTTCTCCTTAAAAATGTTTCGTCTATCAAAACATTAGATTGTTCAACCCCCATACATAACTGAAAGAAGACTTTGATCCCTTATTATGTGAGTTTTCTTTTTGAAGAAAGATTGATGACGATGCGAATATATGTTTATGAGCTATCTCAGAACGCACTGTATGAAAAATACAACAAAGTTAAGATGATATATACTGAGGAAGATAAAGTAATCTGGTAGGCAAAGTTTTGTGTAGTTTTGAGGAAACATTTTCCAGCAGTCTAGTGGCGTTCCCAAGGAAGAAATTGTGTTCCGTTCTTAGCTGCCTTTTCTACATACGAGACTGAACTTGTTGAATAGCTAATCAGGACAGGTAAAAAAACTTTTTTTCTAATTGTTGAGATATATCGATGATGTAGTGTCAATAGATATCGAGATATTTGCTGACCACGTCAATCGTATATATATTTCTGAACTTAAAATGAAGAGCACAGCATACTCTTTTACATCAGCTGCTTACCTCAGTATTTACTTAAACGTTGACCAACATGTTCAACTTACTACCAAGCAAAACGACAAACGTGACGATTTCCATTTCCGATCGTGAGCTTTCCCTTTCTTGATAGTAACATCCCTGCTTCTCCAACCTTTGATGTTTTATTGTCGCAGTTGATCCGTTATTTTAGGTCTTGCCGAGGTTTTAGTCATATATGCCGACTGCTGACAAACAAACTTACGACACAGGGATTCGAGAGATGCAGGATGACGAGGTCTATCAGATCATATTTAGTTCATCCTAATATACTGCTGTAATGTTTTCAGGAGTCATGTTATACCTATTTTTCAAATCTCAAACTTGCACTGCACATAAACCCTGCTAGTTTATTTTAGTAAACACGTCTGATGTTTTAACTTTCCTTGGTGGTAACAATAACCTTCTTTGATATTAAGTTTTATTTTGTGCTATATATGCGTGTATATTGTATAAAAAATTAACAACCCCAGATTTATTAATCTATTCTAAGTGTTATAACCATCACAATGACATAATGGAGTTTTAATTGCATATATACAATATACATTTTTTGTACGTATTAATGAATTAACATGTCGCATCGTTTCAAGATCGAGTTTTCGCTTTTACTACTTTCAGATTAAGTGAGCGCTTTCTCTGGTAACGACTTGTACCTGATACTTATAGAATTTAACACATAACTAGAGAAGAAATAGCGAAAAATCTTTTTTATTTTCAAACGATTTGTTCCCACTTTTGCAATTGTTGGCACCAGAGATATAGTGGTCGGTGATCATGTCCGCGGGTATATGAAGCGTGGTAAATGTGGTTTCAGAACCGCACATTTGGTGGAACGCACGTTCGCCCTTGGCTTTGATGTCGTCCTTGCTCATCAGTACTCTATATAAAGGACAGACCTATGATTTCGGAATTACACAGATCTGGCCTGGTCCTGTTTTGTACAGGTGCTCTTTTGCTCCCTCCCGATCAACACTGGTAAGTCAATATTACATATCTGATTAACATAACTATCAATTTTTGATACATTGATACCTAAAAGCTTTTACTTTTTATTCCATGATGCGAAGTATTGTAGGAAATTTTATGAAACATAATTGCGTTGCATAAGATAAAATATAACAAAGATAAATTTCAGTCTTTCTCATCGTCGGAAACCTACGGCACACTTCTGTTTCTATGAGTACGTTCAAATCATCATAGACAATGATAATTGGTGGTGCTTTGTTGTCACCATCCGTTCATTTTATTTTTACCAAATTGTAGATTTTATTTATATAGAATATCATCGTTTTCTTAAATTGTTATTTCGTCTGGTGACGAACCATTCGTAATAATTTTGATTCGACGCTACATCCTGATTGGCCCGCCATAATAAGTCTCCTACCGCTGACACGGTGGGACGATATGTTTCGTATGCGTCCGTCAGCCCATCGCTTCGTCAGTCGGTTTATACACCTTTGGTTGAGGATTTGGTTAAAGTTTTTATACTATTCACGTTTTGATTAATAGTGTTATAAGGATGCTGGATTCAAGCATATGTACTCTTCCGGGGTATAACATTAATGTTGTGAAGTAAAACTTTGAAAAAATATCTATGTTTTGCGATGTTTTGAACTAAACGGGTTTTTTTTCAAAATGATTTTTTTTATTTTATATTCTGTGGGCATATGCTTTGAACTTGGTTGGTTTGCTGAAATGTTGAGGTTAATGATTTGGTTTTTTACTTAATATTTTTCTGTTTGAATGTTGATTCGTGGCTTACACATTCTTCTATAGTGTAGAAATAATAATTTGAAGTGAAACTATGAAAAACAGATTCTTTTTCTTTTATTGTTGCCATATTAAATTTTTCTCAAATCTTGAGGTTAAGGTTTAAAAATAAATTAGAGAATACCGAAGCGTTAACAAAATCATAATCCAGACCCTTGTAAAAGTACAAGAGAATAAGACCAGGTGTTTAGGAAAAGTAAGCGCCTTCTGCTTCAACGACGAAACCAGTCATGTAAAACTTTGGCACACCAAGTAAACATCAAGTTCTCAAAATGAGAACCGAGTATCATTGTCAATCACAACAAGTAAACACACTAATGAGCATATTCAAAAACGTCAATCTTCAGTCCTTCTTTAAGGTATAGGCTTGTAATGGCTAATCCTTCATTGACTAGTGGTCAAGGGATTATAACCATGGACATTGGTCTTTTATTGGTGTTCGATGCTATGTGAACATTTAAAAATGATTCCATTTTTATTTTTTGCAACTTTTGCCATGATTTGACCAAATCTTGGGTTAAGCTTTCGGTTAAATGTGATTATCCTTATTTATGGTGGTTTAGGGATGGAGGTGCAAGAAGGAGGCAATTATTGATTATCAATACTCACAGATTGTTTATTATTTGACTTAAATATCTTATTATAAATTTGAAAACGCTTTCAATTAATTTATCTTGCCTTTTTTTGGAATTTTAACTTTTTTGAGTTGGTAATTTTACCTTACGACAGCCTTAAATGTAGTTTTAAAAAAAAATACTAAACCGTCAACAAATTCATAATCCGAACTGAAAATCGATAAAACTAAGACAATGATGACACGATTCTCATTTTGAGGATTGATGCTTACTTGGATGTGACCAAGATTTACATGGCTGGTGTCGTCGATGAAGCAGAAGACGTTTACTCTTCCGGAACACCCGGTCTTATTCTCTTGTGCTTTTACGAGAGTCTCCATGTAAATCTTTCATTTGTTCCTATTTTGCCCATAGTTTAATCGATTTTGAGTTCGGATTATGGTTTTGTTGACGCTTTGATATTCTCTGATTTTTTTAACTCTAAACATGAACAAAAGAAAGATTTATACGGAGATCGTTTAAACAAAATGCAAGAGATAAAACCAGGTGTTCCGGAAGAGTAAGCATCTTCTGCTTCATGACGAAGCCAGTCATGTAACTCTAGTTCACATCCACGTAAATGTTGCGTCCTCAAAGTGAGATCTTAGGCAACATTCTACAAGACTTCGTTCTACAGTCAACAAGACTCGAGACTCGCCAGCCTTGTCTCACTGAGAGATATTCTGCATCGTTTTATTTTATGAAGATGGAGTTTTCGAATATGATAATTAGCATACACATTTGTTGTGATTGCAAGATTTTTATGTAGTGTATTTATATTAGAAAATTTGTCGTTTATTTTTTTCCAACATCTTCAAATTCTGTTATATTTCCATTTTTACAAGAAACCACATTTGACGACATTAAGGTATTTAGTTATGGGTGTAAGATTATTCTAGGCAATGGGCTAAACGTGAACATGCTGAATTGGATTCACTTTCAGAATAGGTTAAGTCTATCAGGTCCTCATCCAGAAAAGAATAAGCAGGTTGCGATACAAAATGACAGCTCAACACAAGTCGATATTTCTTGACCCGGATGTTCGAACAACACTCAAAGAATGTGATTGTGTCTGCATACAAAACAACTAATAAATTGATACTTGTTTTCAATCGCTATTGCATTTATTGCTTGCAAAAAGAACTAGGCCTGCTCAATAACCGGTATTTCGAAGGATTAAATACTATCTAGCCATATTTCAGTATTATAATCTGTCAAGATACCAGTTAATGAGCAAGACACTGACCTACCTCGTCTTAATTGGATACCGATACTTCACAAGAATCCTTATAAGTAAAGTTTTTATAGGGCTCTAATAACTGCTTAGCCAAGCCTTTATCAAAACCTTTAACTACCATTCTTAGTATCATTAAATCAGGGTTTCAGTCCAATTGTGACACTGTATACTCAAGAAGTGGGAGAAACGAGATTCGGATTTTGAAAAAATTCGAAAGACCTTCGATTAATCTTGAGCACCAATCCTTAAAAATGTTTCTTCTATCAAAATATTCGATTTTCCCACCATAGACACTACATACCTCAGACAAAACTGAAAGAACGTCTTCTTTCTCTTATTATGAGATCTTTCTTTTCCAAAAAGGTGTACGACGATGTAAATATATGATTGTGAGCTATCTTGGAACATACTTTGTCAAAAACAGAACAAAAACTCTAATGAAAATTTACTGAAGAAGATAAAGTACGGATGATTGAATTCCTGGCTGACAATTTTTTTTGAGTTTGGAGGAAGGTTTTCAGCAGAATTTTGGCATTATCTTTGAAACAAAGATGACGTAACACACACATGCTGCGCCTTTCAAATTTAGTAATAGATACGATATGACGCAAAAAATGCATTATACAATTGTTTCGACCTTCTGGGACTCGTCAGTGATGCTAGGGGCCAAAAGATGGGAATCCAAAGCTTCTAAACTAATGTAGAAGCAGAAGGGGTCAGGTGCGTAAAACCCCTTTAATTTATGAATTTAGAAGTAAATTTGAACTAGTTCTGTATAATTTCAAATCCTGTGCTACGAACAAACTGTGCCCCACTCTTAGCTGACTTGTTTGTGTTTTCATAAGAGGCTTAATTTGTGGAAGAACTAATCACGACCGACAGGTAACAAAAACAATGCATAATCTTTTAATTTGACTTTCAAATATATCCATATATATGAACTTAAAACGAAGGATACACCAGCCTTTTCTACATCAGCTGCTTAGCTCTATCTCACCTTAAACTATGACCAAAAAAGGATAGTTTACTACTACGCTTTATGAAAAAAGTTACGATTTCAATTTTCCGATCGGGAGCTTTCCATTTCTTGATAGTAACATCCCTGCTTCTTCCATCTATGCTGTCTACATGTTGCAGTTTATTCGATTTTCTAGGGGTTGCTCTAAACATAGTGATTTTCGGGATAGATGTCGACTGCTGACCAACAAACTTACAGCACAGTTCTTTGAGAGATGCAGGTTGACGAGGACTATGAGCTAAATTTTTGGTCGCCATCTTGGTCTCATCGAGAAATATGCTGTATCTTGTATGATATGAAGTTGGACGTTTTTGAATATGCTCATTACACTTAGTATGCTTACTGTTTGTGATTGAGAATGATGACTCGCTTCTCACTTTGACGGGACTTCATGTTTATTTGGATGTGAACACCTGGTCTTATTCTCTTGTACTCTTACAAGGTTTTCTATGTGAATCATTCCTTTGTTCATATTTGCCGCTAGTTTAATCGATTTTGAGTTTGAGTTATGGTTTTGATGACGTTTCTGATTTTTATGCCTCTCTCAGGTTGTCCATGATAAAATGAAATGTACCTTTACTTCATGCTTAAATGTATTAAAACTCCAATTTGCATTATTAATTAAGACTTTTTTCATACATCTGATTTGCTGAAATGAAAATAATGAAAGATTAAAGCATATAAACATTTCTTTCATTATGTTTATATAAATAAATCACGATATGTTAAGGTAACACATCATTCGGGACCCTACAGCCTTGTCGTGTATATCACCTTATATTATGTTAATCTACGTTTACCCACTTGTAAAATACGAAAGTGTAATGTAGTCGGGAACTAGTGACTTATTTATGTTTACAGATATCTTACGTTGTCCACTTTGATTATTATACAGAGTATAAATGGCAACGCCAGGTGCAACTGGTCCCACTGGTCCCACTGGGCCCACTGGCGAAACAGGTCCAACTGGTCCAACCGGTCCCACTGGGGAAACTGGGCCAACAGGACCAACTGGTCCAACCGGTCCTACTGGGGAAACTGGGCCAACAGGACCTACTGGACCAACAGGTCCTACTGGGGAAACTGGGCCAACAGGACCTACTGGACCAACAGGTCCTACTGGGGAGACTGGACCAACTGGACCAACAGGCCCGACAGGTCCTACTGGGGAGACTGGTGCAACAGGAGTCACAGGCGCCACTGGAATACAGGGGCCGCCTGGAGATGACGCTGACGGGTTCGATGGTGATATATTGTCACTAGCCGGTCTACTTATTGGGGGGCTTATCCTTTTTCAGTTTTTCCAGGGTGGCCTCGGTGGTGGTGGTGGAGTGCATCCTATACCACAGCCTCCACCAATTGTTCATGGTATGTATCTTCAGAATGCAAAATTTGCTATTTACTAGATTGGCGTGTTTAGTCAATGAAGTAGAAGACGATTTTTCTCCCCGAACACTTGGTCTTCTTCTGCTGTACTTTTCAAGGGTCTCCGTGTAAATCTTCCCTTTGTTTTTTAAATCGATTTAGAGTATTTTTTATGGTTTTATCTCCAGTGGCAT
This sequence comes from Mimachlamys varia, assembly GCA_947623455.1. Lineage (NCBI taxonomy): Eukaryota > Metazoa > Mollusca > Bivalvia > Pectinida > Pectinidae > Mimachlamys > Mimachlamys varia. Next base: position 12,936,587 of record OX392542.1, on the reverse strand, counting down.
GCTACTGGTCATACCTCCTAGAAATCCTTAGGACTTTTCAACTCCATATTATTACCTACTTTAACGTAATGAACACTTTTGTTTTCTATAATTAGGAAGACTTGAAATTAAACGACGATATCGATACATGTTTGAAACTACTTTGAGCATCTTTTGCTGAAAGCACAACAATAGCCATAATGGCATATACGGAAAATAGAATCGTGACACCGCTGTCGGGGTCCCGGGATATCTATGTTAATCTAATTGGTACGCGGCCTTTCAGCATTGAAACATACAATGTTCCTCTTTTGAGCGATACTTTTTTATATGAAGCTGACTCTATTTGTGAGGACTAATAACAAACAACAGTTTACACTGAAATGTGTGGGTTTTATTTAAATAGCAAGAAATGATTAACCAATTCAAACTTTTATACGAGTCCTAGCTTGAGACAGTTCGATAAAGAATTTCTACATTGATTGATTTATACAGTCAAATATCGCTAGACCCAGTTTTATTCGAAATATTTTGCCGATTCGGCCAAATTTCACACTTTACAATTAAACACAATTCATACATGTTATGTATATTTACAGGAGGTCTGCAGGAAGTTGGAGTTGTCCCGACCGCAGGATATAAGGGCATTACACATGGAAGCATAGGCTACAAACACAGCCTTCCATACTCCTCCTACACTTATGGCCGGCCTTATACAGGCTACAATTATGGGACGACTACATATTACGGATGACTGTCCAACGCAATTACTGGCCAGAAAAGTACTTTATTTTAAATTGCTTCATGTTCAATAACCGGACTTTGCCACTAAGACTGAATAAAGTACTAGTGTATGAAACTATGCGTTTGATTATTTTTGTAAGATCATTTCATTACTGTTGATCGATTTCATTTATAAGCAATGTTCCTCTTCTGAAACGCTTCAAAACGCTATCAAACTTCCCTAACACTATTCCCTTTATGTAGTATGTGTATAAAGATTTATTACATTTTTGCCAGTGAAATATAGAAAATTATCAAACTGATAAAACTTATATTTTCACTGCAGTGATGAGCAGTGAAAATATAAGATTTTGCCGTGAAAATATAAGATTTTGCCGTGAAAATATAAGATTTTGCAGTGAAAATATAAGGCTTTTTCATTGTAACGTGAAAAAGTGACCCGACAATAAAATACCACCCGGGTCATTATTCTACGTTGCAAAAGTTTCCCGGGGTCTTTATTTAACAGTAGAAATCGTACACGGCCATCTGTAGAAAAATGACCCCAATCGATTTTTCCGTAATTCGTCCCGTGAAAAAGTGACCCGTCGTAGCTTTCAACGGTGGGTAGTTTTCAACTGGGTCATTTTTTTCACGTAACACCGAAACTTTTGGATGAGTTGTTCCCATTGATCGGATCTTGGAGGTTCGCCATTGTTGTCGTCTGCTAGAACTTGTCTCTTGGGGAAAGATGGTCTTGAAGAAATGGCATCAATAGTACATATTGATAGGAACTGCTGCAGGATTTAATATGAAATGAATTGAAAGATGAGAATGGTTCAACTTTTCCGATCAGCTTATCCCAATCAGCTGTGTACTGGACCAGAGCGGTTGTCATTTCGACGGATTACAGTAGACTTAGCTCCTTTGCAGTAGGCAAGTAGACCAAGAAAAAATAATGAAAGTATCTCAGTCCTCTTTCGAAATGTAATAAAAAGAAAATTCAATGGTTTGCCGTTTAATATCAAATATATTTCACTTGTATGGCAGATTTTAAACGGCAAACCATTGAATATCCTCTATATATTATATAAGGGTCTAGCGAACCGACCATCAATCGGTAAATGTATCAGAATTTAAAATTACAAATAGTTTTCTTGTTGTGATGACAATGATGACTCGGTTCTCATTCTGAGGATTGATGCTTACTTAGATGTGACCAAGATTTACATGGCGGGTGTCGTCGATGAAGCAGAAGAGGCTTACTCTTCCGGAACACCTGGTCTTATTTTCTTGTGCTTTTACGAGAGTCTCCATGTAAATCTTCCCTTTGTTCCTATTTTGCCCCTACTTTAATCGATTTTGAGTTCGGATTATGGTTTTGTTGACGCTTTGGTATTCTCTGATTTTTTTTTCATTGACACTTTCGCCGGAAAGACTATCATTTAAAGAAGTCATGAAGCCACGATCTGAAAAGAAATCTACACTTCTCGAATTAAAACCTCAATCCACCTTTGTTTTTGCAAGATATTCAAACTAAAGATAATGACCATCATGGTAGGAAAATACACGCTCACGTGATCACCCCCTGATATTTTATCTATTGTGGCATTTAAAAATATATATCATATTCGGCATTTATTGACAATAATAATTTTAAAGTCAAGCGATAAAACTAAATAAATGTTTCTAAAAAAATCACATTTATACCCCTCCGCCCCCACTTCCTACCAAGTAGTAGAGGGTTCATCATAAATCACTACGTCCGCCCAACCTTCCGCCAACACGAGTTGATACCTTCTCCTAGGTTTATGCAGGGATTTGATGATACTTTGCACACACGTTAAACTTCAAAGGAACACCATTGCATCCCTGCAATGTCTACCAGATTTATCACCCGTTCTTCTTTTGATGATAGAGTGTACATAACATTACTGAAATGGCTTATTTTCTCTGCAACAACAACATGTATTTTGTATACACGTATACCTTGGAATGTTATAAACATCAATAAAACCACTCAATTGACAAACTCCTAAGGTCATGGGTTCAAAGGTTTAAGGTAATATATGGTAATCGTTACTGAAATGGCCCAAATGAAACTTGCGAGTCTAAGAGAAAAAGAAAAAGAAACAATCAAAGGTGAACGCAAATTGATGCGAGCGGTCCCTTACTATGCCTTATTTTGCTTAAACTTTATATTCAGTTACTGAAATGCCTAATCATTACAGAAATGCCATGCATTTGGTATACGCATACGTTGGAGTAATTGTAACACTAAGGCATGACACAAAGTGACGCAATTCAAAGGTCATGGGGCAACGGTTGATTTTCCCTTTGCCTCTTCACCGGCACCAAGCTGCCGGCATGCGGGGAATATTAGTTAGCCAATGGGCGACAGTTTTTGTGTCAGCTGGCATCATATGATCCAAGTGGACTTCTCTTAACTTATGTGTTTAACAAAAAAAAACCACCAAACAACAATCACGCGAACAGCAAAGGCATTTTAAACAATAGTATTCTAGTGGACTAAGTAACACCTTACACATTACTTGTTCATTATTTCTTGTATTAATTACACTTTATTAAGGCCCAAACACATAGTGTCGATGAACTATTATAATTGTGATCGCTTTGTCCGTCCGTCCGTCCCAAACCAATTGATTCAGCTCCATAACTTTGTAGCCTGTAATGGTAGTGATATGAAACTTTGCATGATTGTTTACAAACATCAGTAGGTGTGTCGCGTACTTCATTCATTTTTGTCCTGCCAAGGTCAAGGTCTAAAGTTTAGGGGTTTTCAAGAGACCCCGTTGTTATGAAACATATATTTTTTCTTCTAAAACATGTGTAGCCTGCCATAGTAGAGCAATGGACCATTGCAGGATTATTATATGATGTTAAGTACATTAAGTCAGGGTGACCTGAGCAAAAGAGCAAATGTCAAACATGTCAAACATTCAAAAGGTGTACACGAAGGTATCATATTTTGCATCTTGAACTCGAAATTCATAGCATCAAAGTTCAAGGTCACATTTTACATCTCTTTGAATTCTAAATATTTTATTCTGATATTATGTAGCAAATTGATGATATGAAAGGATATTTCAATTGACCAAACATAAGGGCCACAGGACCAAGATCAAGTCAAATTTTGCATTTTGCAAATGTTTAACAATTTTGGTCAGATAACATGTTGGGACCCTTTCAGGCATTTCAGTGTTTTAGCTTTGTTTGAACTTTGTACGCAATCCATTTGTAAGTAATTTTATAATTGTGAACTGGATATTCTCTTGAAGTTGTCTTTTCTTCATAAGCTTTTGCCCTTATTTAGACTCTATAATAAATTATTCGATACATTATTTACATATTAACTTTATGTTGCAACAGAAGGTCCCTTCGAGGTAGTTTTTATTTCCATACCACTTAGTTAATTAAGTTGGGATACAACATATAGAATAGTTAGAATATGTTATCTAGTCAAAAATGTCAAAGTTAGTGATTTTCATGAGACAATAATTTAATAGTACTTAAAACCCTTCTGTCACCATGGAATTGTCTTAAAAAGGATTGAAACGAAAGAAGCATCAAAATGATTTGTTTAAGCAATCAAACAGTCAATTCAATAATAACCAGTAAACATGGATCATACAATATTGCTGAACGTTGACAGTGCTAGCATAGTGACAGCGTACGTGTACGGCTCAGAGGACCAGAAGGGGAAGTAACCACCCTGGTTATTATAGCCATGGAAATCGATCGGAGATTTCATTTCCGCTTCCTCTTGTTTGTACCAGGTTTCGTTCGGAACTCCTTTCATCCCCCGGATCGTAGTAGAGTGGTAATGATGATCTGATGGGACCTTTGTGCCGTTGAAATACTCGTTTCGATTTGCAGGATATTCGGTCCAAATTGTCTTAAAAGAAAAAAAGTGAAATACCTTATACATTAGTATAATCCAACTAAAGGTAAGCTTTTGTCATTTGTGTTAATACAGATTCTGAATAATTTGCATCAATATATAAACAAAAATTCGTTGGAATTTGAATTATAAAAATATATCAATAGAGGTTACACAAAGAGTGGTTATTAGATATAACTTTTAAAAGTTACAAAAGACACAAGTTTTAACATGTCAACCACAATATACTGAAAGTTGTATTGTGGTAGACATGTTATTTAAAGGCCCAATATACGTATCTTTCGGCAAAACTTGAAGTGAAAACCAAGCCTAATAACCTAATATATTTATAGATCTAGTTAAGATTAACTGATATCAGCAATATCCAAGATGAATTCTCACGCGGTTACCGGTACAACAGCAGTTGAAACACGGTATTTGTAAACACGCGTCCATTTCGAACTGTCTCCTACCTTCGGCTTGTTGTTGAAGTGGGCCCCATCTGAATTATTTCAATTCTTTGGATTTTTTTGTCAAGAGTTTCTTGTTATAGGCTTATTTTTGCATGGGTATCAATTGGATTTTTTTCATACTTTTTCAGAATCCCGAATATTTCCTGAAGTTGTGTATATTGGGCCTTTAATAATAGATAATATTGACGAACGTTTCTACGAGTGATATATTCTTGGTAAAGAAAACAAGTATTAATTTATTCATTTTAAAAGATGTATTTAAAGGTATTTAATATAAAACGAAAAAAAGCATTAATCCGAGGTAAAAAAAACAGAAGACTACCCAAGAGTAGACTTAAGTTTGGATCATTTTTGGAAATAAATTTATTAGCATGAACGCTTGGCAAACAAATATCTAGAACCACAATCTAAAATGTGGGAGACGTGCACGTATTTGCTGTAAAGAAAACCCAGCCTTTTGAATAAGCCGTGAATTGATATGTCTGGGTCCGGCCTCGCTCCCTATTGTTCATACTGACTCCGCATATTTGATCATAGTGGATCAGTGACAAACTACATAGATCTAACTTATAATCTGAATCCCTCAAAATGAAGTCCACACATAGACTTTCCATTAAATTATCTTATAGATACAGAAAATTTCCTATTCTGATCTTTATTACCCCTTACTTTTAAGATATATATTCTGATATCTTCTAAAAACTAAAATGAAATAATTTGATAATATGTAAAATTTTACAGTAGCTTAATAATTCACCCCAAATCCTTTGAAAGAACCGGAAAAGAACGCATTCCATGGTTTGTATTCCCCGGACAATATGTAGGTATCCAGGAACTTCACCGCGCGTGTCACTGTGTCCTTGACCTGCTTTGGTGTAGCTGAAGGGAAACGTAATAGTTCCGTGAATGCATTTTTTCTGTACATTAACACTTTATAAATACAATTGCGATATATCTGAACTCGTGAATGCCGCGTTTTATATTAAGTAGGTCAACAAACCAATATGGCCGCCATGACCAATTATCTACTGCTAGAGCAAAACAATATATACGTTTCATTACATTGTATAATTTCGATAGGGAACTTTGATATTACATTGTATAATTACGATAGGGAGCTGTTACATTATATTGTATAATTCCGATAGAGAACTGTGACATTACATTGTATAATTACGATAGGGAACTGTGACATTACATTGTATAATTACGATAGGGAACTGTTACATTACAGATAGAAAGGTCGCAATGAAGGTTCTCCTTACTTTGATTCCAGACCAACGTGCCAGATTTCTCCTCAAACGACGTCCAAATAGTAATGAGAGCATTAGCGGCCATAGCGGTTGTAAACAAACGATCCTCGCCATATTTCTGCAAAACAAAGAGAATATTTGTGACTCAGATATAACGAGAAGTGAGCCTGAAACAAGGCAGAGACAATGGTTAAAATGTGACTACGATTTAAACCTTATGGCTGCATGCGATAGAGCTAGCCGTGATAACTACACTTTATGCCACTTTATAAATAAGTAATGCAATCAAAAATTAACTCATTATACAACAAACCTTATCCGATACTAAATTGCACTTGGCTGGTTGTCAATAATTCTATAATGTCATTAATCTGCCCTCATATTAAGGCAAACCATTGAATTTCTTAAAGTCTTCTTTTTTTCAGCTTTATTTATGAAAACTGAATAGACATCAGTAAACGTTATGTGATAAGTACTTTAAGTATTTACTTTACCATCCGAAAGATTTGCTACACACTGTGTATACATATTAAGTTGCAAGCCAACAGAAAAAGAAAAAGTGTTGCAATTTCCTAAACATAGTCCATTTGTAAGTGACAATTGCATTTTATTAAAGATACCTCTCAAGTCCTTCAAGTTGTGGGGAGGGTTAAGGTAACGGCATATTATCGATAATGTTCAAAATGTTTTTATTTCATTTGCACAATTTTAGTTCATTGAAATACATTGATGAAATGTAGGGGAAAAATGAAAAATATTCTATTTTGAGTATTTGAGCTTTATACTTTCGAAAAATAATAAATCATAAATAAAAAACATCATTAGAAGTAATAACATCAAACATTTGCAATGCAATACAGGGGCGTAGCTGGGGGTATTTTGATGTGCAAGCCCCGCGACGTTTACATTTTATTTAATTTTTTTTTTTTGGGGGGGGGGGGGGGGGTGTCAGGAGTTTTGTTTTTCTGATCAAATCCAAATTCTAAAGTATTTAGAAAGGTCCATCTTTTATTTCTTAAAAAAATAAACCATAATGTACATGTAATTCCATAGTCAACATAGAAGATGGCCGTCAGGCGGCCATATTTTTCCCCTTGAGCAAAAATTAGACCATGCACGACTAGGGACCAAACAGAACCTATTCTCAAGACATGGCGATCACAAACTATCACTGTCAAAATCCAAGATTGCCGTTTGAAACCAGATTGTTTTATGAATCACCTCCAAAAACTGGCCAATGCACAACTTGGGACCGAGGGGAACCTGCATATGAGAAGGATCCAACCAAACCCTTTAAAGAATTAGCAAGCACAAACTATCAATGCAAAAATCTAAGATGGCTGCCTGTCAGCCATATTATATTTCAGATCAGTCCAAAAAATGTACAGTGCACAACGAGGCCCTAAGTGGAACCTACATTTGAAATTTGAGTAAGATCCATAAAGTACTACTCAAGAAATAGCGATGACAAACTTTCATGTCAAAATCCAAAATGGCCGCCTTTCAGCTTTTGTCCGGTCAATTCCAAACTCAAACAGGCACAACTAGAGATCAATGGAAACCTACATATTGAATTTGAAAAAGATCCACGAAGTACTTCTCAAGAAATAGTGATAACAAGAATTGTTTAAGGAACGACGGACCGACTACGGACGCAGGGCGATGTCAATACCCCACCATCATCATGATGGTGGGTAAATAAAACCATCTTGAATTACATACTTCTCTGTTAGTAAGTATATGTCAATATGCGATTAATACAACTAAGGGTGTAAGAAATGATGCTTGTTTTCTTAAGCATAGTTTTGTACAATTCCAACAGGCCTAGTTTCACGAACGTTCGTACGTTTGTCAACGAATTGAAATTCCTTTACTTAAAATTCTCCATAAAAAAGCATTAGAGAAGTAACGGGAAAATCTAAGTTAAATGAATTTTCCTTTTTAACTGTTTAACTTAAGGAATTTTGGCCTGATTCATAATAATTGTATATTTGGTGACATTTTGTTTGAACTGCCCAAAAATAAGAAAAAAAATGGCCCTTCTTTTATTACTCTTAGAATGATTAAAGGGCCATCTTTTATATTAAATCTAATACAGATTGATTATAACCTAATATGACATGATTATACAAAAACAGTCGGTTTAACTTCCTGCAGCCTGGTCTATTAATCTGACGATTCGACAACAAAAAAAGTTACAATATCAGTCGAGTTTCAAAAATGAAATTTCTCGACTTTAATACACATACTTTGGAAAATGATGTGCAAGCACGGGCTTATGTGCTTACATGGCAGCTACGCCCCTGCAATACAAACTTCGAAATTGACTTTGATGATGGATTTTGGGTAAATCGTGTATCGGAACTTGTGGATGTCAGTGTATATAACTAAATAATAAATTAAAGTTCTATGTAGCCAAAGAAAAAGGAAGCACCAACCACAGGTTTCCCTTCAGCGTCGAAGTCTCCATCACCTAGAAAATCGTCATAATAAACCATGTCTGCCCCCATTGGTGTAGCCTCCTTCAGCATTATAGTTGTGGCATTGTTCTTCAGGGCACTTCCCAGAATATCCATGGCCGTCTTCATAGTCTGTAAAAATGAAACACCTATGATCATTTATCTACAGATTTACAGTAAGGTTGACGCTGTAATTTAACTTTTGCTTTATATGTGGACATGTGTTAACGTTATGAAGGTATGTAGGTAGCACTGTAGTTTGTAGTCAATATGCACACAGTAAAGAATTTAAGAGTTGGGAGATAGTACACGCTTTTTAAGCTTTTATTACTGCTGATTTTCCCGACTGGAAGGTAGTCCGAATGGTTCTGACTATCTGATTCGCTATGTATCGGTGTTGCTGGCAGATCAATAGTCAGAATTCCTCCATATATCAAATAATGAATTTGTGGAAGGGCTAATCAGGACAGGTAACAAACACCTTGCCGAATCTTTTATGTATCGACGATGTGTGGTCTATGAACAATACGGAGTTTGTTTACCACGTCGATCGTATAATCCATTCTAGACTTGAAATGAATGTAACCATAGACTCACCTACATCAGCTGCTTACTTCAATTAAAGTGACGATTTCAATTTTCCGATCGTTAACTTTCCATTCCTTGATAGAAACATCGCTGCTTCTCCAACCTATGGTGTTAACATATCGCAGTGGATTCGTTATCCTAGGGATTGCTTTAAATATCGTGATTTTCGACTGTCGACTGCTGACAAACAAACTATAAACACTATGGGCAAGTTTTATGATCGTCATCTTTGTCTCACTGAAAAATATTCTGTATCTTTGTGTGATATGAAGATGGTTGTTTCTGAGTATGCTCATTAGTATGCTTACTTGTTATGATTGACAATGACTCGGTTCTCGTTTTGAGGATTTGCTGTTTACTTGGATCTGACCAAGATTTACATGGCAGGTGACGTCGATGAACAGAAGACGGTTACTCTTCCAGAACACCTAGTCTTATTATCTTGTACTTAAAGTAAATCTTTCCTTATTTTGTATTTTGCTTCTTGTTAAATAGATTTTGAGTCCGGATTATGATTTTATTGACGCTTCGATATTCTCTATTATTTTATCCACCCGTCGAAGTGTCGCTGATTAAACATTATTGTATGATATTAGTCTTTCAAAATAGTTGGAATAATTGGAAAGAGCAGATATTTTCTCCTATCCAATGTATGTCATCAAATCATTTTAATCAAGCGAGTTCCAAAATGGTATTGGGAGAAAATGGAAATGGGTGGCGGCATTTATTTGATAACTCCCGCAGAGTTGTTTACACGCGTAAATCAGTAAATTTACACCTAATTTGAACTTATCAAGAAAAAAAACCCAATGAATATCATAAAACTTCACCTAATCAGCGCCCCTTTGACGGTCACTGAAATATCGTGTTTCATATTGAGGAACTCTGACTATCGAGCAACAACAGGTAGCAACATCGATACTTAGCGAATCAGATAGTCAAAACCCTTAGACAAGTAGGAAAATAACAAGATATCAAGAATTAAGAGAATACCAAATCGTCCCCGAACTCAACATCGATTAAACTAGAGGCAAAATATTAACAAAGGAAAAATTTATATCGAGACACCGGTAAAAGTACAAAAGAATAAAACCAGGTATTCCGGAAGAGTAAGCGTCTTCTGCTTCATCAACGACACCCGTCATATACATCTTGGTCATATCCAAGTTAACGTCAAGTCCTGCGAACCGAGTCATCATTGTCAATCATAACAAAATAGCACACTAATGAGCATACTTAAAAACGTCCATCTTGATATCACACAAAGATACAGAATATTTCTCAATAGTCTTCATCAACCTGCATCTCTCGAATTCCTGTGCCGTAAGTTTGTTCGTCAGCAGCTAACATCTATCATGAAAATCTCGATATTTGATATGATGAGACAGACCGTTAAGGATACTTACGTGATGAGGTAGACCGTTATAAGTATAACGTCTCAGTAATTGGTTGTACGTCCTGGCCACGAACCAGTAGAACTCGATAGCGGACGGGTAGTAGGTCAGAGCCAGGTCCGGCCTGCCGGAGAAGTTGGTGTTGATCTGGAAGGCTATCATTGTAGACGTGTTCAGGTAGATTTGCTGCATTAAGTAAAAAAAAAATATGCATACATTGATATTTAAGCTGAAATAGAAATTATGTATCTTTTGTGCAATAGTTTAACAGAAAACTGCCCTGCAGGTATGGCGTAAGGATATTGTACCAGCTGCTTATATTGTATGATCATAAGAGGCGACTAAATTTGGTATCTAATCTTTTCTATTCGTTCTAAACAATTTTTCTTCTTATTGTCTTCTGCCTTTAGTGGAGCGTTAGGACTTCTAAGGAAGACTTTGTTCTGTCCCAATGCCGAGACAAACCAAGTATCTAACAATGGTAATTACTATTCCCTGCTTGAAGCTCAGAACTATGCGAGGGTAACGACTTTTTCACCGGTTGTCAGTATAATGAAAGATCGGAACAATTGCCAGAAGGCTTACAAGATTATACCGCACCACCAAAAATACACACGAGCTCAACGAACGGATCCAAATCGCATACATCGGGAAAGCGTCTTTAAATGATACTGGATGTTAATAGGACGTAAAAATAATCAAACCAAACCAAAAGTGACGGAAATATTACTTAAAATTGCAGGAGCATATTATCTATTCTGATTTTAATATACGCAGCTTTCCCGATTAATTTTGCGTACGACATTATATGGGGTGATTGATAGATATGGTTTTATGATTACAACAGTTGTCAATGTCAATAGGATTCACTGGCAATATTTGTCAAACTATGCCCAATTTATTCCTGTCAGCAGTTGCTCAAATAAACAGGAAGATCCCCCATTAGACACATAATGAATATCTGTTAAATATAGGTTTGTTGAAGTAAAAATGTATCTAGTAATTATGGTGCTTCATATGTATACTAAAAGTGACAGGTACGATAACCATTATACCCCCGGTATGCATCTCAGTACATCTGTTGTCAGTGGTTTCCTAAAAATAAGATCGCAGCAACTCAGAAAAGAAAGATTGTTTTTGGGGTTTGGGCAATTCTTTTTGTCACTATACCAAAAGAAAAGCAGAACTGTTTTTGACACTACTGTGTTAGCTTGTGAATGTTGAATAATCAACATTCCTTTCGATAACATTTGACGTCTGAAGAGGTACATGTGGTATTATTACCCCGCGTGAAACCAAGTAGTTGTGTATCATCTACCTTTATCTCTTTACATGCTTTTAGTGTCATTCGGTCGAGAATCACAAGTGAATGCGTGCGATTATTGGGAATTTGTTACTTTTCGAAATACGGTTGTAATAGAGTGTACTGCTTATATTTAAAATGTGAGTTGCTGAAAGCATATGTGTAGAAAACTGCTGACAACCATTTTTTTTGCTTTGGTATATATTGTGAAGGCGTACATAGGCCGCCGTACTTAATCGACCTTAGCTGTTAAAATGACGTAACAAAAAAATCATACAAAACCATTCGTAAAATTGTCATTTTTTCACCTGCATATCGGGATCCTCCAGGACCTCCGCCGTGACGAGTCCCGTCAGAATACTGTTTGTGATTCCAAATAAGGCGTTGGCGGCCACGGTGATGTCGACATTGTTGACGTTACCCGGGGTTACTACACCATGGTAGTACTGGGTTTTAATGTCCTCCAGGTCCTGTACCTGTAGTTAACATACAACACGGTCGGGACGGACATGTTATAGTCGTACAATGAATATTATATCAATTTGAATAAGACGACTAAAGAGATCCACTAAAAATGATACTTATTTAAAAGCAAAATTAGAATGTTAATTGGATAATCATGACTAACGAGGGGTTTTATCCGTTATTAAGCACTATTGCAGGACGACAAATATTTACGAACCCATGTTGTCACCAGTGCGACGTCTTCATTCTTTGACTTCGACAGTTCCAGGAATTTACGCATGTAGACGTAAGTCCTGGTATCTATGGTATCCACCCGCTTGTTCCCAGAAAGAGGTCGGTAGGCGTAGTGTTTGATAGCGCTGAATACGGAGGACAGGTTGGAGTTCCGGGACTGCCACAGCGCATTGGATTGTGGGAAATCTACAATGGCTTCCTTCAACAGTGATCCTAGACCAAGGTTAACAGATGTGTCGTCAAAGTCTGGAGGTATCCGGAACACGTGTTCGTAGCCTGATCTGAAATTATAATAACAAATCCAAATCTAATTTGACGTTTAAATTATAGCATTATTTACATCTTGACGATGTTTTAAATGAAACTTGCATCATGGATATGTAAATCAAACATACGAGTAACATCAGTAAAGCAATTGCGTAATAATCAAGTAATGGCACCAATTGCACCGTGACTGCCATCTAATTGGTATAAACAATGAACATATTGTGACAAAAATAAACCCTTATTGAATATTATTCCAGCTTACAATATTAACAGATCGGTAAATATCAAAGTAATATGAAAACATCTTTACTTTGAAGCTAGAAGTCTTTTCATGATATCGACGACGTCCTTCAGTCCCAACTTCTCCATTTCTTCGTATACTGCGTTCCAGTTAACGAGATCAGTGGCATTAAACATGGCTAATAAGTTGATAGGAGAGCTGACCCAGGCCTAAATAAAACGGATACAAATATATTGTAAACCGTCACCTCAGCCTCATACAATTCTAGATAAAGTCGATTTTTGTGCTTATAATTAAGCGAAATGTCCCTAAAAATTGCTATTTATCGCATATACTCTACAAAATACAAGGCGATGTAAACGACTGGGAGAACACAGCAGCGAAAAACTAAAACTACTTTAATAATGCATTAACTCACATGAAGAGTTTTATCCCAGAGTCGTTGAAACAGAGAAGATAAAGGAGGGCATCTGAAGTAAGAAGAAGTATTTTCGACTGAGATATTGAAATATTTTAGAACTTGAATATTAAGCTATTTATTGTAAATAATGAAATGATCATGTATGATATACAATCATATATATCTTATATCATAAATGCACTTTAAAGTTTTGAAATATCAATCACCTGACAAGCGCCCTATCTAGCTTTCATAAACCTCTCTAAAGACTTACTTTATATGAATCATCGTACTCCTGCGGCCAAAATGCCATGATTGAGTTAGTATAATTGGCGTTTTTGTCGTTGTGCTGGTTCATTAAAATCTCTATAGACATATTGATTTGCTCTTCGGAAGGCTTCGGTGCTTTTCCATAACGATGTGCTTCTAAAAGGCATGATGTAATCCAAGCAGTTGCAAACATATTATTGTCGAACACTTCAAACTCGTAACGTAAAGCGCTCATATCAGGATTTCCGTGAAAATACTGACGGACGTCACTTTCATAAATTCCTCGGAATTTCCCCCAGACCAATGGTGGTATTGGTGGAACAGTTCTTTGAACCTGCATCAATTTGATCTTTTTGAATAATTCTGTAACAGTCGTGTCCACGTCACCACTAGCTGGACTAGATATAACGGTAATTAATCCTAATACGACCAATATTATATCCATTCTTTCCATGGTGTACGACCAGCCGATCCCTGTCCTATTTCACTCCTGCAAGGGTCGAGTTCTGAATGTATCCGGTTTTTATACCTTTCTTATCTTGTACAGACAAGGTCAGAATTTAGTCTCAATACCTTATCATATCTAGTATACACAGTAAGCAGGGAATCAAAATCAAGTAAATCCGGAACAAGATATGAGCAAATGAAAGCATTAATCATGTAAAAAAGTCAAGAGAATACCAAAGCGTCAACAAAACCAGAATCCGAACTCAAAATCAAGTAAATCCGGAACAATATATGAGCAAATGAAAGATGTATACTTTGAAAAAGTGCAAGAGAATAAGACCAGGTGTTCAATAAATGTCCTGGTCTTTTGCTTCATCGTCGATATCCGCTATGATTGATTATGTAAAAAAGTAAAGAGAATAAATACAAAACCATAATCCGAAGATTTACAGGAGACTCTTGATACTTAAAATACAAGAAAATAAAACCATGTGTCCTGAAAGCCTCAGAAAGGGTAAGCGTCTTCTGCTTCATAGTCCTGAGGCCAAAATGCCTTGATTGAGTTAGTATAATTGGTGTTTTTGTTGTTGTGTTTGTCCATTAAGATCTCTATAGACATACTGATTTGCTCTTCGGAAGGTTTCGGTGCTTTTCCATAACGATGAGCTTCTAGCAGGCATGATGTAGAGGCGGTTGCGAACATATTATTGTCGAACACTTCAAACTCGTAACGTAAAGCGCTCATATCGGGGTTACCGTGAAAATACTGACGGACATCACTTTCATAAATTCCACGGATGTTCCCCATACCAATGGTGGTATTGGCGGAACAGTTCTTTGAACCTGCATCAATGTTATCTTTTTGAATAGTTCTGTAACAGTCTTGTTCACGTCACCATTAGAAGAACTATTTATAAAGGCTATGCATCCCAATGCGACCAATACTATATTCATTTTTTTCATGGTGTACGACAAGACTATCTCTATCTTATCTCACTCGTTCAAGGTTAATGTCTTCAAGTAACTTGTTTTTGTACGTTTCTTATCTTAATCTGACAAGGTAAGAGTTTAGTCTCAATATCTTATCAAAAATAACTTACATAGTTCGTAAGGAATGCCGATCTTAGTGGTCTTGTTAAAAGAACCGAATTCAGAGAATACCAAAGCGCAACCAAACTTATAAACCGAACTAAAGGGAATAATTCAGAGAATACCAAAACACCAACCAAACTATAAACCGAACTAAAAGAAAAAACTTCAGAGAATACCAAAGCGCCAACTAAACTATAAACCGAACTAGAAAGAGATTAAACCCGGAACTCGATATGAGCAATAAAATGTTGTTACAATTTTGAAAAAACTACAAGAGAATAAGGCCAGGTGTTCTAGAAGGGTTCATGTCTATGCTTCATCGACAGTATCCGCTTTGTTAATCATGTAAAATGGTCAAGAGAAAACCGAAGCCATAATCGGACTTATCAAATGGCAGACTAGTGATGAAATACTAACAAAGGAAAACCATGTGTCCTTGAAGGGGCGACTCCTTCTACTTTATTGATAACACCCGCCGTGTAAATCTTTGTGCAACTCAAGTTTAAGCCACGTCCTCAAAGTGAGAACTGAGGTATTTTTAACCACAACAATATAGCATACTAATGGACATATTCAAAAACGTCAACCTTTGCTCCACTAAGCATTTACAAAACATCTCACTACCATTCTTATTACCCATTAAAATTTAATCAGGGCAAGACTAACGGTGACACTGTATACATACTCATGGAGAGGAAATAACGGGATATAGATTTTGAAAAATTCGAAATATCGTCTTAAAATATCTCCCACATCCCCGTCAAAAATGTTTCATCTATCAAAACATTTTAATTTGCTACCCTGTACATAACCATTTCATACTATCGTAAAACAACGTCCTTGACTTCTCATTACGCGAGGTTTGGCCTAGAAAGAGAACGACGATACAAATACATGATTGTAAGCTACTGTATAGTGGTTTTTGTTCGCGGGGGATAATCTCGCTTTATTCGCGGTCAAATGAAGTTCCGCGAAATTCAATACTCGTGATATATATCACCCTGTAAAGATTGATTTCCAAGAGAGATAACACGTATTATACATCTGCTCCGAAAACGACAGTACGCGAAATTATATTCTCGCGAATAAGTTCCAATAAGATAAACGCGACATTTTCTCCCACGAAATTAAACAACTATACAGTACATTGTAACATTTTTTGTGAAAACACAACAGAAGGTGTTTCCTCACAAACATCCTAATTTTTTGTATTTACAGTGATGTAAGTTGTAAGCCTCATCGTTGGTCATGTTTGGGAAGCGAACCAGAAAATACGACTTTAGCAGAAGACTAAGAAAGATGTTGCCATTAATTTCTGAAAGACATTTATGATATAGTTGTTTTCCCAAATTATATAGTTCGCTATTATTTATGTATGTATTTTCCTTACAGGTGATGAACACAAAACGTCCAAAACTTAGGAACCATTCCGTCAAATACAAGGTACTGACAGAAAGATGACGTAACACACACATGCTGCACCTTTTAAATTTTGTAATAGATACAGTATGCCGAAAAAAATGAGAAAGATTATTATTTCCAACAAGCACATTGTTATAACAAATAGGAAAAAGGCATATCCTATTAAATCATTAACCTCTGAAGACGAACTTGAACTCTTCCATTTCAAATAATCGAACATGACTTTCAGGGGTGAATCAGTAAAATATAAGCTATGGAGCCTCCAAAGCCACATTTGATCTCATTTGAGTAGTGACACGGTGCATACTATACACATTTTCGTAGTACACGATTTGAAATTATACAGAACTAGTTCAAATTTACTTCTAAATTCATTAGTTAAAGGGGTTTTACGCACCTGATCCATCTGCTTTTACATTAGTAGAAATTTTGGATTCTCAAATTTTGGCCCCTCGCATCACTGACGAGTCCCAGAAGGATGAAGAGCTGTATGATGCAGTTTAACTGTTTTTCGTCATACTGTATCTATTACTCAATTTAAAATGTGCAGCATGTGTGCTTCAACTTTTAGACATGTTGATCCCGGATATAATCTTAAACCACTTACAAAATAACACAG
This sequence comes from Mimachlamys varia, assembly GCA_947623455.1. Taxonomy (NCBI): domain Eukaryota; kingdom Metazoa; phylum Mollusca; class Bivalvia; order Pectinida; family Pectinidae; genus Mimachlamys; species Mimachlamys varia. The sequence continues at coordinate 12,919,057 of OX392542.1, read as the reverse complement.
AAACAAATCTCATTAATTAAAAAAATAAAAAATTAGAGAAAACCAAAGCGTCAACAAAACCATAATCCGAACTCAAAATCGAAACGTGATTTAGTTTTATTTAGCTACCATACGGAACATTCAGAAATGTGTGATGCCAAATGCCAGTATAGAAGGTTCATACGATATTGCTGAACGTTGACAGAGCTAGCATAGTGACAGCGTACGTGTACGGTTCAGAGGACCAGAAGGGGAAGTAACGATCCTGATTATTAAAACCAGGGAAATCAATTGGGGATCTCATTGTCGCCTCTTCTTGTTTGTACCAGGTTTCGTTCGGAACTCCTTGCATCCCCCGGATCGTAGGATAGTGGTAATGATGACCTGACGGGACCTTTGTGCCGTTGAAATACTCGTATCGATTCGCTGGATATTCGGACCAAGAAGTCTGAAGTGAAAGCATTGCATTTTTATAGAATGAAAGTATATAACTGCAAAGCGGATGTATTCCAACACAGATATTTTAGGTATGCATATATCAAAATACCTGATTATACTACAATATCAATTTCAACAGTGACACATTTAGGAAATAAATTATAAATTGCATTCAGTAGATTAGTTCTGACTTTATAGGTAATGACAAAGAGCGTACAGGAACATTAACTCAATGAAATAAGATATAAACGTGTTTGTAGTTTTCGAAACAAGAAGACACAACAACTTTCTTTCCTTGTTTTTCGATAAACTTTTAGTTGGCTGCTAACTGTATTGGAAGTACTCAGTTCACACACAAATAGTGAATGTGAATCATATTGCCAGACGCTTAAGTCATCCTAAGCAGGAACAAAAACGGCAAAGATATTGCTGTATCTGTAGCGTTTACCAGTGTTGGCGCTACACATAAATAAGAACAACAAATCGACAACATAAGACCACCTCTAAAACAGAATTGCTGACAGTTTCTTAACAGTTTACCCCTGAACCCTTGACGGAGCCAGAAAAGAACGCATTCCATGGTTTGTATTCTCCGGACAATATGTAGGTATCCAGGAACTTCACCGCACGTGCAACTGTTTCCTTGACCTGCTTTGGTGTAGCTGAAAGGAAAAACGTAAACGTCTCTTTATTTAACACATAACTTAATCATAAGCGTGTATGATATATGCATAACAACTTACACAAAATTTCACATATGAAAAAGAGACTTGATAACAGCATGTATCGCACCTCAGACTAGAATGTCTTGAAAGCATTGGTTGAGAGATGGCACGCGGTGATCCTCTATTTTTGCTATAGATGGTTACGTTAGAGTGCGCCACAGGTTATATAGAGGGTCAGTTTGATTTAATGGCGGCGACAATTTCCACCGCTTCATAAGTCATATAGCTTGTGCCTTTGAAAAATGGCTTCTTGAATGGTGGAGTTAATTTCGGTTCACCTGTTTTGTCTTTATTGTAACTATTACAATTGACAAATGAAAAACTAACAAACAAATAAAAAACAAGTCTAGAGTCTATGTTAAATATTTGAAATGTTTTGTTAAGTTCAAGACGTTGTTTTGTTTTATACAATAAATGAAATTACTGATGATGCAAGTTTTGTTTCTATTTAGTGTGTGTAGAAAAAAGGTCCTCGATCCGATGAATGTACATTGCTAAAGTGGGTCAGTTATTGACTATATAACTTATAAGAAAACCTTTGCTAAGTTTCGTCATGCTTTGTGCAATCCCGTAATATATGAAAAATTAAACATAGAAGAAATGAGATATTAAGTATGTCATACTAATGAACAAAGACGAGTCGAAAACCATAAGACTTTCTTACTTTGATTCCAGACCAACGTCCCAGATTTCTCTTCAAACGACGTCCAAATAGTAATGAGAGCATTAGCGGCCATAGCGGTTGTAAACAAACGATCCTCGCCATATTTCTGTAAAATATAGAGAATATCTACGGGGAATACAGTTGTTTTATTGTGACTCAGATATAACGAGAAGTGAGCCTGAAACAAGGCTGAGGCAATGGTTACAATGTGAGTACGATTTAAACCTTGTGGCTGCACTCGATAGCGCTAGCCGTGATAACTACACTTTATGTCAAATACTATAATATATATATATAAGTTATGCAATAGAAAAATTAACTCATTATACAACAAACCCTATCCGATACTAAATTGCACTTGGCTGGTTGTCAATAATTCTATAATGTCATTAATCTACTCTTAAGGCAAACCATTGGATTTCTTCAAAAAAAAAAATATCAGCTTTATTTATAAAAACTGATTGGCCATAAGTAAGCGTGATGTGATAAGTACTTCAAGTATTTACTTTGCCATCAGAAAGATTTGCTACACACTGTGCATACATATTAAGCTGCAGGCAAACAGAAAAAGAAAACAAGTGTTGTAACTTCCTAAACATAGTCCATTTGTAAGTGACAATTGCATGTTATTAACAATACCTCTCAAGTCCTTCAAGTCATGGGGAGGGTTAAGGTAGCGACATATTATTGATAATGTTTAAAATGTTTTTATTTCATTTGCACAATTTTAGTGCATAGAAATACATTGATGAAATGTAGGTGAACAAAATGGAATATATTCTATTTTGAGTATTTGAGCTTTATACTTTCGAAAAATAATAAAGCATAAACAAAAAAACATCCTTAGAAGTAATAACATCAAACTTTTAAATGGACTTTGATGATGTATTTTGCGGAAATCTTGTATCGGAACTTGTGGATGTCAGTGTATATAACTAAATAATAAATTTAAGTTCTATGTAGCCAAAGAAAAAGGAAGCACCAACCACAAGTTTCCCTTCAGCGTCGAAATCTCCATCACCTAGAAAATCGTCATAATAAACCATGTCTGCCCCCATTGGTGTAGCCTCCTTCAGCATTATAGTCGTGGCATTGTTCTTCAGGGCACTTCCCAGAATATCCATGGCCGTCTTCATAGTCTGTACAAATGAAACACTTATGATTATTTATCTACAGATTTACAGTAAGGTTGACGCTGTAAGGTAACTTCTGCTTTATACGTGGAAATGTGTTAACGTTATTAAGGTATGTAGGTAGGACTTTAGTTTGTAGTAAATATGCACACAGTAAAGAAATTAAGAGTTGGGAGATAGTACACGCTTTTAAAGCTCATATTTCTGGTGATTTTCCCGACTGGAAGGTAGTCCGAATGGTTCTGACTACCTGATTCGCTATGTATCGGTGTTGCTAGCAGATCAATGGTCAGAATTCCTTCATATATCAAATGAATTTGTGGACGGGCTAATCAGGACAGGTAACAAACATCTTGCCGAACATTGTATATATCGACGATGTCTGGTCTATGAACAATACGGAGTTTGTTTACCACGTCGATCGTATAATACATTCTAGACTTGAAATGAATGTAACCATAGACTCACCTGCATCAGCTGCTTACCTCAATTAAAGTGACGATTTCTATTTTCCGATCGTTAACTTTCCATTCCTTGATAGTAACATCCCTGCTTCTCCAACCTATGGTGTTAACATATCGCAGTGGATTCGTTATTCTAGGGATTGCTTTAAATATCGTGATTTTCGACTGTCGACTGCTGACAAACAAACTATAAACACTATGGGCAAGTTTTATGGTCGTCATCTTTGTCTCACTGAAAAAAATCTGTATCTTTGTGTGATATGAAGATGGTTGTTTCTGAGTATGCTCATTAGTATGCTTAATTGTTGTGATTGACAATGACTCGGTTCTCGTTTTGAGGTTTTGCTGTTTACTTGGATCTGACCAAGATTTACATGGCAGGTGACGTCGATGAACAGAAGACGGTTACTCTTCCAGAACACCTAGTCTTATTATCTTGTATTTAAGGTAAATCTTTCCTTGTTTCGTATTTTGCTTCTTGTTTAATAAATTTTGAGTCCGGATTATGATTTTATTGACGCTTCGATATTCTCTATTTTTTTATCCACCGGTCCAGGTGTCGCTGATTAAGCTATTAGTCTTTCAAAATAGATATAATTGGAAAGAGCTGATATTTCTCCTATCCAATGTATGTCATCAAATCATTTTAATCAAGCGAGTTTTAAAATGGTATTGTGAGAAGATGGAAATGGGTGGCGACATTTACTTGATAACTCCCGGAGAGTTGTTTACACGCGTAGATCATTAAACAACTGTTTTCCCATTTATACCTAATTTGAACTTATCGAAAAAAAACCAAAGAATATCATAAAATTTCACCTAGTCAGCGACCCTTTGACGGTCACTATATTGAGGAACTCTGACTATCGAGCAACAACAAGTAGCAACATCGATACTTAGCGAATCAGATGGTCAAAACCCTTCGGAGAAGTAGGAAAATATTTATATATAAAGAAATAAGAGAAAACCAAAGCGTCTCCGAACTCTACATCGATTAAACTAGAGGCAAAATATGAACAAAGGAACGATTTACATGGAGACCCCGGTAAAAGTACAAAAGAATAAGACCAGGTATACCGGAAGAGTAAGGGTCTTCTGCTTCATCGACAACACCCGTCATATAAATCTCGGTCATACCCAAGTAAACGTCAAGTCCTGCGAACCGGGTCATCATTGTCAATCATAACAAAGAAGCACACTAATGAGCATACTTAAAAACGTCCATCTTGATATTATACAAAGAATATTTCTCAATGAGACCAAGATCGCGACCATAGTCTTCATCAACCTGCATCTTTCGAATTCCTGTGCCGTAAGTTTGTTCGACAGCAGCTAACATCTATCATGAAAATCTCGATATTTGATATGGTGAGACAGCCCGTTAAGGATACTTACGTAATGAGGTAGACCGTTATAAGTATAACGTCTCAGTAATTGGTTGTACGTCCTGGCCACGAACCAGTAGAACTCGATAGCTGACGGGTAGTAGGTCAGAGCCAGGTCCGGTCTGCCGGAGAAGTTGGTGTTGATCTGGAAGGCTATCATTGTAGACGTGTTCAGGTAGATTTGCTGCATCAAATAACAAAGTAAAAAACAATTATGCATACATTGATATTTAAGTTGAAAAAGAAATTATGTATCTGCCGTGCAATAGTTTAACAGAAACCTGCCCTGCAGGTATTGTACCTGCTGCTCATATTGCATGATCGTAAGAGGCGACTAAATTTGGTATCTAATCTTTCTTTTCTTTCTAAACATTTTTTTCTTCCTATTATCTTCTGCCTTTAGTGGAGCGTTAGGACTTCTAAGGAAGACTTTGTTCTGTCCCAATGCCGAGACAAACCAAGTCTCTAACAATGGTAATTACTATTCCCTGCTTGACGCTCAGAGCTATGGGAGGGTAACGACTAGAGATCGGGACAATTGCCAGAAGGCTTACACGAATATACCGCACCACCCTAAATGCACAGCTTTACGAACGGATTCACATCGCATACAAAGTGAGATCGTCTTTAAATGACCCTGGGTGTTAATAGGACGTAGACATATAATGAATGTCTGTTAAATATCGGTTTGTTGAGGTAAAACTGTATCTAGTAATTATGATCCTTCATATGTATACTAAAAGTGACAGGTACGATAACCGTTATACCCCCGGTATACATCTCAGTACATCTGTTGTCAGAGGTTTCCTACAAATAACATTTCAGCAACTCAGAAAAAAAGTTTTTGTTTTCGAGTTTGGGCAATTCTTTTTGTCACTATACCAAAAAACAAAGCAGAACTGTTTTTGACACTGCCGTGTTAGCTTGTGAATGTTGAATTATTAACATTTCTTTCGATAACATTTGACGTCTGAAGGTGAAGAGTGGTATTAACACCCCCCGCGAAACCAGGTAGTTGTGTATCATCTACCTTTATCTCTTTACATGCTTTTAGTATTATTTGGTCAAGTATCACCGGTGAATGAGCGCAATTATTGGGAATTTGTTACTTTTCGAAAAACGGTTGTAATAGAGTGTGCTGCTAACATTTAAAATATGAGTTGCTGAAAGCATATGTGTAGAAAACTGCTGACAAAACCATTTTTTTTTATTTGGTATAAATCAAGGCGTACATAGACCACCGTACTTTATCGCCCTTAGCTGTTAATATGACGTAACAAAAAAAAAAATCAAACAAAACCAATAGTAAAATCGTCATTTTTCACCTGCATATCGGGATCCTCCAGGACCTCCGCCGTGACAAGTCCCGTCAGAATACTGTTTGTGATTCCAAATAAGGCGTTGGCGGCCACGGTGATGTCGACGTTGTTGACGTTACCCGGGGTTACTACACCATGGTAGTACTGGGTTTTAATGTCCTCCAGGTCCTGTACCTGTAGTTAACATACAACACGGACGGACATGTTATAGTCATGAAAGTGGAACTGTCACCAATACAATGTATATTATATCAATTTGAATAAGACGACTAAAGCGATCCAGTAAAAATGATACTTATTTAAAAGCAAAATTAGATTGTTAATTGGATAATCATGACTAACGAGGGGTTTTATCCGTTATTAAGCACTACTGCAGGACGACAAATATTTACGAACCCATGTTGTCACCAGTGCGACGTCTTCATTCTTTGACTTCGACAGTTCCAGGAATTTACGCATGTAGACGTAAGTCCTCGTATCTATGGTATCCACCCGCTTGTTCCCAGAAAGAGGTCGGTAGGCGTAGTGTTTGATAGCGCTGAATACGGAGGACAGGTTGGAGTTCCGGGACTGCCACAGCGCATTGGATTGCGGGAAATCTACAATGGCTTCCTTCAACAGTGATCCTAGACCAAGGTTAACAGATGTGTCGTCAAAGTCTGGAGGTATCCGGAACACGTGTTCGTAGCCTGATCTGAAATTATAATAACAAACTCAAATCTAATTTGACATTTAAATTATGGCATTATTTACATCTTGAAGATGCTTTAAATTAAACATGCATCATCGACATATGTATCAAACATACGAGTAACATCAGTAAAGCAATTGCGTAATAATCAAGTAATTTCACCAATTCCACCGTAACTGCCATCTAATTGGTATAAACACTGAACATATTGTGACATAAATAAACTCTTATTGAATATTATTCCAGCTTACAATATTAACAGATCGGTAAATATCAAAGTAATATGAAATCATATTTACTTTGAAGCTAGAAGTCTTTTCATGATATCGACGACGTCCTTCAGTCCCAACTTCTCCATTTCTTCGTATACTGCATTCCAGTTAACGAGATCAGTGGCATTAAACATGGCCAGCAAGTTGATAGGAGAGCTGACCCAGGCCTAAATAAAACGAACACAAACATATTGTAAACCGTCATGTCAGCCTCATACAATTCTAGAAAAAAAGATTTTTGTGTTTATAATGAAGCGAAATGTCTCTAAAATTTGTTATTTATCGCATATACTCTCCAGAATACAAGGCGATGTAAACGACTGGGAGAACACAGCAGCGAAAAAACTAAAACTACTTTAATACTGCATTAACTCACATGAAGAGTTTTATCCCAGAGTCGTTAGAAACAGAAAAGATAAAGGAGGGCATCTGAAGTAAGAAAAAGTATATCCGACTGAGACATTGAAATATTGTAGAACTTGAATATTAAAGGCCCAATATACGTAACTTCATGAGATTTTTCGAGATTCTGAAAAATTCTGAAAAAAAATCCAGTGGATAACCGTGCAAAAATAAGCCCAAAATGAAGTAAACGTGAGTACTGCTGTACCGGTAACCGCGTAAGAATTCATCTTGAATATTGCTGATATCAGTTAATCTTAACTAAATCTATAAATATAATAAGGTACTAGGCTTGATTTTCGCTTCAAGTTTTGCCGAAAGTTACGTATATTGGACCTTTAAGCTATTCATTGAAAATATTAAAATGATCATGTATGATATACAATCGTATATATCTTATATCATACATAAAATCGTAGTGCGTTGTTAATTTTTGAAATATCAATCATCTGACAAGCGCCCTATCTAGCTTCCATAAACCTCTCTATAGACTTACTTGATATGAATCATCGTACTCCTGGGGCCAAAATGCCATGATTGAGTTGGTATAATTGGTGTTTTTGTCGTTATGATTGTTCATTAAGATCTCTATAGATATATTGATTTGCTCTTCAGAAGGCTTCGGTGCTTTTCCATATCGATGGGCTTCTAAAAGGCATGATGTTATCCAAGCAGTTGCAAACATATTATTGTCGAACACTTCGAACTCGTAACGTAACGCGCTCATATCGGGGTTACCGTGAAAATACTGACGGACATCACTTTCATAAATTCCTCGGAATTTTCCCCAGACCAATGGTGGTATTGGTGGAACATTCCTTTGAACCTGCATCAATTTGATCCTTTTAAATAGTTCTGTAACAGTCTTGTTCACGTCACCACTAGTCGGACTAGCTATAACGGTAATTAATCCTAATACGACCAATATTATATCCATTCTTTCCATGGTGTACGACCAGCCGATCCCTGTCCTATTTCACTCCTGCAAGGGTCGAGTTCTGAATGTATCCGGTTTTTATACCTTTCTTATCTTTGACAGACAAGGTCAGAATTTAGTCTCAATACCTTATCATATATAGTATACACAGTAAGCAGGGAATGCCAACAAGATCATAATCGGAACTCAAAATCAAGTAAATCCGGAACAATATACGTTTGATATGTAAATTTCCGGTTGCCGAAGCAGACGCATGCCAGTAAACTCCTCATGAAATGCCCCTTGAAGCCTTTGTCATGTATGTATCTGTGAATCTAGGCAGTTGCTCGAAAGCTTAGTAAACACATATAGTAAATTATTTAGTTGTGTGAGTCCTAGAGAATACCAAAGCGTCAACAAAACCATAATTCGAACTCAAAATCAACTAAATCCGGAACAAGATATGAGCAAATGAAAGCATTAATCATGTAAAAAAGTCAATAGAATACCAAAGCGTCAACAAAACCATGATCCGAACTCAAAATCAAGTAAATCCGGAACAAGATATGAGCAAATGAAAGATGTATTCTTTTGAAAAGTGCAAGAGAATAAGATCAGGTGTCAAAGAAATGTCTTGGTCTTCTGCTTCATCGTGGATATCCGCTATGTTTGATCGTGTAAAAAAGTAAATTGAATAAATACCAAAGCGCCAACAAAATCATAATCCGACGATTTATAGGGAGACTCTTGATATTTAATATACCAGAAAATAAGACCATGTGTCCTAGAAGGGTAAGCGTCTTCTGCTTCATCGACGACACCCATCATGTTAATCTAAATCATAACTAAGTAAAGGTCCCGTCCTCAAAGTGAGAAGTGAGGTATTAACAATCATATCGGCATGGCATACTAAAGAACATATTAAAAAACGTCGATGTCTCTGCTGATTTCTCAACCAAGCCTTCACAAAACGTCTTACTACCACCCTACTAAGTACAATTAAAATTTAAGGACTACAGTCATATTGTGAAACTGTATGCTCATGATGTGGGGTAAACGTGATGAGTATTTTGAAAAAAACTTCTAATCAATCTTCCACACCCCTCGTCAAAAATGTTTAAAACATTTTATTTTGTCACCCTGTACAATACTATACCTCATACTAATGTGTTGCATCGTCGTTGATCTCTTATTATGCGAGGTGGACGACGATACAAATACATGGCTGTATGCTATCTTTGAACAAAAGCTGTTTCCTCCAAAATGTCCCGATATTGTTACAGTGATTTATGTTAAAAGCCTCATCGTTGGTCATGATAAAATGCGATACAGAAAACACCCTCATAGCCGAAGAGTATGAAGTGAGTTGGCATAACATCATGTGTGTGTTACGTCATCTTCATGAAAAACATTTATGATCAAGATTTTGTTTTCCCAAATTATATAATTCGATCTTGTTAGCATTGGAGCGCACACAGGGAAAGTAAATCAACGAGGTATTGCTGCTGATCAGTGCATCTTCATACTAGGTCTGGGAATCTAAGTTCGAGTACGTCGGTATAAGACAAATACACTATCTAAACAACTAGTTATTCATGGTTTTCATTACCAGACGTTCTAAGATCTACAACAGGTTCTTCCTCATATGACAGTAAGATAGGAATAGATGCACAGTTAGATCTAAAATAGTGCAAACATTCTCGGCAGCATTTCGCTAGCTATGATAATCATTGGGTATATAAGCATTATAATAAACAACATCTACATGCATTATTTTTTGAGGTGATGAGCAAACATCGTCAAAACGTAGGATTCGTTTTGTCAGATACAAGTTACTGACCGAAAAAGATTAATTTTACCAAAAAGCAATGAAAAATGGTCCGGAGAATAACGAAGCCATGATCCGACTTATAAAACGACAGACTAGTGATCAAATACTAACAAAGGAAAAAACATGTGTCCTGGAAGAGGCTTCCACTTCTACTTTATCGATAACACCCGCCATGTAAATCTTTGTGCAACCGAAGTGCAACAACATAGCATACTAATGGGCATATTAAAAACGTCAACGTTTGCTCAACCAAGCATTTACAAAACATCTTACTACCATTCTTATTACCCATTAAAATTTAATCAGGGCAAGACTAACGGTGACACTTTATACTCATGGAGAGGAAAAAACGGGATATAGATTTTTAAAAATTCGAAATATCGTCTTAAAAAATCTCCAACATCCTCGTCAAAAATGTTTTTAAACATTTGATTTTGCAACCCTGTACACTACCATTCAATACTATCGTGACACAACGTCCTTGACCTCTCATTACGCGAGGTTTGGCCAAGAAAGTAACGACAATACAAATACATGATTGTAAGCAACTATTCAGCACCTTGTAAGATACTTTGTGAAAACACAAAAGAAGGTGTTTCCTCACAAATATCCTGACTTTTGTATTTACAGTGATGTAAGTTGCAAGCCTCATCGTTTGTCGTGTTTGGGAAGCGAACCAGAAAATACGACTTTAGCAGAAGACTATGCAAGATGTTGCCATTCTTTTCTGAAAGACATTTATGATATTGTTGTTTTCCCAAATTATATAGTTCGCTCTTATTTATGTAGGTATTTTTCTTATAGATGATGAACAAACCGCCCAAAACTTAAGAATCATTCCCTCAAATACAAGTTACTGACTGAAAGATGACGTAACACACATATGCTGCACCTTTTAAATTTTATCATAGATACAGTATGCCGAAAAAAATGAAAATATTATTATTTCCAATAAGCACATTGTTATAACAAAATAGCAAAAAGGCATATCCAATTAAATCATTAACCCCTGAAGACGAACTTGAACTCTTCCATTTCAAATAATCGAAAATGACTATCAGGGGTGAATTAGTAAGATAAAAGGCTATGGAGCCTCCAAAGCCACATTTTATTTCATTTGAGCAGTGCCACGGCTACGCACTCGTGAAAATATAAAACAAATCTGCCATACTCGTGAAATAAATTTGATATTAAATGGCAAACCATTGAATTTTCTTTTTATTACATTTTGAAAGAGGCCTTTATATACTTTCGTTAATTTGTTTTAACTCCCCCTTTGCCCAATAGCATTGGAGGCTCGGCATTGTTGTTGTCTGCTGGAACTTGTCTATTGGGAAAAGATGATCTTGAGGTAATGGCATCAGAAGTAGATATTGACGAGAAACTGCTGCAGGATTTAATATGTAATGAATTGGAAGTTGAGAATAGTTCCGATCAACTTACTGGACCCGATCGGTTGTGACTTCGACGGATTAGACCTAGTTACTTTCCAGTAGCAAAGTAAAGAAAACAAAACAGCTGTATGATGCAGTTTAATTCATTTATTTCGGCATAATGTATCTATTAATAAATTTAAAAGGTGCAGCATGTGTGTGTCATTTTTTATTCATGTTGATCCCGGATAAAATTTAAATCACTTACAAAATAACACCGAAACAAATCTGATTACGTAATTTAGTTTCATTTATTCTTCAGAAATGTGTGATGCCAAATACCAGTATAGAAAGTTCATACGATATTGCTGAACGTTGACAGAGCTAACATAGTGACAGCGTACGTGTACGGTTCAGAGGACCAGAAGGGGAAGTAACGATTCTGATTATTAAAACCATGGAAATCAATTGGGGATCTCATTTTCGCCTCTTCTTGTTTGTACCAGGTTTCGTTCGGAACTCCTTGCATCCCCCGGATCGTAGGAGAGTGGTAATGATGATCTGACGGGACCTTTGTGCCGTTGAAATACTCGTATCGATTCAATGGATATTCGGTCCAAGAAGTCTGAAGTAAAAGCATTGCATTTTTATAAAAAAGAAACTATATAACTGCAAATCGGATGTATTCCAACACAGATATTTTAGGTATGCATATATCAATATACCTTATTATCCTACAATATCAAGCTCAACAGTGACACATTTAGGATATAAATTATAAATTGTATCCAGTAGATTAGTTCTGACTTCATATATTGTATATGAAATGACAAAGAGCGTAAATGAACCTTAACTCAATGAAATAAAATATAAACGTGTTTGTAGTTTTCGAAACAAGAAGACACAACAACTTTCTTTCCTTGTTTTCGATAAGCTTTTAGTTGGCTACTAACTTTGTTGGAAGTACTGGGTTCACACACAATTAGTGAATGTGAATCATTTTGCCAGACGCTTATGTCATTATAAGCAGGAACAAAAACTGCATAGGTATTGCGGTATCTGTAGCATGTATCAGTGTTGGCGCTACACACCAATGAGAACAACAAATCGACAACATAAGACCACCGCTAAAACACAAATGCTGACAGTATCTTAACAGTTTACCCCTGAGCCCTTGACGGAGCCAGAAAAGAACGCATTCCATGGTTTGTATTCCCCGGACAATATGTAGGTATCCAGGAACTTCACCGCGCGTGAAACTGTTTCCTTGACCTGCTTTGGTGTAGCTGAAAGGAAGGACGAAAACTTCTCTTAATTCAACACATAACTTAATCATAAGTTTATATGATATAATCATAACAACTTACACAAAATATTATAATACATCTAGTGAAGACGGACTTCTCAAATATTGTATTATCACTGTCAACATATTTCCCCCAAAGTATTCGCTAAAACAATTTCGTTATTTATACTTAACGACCTTTTACACCTGAAACAAATTAAATGCGCGTTTAGCTCATGGTCATGTCTACCTGTCACAGTCGAGTACATTGTTGTATGGCGTTCCACAAATGAAGACCGTAGTTATTTTAGGAAATGGAATTGCAGTTATTTTCACATATGAGAAATAGACTTCCGATCGTGAACTTTCCCTTTCTTGATAGTAACATCCCTGCTTCTCCATCCTATGGTGTTTACATGTCGCAGTTGATTAGTTATTCTAGGGCTTGCTCTGAATATCGAGATTTTCGTGATAGATATCAACTGCTGACGAACAAACTTACGGCACAGGAATTCGAGAGATGGATGTTGATGAAGACTATGGGCAATTTTTATGGTCGCCATCTTGATCTAATCGAGAAATATTCTGTATCTTTGTGTGATATGAAGATGGACGTCTTTGAGTTTGCTTGTAAATGTGTTTACTTGTTGTGATGACAATGATGACTCGGTTCTCATTTTGAGGATTGATGCTTACTTGGATTTGACGAAGATTTACATGTCGGGTGTCGTCGATGAAGCAGAAAACGCTTACTCTTCCGGAACACCGGGGCCCATATTCATGAAACCATTCTCATGCCCAAGCATGGAATTTGTGCTCAACATTGATTTCTTGTTCTGGTTATAATTTATTTAAGAACTCATATTTTATCAAATTATTTTGGGAAAATGAAGATCTATGAAGCAGAAAACAAATTTCAACTTTTAGAATTGACTTCTTGATCGTTGACATATTTTAGGTAAGTTTCAAAAAAGCTGGCTTGAGCACAGAAACGGTGCTTGAGCTTGAGAACGGTTTCATGAATACGGGCCCTGGTCTTATTCTCTTGGGCTTTTACGAGAGTCTCCATGTAAATCTTTCCTTTGTTCCTACTTTGCCCCTAGTTTAATCGATTTTGAGTTCGGATTATGGTTTTGTTGACGCTTTGGCATTCTCCGATTTTTTTTGGATAACAAAATCTATCGCACCTCGGACTAGAATGTCCTGAAATCATTTGTTGAGAGTCGTCACGTGGTGACCCTCTATTTTTGCTATAGATGGTCACTTTGTTACGTTAGAGGGCGCCACAGGTTATATAGAGGGTCAGTTTATTTAATTGCGGCGACAATTTCCACCGCTTCGTAAGTCATATTGCTTGTGCCTTTGCAAACTGGCTTCTTGAATGGTGGAGTTAATTTCGGTTCACCTGTACTGTCTTTATGGTAACTATTACAATTGACAAATGAAAAACTAACAAACAAATAAAAAGCAAGTCTAGAGTCTATTTTAAATATTTGAAATGCTTTGTTAAGTTCCAGACGTTGTTTTGTTTTATACAATAAAGGAAATTACTGATGAGGCAAGTATTGTTTCTATTTAGTGTGTGTTGAAAAGGTCCTCGATGCGATAAATGTATATTGTTAAAGGGGGTCAGTTACTGACTACATAACTTATAAGAAAACCTTTGATAAGTTTAGTCATGCGCTGTACTATCCCGTAAAATAAGTAAAATGAAACAACATAGAAGAAATGATATATTAAGTATGTCATACTCATGAAGAAAGACGAGTCGAAAACCATAAGATTTTTTTACTTTGATTCCAGGCCAACGTTCCAGATTTCTCCTCAAACGACGTCCAAATAGTAATGAGAGCATTAGCGGCCATAGCGGTTGTGAACAAACGATCCTCGCCGTATTTCTGTAAAACAACCGGCACATCCTGGTGGTATACAGCGAGGAATGAATATGTGTTATCCATACTGACATTAGTTATAATTGCATATATGTATCATTTGCGTACTCATACTCATTACAGCTGTGTAGACTTGGACAAGTAGAGATAAGTATCTTGCTCAAGGATACAACACAAGTGCCATGACCGGGACTCGAACCCGCAACCCTTCGATTACGAGCCCGGCGTCCTACCACTAGACCGTGCATCATGTAAAATCAATTGAAACAACTCATTTTCATATGCAAACTGCCAAACACTTTTAACTCTTACATTGTATGAAAATCATATATATTAAGTTTTAAATCAACTATGTAACAATGAAGCTGGTGAATTTTAATAATTAGATTTTGTGGGTATTTGAAATTTTCATATTTCATATGGGAGTGCAGGTAAGTTATCACTGCCCTACAATCTATACTTTCAACTCTTTAAATAAATAATCGAGATTATGTATGTATCGACTCGGATATAATTATTTGCATAATAATGAACAAACCACAGGTTTCCCTTCAGCGTCGAAGTCTCCATCACCTAGAAAATCGTCATAATAAACCATGTCTGCTCCCATTGGTGTAGCCTCCTTCAGCATTATAGTCGTGGCATTGTTCTTCAGGGCACTTCCAAGAATATCCATGGCCGTCTTCATAGTCTGTAAAATATATAGAAGGCTTAATATAAGATAGGTTGCCATTGTTCCTTTTCCATTGTTTGTTTCTTGTCTGACAATATCTTCTGATCTTTCTTTGGTGTTCAACATTACAGTAGAGATGTTTACAACGAAACAAGATCATTACTTACAGAAAAACCGATAAAGCTATGTAAGTTATGTAACAGACTTCTGATTTTAATTGAGATCCCATGATATAGTATACAATGGTGATGGCGAAGAAACGTTTCTTTATGCAGTAACTCAGAATGCTGAATTTTCTCAAGTGTTGATGATTACCGTTGTGGATGGGAGTTTGTGAGCAACACAAAGCACTGACAGTAATTGAAGATACATTAGTGATACGACAGGCCTTCATCATACTAACGTGGCGATAGAGGGTCCTGTAGTAATATACATTCGATCGTTGATAAAGAGAATCCTGTAAAAACATACTGAGATAAGAAAAATAAGGTTACTAACGTCATGATGAAGACTGTTAAGTTACTTACGTGGTGAGGCAGACCGTTAAAGATATTTACGTGATGAGGCAGAACGCTAAGGATATTTACGTGATGAGGCAGACCGTTAAGGATATTTACGTGATGAGGCAGATCGTTAAAGATACTTACGTGATGATGCAGACCGTTAAGGATACTTACGTGATGAGGCAGACCGTTAAGGATACTTACGTGATGAGGCAGACCGTTAAGGATACTTACGTGATGAGGCAGACCGTTAAAGATACTTACGTGATGAGGCAGACCGCTAAGGATAATTGCATGGTGATGAGACAGTTAAAGATACTTACGTGATGATGAAGACTGTTAAGGTTTCTTGTGTGATGCTGAGACCGTTAAAGATACTTACGTGATGAGGCAGACCGTTAAGGATACTTACGTGATGGTGAGACCGTTAAAGATATTTACGTGATGAGGCAGACCGTTAAGGATACTTACATGGTGAGGCAGACCGTTATATGTATAACGTCTCAGTAGTTGGTTGTACGTCCTGGCCACGAACCAGTAGAACTCGATAGCTGATGGGTAGTAGGTCAGAGCCAGGTCTGGCCTGCCGGAGAAGTTGGTGTTGATCTGGAAGACTATCATTGAAGACGTGTTCAGGTAGATTTGCTGGATGAAAACAAATGTCCAAGATTAAACCAAATTTGGATTCATTTTAAATCACGATGTTCATTCGTTTATTAGCTGAACAGGACGCCTTTCTAAAATGTTAGAATATAGTACGTGTAATGCTGTATGGGGTGGGGAGAGGTAAAGAAATACAGCAGGTGTTTTAAAAAATGTATTCATTAATTAATTGTATATTTGATGATGGAATATCATACTATCTACCTGCATATCGGGATCCTCCAGGACCTCCGCCGTGACAAGTCCCGTCAGAATACTGTTTGTGATTCCAAATAAGGCGTTGGCGGCCACGGTGATGTCGACATTGTTGACGTTACCCGGGGTTACTACACCATGGTAGTACTGGGTTTTAATATCCTCCAGGTCCTGTACCTGTAGTTAACATACACCACGGTCGGGACGTGCATGTTATAGTTATACAGGTGAAGATATGATAAATGAAAAGTGGATAACATGAACTTAAATGTAGCCAATTAAACGTAGAAATTTGTGTCCGACCAAAAGTCAGTCTTTTAAACTGAAAAGGGGTTTATAGTAAAAGGGACCAAATGTTTTGAGAAATCAAATTTGCTTTTCTTCAGGATGCCCAAATTTGATCAAACGAATATTTCAGCTGTTAGGAATATGGAGCGTCAGGGAAGTTATGTTACCCTCAAACTGATTTATCAAAAACAAATCATAGAATACCCCAGCGTAAACAAAACTATAATCCGAGCTCAAAATCGATTAATCTGGGGGCAAATAATGAACAACGGTAAGATTCATAAGAGTACTCTGCAAAACATTCAAGGTGCTCTGGAAGGGTAAGAGTCTTCCGTTGACGACTCCTTCATATAAATAAAGATTACGTTCAAGCTAATGTTTCATCTCCATGTAAATGAGATATTGTGTTCAATAATAACAGGCAGGCGTATTAGCATATTCAAAACCGTCCACTATAACATAATTTAAATGATGAGGCTGAATTGAACAGCGTATATTTACAATGATAAATGATGTTTATAGTTTTGTTACATTTGGTTTGTTTTAGTCTACTCTTCATTTTTGTTTTTTTAATGATTTTCATCTTAATATTCCCTGTGCTCATGCTCTGTTCCTAGTTTAATCTAATTGTAGTGCTGATTATAGTTTTGTTGACGCGTTCGTATTTTCTGATTGTTGGTTTGTATACCATGAAGGTTGGTCATGAAATGTTTGATTACAGAAGCAACATCACATAGTAAACTTGGTATTGACGGTATCAGAGGAATTTCAGTTTTCTTTTAAACAAGATGTTTATTTCGTTACTTAATCTGTATTGTCAATATCACCAGACATGAGGGTAAACTAGAGTTTTTCTTTACACAATTATGAACTCGATTTGATTCATTTTGAAAGTGTATGGAAAAAAGTTTAGTTTTTTTCATTTTTTTAGAATTGTCTTTCAGTGCACTCAATGCAAGTCGTATTTCAATATATTGTCTTTTATCATATAACTGACCCGTTCAGTCATGTCATACGGCCATGTCATAGAAATGGTATTACACACGTGTAATAACACTATTGTGACGTAATAAACAAATGACGTCTTTATGACGGCATATGTTTGTCTCTGAAGTGAAAATCGTACTGTCACATATTAAATTATCTAACTCGTTTAATAATTTTCATATTACATCGACACTCGTGTAAGATCCTCTGCATATGTAACGAACGGATCTATCAAGTTAGCAATGCATTAAAGTATATGATATTCTTTTTATTTTGATGTGAATCAGACAGTTACACATCTACTTTCGTGGTATTGGTGCAATTTGTTGAAAAGGCTTATAAGCTTGACAAACGTAATTGAACAAATATATGAAAATAATTCATCAACCAGTTGATATATATCCCTAACTTAGCTCACAAGGAACTTCTGTTAATTTCATTTCCAACGGACAGAAATAGGGTGGTCTTCAACAGACGTTTTACATGCTACGTACATGTCAAATCAGATAAATGATTTTTCAGATACTAAATAGTTTTTGAAACTTTTCATGTCAACTTTGTTATTCTCTCCGTGGTTTGTATTTTATCGATTGTCAGTGCGAATTATGGTTTACACTTTGATATGTTTATCATGTTTTTAAAGGGAATATTATTCATGAAACTTTTTGGAATATTGTTTGTTTTTACAATTAAAATGTCATAAACGTTGGTTTTACAAAAATAAAACGTTATAGAAAGAATTGATTAATAAGAATATACAATTGAGGTGAAAACAAAATGACACCTTCGAAGTTGTAGGTCAAAATTAAAAACCCCTGTAACCGGAAGATGCAAGATAGTGAAGAAGGTTTTTTTTATACTTTGTACAGACTCTCTGTATTCTGTGACGTGTAATATATCATTTTGATAATATTAACAATATGACATACACTTACCCATGTTGTCACCAATGCGACGTCTTCATTCTTTGACTTCGCGAGTTCCAGGAATTTACGCATGTAGACGTAAGTCCTGGTATCTATGGTATCCACCCGCTTGTTCCCAGAAAGAGGTCGGTAGGCGTAGTGTTTGATAGCGCTGAACACGGAGGACAGGTTGGAGTTCCGGGACTGCCACAACGCATTGGATTGTGGGAAATCTACAATGGCTTCCTTCAACAGCGACCCTAGACCTAGGTTAACAGATGTGTCGTCAAAGTCTGGAGGTATCCGGAACACTCGTTCGTACATTGATCTAAAATCATAAGTCCATGGTCAAGCTCAACTTTTCAATAATGGTAATAATGATGTTACCATTATTGAAATGTTGAGCTTACATGTTTACAATTTCATCTATGGGAAAGTGTATTGAGAGGCTATTGAATGACATCATGGGAATCATTTAACATGTAGATGTGCAGGGGTGGATTTAATATCTAAATAAATGCATTCCTTTTTCAAAGGTGTACAGATCCACAATGACAAAAAATCAAATATCTAGATATCTCCCCCTACGATGACTTTTTCATATACAATTTATTATAAAAGTATTTAACGTATGGAGACAAGTAAAAGCCATTTTTTGTTTTCAGATGAGACAGATTCACATATAAAACATTAACAATACGTAGCGGAATTACGCTATCATCACGCATACCTATTTAACTTATTTTAAAATATGTGTGTGACAAGTCTTTTATTCAAATTATGAAGGCGCTACAACTCTTAATGTAATACAAACCATTAATGCAATAACCATTACACGAAGAGTTGCAACAAGGCATAATTAACTATCAAAACATCAGGTGAATTGAGGGAACCGCCTTTTTTCTGTATACTATGCATTTGTTTGCATATCTATTAATTTACATGTTCTTAAATAATTGATATATTCTTTGGTATGGATATTAATAACAAAAAGAAACCTTATTGAAATAATTATCGAAGCCTTTACTTAGACTCCAGAAGTCCTTTCATGATATCAACGACGTCCTTCAGTCCCAACTTCTCCATTTCTTCGTATACTGCATTCCAGTTAACGAGATCAGTGGCATTAAACATGGCCAGTAAGTTGATAGGAGAGCTGACCCAGGCCTAAATAAAAAATTAATGTTAAACAATCAACGCTTCGCCTTGTATAATAGTAATATAGTCAGTTGAAAAAAAACAAATATTAGTTTTGTCTATTTTTGCTTTGTCTTGATATCGGAGCAAATGGTCTCTAAAATTGACCCTTTTCCTAAGTTTATATCACAACGTTGTCAAACTATGACAACATTACCAACAAACAAGGAGAAACACCGCAGGAACAGGTTAAGGACAAAACACATCAACAACAACCAGGAATCGATAATCACAACATCAACCTCCGAGTTGTTTTACTATTAAGTGCTGCTTGGTATATGTCTAATTATCGGTAATGGGTGATGTGATATTCTTATTTGCATTAAAAAGCACAAAAGAATAAAACCAGGTGATCCGGAAGAGTAAGCGTCTTCTGCTTCATCGACGACACCCGCCATGTAAATCTTGGTCACATCCAATTAAGCATCAATCCTCAAATTGAGAACCGAGTCATCGTTGTCATCACAACAAGTAAACACACTAACAAGTAAACTCAAAAACGTCCATCTTCATATCACACAAAGATACAGAATATTTCTCGATGATATCAAGATGGCGACCATAAAACTTCAGTTTCAATTCCAGTTTAAGTGCTCTTGTTGACTTATCCATGTATGCAGTGTATTTAAGAGCTTTGATTATGTACATTTTTTTTCTATTTACTATGGTATGTCTTGTTGCCTTTCTTTACCCTTGTTTGTACTAACAGAAGCTAAACATTTCTCCTGTTTGATACTTTAAATATACGACTTAAAATAAAGATTCTTGTAAAATAAATATTCGAGGAAAAAATATTTCACCTGAAAGTGATAAAAGGTGGAGGTGGACAATTACAATAATAGTAATATAAAAAAGTATACTGTACTAGTATATATTGCTATACTATACAACAATATATTTGCATTAGACTATACATTTTTCCTACTTAGATATTGGACTGCGGTGAGATAACGGATATACAGACAGGTGACCTATCTTACGCCAGACTATCGCAGGGCAGCTGTACCTTAAATACTGGATTTAACATGACGTAACACACACACGTCATAGATTTGTGTTTCTAAAACGATGCTGACTTACTTGATATGAACCATCGTACTCCTGAGGCCAAAATGCCATGATTGAGTTGGTATAATTGGTGTTTTTGTCGTTATGATTATTCATTAAGATCTCTATAGACATATTGATTTGCTCTTCGGACGGCTTCGGTGCTTTTCCATAACGATGGGCTTCTAAAAGGCATGATGTAACCCAAGCAGTTGCAAACATATTATTGTCGAACACTTCGAACTCGTAACGTAACGCGCTCATATCGGGGTTACCGTGAAAATACTGACGGACATCACTTTCATAAATCCCACGGAATTTTCCCCAGATCAATGGCGGTATTGAGGGGACAGTTCTTTGAACCTGCATCGACTTTATCATTTTAAATAGTTCTGTAACAGTCGTGTTCACGTCACCACTAGTCGGACTAGCTATAACGGCAATAAATCCCAACACTAACAACATCTTGGTGTTCCCCATGGCCAAGAGTTTAACAGTCCAAACTTACAGGGGACGCGTCTGGGATATCTCCAGGTTTTATAATGTTTTCTTATCTTCAACCGACTAGGTCAGACAGAAGTCTCATTCCTTATCAGGAACCAATTATTTAACATGTGATTTCCACTTTGTCAGTGTCGTTTTGATAGTGGTATGTCTTTCCTGTTATATTGATAGTTTCCCCTTATGTTTCTTAATGCCCCTAGGCGTGTGTGTGTGGAATGTTATGATTTAACATGGTACTTTTGTTGAAATATTAATTGCACGAGAAAACAAATAAAACGAGACATATTTGAAATCTACGAAAAGGTGTGTGGTTCATGCTTTCAGACCTTCACCTTGATGAAACAAAACAAGTGGTTCATGCTTTCAGACCTTCACCTTGATGAAACAAAACAAGTGGTTCATGCTTTCAGACCTTCACCTTGGTGAAACAAAACAAGTGGTTCATGCTTTCAGACCTTCACCTTGATGATGATGCACTAATCTAGTTTAAATATCTGTCGTACTATACCTGGTAATTATCTAACGCTCTGTTTGATTTGATTTTATTATGATTTGCACCCTATCGATATATTAAGTCATTAGATGATGACCTTCCAGTGTATGTGATATAAGTGTACGCGTTGAGTGAGTTTATTTTTGGACGGCGGCGGTGTGTATGTTTAAGCTTCCTTGCGATATTATGAAACTGATACCGATTTATAAGTGTTACCACACTGAAGTATACTGTCGAAGGCTTCCAGAACAACACCCCACTGGTCACATAATACTGACAACGAGTGAACCAGTCGTTTCACTCCTATAATGCTTAGCGTTAAGGGAGCATTAACAACCATTTATTTAATCTTCTCTGTATATCCCGGTCAGGGAACATAACCAAAAGCCTTCCTCATAGGGGTGAATGAACGCTAAACCAAACACCTAAAGTGAGGCAGTGTCAAGTGAGACATTTAGAATAAAATATAAAAAAAGACTAAATATCCCAAATCTGGTCGCCTCTTACGACCAGGCAATGATGCAGCGGTTACAACATTATATGCCTGACTAGTTATAGATAATGACCAAGGGGCGATATGGCGTTCCTATTCGAAACACCTTCTCCAATGTACGACATTGTCATAACGACAAAGAACAGAAATATAGACAACCAACATTCAATATATAACCACATTAAATAGACAACCAGCATTCAAAAGACAACCAGCATTCAATGTATAACCACATTCAATATATAACCAGCATTCAATGTATAACCAGCATTCAATATATAACCACATTTAATAGACAACCAGTATTCAATGTATAACCACATTCAATATATAACAAGCATTCAATGTTACCACATTTAATATATAACCACATTCAATATATATCCAGCATTCAATATATAACCAGCATTCAATATATAACCACATTTAATGTATAACCAGTATTCAATATATAACTAGCATTCAATGTATAACCACGTTCAATATATAACCAACATTCAATGTATAACCACATGCAATAGACAACCAGTATTCAATAAATAACCAGCATTCAATATATAACCAGCATTCAATCGATTACCACATCCAATAGACAACCAGCATTTAATATATAACCACATTCAATATATAACCAGCATTCAATACATAACCAGCATTCAATCGATTACCACATCCAATAGACAACCAGTATTCAATAAATAACCACATTTAATATATAACCACATTCAATATTTAACCAGCATTCAATATATAACCACGTTCAATATATATCCAGCATTCAATGTATAACCACATTCAATAGACAACCAGTATTCAATATATAACCACATTCAATATATAACCAGCATTCAATATATCACCACATTCAATATATAACCAGCATTCAATAAATAACCACATTCAATATATAACCAGCATTCAATATATAACCACATTCAATATATAACCACATTCAATATTTAACCAGCATTCAATATATAACCACGTTCAATATATATCCAGCATTCAATGTATAACCACATTCAATAGACAACCAGTATTCAATGTACAACCACATTCAATATATAACTAGGATTCAATATATAACCACATTCAATATATAACCAGCATTCAATGTTTAACCACATTCAATAGATTACCACATCCAATAGACAACCAGTATTCAATATATATATATAATTACATTCAATAGACAATCAGCATTCAATAAACAACCAGCATCAAATATATTACCAGCATTCAATAAACTACCAGCATCAAATATATTACCAGCATTCAATAAACTACCAGCATTCAATGTATACTGTATATGTTACAACATTTAAAAGGTGCAGCATTTGTGTGTTACGTCTTTTTCAATAGACACCCAGTAATCAATAGACAGGTAGCACTTTAGAACTACATGTACAACGTTATGCATACTGCTTTTCTTTTATTACTTTCCAAATCAATTAAGTGTGATATACATTTGAAAGATAAGATCATCGTGTTAAAAAACGATTTTGAAGAGCGAAAAGTAATCTTGTTGCATTTAGGATAGGTATGGTTGGCCAAACATGGACAATTAGCAGGCTAATGACATTGAAGTAATGATCTCTACTGATCTCTACTCGATTCAGTTAGCTGGTTTTATTCCCAATAGGAACTCCTTATCAAGGATTCAGTTAGCTGATATTATTCCCAGGAAATCATAAGGTAATTTATTTATTTTACTTATTTTTTAAAAGATTTTAAAGACTTAATAGTGTAAGCAATTCTCTCCTAAATTTATTTGCCTTGACTCAATATTTTAGTTGTATTAATCGTCGGGTATGTGTATTTCACATGTTTTCGACACGCTTCATGCACTATGTTCAATGTAGCCGATTACATGTAAATATGAATCCGAATCTGTCTATTTCCAATTGTTCAAGTTTATACAGGAAACCCATATATTTTATCAATATGAATACGAACATCTATATTACCAATAATATTTTAATTACAACGTTTTTCATTCAAATATTTTAAAAGGAATTTGACATGCAAGTTATCATAACAGCAACAGTTCCATTCATAACAGCAACATTAATTTACATATACGTATATGATTTACGGACCAGTTTTCACGTTATGTTGCAAGCATTGGTAAAAGAATATCTTTATGTTCAAACATAATTTCGAAATTATGTATTACATTTACAATGTAGATATAGAGGTTATACAACGAGTGGTTGTTTGATATGGAATTTATTTCATTCGCGTGAATTATTTTTTAAAAGTTACAAAAGTCACGAGTAAAATTCCAATCGGAATTCTTAATGAAATATTTAAGCTTGTTGGTATTATTCCCATTCGGAATTCCTAATCAAGGATTTAAGCTACAATGTAGCTGGTATTATTCACAATCGGACTCCTAATCAAAGATTTAAGCTATGAATAGTTGGTATATACATGTATGTGTGTAACGGGTATGAATAGTTGGTATATACATGTATGTGTGTAACGGGTATGAATAGTTGATATATATATTTGGTATTTTATTGTTATGATATGTCACTTGCTACTTTTCCTTTTAATGCTAATTTGAAGTAGTTTTTTTTCTATTAAAAATGTTTGATGACACCTACATATACCGAATGGTTGACATTGCTTGATTATTTAGCGTAATACGTGATTTTACCCACGCTATGAATATCAATCAAACCTATCATTCACTAGTGTACAAAACAGCTTTCCCATTCCGGACTACATGTTTATCACTGTGTGAAACAGGTAAATATGGCACCTAACGAAGCCTGATTAATCTTTTACAGGCGTGGAGAAATGTGTCGTGTGTATCAATGTATGTAGCAGTGTTAGTAATAAGTCTGAGAAAATATGTTTGGATAGTCATAAAATACAATTTACAAAATCCACAGCCACGAGACGGTTTATTTTGAATATGCTAATTAGTATGACTACTTAATGTGATTGAGAATGATGCCACATTGAGGACGTGTTATTTACTTAGATAAGACGTAAATATAC
Source organism: Mimachlamys varia (assembly GCA_947623455.1). Taxonomy (NCBI): domain Eukaryota; kingdom Metazoa; phylum Mollusca; class Bivalvia; order Pectinida; family Pectinidae; genus Mimachlamys; species Mimachlamys varia. The sequence goes on along the minus strand of OX392542.1, from coordinate 12,893,331 downwards.
ATGGCGGGTGTCGGCGATGAAGCATAAGACGCTTACTCGTCCGGAACAACTGGTCTTATTTTCTTGTACTTTTACGAGGGGTTTATTTCCTTTGTTCATATTTGTCCCTAATTTGAGCTATTCGAGTTCGGATTATGGTTTTGTTGACACTTTTTCTATTATTGTTTAAAGATAGTTTCGTTTTCAAAGAGTCTATACTGGCATTTCAATGGAACAAAGGTCCCATCAGACCACCATTCTGTGGCGGAAATCTGTCATTCTCTTAGTTGGCATTTATGAAACTGGAAAAAATATTAATGAGTAAATAATTTCTTGTAACTCAAACGCATAGACAACATAATAAATCAATACGATGTTTTTACTTTTTGAGATATTCGATATTGCTGATATAGCCATATTCACTATATCTATGAAAGTGATGGGGTTTCCCAAAAACTTTTTCAACATTTTCCCTTTCGAATACACTTTTTAGTTCCCAAAACTGCGAAAGGTGTTGCGATGGTAAACGAAATTTCTGTTTCCTCATTTTCTCTACTCCGATATAGCTGAACATGTAACACAGTATACTTGTGACCAGCAAATAAATGTTGCAGGTTCGAATCCCCATGAAGTCACATTTTTTTCTTTTCAATATTTGACATTACATTTACTTACTTAAATTATTTTCGCTCGATAAACTATTTTACTTTTTTTTTGTTTATATTCTAATGGCATACTAATAGATTTATCAGTTTTCTCAATAACATTCCCTATTATGTACGACACACCTCTATCTATCATGTAAACAAATCCCTGACCACGTGTACAGTACACGTTTGTAATGTAGGACCAATAAATAACGCCGAATTACCAAATATGTGTGGTTTGTTGCCTTAGATCCGACTGTTTACGATAAAAAAAATCAGAGAATACCAAAGCGTCAACAAAACCATAGACCGAACTCAAAATCGATGAAACTAGGGGCAAAATAGGAACAAAGGAAAGATTTACATGGAGACTCTCGTAAAAGCACAAGAGAATAATACCAGGTGTTCCGGAAGAGTAAAGGTCTTCTCCTTCATCGGCGACACCCGCCATGTAAATCTTGGTCACATCCTAGTAAGCACCTATTATTACAGACTCAGAATTCTGATACATTTACCTGTATAGAAATACCCCAGTACGTGTCATAATAATGCACGGCTGGACGGGCACACCATGGCCAGCGGAGCAGTTTTTAGGAAATAGGCATAACAACCCGCCATACCTCTTTGTTAGATGAAATTAGGGCTTATCATTCTAAAAGTGAATATCTCTAAATTAATAAGATGTTAAATATCGTTTGTTAAAGTGAACTGATGTATCAATGCGAGAATTAGAAACAAAAATTACACAACACATTACAACACTTAACCATATAGTTCAAACAACTGATAAATAAAGAGCAGATTGCTGGACTACCTGTCTCTACTGGAATAACAATATAATTCAATATTTTCATATTTCGGTTAAAAAAATAATGTCTCCCAATCCATTTTAACCTCCCGTCTACCTAATAGGTCACAGATGTCAGCTATACCGCTTAGCAACGTAGTGTATTAACGAAGTTGATGGAGTTATTCCTAACGCAAACTGCTGATTGGGATAAATACCAGTCCATGCCTTTATCATAAAAGCAAATGCAATATTTAGAGACCCCCAATGACACGTCGAGACGGCATTTTTCTCACTGGGGTTTTCGTCCCTTTTAAAAAAGTGATTATCAGAGTGTTGCCTTCTCTCTATCAGTCACTGTAACATAATTACGATGAGACGACAGACTTGTAGCGGTTTTATCCGACTTTTATACGATGTCTTTTTTCACGCGCTCTAATTAAAGTTATAACATCACCTGAAAATTAATGATAATCGCTGTTGTTTTATGGGGTATTCCTTGTTTTGATCAGGCACGTCTGACCACCTTGTTGTGAACTCCGGTTAGATGATCTTGGGCTGCCGTTCCCTTTACAGGTCCAGCTTGTAGAACAGTTTCACGAGGTACGCCTAAGGGATCATAGGGACTACCCGAATGTAAAGACAGTGCACCAAGTTTCAAAACCTTCAAGTTCTAATTTTTATGCACAGTAAATGCAAATCTCTATGAAAGAATTTCTGTTTCAATCACCTTGTGGTATGTTTATTGAGACACCTAACAGAGTTGTTTACAAACAGACTCATGCATGACCGTTTCAAAGTATAAAAGTAGTTTAATGCGTAGGCTGTGCTATAGATGAGGTCAATTTTTTCTGGTAAACATCAATATTATATTAGCTAGATCGTGACTAAACTTTTGATCCTTTCTCTGATTGTGCGAACCATTTCCATTAATTTTAATCACGACGTCTTTCGAATAACATGTTCAAATAGATTTTACTTCCATATATACGGAGGTCAGTGTTAAATGAGCCAGACAAGTGTGAAATAAGTTTTTACCTACGATGTCGTACAGTATCACTGCTATTGGGGGCAGCTGTGATCCCATTAACGTTGTAATTGATGTGAATGATATTTGAACCTTGCTGACAATCCGCACAGACATGTGAGGGGTATGGCATGGACCTTTCCTCCACCACTTTTGGCCCAACATTATGCTTTTAAAACAATAATTCTACAGACCCTTTGACGCTGTTATGGCAAAGGAGTATATAAAAATGATTAATTTAAGTGTTTAATTCGGGTATTGAAATAAAAAATACTTTGTTTCTGAAACAAGAAACTGTAGAGGTACATCTTTATTAATTCATTTAAACTAACTGAAAAAAGCATGAATTACCTTCCAGGAATGAAATCCTATCTTTGAAAAATTCACATATTTTCCAGTACAATGTGTTGGTATAATTTCCAATGCAGCTGTAAAGATGACATGGCTTTGTGTCTACTAAGAGCCTGCTTATCGGTCCAGGTAGATACGTCGTGTATGTGCACTAAGGCACGAGAGTGCACGTACTACAGGTAACGTTTCAGTGCCAACAGGTACAAGAATGGAAAAATAATAATAATACCAAAGCGCCAACAAAGCCGTAATCCAAACTCAAAATCGATTAAAATGGAGGCAAAATATGATCAAAGGAACTATTTTCATGGAGCCCCTCGTAAAAATACAAAAGAATAAGACCAAGTGTTCCAGAAGAGTAAGCGTCTTCTTCATCGACGACACCCGCCATGTAAATCTTGGTCACATCCAACCAAACATCAAGTCCTTAAAATGAGAACCGAATCATTATGTCAATCACAAGAAAGCAGACTAATAAGCATAATCAAGGATACAGAATTTTTTTCGATGAGATTAAGATGGCGAGCATACAACTTGCCCATAGCCTTCATCAACATGCATCTCTCGAATCCCCGAGCCGTAAGTTTTGTCGTCAGCAGCTGACATCTATCACGAAAATCTCGATATTCAGAGCAAGTCCTAGAATAACGAATCAACTGCGCCATGTAAACACCATAGGCTAGAGAAATAGGGATATTACTATCAAGAAAGGGAAAAATAATGATCGTTAAATCGAAATCGTCACGTTTATCATACAGCTTAATAGTAAGCTGCCCGTGTTGGTCATAGCTTAAGTACTGGAGTATGTTGTGTCAATAGGGTATATACGATCGACTAGGTCAGCAAACTTCTTTTTGTTTACAGGTAACACATCGTCGGTATACTCTGTACCTGAAAGTTAAATCGAAAGATTTGGCAAGGTTTTTGTTACCCATCCTGATCATGTCTCTCGACAAGTTTAGCCTCCTATGAAACAAAAACAAGCCAGCCAGAAGTGGGGTACAGTACGTGCCCTTTGGAATGCCAACAGTTGGAAATTCTTTCCTCTGAACTCAACAAAGATATTGTCAACCAGGAAAGCAATCATTCTTATTACATCTTAGTTCTTTTTCAGTGTCTGATAGTCGATTTTTTTTTTGTGAAATTTAACCGCTTGACGTATCAAGCTGAAATTTGGCAATTATTTTCATTATGGTTTTAGATGATAAATAACATAAAACGAAAATTGTAAAAAAAATTACGCTATATTGTATATATTATATATATAGGTGGTTATTCTCCTGGCCACAAGTGCCTATGTTTCGACCTGGTGAATTAAAGATGTTTGGTAAGGAAACTAGATCTGGCAGTGGTATTCTAATTAACTCCTGACAAGACTAATACATAAAGTACTTGTACATGTATTTGTGTAAAACTTTTGTAAAAAAAAAACAACCCAGCATTCACTGATGTCGGGACGAGAACGTTTACGCCCACACAAAATATGTTGCTTCAGGATAATGAGAAACTGTATGGACACGTTTAATGCTTTCATTTATATTAGAAACGAAAACTTTCAGCATTAAATAAAGTAGATTGGGAAAGGCTGGAAAAAGTTTTCTCGCAATCCAAATCTTTCCTAACGCGCTTAATATTAGAAATGATAACTTAACTGACATGTGCACCTCAGCTTAAAATGAGATTCAAAATAAATTTTCCCTTGTGAATTTAGATAGATGATTTTAAAGTATCGTTTAAGTATCGTTCGTGTTCACATAAAATGTCATGGTTGAGTGAACATTTTGCGCATTAGTGGAGGTTTGATATGACTCATACAGATATGGTATACGTTTGTGTAGAGGGTAAACATGCTTATTCTTCTCGACACGTCACACCAAGTAGCACGATGGGCAGTCTGGGGATACTGATTTGTATCCTGGTCGGATGTTTTCATGTAGGTATTATATCTCTAAACCTCTTATAAAAACTTTTTAAAAAAAATGGAAAATACGGATTCTCTTGTTATGATACTGTTTTATTTCTTCACATAACCTAAGTTTATATTTTATATGTATTATAACATTTCAAATATCTATATATCTATATATTCTCACAGGGTAATCCAAGCACTTAAGAGTTTATACAAATCATATTTAGTCTTACTTTCATTATTTTTCCCCGTTTATCTAGAAATGATTTTAACCGAAAAAAAACAACAAATATTTGAATACTGGCTATAAAGAAAAATCAACATGGTAATTGAAGAACATAAACGGAGAAGAATTTTAAATTAACACAACGCAACAAGTTAAAAATTAACGTAACGATCACCAACATGCTTGTTTCTGTTTAGGCGGTAGACGGAATGGCACAGCCAGAAGAAAGGGAGATAATCGAGTTATTGGAAGGTAAGATAATTTTCACAATATATTCGTTAAAATATATGAGCATATTTAGAAGTCTTTCCACATGTTTTCTTTTGCCATCGATTCTTTGCACTCACAAACTTATTCAATGAATTATCCTGGCGTTGTTAATGAATTGGTTTTGACAGGATTTGCTACCTTTGAATATAGATATCATCTTCTCGTAATATTTATTGAATTTTTCCGTTGACATGTATACCTGGGGAAATACAAAAATTGTCTACACACTGCTAATTATCGCGTGACGCCATTTTTCTTTATTATGCTATCAAATTGATGTCAAAATTGCTTCATAAAAGTTGGATGTCGTAATTGAATTGTGATTTCCCTGGTCATACACATCGGAAAAGACTTTTGGCACGTCACTTAAGTATTGAAGCGCTTGAAATGGTCTTTATGGTTGATATAAATGACAGACCTTTCAGGCAAACTTCGTATTGCGCGTTATTTTTTAATGTTACAGTTCTCCAATGCTTATATTTGCATTTCTTATCCATGTTGCTGACTGATACTGATTAAAAATTTGAACTATGGTAAATGTTTCATTATCGACATCAAAAGTCGCAAATTTAAACAGCCATTTTGACGGCGAACCATCGTAATGTCTATGTAAAAGCCATGACGTCATGATCGTTACGCGCTGGGTGTCATTTATGGTCTCTTGAAGGAAACGTCACCCTGGTTAGTTTATATAGTGATGTAAATTTTGTATTACACTGGTCACGTCCGATAGAACTGAAAATAACCAAACACATTTTGATAACTTATAAAGGCATGCCATGATGATAATGATACGCAATGTATTATTTATTTTGAATTGATGGATTTTCAGCAGCTAATGTGGAGATACTTTCTTATTTTCTTTCAATAAGAACAATATTCTTTTAAAATTTGAATTTTGTTGTATTTAAAGTATGTTTCAATTGTTTTATTTAACTTAATAATGTAATTTGTTGTTTGCAATTTTGTTTATATAAATGTTTACTTTCACAGAGCTTAGAGGTCATATTAATCACCAACACTCAAGTTCGTCGTCCTCAGAAGAAGAATTAGAGTTTTCGGATTCCGGGTTCCCCTATATCTCAGGACCTGAAGATTTCGATGACAAGATCGCCATTGTTGGGGCGGGGCCGGCTGGTGTCCACATGGCTTTGAAGCTGAAGGTACGTGCTTCCTGATTAATATAACATTATATTTATATTAAGAACTTTCTGATTAGAACAATTTTCAGATAAATGAACAATTTGTTGAGAAAACAAAAACAGAAATCATTGGACTAAAATCTTGGAACTTGGGTTTCTTGCGTTGTGATTGACAATGATATTCAGTTCTCGTTTGGAGAACTTGATGTTTACTTAGACGTGACAAAGATTTACAAGGCGGGTGTCGTCGATGAAGCAGAAGACTATTTCTCTTCCGGAACACCTGGTCTTATTCTCTTGTGCTTGTATGAGAGTCTCCATGTAAATCTCTCTGTTGTTCCTATTTTGCCTCTAGTTTAATCGATTTTGAGTTTTATGGTTTTGTTGACGCTTTGGTATTTGTTTAGACAGGTGAGGCTGAAGTTAATATAGTTTTTAGTTTGTTATTTGTTTACTTATATCATTTTTTATATGTCGTTATTAATTAATCTTTGTTTTGATATCTGTGTTTCGATTCCAGGCCCAATTAAATATTAACAGTCTAGATTTCTATTGATTAACATAAATCATTTAATAAACATCTCATACGAAGTTGCATTCATATTCAATTGTGGAAAAGAATGAAATCTGCGTTAAATATTCAAAGAACTACGTCTGCCAATCAGCACATGATCAGACGCTGTTACATCGATTAAATATATGATTGTGGTCTGTCGAATAGACGGTGATTTTAAATATAAAATGTACCTTGTAAGTTAAAAATAAACCTAAACGGAAGAGAAAACGTAGATGTGAGCATCAAATAGCTCACTGAAGCGCGACCGTCTTGATATGCATTATGTGAGGTGAATCAACGGTTCTACGTGGCGGTCGTAGAATATTCTTTTCACTACCGCTCTGCAAATCAAACTTTCGTGTTTGGATAAAAGTGAATACATGTATCTTATAATTATGCGCGGTTTGTGATGTGAAGAATCACTGCGGAGTCTACATGTGTACATCTATGTATACGTCTCGCTAACACACTGTCTTTAAAATAAAGTATTTTTGTAGTTATTTCAAGTATTTGTGAAATACTTTGTCTTTCGGTTCAATTAATAACAAAAAGCATGCACTCGAACATTTCTTTTCATATGACAGTAGTACCATATTCTTTTGCCAAACGCTTGCGTCAAAAGAGTTTTCTTATGATCTTTTTGAATGACATATTCTGCACCGACCCTGACCTAGATAGTGTTGTACACAAATGTTGACAGTCGACAGCAGCCTTTTCACCCTATTTTAAGTCACACAGGTAACACCCTTATCGCTAGGCTGGTATGCTTCCATCCCCACTTCTGTCACTAATGCCATTACCTACGATATAACGATAACCTTCAGTAAAAACTGTATCATTGAACCGGTTTCGAATACTAAGATAGGATCAGTTTTAAAAATATCAATTTCAGTTTACACTACACTACATGTAGGTAATTTAGGTAGGTGTTGACTGGAGGCACGTATTGACACATTGTTGTTACCAACAAGTACTAAAGCACTCGGTTCAAGCTTCATTAGTTACATTGAATATATTTCAGATGAACTTTTAAACTTTGTATGCATGACAAGGTACTGCTTTTACTGATGTTATTTGTATGATAAGAAATGATCTATGACCACTTGAATCCATGGGACACTTGTTATAACTTTCAAATAAGTAAACTTCTCTCGGCATAATTGAAAAGTTAAATAGCAAATTAAATATAAAAATGAAAAACATATTGAAAAAAACCCTTAAAGGCCCAATATACGGAACTTTCGGCAAAACTTGAAGCGAAAATCAAGCCTAATAACTTTTTATATTGATAGATTTAGTTAAGATTAACTGATATCAGCAATATTCAAGATGAATTCTTACGTGGTTATCGGTACAGCGGCAGTTGAAACTCGCGTCCATTTTGAACTGTCTTCTAACTTCGGCTTGTTGTTGAAGTGGGCCCCACATGAATTATTTTCAATACTTTGGATTTTTCTGTCAAGAGTTCCTTGTTAGTTACCGCTCAGGTTTACTTCGTTTTAGACTTACTTTTGCATGGTGATCAACTTGATTTTTTTTCAGAATTTTTCAGAATCACGAAAAATTTCCTGAAGTTACGTATATTGGGCCTTTAATATTCATAAACATATAAAATATTACCTGACTTATGTATAAGGATATTTATATCAAATAAATCAGCATTATGCATAATTAAGTATGAAGGCGATACGCATCTGTTTCAATTTATTTTCTGTTCCAAATTTTTAATTGTGAAAAAGATGCCAGACAACTCTCGGAACTAATATACAATACTACTAAAGAAAAAGACTAAATTCCGGAACAGAATTATTTCCCATTAGACTAAAATAATTGATTATACGGCAGGCAAATACATTTGTTCTATAAGCAATGAAAAGACATCAGCTTTTTGCGAAGTCAAATATCTTCATTTTATGTTATCCAACATGTTATACATGTACGTAGTGAACTGCAACGATCAGGTATATATAATAACTAAATTAGACGAATTTCACAATGTGTGAATACCTACACTATATAAACAAAAGGACCACATCTACACAGTACAGTGAAACCTCTCTAATAAGACCACCTTAGGGACCGCACCAAAGTCGTCTTAATAGCGGGGTGGTCTTAATATTGAGGGTGACCATGCAGACAGATTTATCAGAAATCCGCCATTTGACATGTTTTCATGATCCATTAAACTAATATGTAGGCTGTAAATGTTAAACATACAGTGATTGGAGCTGATTAGGCAATTTGACACCAAAACACAAGTTACTGATCTGACACTTGACAGGTGTACACGATGGAATACACACCAGGTGACTTTGTGTTTGGTTGGTGGTCTGAAAAGTTAGGTGAAACTTAATGCAAAAGTGGTATTTGGGACTTTTCAAAACTGGTCTTAATAGCGAGTTGGTCTTAGTACAGGAGGTGGTCTTAAAAGTGAAGCTTAAAATACAAAGATATATAGAAGATTTTTTCGGGTGCTCTTAAAAGCGAAGTGGTCTTAATCCTGTGGTGATCTTTAAGCGAGGTTTCACTGTACTGACAAACGGGACAACATGTACACAGTACTAACAAAATGGGAAACATCTGCACGGTATTAACAAAAGGGACAACATCTACAGTACTAACAAAAGGGATCACATCTACACAGTATTAAAAAAGTGACAACATCTACACAGTACTAACAAAAAGACAACATCTACACAGTACTAACAAAAGGGACAACATCTGCAGAGTACTTACAAAAGGGACAACATCTACACAGTACTAACAAAAGGGACAACATCTACACAGTACTAACAAAAGGGACAACATTTACACAGTATCAAAAAGTGACAACATCTAAACGGTACTAATAAAATAGACAACATCTACAGTACTAACAAAAGGGATCACATCTACACAGTATTAAAAAAGTGACAACATCTACACAGTACTAACAAAAAGACAACATCTACACAGTACTAACAAAAGGGACAACATCTGCAGAGTACTTACAAAAGGGACAACATCTACACAGTACTAACAAAAGGGACATCATCTACACAGTACTTACAAAAGGGACAACATATACATAGTACTAACAAAAGGGACATCATCTACACAGTACTTACAAAAGGGACAACATATACATAGTACTAACAAAAGGAACAACATCTACACAGTACTGACAAAAGGGACAACATCTACACAGTACTAACAAAAGGGACATCATCTACACAGTACTTACAAAAGGGACAACATATACATAGTACTAACAAAAGGAACAACATCTACACAGTACTGACAAAAGGGACAACATCTACATAGTACTTACAAAAGGGACAACATCTACACAGTACTAACAAAAGGGACAACATCTACACAGTACTAACAAAAGGGACAACATCTACACAGTACTAACAAAAGGGACAACATCTACACAGTACTAACAAAAGGGACAACATCTACACAGTACTAACAAAAGGGACAATATCTACATAGTACTGACAAAAGGGACAACATCTACATAATACTAACAAAAGGGATAATATCTACACAGTACTAACAAAAGGGACAACATCTACACAGTACTGACAAAAGGGACAACATCTACACAGTACTAACAACAGGACAACATCTACACAGTACTGACAAAAGGGACAACATCTACACAGTACTAACAATAGGGAAACATCTACACAGTACTAACAAAAGGGACAACATCTACACAGTACTAACAAAAGGGACAACATCTACACAGTACTAACAAAAGGGACATCATCTACACAGTACTTACAAAAGGGACAACATATACATAGTACTAACAAAAGGAACAACATCTACACAGTACTGACAAAAGGGACAACATCTACATAGTACTTACAAAAGGGACAACATCTACACAGTACTAACAAAAGGGACAACATCTACACAGTACTAACAAAAGGGACAACATCTACACAGTACTAACAAAAGGGACAACATCTACACAGTACTAACAAAAGGGACAACATCTACACAGTACTAACAAAAGGGACAATATCTACATAGTACTGACAAAAGGGACAACATCTACATAATACTAACAAAAGGGATAATATCTACACAGTACTAACAAAAGGGACAACATCTACACAGTACTGACAAAAGGGACAACATCTACACAGTACTAACAACAGGACAACATCTACACAGTACTGACAAAAGGGACAACATCTACACAGTACTAACAACAGGACAACATCTACACAGTACTGACAAAAGGGACAACATCTACACAGTACTAACAAAAGGGACAACATCTACATAGTACTTACAAAAGGGACAACATCTACACAGTACTAACAAAAGGGACAACATCTACACAGTACTTACAAAAGGGACAACATCTACACAGTACTAACAAAAGGGACAACATCTACACAGTACTGACAAAAGGAACAACATCTACACAGTATTAACAAAAGGGACAACATCTACACAGTACTGACAAAAGGAACAACATCTACACAGTATTAACAAAAGGGACAACATCTACACAGTACTGACAAAAGGGACAACATCTATATAGTACTAACAAAAGGGACAACATCTACACAGTACTAACAAAAGGGACAACATCTACACAGTACTGACAAAAGGGACAACATCTACACAGTACTAACAACAGGACAACATCTACACAGTACTGACAAAAGGGACAACATCTACACAGTACTGACAAAAGGGACAACATCTACATAGTACTTACAAAAGGGACAACATCTACACAGTACTAACAAAAGGGACAACATCTACACAGTACTAACAAAAGGGACAACATCTACACAGTACTAACAAAAGGGACAACATCTACACAGTACTAACAAAAGGGACAACATCTACACAGTTCTAACAAAATGGGCAACATCTACACAGAATTAAAAAAGTAACAACATCTACACAGAACTGACAAAAGGGACAACATCTACATAGTGCTAACAACAGGACAACATCTACACAGTACTAACAAAAGGGACAATATCTACACAGTACTAACAAAAGGGACAACATCTACACAGTACTAACAACAGGGAAACATCTACACAGTACTAACAACAGGGACAACATCTACACAGTACTAACAAAAGGGACAACATCTACACAGTACTAACAACAGGACAACATCTATACAGAACTAACAAAAGGGACAACATCTACACAGTACTAACAAAAGGGACGTCATCTACACAGTATTAACAAAAGGGACAACATCTAAACAGAACTGACAAAAGGGACAACATCTACACAGTACTAACAACAGAGATAACATCTACACAGTACTAACAACATGACAACATCTACACAGTACTAACAACAGGACAACATGTACACAGTACTAATAACAGGACAACATCTACACAGTACTAACAACAGGACAACATCTACACAGTACTGACAAAAGGGACAACATCTATATAGTACTAACAAAAGGGACAACATCTACACAGTACTAACAAAAGGGACAACATCTACAAAGTACTGACAAAAGGGACAACATCTACACAGTACTAACAACAGGACAACATCTACACAGTATTGACAAAAGGGACAACATCTACACAGTACTGACAAAAGGGACAACATCTACATAGTACTTACAAAAGGGACAACATCTACACAGTACTAACAAAAGGGATAACATCTACACAGTACCAACAAAAGGGACAACATCTACACAGTACTAACAAAAGGGACAACATCTACACAGTACTGACAAAAGGGACAACATCTACATAGTACTTACAAAAGGGACAACATCTACACAGTACTAACAAAAGGGACAACATCTACACAGTACTAACAAAAGGGACAACATCTACACAGTACTAACAAAAGGGACAACATCTACACAGTACTAACAAAAGGGACAACATCTACACAGTACTAACAAAAGGGACAATATCTACATAGTACTGACAAAAGGGACAACATCTACATAATACTAACAAAAGGGATAATATCTACACAGTACTAACAAAAGGGACAACATCTACACAGTACTGACAAAAGGGACAACATCTACACAGTACTAACAACAGGACAACATCTACACAGTACTGACAAAAGGGACAACATCTACACAGTACTAACAATAGGGAAACATCTACACAGTACTAACAAAAGGGACAACATCTACACAGTACTAACAAAAGGGACAACATCTACACAGTACTAACAAAAGGGACATCATCTACACAGTACTTACAAAAGGGACAACATATACATAGTACTAACAAAAGGAACAACATCTACACAGTACTGACAAAAGGGACAACATCTACATAGTACTTACAAAAGGGACAACATCTACACAGTACTAACAAAAGGGACAACATCTACACAGTACTAACAAAAGGGACAACATCTACACAGTACTAACAAAAGGGACAACATCTACACAGTACTAACAAAAGGGACAACATCTACACAGTACTAACAAAAGGGACAATATCTACATAGTACTGACAAAAGGGACAACATCTACATAATACTAACAAAAGGGATAATATCTACACAGTACTAACAAAAGGGACAACATCTACACAGTACTGACAAAAGGGACAACATCTACACAGTACTAACAACAGGACAACATCTACACAGTACTGACAAAAGGGACAACATCTACACAGTACTAACAACAGGACAACATCTACACAGTACTGACAAAAGGGACAACATCTACACAGTACTAACAAAAGGGACAACATCTACATAGTACTTACAAAAGGGACAACATCTACACAGTACTAACAAAAGGGACAACATCTACACAGTACTTACAAAAGGGACAACATCTACACAGTACTAACAAAAGGGACAACATCTACACAGTACTGACAAAAGGAACAACATCTACACAGTATTAACAAAAGGGACAACATCTACACAGTACTGACAAAAGGAACAACATCTACACAGTATTAACAAAAGGGACAACATCTACACAGTACTGACAAAAGGGACAACATCTATATAGTACTAACAAAAGGGACAACATCTACACAGTACTAACAAAAGGGACAACATCTACACAGTACTGACAAAAGGGACAACATCTACACAGTACTAACAACAGGACAACATCTACACAGTACTGACAAAAGGGACAACATCTACACAGTACTGACAAAAGGGACAACATCTACATAGTACTTACAAAAGGGACAACATCTACACAGTACTAACAAAAGGGACAACATCTACACAGTACTAACAAAAGGGACAACATCTACACAGTACTAACAAAAGGGACAACATCTACACAGTACTAACAAAAGGGACAACATCTACACAGTTCTAACAAAATGGGCAACATCTACACAGAATTAAAAAAGTAACAACATCTACACAGAACTGACAAAAGGGACAACATCTACATAGTGCTAACAACAGGACAACATCTACACAGTACTAACAAAAGGGACAATATCTACACAGTACTAACAAAAGGGACAACATCTACACAGTACTAACAACAGGGAAACATCTACACAGTACTAACAACAGGGACAACATCTACACAGTACTAACAAAAGGGACAACATCTACACAGTACTAACAACAGGACAACATCTATACAGAACTAACAAAAGGGACAACATCTACACAGTACTAACAAAAGGGACGTCATCTACACAGTATTAACAAAAGGGACAACATCTAAACAGAACTGACAAAAGGGACAACATCTACACAGTACTAACAACAGAGATAACATCTACACAGTACTAACAACATGACAACATCTACACAGTACTAACAACAGGACAACATGTACACAGTACTAATAACAGGACAACATCTACACAGTACTAACAACAGGACAACATCTACACAGTACTGACAAAAGGGACAACATCTATATAGTACTAACAAAAGGGACAACATCTACACAGTACTAACAAAAGGGACAACATCTACAAAGTACTGACAAAAGGGACAACATCTACACAGTACTAACAACAGGACAACATCTACACAGTATTGACAAAAGGGACAACATCTACACAGTACTGACAAAAGGGACAACATCTACATAGTACTTACAAAAGGGACAACATCTACACAGTACTAACAAAAGGGATAACATCTACACAGTACCAACAAAAGGGACAACATCTACACAGTACTAACAAAAGGGACAACATCTACACAGTACTGACAAAATGGGCAACATCTACACAGTTCTAACAAAATGGGCAACATCTACACAGAATTAAAAAAGTAACAACATCTACACAGAACTGACAAAAGGGACAACATCTACATAGTGCTAACAACAGGACAACATCTACACAGTACTGACAAAAGGGACAACATCTACACAGTACTAACAACAGGGAAACATCTACACAGTACTAACAACAGGGACAACATCTACACAGTACGAACAACAGGACAACATCTACACAGTACTAACAAAATGGACAACATCTACACAGTTCTAACAAAAGGGACAACATCTACACAGTACTTACAACAGAGACAACATCTACACAGTACTAACAAAAGGGACAACATCTACACAGTACTATTAACGGTGACAGCATCTACACAGTACTGACAACAGAACAACATCTACACAGTACTAACAAAAGGGACAACATCTACACAGAACTGACAACAGAACAACATCTACACAGTACTAACAAAAAGGACAACATCTACACAGTACGAACAACAGGAAAACATCTACACAGTACTAACAACAGGACAATATCTACACAATACGAACAACAGAACAACATCTACACAGTACTAACAAAAGGGACAACATCTTCACAGTACTAACAACAGGACAACATCTACACAGTACTAACAAAAGGGACAGCATCTACACAGTACTAACAACAGGAACAACATCTACTCAGTACTAACAACAGGGACAACATCTACACAGTACTAACAAAATGGACAACATCTACACAGTACTAATAACAGGACAACATCTACACAGTTCTAACAAAATGGGCAACATCTACACAGTACTAACAAAAGGAACAACATCTACACAGTATTAAAAAAGTGACAACATCTACACAGAACTGACAACAGGGACAACATCTACATAGTGCTAACAACAGGACAACATCTACACAGTACTAACAAAAGGGACAATATCTACACAGTACTAACAAAAGGGACAACATCTACACAGTACTAACAATAGGGAAACATCTACACAGTACCAACAACAGGGACAACATCTACACAGTACTAACAAAAGGGACAACATTTACACAGTACTGACAACAGGACAACATCTACACACTACTTACAAAAGAGACAACATCTACACAGAACTGACAAAAGGGACAACATCTACACAGTACGAACAACAGGACATCATCTACACAGTACTAACAACAGGACAACATCTACACAGTACTAACATCAGGACAACATCTACACAGTACTTACAACAGAGAAAACATCTACACAGTACTAACAACAGGACAACATCTACACAGTACGAACAACAGGACAACATCTACACAGTACTAACAACAGGACAACATCTACACAGTACTAACAACAGGACAACATCTACACAGTACTAACAAAAGAGACAACATCTACACAGTACTAACAAAAGGGACAACATCTACACAGTACTGACAAAAGAGACAACATCTACACAGTACTGACAAAAGGGACAACATCTACACAGTACGAACAACAGGACAACATCTACACAGTATTAACAAAAGGGACAAAATCTACACAGTACTAACAAAAGGGACAACATCTACACAGTATTAACAAAAGGGACAACATCTACACAGTACTAACAACAGGACAACATCTACACAGTAATAACAAAAGGGACCACATCTACACAGTATTAAAAAAGTGACAACATCTACACAGTACAAACAACAGGACAACATCTACACAGTACAGAAAACAAGGACAACATCTACACAGTACTAACAGCAGAGTCAACATCTACACAGTACTAACAACAGGACAACATCTACACAGTACAGACAACAAGGACAACATCTATACAGTACAGACAAAAGGGACAACAACTGCACAGTGCTAACAAAAGGGACAACATCTACACAGTACTAACAAAAGGGACAACATCTACACAGTACTAACAAAAGGAACAACATCTACACAGTACTAACAAAAGGGACAACATCTACACAGTACTGACAACAGGACATCATCTACACATTACAGACAACAAGGATAACATCTACACAGTACTGACAACAGGACAACATGTACACAGTACTAACAACAGGACAACATCTACATAGTACTAACAAAGACACAACATCTACACAGTACAGACAACAAGGACAACATCTACACAGTACTAACAGCAGGGTCAACATCTACACAGTACTAACAACAGGACAACATCTACACTGTACTGACAACAGGACAATATCTACACAGTACAGAAAACAAGGACAACATCTACACAGTACTAACTACATGACAACATCTACACAGTACTAACAAAAGGGACAACATCTACACAGTACTAACAAAAGGGACAACATCTACACAGTACTGACAAAAGGGACAACATCTACACAGTACTAACAACAGGAACAACATCTACACAGTACTAACAACAGGAACAACATCTACACAGTACTAACAACAGGGACAACATCTACACAGTGCTAATAAAAGGGACAACATCTACACAGTACTAACAACAGGGAAACATCTACACCATACTAACAACAGGGACAACATCAACACAGTACTAACAAAAGGGACAACATCTACACAGTACTAACAACAGGACAACACCTACACAGAACTAACAAAAGGGACAACATCTACACAGTGCTAACAACAGGAACAACATCTACACAGTAGTAACAAAAGGGACAACATCTACACAGTACTAACAAAAGGGACAACATCTAAACAGAACTGACAAAAGGGACAACATCTACACAGTACTAACAAAAGGGACAACATCTACACTGTTCTGACAACAGGACAACATCTACACAGTACAGACAACAAGGACAACATCTACACAGTACAGACAACAAGGACAACATCTACACAGTACTGACAAAAGGGACAACAACTGCACAGTGCTAACAAAAGGGACAACATCTACACAGTACTAACAAAAGGGACAACATCTACACAGTACTAACAAAAGGGACAATATCTACACAGTACTAACAAAAGGGACAACATCTACACAGTACTAACAACAGGGAAACATCTACACCATACTAACAAAAGGGACAACATCTACACAGTACTAACAAAAGGGACAATATCTACACAGTACTAACAAAAGGGACAACATCTACACAGTACTAACAACAGGGAAACATCTACACCATACTAACAACAGGGACAACATCTACACAGTACTAACAAAAGGGACAACATCTACACAGTACTAACAACAGGACAACACCTACACAGAACTAACAAAAGGGACAACATCTACACAGTGCTAACAACAGGAACAACATCTACACAGTAGTAACAAAAGGGACAACATCTACACAGTACTAACAAAAGGGACAACATCTAAACAGAACTGACAAAAGGGACAACATCTACACAGTACTAACAAAAGGGACAACATCTACACAGTACTAACAAAAGGGACAACATCTACACAGTACTGACAACAGGGACAACATCTACACAGTACTAACAACAGGGACAACATCTACACAGTACTAACAAAATGGGCAACATCTACACAGTTCTAACAAATTGGGCAACATCTACACAGAATTAAAAAAGTAACAACATCTACACAGTACTAACAAAAGGGACAACATCTACACAGTTCTAACAAAAGGGACAACATCTACACAGTACTTACAACAGAGACAACATCTACACAGTACTAACAAAAGGGACAACATCTACACAGTACTATTAACGGTGACAGCATCTACACAGTACTGACAACAGAACAACATCTACACAGTACTAACAAAAGGGACAACATCTACACAGAACTGACAACAGAACAACATGTACACAGTACTAACAACAGGACAACATCTACATAGTACTAACAAAGACACAACATCTACACAGTACAGACAACAAGGACAACATCTACACAGTACTAACAGCAGGGTCAACATCTACACAGTACTAGCAACAGGACAACATCTACACTGTACTGACAACAGGACAATATCTACACAGTACAGAAAACAAGGACAACATCTACACAGTACTAACTACATGACAACATCTACACAGTACTAACAAAAGGGACAACATCTACACAGTACTAACAAAAGGGACAACATCTACACAGTACTAACAAAAGGGACAACATCTACACAGTACTAACAACAGGAACAACATCTACACAGTACTAACAACAGGAACAACATCTACACAGTACTAACAACAGGGACAACATCTACACAGTGCTAACAAAAGGGACAACATCTACACAGTACTAACAACGGGGAAACATCTACACCATACTAACAACAGGGACAACATCAACACAGTACTAACAAAAGGGACAACATCTACACAGTACTAACAACAGGACAACACCTACACAGAACTAACAAAAGGGACAACATCTACACAGTGCTAACAACAGGAACAACATCTACACAGTAGTAACAAAAGGGACAACATCTACACAGTACTAACAAAAGGGACAACATCTAAACAGAACTGACAAAAGGGACAACATCTACACAGTACTAACAAAAGGGACAACATCTACACTGTTCTGACAACAGGACAACATCTACACAGTACAGACAACAAGGACAACATCTACACAGTACAGACAACAAGGACAACATCTACACAGTACTGACAAAAGGGACAACAACTGCACAGTGCTAACAAAAGGGACAACATCTACACAGTACTAACAAAAGGGACAACATCTACACAGTACTAACAAAAGGGACAATATCTACACAGTACTAACAAAAGGGACAACATCTACACAGTACTAACAACAGGGAAACATCAACACAGTACTAACAAAAGGGACAACATCTACACAGTACTAACAACAGGACAACACCTACACAGAACTAACAAAAGGGACAACATCTACACAGTGCTAACAACAGGAACAACATCTACACAGTAGTAACAAAAGGGACAACATCTACACAGTACTAACAAAAGGGACAACATCTAAACAGAACTGACAAAAGGGACAACATCTACACAGTACTAACAAAAGGGACAACATCTACACAGTACTAACAAAAGGGACAACATCTACACAGTACTGACAACAGGGACAACATCTACACAGTACTAACAAAAGGGACAACATCTACACAGTACTAACAACAGGACAACACCTACACAGAACTAACAAAAGGGACAACATCTACACAGTGCTAACAACAGGAACAACATCTACACAGTAGTAACAAAAGGGACAACATCTACACAGTACTAACAAAAGGGACAACATCTAAACAGAACTGACAAAAGGGACAACATCTACACAGTACTAACAAAAGGGACAACATCTACACAGTACTAACAAAAGGGACAACATCTACACAGTACTGACAACAGGGACAACATCTACACAGTACTAACAACAGGGACAACATCTACACAGTACTAACAAAATGGGCAACATCTACACAGTACTAACAAAATGGGCAACATCTACACAGAATTAAAAAAGTAACAACATCTACACAGTACTAACAAAAGGGACAACATCTACACAGTTCTAACAAAAGGGACAACATCTACACAGTACTTACAACAGAGACAACATCTACACAGTACTAACAAAAGGGACAACATCTACACAGTACTATTAACGGTGACAGCATCTACACAGTACTGACAACAGAACAACATCTACACAGTACTAACAAAAGGGACAACATCTACACAGAACTGACAACAGAACAACATCTACACAGTACTAACAAAAGGGACAACATCTACACAGTACGAACAACAGGACAACATCTACACAGTACTAACAACAGGACAATATCTACACAATACGAACAACAGGACAACATCTACACAGTACTAACAACAGGACAACATCTACACAGTACTAACAAAAGGGACAACATCTACACAGTACTAACAACAGGAACAACATCTACACAGTACTGACAACAGGGACAACATCTACACAGTACTAACAAAATGGGCAACATCTACACAGTACTAACAACAGGGACAACATCTACACAGTACTAACAACAGGAACAACATCTACACAGTACTAACAACAGGAACAACATCTACACAGTACTAACAACAGGGACAACATCTTCACAGTACTAACAACAGGACAACATCTACACAGTACTAACAAAAGGGACAGCATCTACACAGTACTAACAACAGGAACAACATCTACTCAGTACTAACAACAGGGACAACATCTACACAGTACTAACAAAATGGACAACATCTACACAGTACTAATAACAGGACAACATCTACACAGTTCTAACAAAATGGGCAACATCTACACAGTACTAACAAAAGGAACAACATCTACACAGTATTAAAAAAGTGACAACATCTACACAGAACTGACAACAGGGACACCATCTACATAGTGCTAACAACAGGACAACATCTGCACAGTACTAACAAAAGGGACAATATCTACACAGTACTAACAAAAGGGACAACATCTACACAGTACTAACAATAGGGAAACATCTACACAGTACTAACAAAAGGGACAACATTTACACAGTACTGACAACAGGACAACATCTACACACTACTTACAAAAGAGACAACATCTACACAGTACGAACAACAGGACATCATCTACACAGTACTAACAACAGGACAACATCTACACAGTACTAACATCAGGACAACATCTACACAGTACTTACAACAGAGACAACATCTACACAGTACTAACAACAGGACAACATCTACACAGTACGAACAACAGGACAACATCTACACAGTACTAACAACAGGACAACATCTACACAGTACTAACAACAGGACAACATCTACACAGTACTAACAAAAGAGACAACATCTACACAGTACTAACAAAAGGGACAACATCTACACAGTACTGACAAAAGAGACAACATCTACACAGTACTGACAAAAGGGACAACATCTACACAGTACGAACAACAGGACAACATCTACACAGTATTAACAAAAGGGACAAAATCTACACAGTACTAACAAAAGGGACAACATCTACACAGTATTAACAAAAGGGACAACATCTACACAGTACTAACAACAGGACAACATCTACACAGTAATAACAAAAGGGACCACATCTACACAGTATTAAAAAAGTGACAACATCTACACAGTACTAACAACAGAACAACATCTACACAGTACAGAAAACAAGGACAACATCTACACAGTACTAACAGCAGAGTCAACATCTACACAGTACGAACAACAGGACAACATCTACACTGTTCTGACAACAGGACAACATCTACACAGTACAGACAACAAGGACAACATCTACACAGTACAGACAACAAGGACAACATCTACACAGTACTGACAAAAGGGACAACAACTGCACAGTGCTAACAAAAGGGACAACATCTACACAGTACTAACAAAAGGGACAACATCTACACAGTACTAACAAAAGGGACAACATCTACACAGTACTAACAAAAGGGACAACATATACACAGTACTGACAACAGGACATCATCTACACATTACAGACAACAAGGATAACATCTACACAGTACTGACAACAGGACAACATGTACACAGTACTAACAACAGGACAACATCTACATAGTACTAACAAAGACACAACATCTACACAGTACAGACAACAAGGACAACATCTACACAGTACTAACAGCAGGGTCAACATCTACACAGTACTAACAACAGGACAACATCTACACTGTACTGACAACAGGACAACATCTACACAGTACAGAAAACAAGGACAACATCTACACAGTACTAACTACATGACAACATCTACACAGTACTAACAAAAGGGACAACATCTACACAGTACTAACAAAAGGGACAACATCTACACAGTACTAACAAAAGGGACAACATCTACACAGTACTAACAACAGGAACAACATCTACACAGTACTAACAACAGGGACAACATCTACACAGTACTAACAAAATGGGCAACATCTACACAGTTCTAACAAAATGGGCAACATCTACACAGAATTAAAAATGTAACAACATCTACACAGAACTGACAAAAGGGACAACATCTACATAGTGCTAACAAGAGGACAACATCTACACAGTACTAACAAAAGGGACAATATCTACACAGTACTAACAAAAGGGACAACATCTACACAGTACTAACAACAGGGAAACATCTACACCATACTAACAACAGGGACAACATCAACACAGTACTAACAAAAGGGACAACATCTACACAGTACTAACAACAGGACAACACCTACACAGAACTAACAAAAGGGACAACATCTACACAGTGCTAACAACAGGAACAACATCTACACAGTAGTAACAAAAGGGACGTCAAATACACAGTACTAACAAAAGGGACAACATCTAAACAGAACTGACAAAAGGGACAACATCTACACAGTACTAACAACAGGGACAACATCTACACAGTACTAACAACAGGAACAACATCTACACAGTACTAACAACAGGAACAACATCTACACAGTACTAACAACAGGGACAACATCTTCACAGTACTAACAACAGGACAACATCTACACAGTACTAACAAAAGGGACAGCATCTACACAGTACTAACAACAGGAACAACATCTACTCAGTACTAACAACAGGGACAACATCTACACAGCACTAACAAAATGGACAACATCTACACAGTACTAATAACAGGACAACATCTACACAGTTCTAACAAAATGGGCAACATCTACACAGTAATAACAAAAGGAACAACATCTACACAGTATTAAAAAAGTGACAACATCTACACAGAACTGACAACAGGGACACCATCTACATAGTGCTAACAACAGGACAACATCTGCACAGTACTAACAAAAGGGACAATATCTACACAGTACTAACAAAAGGGACAACATCTACACAGTACTAACAATAGGGAAACATCTACACAGTACTAACAAAAGGGACAACATTTACACAGTACTGACAACAGGACAACATCTACACACTACTTACAAAAGAGACAACATCTACACAGTACGAACAACAGGACATCATCTACACAGTACTAACAACAGGACAACATCTACACAGTACTAACATCAGGACAACATCTACACAGTACTTACAACAGAGACAACATCTACACAGTACTAACAACAGGACAACATCTACACAGTACGAACAACAGGACAACATCTACACAGTACTAACAACAGGACAACATCTACACAGTACTAACAACAGGACAACATCTACACAGTACTAACAAAAGAGACAACATCTACACAGTACTAACAAAAGGGACAACATCTACACAGTACTGACAAAAGAGACAACATCTACACAGTACTGACAAAAGGGACAACATCTACACAGTACGAACAACAGGACAACATCTACACAGTATTAACAAAAGGGACAAAATCTACACAGTACTAACAAAAGGGACAACATCTACACAGTATTAACAAAAGGGACAACATCTACACAGTACTAACAACAGGACAACATCTACACAGTAATAACAAAAGGGACCACATCTACACAGTATTAAAAAAGTGACAACATCTACACAGTACTAACAACAGAACAACATCTACACAGTACAGAAAACAAGGACAACATCTACACAGTACTAACAGCAGAGTCAACATCTACACAGTACGAACAACAGGACAACATCTACACTGTTCTGACAACAGGACAACATCTACACAGTACAGACAACAAGGACAACATCTACACAGTACAGACAACAAGGACAACATCTACACAGTACTGACAAAAGGGACAACAACTGCACAGTGCTAACAAAAGGGACAACATCTACACAGTACTAACAAAAGGGACAACATCTACACAGTACTAACAAAAGGGACAACATCTACACAGTACTAACAAAAGGGACAACATATACACAGTACTGACAACAGGACATCATCTACACATTACAGACAACAAGGATAACATCTACACAGTACTGACAACAGGACAACATGTACACAGTACTAACAACAGGACAACATCTACATAGTACTAACAAAGACACAACATCTACACAGTACAGACAACAAGGACAACATCTACACAGTACTAACAGCAGGGTCAACATCTACACAGTACTAACAACAGGACAACATCTACACTGTACTGACAACAGGACAACATCTACACAGTACAGAAAACAAGGACAACATCTACACAGTACTAACTACATGACAACATCTACACAGTACTAACAAAAGGGACAACATCTACACAGTACTAACAAAAGGGACAACATCTACACAGTACTAACAAAAGGGACAACATCTACACAGTACTAACAACAGGAACAACATCTACACAGTACTAACAACAGGGACAACATCTACACAGTACTAACAAAATGGGCAACATCTACACAGTTCTAACAAAATGGGCAACATCTACACAGAATTAAAAATGTAACAACATCTACACAGAACTGACAAAAGGGACAACATCTACATAGTGCTAACAAGAGGACAACATCTACACAGTACTAACAAAAGGGACAATATCTACACAGTACTAACAAAAGGGACAACATCTACACAGTACTAACAACAGGGAAACATCTACACCATACTAACAACAGGGACAACATCAACACAGTACTAACAAAAGGGACAACATCTACACAGTACTAACAACAGGACAACACCTACACAGAACTAACAAAAGGGACAACATCTACACAGTGCTAACAACAGGAACAACATCTACACAGTAGTAACAAAAGGGACGTCAAATACACAGTACTAACAAAAGGGACAACATCTAAACAGAACTGACAAAAGGGACAACATCTACACAGTACTAACAACAGGGACAACATCTACACAGTACTAACAACAGGAACAACATCTACACAGTACTAACAACAGGAACAACATCTACACAGTACTAACAACAGGGACAACATCTTCACAGTACTAACAACAGGACAACATCTACACAGTACTAACAAAAGGGACAGCATCTACACAGTACTAACAACAGGAACAACATCTACTCAGTACTAACAACAGGGACAACATCTACACAGCACTAACAAAATGGACAACATCTACACAGTACTAATAACAGGACAACATCTACACAGTTCTAACAAAATGGGCAACATCTACACAGTAATAACAAAAGGAACAACATCTACACAGTATTAAAAAAGTGACAACATCTACACAGAACTGACAACAGGGACAACATCTACATAGTGCTAACAACAGGACAACATCTACACAGTACTAACAAAAGGGACAATATCTACACAGTACTAACAAAAGGGACAACATCTACACAGTACTAACAATAGGGAAACATCTACACAGTACCAACAACAGGGACAACATCTACACAGTACTAACAAAAGGGACAACATTTACACAGTGCTGACAACAGGACAACATCTACACACTACTTACAAAAGAGACAACATCTACACAGAACTGACAAAAGGGACAACATCTACACAGTACGAACAACAGGACATCATCTACACAGTACTAACAACAGGACAACATCTACACAGTACTAACATCAGGACAACATCTACACAGTACTTACAACAGAGACAACATCTACACAGTACTAACAACAGGACAACATCTACACAGTACGAACAACAGGACAACATCTACACAGTACTAACAACAGGACAACATCTACACAGTACTAACAACAGGACAACATCTACACAGTACTAACAAAAGAGACAACATCTACACAGTACTAACAAAAGGGACAACATCTACACAGTACTGACAAAAGAGACAACATCTACACAGTACTGACAAAAGGGACAACATCTACACAGTACGAACAACAGGACAACATCTACACAGTATTAACAAAAGGGACAAAATCTACACAGTACTAACAAAAGGGACAACATCTACACAGTATTAACAAAAGGGACAACATCTACACAGTACTAACAACAGGACAACATCTACACAGTAATAACAAAAGGGACCACATCTACACAGTATTAAAAAAGTGACAACATCTACACAGTACTAACAACAGAACAACATCTACACAGTACAGAAAACAAGGACAATATCTACACAGTACTAACAGCAGAGTCAACATCTACACAGTACTAACAACAGGACAACATCTACACTGTTCTGACAACAGGACAACATCTACACAGTACAGACAACAAGGACAACATCTACACAGTACAGACAACAAGGACAACATCTACACAGTACTGACAAAAGGGACAACAACTGCACAGTGCTAACAAAAGGGACAACATCTACACAGTACTAACAAAAGGGACAACATCTACACAGTACTAACAAAAGGGACAACATCTACACAGTACTAACAAAAGGGACAACATCTACACAGTACTGACAACAGGACATCATCTACACATTACAGACAACAAGGATAACATCTACACAGTACTGACAACAGGACAACATGTACACAGTACTAACAACAGGACAACATCTACATAGTACTAACAAAGACACAACATCTACACAGTACAGACAACAAGGACAACATCTACACAGTACTAACAGCAGGGTCAACATCTACACAGTACTAACAACAGGACAACATCTACACTGTACTGACAACAGGACAACATCTACACAGTACAGAAAACAAGGACAACATCTACACAGTACTAACTACATGACAACATCTACACAGTACTAACAAAAGGGACAACATCTACACAGTACTAACAAAAGGGACAACATCTACACAGTACTAACAAAAGGGACAACATCTACACAGAACTAACAACAGGAACAACATCTACACAGTACTAACAACAGGGACAACATCTACACAGTACTAACAAAATGGGCAACATCTACACAGTTCTAACAAAATGGGCAACATCTACACAGAATTAAAAATTTAACAACATCTACACAGAACTGACAAAAGGGACAACATCTACATAGTGCTAACAACAGGACAACATCTACACAGTACTAACAAAAGGGACAATATCTACACAGTACTAACAAAAGGGACAACATCTACACAGTACTAACAACAGGGAAACATCTACACCATACTAACAACAGGGACAACATCAACACAGTACTAACAAAAGGGACAACATCTACACAGTACTAACAACAGGACAACACCTACACAGAACTAACAAAAGGGACAACATCTACACAGTGCTAACAACAGGAACAACATCTACACAGTAGTAACAAAAGGGACGTCAAATACACAGTACTAACAAAAGGGACAACATCTAAACAGAACTGACAAAAGGGACAACATCTACACAGTACTAACAAAAGGGACAACATCTACACAGTACTAACAAAAGGGACAACATCTACACAGTACTGACAACAGGGACAACATCTACACAGTACTAACAAAATGGGCAACATCTACACAGTTCTAACAAAATGGGCAACATCTACACAGAATTAAAAATGTAACAACATCTACACAGAACTGACAAAAGGGACAACATCTACATAGTGCTAACAACAGGACAACATCTACACAGTACTAACAAAAGGGACAATATCTACACAGTACTAACAAAAGGGACAACATCTACACAGTACTAACAACAGGGAAACATCTACACCATACTAACAACAGGGACAACATCAACACAGTACTAACAAAAGGGACAACATCTACACAGTACTAACAACAGGACAACACCTACACAGAACTAACAAAAGGGACAACATCTACACAGTGCTAACAACAGGAACAACATCTACACAGTAGTAACAAAAGGGACGTCAAATACACAGTACTAACAAAAGGGACAACATCTAAACAGAACTGACAAAAGGGACAACATCTACACAGTACTAACAAAAGGGACAACATCTACACAGTACTAACAAAAGGGACAACATCTACACAGTACTGACAACAGGGACAACATCTACACAGTACTAACAACAGGGACAACATCTACACAGTACTAACAAAATGGGCAACATCTACACAGTTCTAACAAAATGGGCAACATCTACACAGAATTAAAAAAGTAACAACATCTACACAGTACTAACAAAAGGGACAACATCTACACAGTTCTAACAAAAGGGACAACATCTACACAGTACTTACAACAGAGACAACATCTACACAGTACTAACAAAAGGGACAACATCTACACAGTACTATTAACGGTGACAGCATCTACACAGTACTGACAACAGAACAACATCTACACAGTACTAACAAAAGGGACAACATCTACACAGAACTGACAACAGAACAACATCTACACAGTACTAACAAAAGGGACAACATCTACACAGTACGAACAACAGGACAACATCTACACAGTACTAACAACAGGACAATATCTACACAATACGAACAACAGGACAACATCTACACAGTACTAACAACAGGACAACATCTACACAGTACTAACAAAAGGGACAACATCTACACAGTACTAACAACAGGAACAACATCTACACAGTACTGACAACAGGGACAACATCTACACAGTACTAACAAAATGGGCAACATCTACACAGTACTAACAACAGGGACAACATCTACACAGTACTAACAACAGGAACAACATCTACACAGTACTAACAACAGGAACAACATCTACACAGTACTAACAACAGGGACAACATCTACACAGTACTAACAAAAGTGACAACATCTACACAGTACTAACAACAGGAACAACATCTACACAGTACTAACAACAGGACAACATCTACACAGTACTTACAACAGAGACAACATCTACACAGTACTGACAACAGGACAACATCTACACAGTACGAACAACAGGACAACATCTACACAGTACGAACAACAGGACAACATCTACACAGTACTAACAACAGGACAACATCTACACAGTACTAACAAAAGAGACAACATCTACACAGTACTAACAAAAGGGACAACATCTACACAGTACTGACAAAAGAGACAACATCTACACAGTACTGACAAAAGGGACAACATCTACACAGTACGAACAACAGGACAACATCTACACAGTACTAATAAAAGGACAACATCTACACAGTACTAACAACAGGACAACATCTACACAGTACTAACGAAAGGGACAACATCTTCACAGTACTAACAAAAGTGACAACATCTACACAGTACTAACAAAAGGGACCACATCCACACAGTTCTAACAAAAGGGACCACATCTACACAGTATTAAAAAATCACAACGTCTACACAGTACTAACAAAAGGGACAACATCTACACAGTACTAACAGCAGGGTCAACATCAACGCAGTACTAACAACAGGGACAACATCTACACAGTACTAACAAAAGGAACAACATCTACATAGTACGAACAAAAGGGACCACATCTACACAGTACGAACAACAGGACATCATCTACACAGTACTAACAACAGAGACAACATCTACATAGTACTAACAACAGGGACAACATTTACACAGTACTAACAAAAGGAACAACATCTACATAGTACTAACAAAAGGGACAACATCGACACAGTATTTACAAAAGGATCAACATCTACACAGTATTGACAAAAGGGGCAATATGTACACAGACATAGTACTGACAACATTTTCTCAGTGTAACCTTCATCGTCAAAATTTATAACAGGGTTAAGATATGCCAAAATGTTAGCAGAAACCATAACATCGACAAATTCCATCATGTCATCATACCCTACTTTGTCAGCCAGTACTATATCGTCAAAAATATCACAGCATCAATGCATAACAATTTCTCAGCGTATGATTTCTCGTCATTTTTATCACAGCGTCAAGATATACCGGTATTGAAGCAAAAACCATTAAATCGACATACCACGGCGTCATCATCCATCATTATGTAAGAATATACCATAAAAACAACAGATAACACAGAATCAACACATACCATCTGAGCACATACAATAACGTCATCATATATCACAACATATTTACTCTGGGTACTCCTGTTTCCTCCCACAATAAGACCCCTCGCGCGCTAACATCCGGGCCAACAAGAGTGATTAATATAAGGTGGATTACTTGTTTCACAATTGTTGAAAATAAATAAAGTTATTTTCTTTAGACTCGGGCTATCTGAACAAACGACCGATAATCTGTTGTTTCATCTGATTTGTTCGGTTCGAAGCATTTGAAATTAACGTATTGTTCAAAGTTAGCTGAGTGCTGCTATTTCATGGTTTTGTATTTTTGTATTTTTCAGAGGGCAGGATTCACAAACGTTATTATGTTTGAGAAGGAAGATGAAGTAGGCGGGAAGTCGAAGACTCTTGATTACCGAGACGTAATTCACGAGATGGGAACATGTTACACCCAGCCGGATTACACAGAGTTGTACGCACTTCTAGAGGAGTTCGATGCTGGGGAGCTTCTTCCATTGCCATCTGCCTCAATATGGCAAGGAGAAGGTACCGTATCATACATGGAAATAACATCAAAAGATAGGTTAAAGTAACATCGAAAACATCTTGAATAATCAGTAACAGATTATCTGCTTGATTTACTATAGGATATACTGAAGATGAAACATGCACAAGTGTTCAGGGTGAGGTTCAGTAATAGATTGTAGTGGAAAGTATGTAGAAGTTATAAGTGCGAGGTTACGTAAAAACATACCGAAGGGAAATATGAAGAAGTTATAAGTGCGAGGTTATGTAAAAACATACCGAAGGGAAATATTAAGAAGTTATAAGTGCGAGGTTATGTAAAAACATACCGAAGGGAAATATGAAGAAGTTATAAGTGTGAGGTTATGTAAAAACATACCGAAAGGAAATATGCAGAAGTTATAAGTGCGAGGTCATGTAAAAACATACCGAAGGGAAATATGAAGAAGTTATAAGTGCGAGGTTATGTAAAAACATACCGAAAGGAAATATGCAGAAGTTATAAGTGCGAGGTCATGTAAAAACATACCGAAGGGAAATATGAAGAAGTTATAAGTGCGAGGTTATGTAAATGATAATGAAGGGAAATACGAAGAAGTTATACGTGCGAGGTTATGTAAAAACATACCGAAGGGAAATATGCAGAAGTTATAAGTGTGAGGTTATGTAAAAACATACCGAAAGGACATATGCAGAAGTTATAAGTGTAAAGTTGGGTTCAAGTTGTTGGGGAAAAATATATATATATGAAAGGCGTACATAAGAGGTGAACCTGAAGAAAACGTTAACGATATTGTAGTTCGAGGTTAGTGGGAGGTAAAGTAGACGATGTTAGTGGAAGGTAATGTAGACGATGTTAGCGGGAGGTAATGTAGACGATGTTAGTGGGAGGTAATATAGACGATGTTAGTGGGAGTTAATGTAGACGATGTTAGTGGGAGGTAATGTAGACGATGTTAGTTGGAGGTAATGTAGACGAGTTCAGTGGGAGGTAATGTAGACGATGTTAGTAGGGGGTATTGTAGACGATGTTAGTGGGAGGTAATGTAGACGATGTTAGTGGGAGGTAATGTAGACGATGTTAGTGGGAGGTAATGTAGATGATGTAAGTGGGAGGTAATGTAGACGATGTTAGTGGGAGGTAATGTAGACGATGTTAGTGGGAGGTAATGTAGATGATGTTAGTGGGAGGTAATGTAGATGATGTAATTGGGAGGTAATGTAGATGATGTTAATGGGAGGTAATGTAGACGATGTTAGTTGGAGGTAATGTAGACGATGTCAGTGGGAGGTAATGTAGACGATGTAAGTTGGAGGTAATGTAGACGATGTCAGTGGGAGGTAATGTAGATGATGTTAATGGGAGGTAATGTAGACGATGTTAGTGGGAGGTAATGTAGACGATGTCAGTGGGAGGTAATGTAGACGATGTAAGTGGGAGGTAATGTAGACGATGTCAGTGGGAGGTAATGTAGATGATGTTAATGGGATGTAATGTAGATGATGTTAGTGGGAGGTAATACAGACGATGTTAGTGGGAGGTAATGTAGACGATGTTAGTGGCAGGTAATACAGACGATGTTAGTGGGAGGTAATGTAGACGATGTTAGTGGGAGGCAATGTAGACGATGTTAGTGGGAGGTAATGTAAACGATGTCAGTGGGAGGGAATGTAGACGATGTTATTGAGGGGTTATGTAGACGATGTTAGTGGGAGGTAATGTAGACGATGTAAGTGGCAGGTAATGTAGACGATGTTAGTGGGAGGTAATGTAGACGATGTTAATGGGAGGTAATGTAAACGATGTCAGTGGGAGGGAATGTAGACGATGTTATTGAGGGGTTATGTAGACGATGTTAGTGGGAGGTAATGTAGACGATGTTAGTGGGAGGTAATGTAGACGATGTTAGTGGGAGGTAATGGAGACGATGTTAATGGGAGGTAATGTAGACGATGTTAGAGGGAGGTAATGGAGACGATGTTAGTGGGAGGTAATGTAGACGATGTTAAGGAAGGTAATGTAGACGATGTTAGTGGGAGGTTATGTAGACAATGTTAGTGGGAGGTAATGTAGACGATGTAAGTGGGAGGTTATGTAGACGATGTTAGTGGGAGGTAATGTAGACGATTTAAGTGGGAGGTAATGTAGACGATGTTAGTGGGAGGTAATGTAGACGATGTTAGTGGGAGATAATGTAGACGATGTTAGTGGGAGGTAATGTAGACGATGTTAGTGCGAGGTAATGTAGACGATGAAAGTGGGAGGTAATGAAGACGATGTTAATGGGAGGTAATGTAGACGATGTTAGTGTGAGGTAATATAGGCGATGTTAGTGGGAGGATATGTAGACGATGTTAGTGGGAGGTAATGTAGACGATGTTAGTGGGAAGTAATGTAGACGATGTTAGTGGGAGGTAATGTAGACGATGTTAGTGGGAGGTAATGAAGACGATGTTAGTGGGAGGGTATGTAGACGATGTTAGTGGGAGGTAATGTAGACATGTTAGTGGGAGGTAATGTAGACGATGCTATTGGGGGGTTATGTAGACGATGTTAGTGGGAGGTAATGTAGACGATGTTAGTGGAAGGTAATGATGACGATGTTAGTGGCAGGAAATGTAGACGATGTTAGTGGCAGGTAAGGTAGACGATGTTAGTGGCAGGTAATGTAACCGATGTTATTGGGAGGTAATGTAGACGATGTTAGTGGGAGGTAATGTAACCGATGTTATTGGGAGGTAATGAAGACGATGCTAGTGGGAGGTAATGTAACCGATGTTATTGGGAGGTAATGAAGACGATGTTAGTGGGAGGTAATGTAGACGATGTAAGTGAGAGATAATGTAGATGATGTTAATGGGAGGTATTGTAGACGATGTTAGTGGGAGGTAATGTAGACGATGTTAGTGGGAGGTAATGTAGACGATGTTAGTGGGTGTAATGTAGACGATGTTAGTGGGAGGTATTGTAGACGATGTAAGTGGGAGGTAATGTAGACGATATTAGTGGGAGGTTATGTAGACGATGTTAGTGGGAGGTAATGTAGACGATGTTAGTGGGAGGTATTGTAGACGATGTAAGTGGGAGGTAATGTAGACGATATTAGTGGGAGGTAATGTAGACGATGTTAGTGGGAGGTAATGTAGACGATGTTAGTGGGAGGTAATGTAGACGATGTTAGTGGGAGGTATTGTAGACGATGTAAGTGGGAGGTAATGTAGACGATATTAGTGGGAGGTAATGTAGACGATGTTAGTGGGAGGTAATGTCGACGATATTAGTGGGAGGTAATGTAGACGATGTTAGTGTGAGGTAATGTAGACGATATTAGTGGGAGGTAGTGTAGACGATGTTAGTGTGAGGTAATGTCGACGATATTAGTGGGAGGTAATGTAGACGATATTAGTGGGAGGTAATGTAGACGATGTTAGTGGGAGGTAATGTAGACAATGTTAGTGGGAGGTAATGTAGACGATGTTAGTGGGAGGTAATGTAGACAATGTTAGTGGGAGGTAATGTTGACGATGTCAGTGGGAGGTAATGTAGACAATGTTAGTGGGAGGTAATGTAGACGATGTTAGTGGGAGGTAATATAGACGATGTTAGTGGGAAGTAATGTATTGATGGTGGTTTATAAAATAATGTTTATTCTTTGTCATTTCAGATATTTTCTCATCCTTCGAATACACACTCATACCTACCATCATAAGCTTGGCCGGAAGCTCAAACATTAATGTAGTTATGCCAAAATTTTTAGGCCTTGTTAACACGTATGTAACAGTTCATAAGCAACTGTTTGCAAATTACACGGGTGAACTGATGCCACGTCCAAGCGAAGAAATATTCCGAGAAGAACTCAACATGACATTTCTGGAGTTTTTGACGAAACATAATGTACAGGATCTGTCTCAGCTCTTTTTGCAGATACACACAGCCCAGGGTTATGGTCAGATAGACGAAATTCCGGCATTGTACGGTTTGACCTGGATAACCCCTAACGTCATAGTAAACCTTCTAACTCCTTCGGTAGAGGAAGTATCTAATGCTAAACTACTTAGCAGAGGTTATCAAACAGTATGGAAGGAAATAGTTGAGCAGGAAGGGATCAACGTTCGTCTTTCCAGTCCAGTTAAAAAAATTATTAGAAAACGTAGAAAGCAACGAGGAAAGGGGAAAAAGCGTCGATCTGAGTTTACTATCCAATACAATGATGCCACCGGCTGCAAACAGAGTGAAGACTTCGATTTCCTGATATTGACACCGGAGATGAAACTGCTATCAAATTTAGGCATAATCAACTTCAACGAAGAAGAGAGTGAGCTGTTTGATAAAATGCAACACCAGTACTATACAACGTCTCTGGTAACTACTACTTATGGAGAGAAAAGGGGATTGACGCCACAAAGCTACTTTGCAGATAATATTAATTCGAAAGTGGATATGAAGATTTGGGTAAAAAGAGACTCGTACAACAGTCTGGAATATAATGTGGGAGTAAACTACACAAATGGCTTGTTTCCTGGGGGCCCGGATGGAGAGTTCACACAAACCTCGGTGTATTATCAATTCTCAAAGGAGAGACCTAACAAGGCGGACCTGGAGACGGAGTTAAGGGCGCACATTGAAGACAGGGAGAATGCCACTGTGATCGAAATCCGCGATGTCTTCATATGGGATTACTTCCCACAATTCTCTGTTGCTGACACAGCATCAGGAATAACATGGGATATATTCGACATGCAGGGAAAGTATAACATTTGGTATGCAGGGTCCTCGGTCTATTTCGAGTCTGCTAAATCCGTGCTGGAGTACAACAATTTGATTTTCCGACAGTACCGTCTCCCCGAAGAAGACTGATACGTCGACGAAAAAAAAAAGTTATTTCAACTTCGAAGTAGGACAGAACTAGTGTGTATTTCAATAAACGAAGCTTAAATCAGACACCTCAGTAATATCACGCCACGTTGAACCTAATTCCTTTATCAAAAGTATTTTTTTAAATTTTGAACATGGTAAATCAGAATATGTTTTATATTAATTTTGAATACCAACTTCGATAGAATCATATGTAATGTTCAAATTCAGTTCCGCTATATTTTTACCTTATATTAAAATAAAGCGGAACTGGATTTGGACGTTGGCAGTTGGACAACGCAAATGTAATTTGAAGAACGTCCATTGAATGTTCGGATATTTATGGGCTTGAAACTTAATTTTTCACTTAGATGGTTCAGTGGTATATGACAGCTAGTTCCTGTATCTACTATTAATACCAATGTATATACTGTTTATATAAGCAGAGTCCTGTTGTACGATTGTACAATGAAACAGATGACATTTTAATCAGATAATTGTTTAAGTTTTATTGATGGTGTTATATCCACAGAGGGGTCAAACGAAAACGTCGCAATCAACGAACTTTAGTTGTCTGAATACTTATTGTTGAATTTGCTTGATTTGATAACCAATTCATACTTTTGCTAATAATACCCGAAGGACATAACCTAGCATCTCCTGAAGATGAATGTACCGTTTTGTAAACATTCATCGGCATTTCCATCTTTTGAATAAAGGCAAGCATATTTCATTATTGTAGAACATTTTATTACTAGTTGATTCTATTATTTTATGTATAATCTTAAGTTTTGTATCATATCTTTATAGAATAAATATATATGCTCTTAACAGTTGTTTTTCTTCGTCATTATGATCAATCATATTTAGTATTATGTCAATTAATATTGATAATTATTAGAATAATAGTTCGAGGTTCTTATATACTGCTCTATCACAAGCTATAGGTCGTGTCAAAGCAGTTAATACATTATCATCTGTGGTTATAGGGTCTTAGCAACCAGCCAGTATAATTTCCAACTCCCTAGGGAGCATAGAACCGGTGCTGTCATTTCGGCGTTTACAGCTAGTTTTCTACAATTTCTAGCACTACCCAACCACGTACTTATGTACAGCTGAGTAGACTGGAACAAGTCGAGTAAAGGATCTTGCTCAAGGATACAACACAAGTGTAATGACACTGCAACGAATCGTTATAACCCCTCTCCCATATTTAAATTCGTGAAAGTAATGAAAACAGCATGACAATTAAATAGAACATATTATGAAATCAGATCCCAGAGGTAATGCTAATTCGCATTTCAGTAGCATTAGAAGTGATAAGAAAAATTATAGCAAACAATGGCGAAAAAAAATGAAAATGAACGCATGATATTTATTTCAGCATGAATCCTAAATGACCAGGATTCAGTATAACTTGGAAACAAATATTCTCCATACTGCTATATTTGCAATAATAAAAGGTTTCCAATTAAAGCGATCCACAGAAGATAAATTGGAGTAAACAATATAGAAAATGATAATGAAAACAAACGTTCGACTTTTATTATGGCATGAATAAATCCTTTATTGTCAAGGATTCAGTATGACTTGGAAAGACATATTCGCCATACTGCTATATTTGAAATAATAAATTACATCATATTTGAAGATGTCATTCCTATTTAACCTCAGTAAACTTTAATAAGTTATGTTACTGACGCAAGTAGCTGAATTTCATTGTTGAAATGTAGTGATGAAATCAAGCTGAATTTCATTGTTGAAATGTAGTGATGAAATCAAGCTGAATTTCATTGTTGAAATGTAGTGAGGAAATCAACATGTAGATACACTTGTCATTTAACAAAAGTACATGAACTTTTAAACACTATTCAAATACAAATACAAAAACCCAAGTAAAGCAACCCACAAAAGAAAATATATAATATTTGAAGATGTCATTCCTATTTAACCTCAGTAAACTCTAACAAGTATTGATCCGAATTAGTCCATTTTTGTTTACATTGGTAAAAGGGCATCATCGATATCTATGGGATACGCTCAACTACGCTCTTTACACCCGTGGAATATATCATGGCAAAACTGAAGGCACGTTTAGGTAAAAAACACTGACCAAACGCTAGGCTGTATGCCTGTCCAATGGAGATTACAAAGGAGCGGCAACCGACTTCAAAGCTTGTCAATTTTACCGTTATATGAACCACGAGATTAATTTGATGTACATCAAAGTGTCGAGCCAGTCTTCGCGTTTCATCAACAGGGTAACGTACACATACACTGTAGACTTCAGTTTTGCCATGACATAATCCAAATGAAGGGGTGTAGAGAGCGCAGATGATCGTAACCCCTGGATATCGAGGATGGCAGAAGGGTATAATATCGGAACATTATTACAAGAAGCACAAAGGTCTTAAACGATCAGCTAAGCTATGTTATAGACACTCGTAGCTGAATTTCATTGTTTAAATGTAGTGAGGAAATCAACATGTAGATGCATTAAAAG
Source organism: Mimachlamys varia (assembly GCA_947623455.1). NCBI lineage: Eukaryota > Metazoa > Mollusca > Bivalvia > Pectinida > Pectinidae > Mimachlamys > Mimachlamys varia. Next base: position 12,854,524 of record OX392542.1, on the reverse strand, counting down.
TCAAAGCCTGTCATTTAACAAAAATATAAGAACTTTTAAACACTACACAAATACATTATCTACTATTGGGGATGATTATCATCTAGTAGGAATTGTTTCCTCCTTAAAATCGGGGAAATATACCGAAGATTGCTGTCTCCCTATATAAACTTGAGTATATGTTAACTTTACCGAAGAGAGAATAAATAATCTTGGGTGCAAATATTCACAGATATAAACATAATTACTGATGATTTTACCCATCCAAGCACAGAAATCGACAGTAGTACATCTGTGTCCGAAGAAAGAGATGTTTGAAATAATGGTTAGATTTTTTCTGGGGTCCCTCCCTTGCCCCTGGGTTTGGGCCAGGAACTAGAATTGTACTTTTTGATGCCATCTTCTTCTAATGATGATTCTCAACAGCAGCAATAGCGGTAATTTTTCTATTGCAAATGGACAAAATATACCCTCAAATGTATTTACCCCAAAACAAACTTAAAGCTGACAATGCAAGTTAAAAGCTTTCAATTAAGATTTGAAAAAAAAATATTCAGATTGTGATTACTCCGAATAGTTCCGAGATGTTCCCTACTTTGACCATGTGTCTTCCGGTTTTCGTAACCAAGGAAGTGGCAGACATTTTTGATTTACCCTTGCTTGGTAACGTGTGTAGACAACCTTGGGTATAAAAGCACCGATAGTTGCAAACCGGTTTTATTCCGACACTGCCCTCTCTCTGTAGCACATCTCTTACAGTAACAAATAGTCTGTACACATTACGTTTAGGGCTGGGCGGTTTTACCGGTATACCGGTATACTGTGGTATAAAGTTTTGATGGTACGTACCGTGGTACATTAAGTCCTGTACCGGTTTTTTGGGGACTTTCATTTGCATTAAATTTAGCTGATCAATTTAAAAGAACTATTTGTTACATAGATCAATTGAAATTCCAATATGGTTTAATAATAATTTCCTATAAGTTTGCTGATCAACTACATGTAGGACAGACATAGCTTCACTCAAACAATATTATAGGATCACACAACGAGAAACTTATGACAGGCCTCTTGTGGTTGGCTTCAGAACAAAAACAACCCAAGACCTTTAGCTAGCTCAAACATTCAATCAAGGTGCCGTGGTATACCGTGGTACGTACCGCAGTATTTGCCTAAATACCGTGGTATACCGTGGTACGTTTGATTTTGTGGTACCCAGCTCTAATTACGTTACGGCTCGTTTTCGGGTTTTTTTTTTGACGAATATGGATATTGGAAAGATATATAATAAATATGAAATGAAATTGTAATAAAAACATCCATATCCCCATGAAACTTACAGCAAAATAACACAACACAACTTAATGTAATATATGTTGCAAGTGAAACAAACAAATGGCTATTTAACGCTTATGCCTATCTTTTTGATATCCAACTAGTACTAATATCCAGCGTAGAAACCATAATAAATCCAAATAAGTCCATGAGAATGGTTCAAATATATAATTTCACATTGTTGACTACACACCTGGGTGTGCCCATCCTCGATATCCAGGGGTTACGATCACCTATGTAATCTACACCCCTGGAATATATCATGGCAAAATTGAAAGCTCCCGAGTCTGCCACCTAGCGGTCGGTATGCGTTGTGTCCCTTTGAATCACGTAATCACCGACCAATCAAAATTGCGTGTAACCAAACGGCTTCTGCAATGAATGTAAATAAGGAAGAACATCTTATTCGGTTGATCTATGAAAAATTCAAGCTTGATCAAATTAGACAGCATCAGGAAACGGCGATCGACGCACTGAGTCCTTGCCGTAAATGTGTCGTTGAAGATTGTTCTTCTCTGTTTTACTGGTAAAGATCCATGACACAGTCGACACTGTGCCATGTTTGTTTACATTTTTTTCTGTCCCATTAGAAGAACGCGTGATCAAATGTAAGGTGCGCTCTGATTGGACGCAGCTAGACCTAGCTGCATCCAATGAAAATTCTCGTCGCGGGATTTACGAAATGTGGTCTATATATGCCAAGGGTGAAGATGAGTGTGCGGATCGTAACCCTTGGCTAGCGAAGATGGGGTGTGCCGTGTTTTACACGTGTGTGCTTGTCAAGCGTCTGCATGACCAAGACTAAGAGTTTGTACGTGGATGCGATTATATGCACGTGAAAGACCGGCGATATATATTAGACTTATGGAAGTATTTTCAGTGATATACCTTTTATTTCGGATACGCAATTTCAAGAATGTGTTATTAGTAAGAACCAGCATGGCAGTATTGTGGTTCAAAGTCTAAAGGTGATTGCGTTTGATTTTTGACAGCGGTTGCCGAGTGCGCGGAGCACTGACTATTGTGAAGGTTAGGAGTACTTTGAAAACCGGTTTTACAGGCTATGACCTTTATATACCCATCGGGGCCCATACTCGTTACCAAGCAAAGGCAAAACTAAAATGTCGGCACTTCCTTAGATACGATGGTCGGAACAGATAGGGGCGATCTCAAAACCAGAAAAAAATCGAACGTTTTTAAAAAAAATATTAATTGAAAGCTTTTTAAGTTGCATTGTCAGCTTTAAGTGAACTTTACTTTCCCCCAAAATAACTACAAGAAAAGGTATCCACATTTTATTTTGTGACCAATTGCTAAAAATGATATAATTGGTTTAGAAGAACTGTAATTATTGACAGGACATGAAATCGAAGTATCAACTTAATCTGATGAAAACGTTCAAAATAAATTTAAAGATGGAATGGTACACCCCACCTGCTCATTTGAAATACTTTAATACTAAGACACCAAGGTCCAGTAGCAATTAGATTTGCTTTCAACAAGTTTTCATGGCTAAAAAATCAAAAGTCAAGCTAGACAGAAAAGACCATTTGTGTAATTTGATATCTAACACTGGGGCTAGAACCGAACGTACATCCGGGTATGCTTCCTCGAGTCGTCAATCAAGAACACCTTTGCTTGTAGTGATGGTACTGCACTTAAAGCTGACAATGCAAGTTAAAAGCTTTCAATTAAGATTTGAAAAAAAAATATTCAGATTGTGATTACTCCGAATAGTTCCGAGATGTTCCCTACTTTGACCATGTGTCTTCCGGTTTTCGTAACCAAGGAAGTGGCAGACATTTTTGATTTACCCTTGCTTGGTAACGTGTGTAGACAACCTTGGGTATAAAAGCACCGATAGTTGCAAACCGGTTTTATTCCGACAATGCCCTCTCTCTGTAGCACGTCTCTTACAGTAACAAATAGTCTGTACACATTACGTTACGGCTCGTTTTCGGGTTTTTTTTTTACGAATATGGATATTGGAAAGATATATAATAAATATGAAATGAAATTGTAATAAAAACATCCATATCCCCATGAAACTTACAACAGAATAACACAACACAACTTTATGTAATATATGTTGCAAGTGAAACAAACAAAAGGCTATTTAACGCTTATGCCTACCTTTTTGATATCCAACTAGTACTAATATCCAGCGTAGAAACCATAATAAATCCAAATAAGTCCATGAGAATGGTTCAAATATATAATTTCACATTGTTGACTACACACCTGGGTCAAGCGTCTACATGACCAAGACTAAGAGTTTGTACGTGGATGCGATTATATGCACGTGAAAGACCGGCGATATATATTGGATTTATGGAAGTATTTTCAGTGATATACCTTTTATTTCGGATACGCAATTTCAAGAATGTGTTATTAGTAAGAACCAGCATGGCAGTATTGTGGTTCAAAGTCTAAAGGTGATTGCGTTTGATTTTTGACAGCGGTTGCCGAGTGCGCGGAGCACTGACTATTGTGAAGGTTAGGAGTACTTTGAAAACCGGTTTTACAGGCTATGACCTTTATATACCCATCGGGGCCCATACTCGTTACCAAGCAAAGGCAAAACTAAAATGTCGGCACTTCCTTAGAAACGATGGTCGGAACAGATAGGGGCGATCTCAAAACCAGAAAAAAAATATTAATTGAAAGCTTTTTAAGTTGCATTGTCAGCTTTAAACTAAGACGTATCTGTAAAGTATGGGATCCTGGAGGTCAGATTCGATATAAACAAAGATGTATCGGTAAGGTATGGGATCCTGGAGGTCAGATTCGATATAAACAAAGATGTATCGGTAAGGTATGGGAGATTCGATATAAACAAATGTCCTAACACACAAAGCCTTTCTCGCACCACACTCATCAATTAGTCCCTTTATTGTATTGATAGGTCCACGTAGTTCCAAGTACAACATTTTGATTCGTTTTTTTTTTCAATTAGATTTTGAATTTATCTACTGATAGACCAGTTAACAAATATATATATACTTTACATATACTTCTTGGCTTAACCAAAAAATGGATGATGTAAGAATTCCCCTCTGGCACGTAAACCATGACGGCTAATTAAGCAACTCAGTAATATTGCGAGTCATTTGGTGTCGCATGTTTATATCAGACTGAGATAATTTGTTATATCATGTAACTTAAAACAAAATACCTATTAGGAAAATCACCTACTGTATCATACATGTATCAGATTCACTAGACACAGGGTGAAGCTAACGTAAGGGGAGATTACTCTTACTTTGCATTAGGTTTTTCAATAGGGGTCATAATTGTTTGAATTCAAATAAAATATTCCCTATTTAATTTGAAAGTTTAAGGCTCCGAGTTTGGCTTTTAGCGATAAATCTATCCAAGTTCAATGCTTGAGCTAAATACCGTTAACCTAGTTTGAAAATTGGTAGTTTGTGTTTGTATTTATGGAATCTCAACATTAAAACGAAACGGTTTAATCTTTGGCTAACTTTCTCGAATATTGCTTCCGTGACACTTAGAATGAGATGATTATGAACATTATCATTTTTAGCATAGAATGTAGTAAATTCCTGCAATAATTCATTTGTATAATAACAACAAGATGATGTGTCTCCTAAAGGGACGGGGTCACATAGGGGAAATACTACAAATGTTTCACTTAAATTCTTCTTCTTTAACGAGAATGGAAGGTCTAAAATATCTTTTGGTTTTTGGTTTTGTATGTCCTATAAACTGTCAGTGTCATGTAAGGACGTGCCAGTTTTTGAAGGTGGAGAATAGCTGAATAGAACATTTAAAAGTCTTAGCAAGTTTCTTTCACAATGAATGTTTTGTAAATCAATAAGGGGTACCGATTGGGGTCTTTGTGCGGCCTATCAGTGATAAGAGTGATCATGTTGCAGGAAGATACTCATAAACAGACAAGTTGGCGGTTTGTTTGGCGTTCCCACGCTCTCTCTTTACTTTACGTCGCGTGATATGCTATGAAAGAAGGAGTTTTCTTACATAGCCTCTCACAACATTGAGTTCACAAAAACATTATAATTGCATCTTTGTTGTTCACACTAGGAGTGCTCGAAAGTGTTTTGCAAACGCACTGTATACTCGAGTATAACGTAATTCACACGTACATTAAACCAGTACGAACTGGTTCACCAGTCATAGCTGTATCAATTGTGTGACGGCAAAAATGTTATACGCAATATACTTTAGAAATAGTGGACCAATCATGCAAATTGCTGTTTAAAAAGTTCTGTCATTTATAACGACCATTAGACCACATCAAGACACTTAAATGCTCCTATTAATATATACAATATAGTAGGGTGATCAGAATAAACGTTTACTCTGGTTCATATTCGGTAGCTATGAGTCTGGTTGTAGATGTTTTCAAAAAATATTGCTAATGAATGTGTTTGAAATATCTTACCCTGTATAATTATAAATCTTGTACTACGAAAATGTGTATATTATGTACCGTGCTACTACTCAAAAGAGATAACGGTGGCTATGGGGATTCTAGCTAACATCAGAGACTAAAACATCCACAAGCAGAGTCTGCCACCCCTATCATGATAGATGACCTAACACACATATGCTGCATCTTTTAGATTTAGTTTAAATCTAATTAACATCTTCCTTGTTAAAAAGCAGACTTTCATCATGATAATATAATATACAAACATACCAATTACAATCTTACCATGTATGCTGACATTTAGAGCTGAATGCATGGATATATAGTTATTTCTTTTATTCAGTGTATATGTAATTAGGCGAGGACTACTGAAAGAATTGCAATGATCAAATAAACAGTTGTATGGTCAAGTTTAATGTTAGTATGACCATTCATTCCTGAAGGGAAAGTTTTGTTAACTGCGTCATGGTGGACTTCTGTCATATAAATCTAGATCAAAGCAAAGCAATTATTGTTTTACAATTCATAATCGGAGAAGAGCACGACGACCTTCCTTCATCGCAAAAAGGAATTGTAACCTTTCTCTTATCATCGCGACCGTACACTTCACCAACCTACACGCCACCAACGAAACCGTCTGTATGAACACCGTCTCTTACCTGCCCACTCATTTCCCAATGCAGATTAACACCGCAGATTAGTCAGTACTGAGTAGACATGCTGACTATACATTCTCCTTATGCTAAAATATGAATATATATATATTTAAAAACAAAAAAAATGTTGGAATCAACAACATGAATTATATCTATCAAATGAGGTTTTACGTTAAATACCCATTATAGAATCAAACTCAAGTGAAAGTGAATACATAAATATTTAAAAGTTGATTCTGTTTACCGAAGCTAATTTGTTTTAGATATCGGGTTATTTGTTCCCAAATCAACCAATGGTTGTTTAACGTGTCCTGCGCATGCGCATGTACGATATATAGTGGGGTACTTGATAAAGATTATCATTTTATCTGCTCGACACGAAGCACAAAACAGCACCATGGGCAGTGTGGGGCTGGTACTGTGTATCCTGGTCGGCTGTTTTCCGGTATGTACGTGTAATATATATTTCTATTTTGTGTATGTTACCTCATCTTTAAGGATTAAAAACATTGTTCGTTACTTAAAAAAAATATGAATTTATCAGTCATAATATTGTTTTTGTTTCAACATTAATGGTATTAACGACGTGACAATAAGCTTTAGGTATCCATAGATTTTGTACAGGTACAGGTAATATGCCCTATTTTGTTAATAATCTAGATGCTTTCAGTATCTATACATTTTATACAGATGATATACAATATGTTGGTGATAATCAAAGCGTAAATACATTTTATATCACGTTTAATGCTTTGAAACATATCTTGTCTTCCAAGGCGGATTTTCCTCTTAATCGACTAATCATTTTGGTGTCCTCTCTTAAACTTTTTTTCCCATTCTCTTCTTGCTTTCCGCATTTACCATTTTAACTTGTTTATGCTTTACAATAGTCTCGTTGTTTACCCACATCGCTGCCATATCGTATGTTTTTTTGTTTATTATTTTTCAGTACATTTTCTTTCAAGGGAAATTCTCTGTTTCAGGTTTTCTCGGTTTTCGTTAGGTATACATCTAATTGTACTGGTCTCAATAATTGATGTGAATGCTTTATAAATTTCCTTGGGATTTCCTTTGAGGACTTTATACCATCCTCTTATGATGTCATATTCCATCCTTTCGTAGTCACCCTTGTTGTATTTTAAACGTGGTGTTTCATTCAATGGGGATTGTTTTTACAGTAGAACTTAAAAATTAAAACGAGGTGGTCGCTGCTGCCTATCGGACTGTTGTAATGTATGTCTCTGTTCATTTCGTCTTAAGTTCTTATCAAAAGATCTAAAATATTCATTCCCTTTCCAACGCTTTTGTGAAATTTTTGGTGTGATGGTACGGAGGCACGGTGGTCTAGTGGTAGCACGCAGGGCTCGTTATCGAAAGGTTGCGAGTTCGAGTCCCGATCACGACCCTTGTGTTGTATCTTTGAGCAAGATACTATGCTGCGCTTGTTCCAGTCTACTCAACTGTTTAATTAGTACGTGTTCGTGCAATGCTAGAAACTGTAAGATGCTAGCTGTTAGCACCGAGATGGTAGCACCGGTTTTATGCTCCCCATGGAGTGGAAGAACGATATTGCATAGTTGCTAAGACCCTATAACCACGGATAATGATTTGTGAAAGCTTTGAGGCGACCTTCAGGTTGGGATTAAGCGGTAAATAAGAACATCGAACATATAATTAATTATAGATAGTAATCCTTTAAGCACTCGATGAAAATAAATTAGAGAATGCCGAAGCGTTAACAAAATCATAATCCGAACTCAAAATCGATTAAACCCGGGGCAAAACATGAACAAACGAAAGGAAGGAAATAATTACTTCCCTTTCCGTTATTAGATGGCAATGAATCCCAATCTATTTTCGGTAGGTTAGGTTACCCATGATTAGTATGTGACTGTGGACGACACCATGTTTATCAGTTTACAAAATTCTTCGTTATTTACATCTGTTGAGTTTGGGCTCTTTTATAAACAGCTAGCTAGATGTTTCCGGACAACTTTATTTCCACCCAGATATTTTCTTTGAATGCCATTACCATGATAATTTCTACTCCATGGTGATCCATTTTTATGTACAACCCGACTCCTCTGTGTCGATTTGTTAAATTGTCGTTGAGGAAAAAATTGAAACCTTTCATCACAAGTTCTACTTTACTTGGTAGATACCTATAATGTTTGGCGTATATTTCGGTGATTCCAATTATATAAGTATTACTCTGTGCAGATATCCTCGATTTCAGCTCGTCTAATTTGTCTATGTTTGTGTATGTACAGTTTTAATGATTTTAATTTTTACTGATGTTTTGCTATATTCACAATCCTGTTCTCGGAACCATCTTATTTGTCTGTCCCCAGCGGGACCTCGTACGCGGAAGACTTATTCCTCCGAATGTTGGTTGGTTTTCCTTTTTGCCCCTTTTCTGAGTTCAGATTTCCTTTTCCTTCCTTGTTTGGTAAGGTCATTACTGATGGAAATTATTTGAAAATCATCCTGTTTCTAAGGTTCATTGATTTTTTTTAAGTTTCTTTTGTCTTCTGTGGTAAAAAAATATGCAGAACTGGCCTTGCTGTTTTATTGCTTCTTTCTCTTTGTGCATTTTTCTGATTTTGAAACTTTAACTCCAGTGATACTATCTCGTGATAATTTGCATGCCGATATGATGTTTTTTAACTTTCGTTTTATCAGCATTTATAAGTTGACATGACAAATACAGGACATCGATGAAACAATTTATTTGAAAATATTGATGCAATTAGTATAATATAATACATGTAGAATAACTATTAGCATTTGCTCAGTCTGTTTAACATATTTGTGTAGGTAGATAATCCCCTGTGTGTTTAAACATAATTAATTCTATTCAAAATAGAAAATAGTAAAGGGAGGCAATTCATTTGAAAATTTTGATAATCATAATGATTATGTCAAGATATTATATATAGCCAGTGTTCTTTGTTTAAATCCTTCATCGAATTAAATTTCAGATAAAAAGTCACTAACGGCCTCTACCGTTTACATATCATCCACTCAAGAAGAATCCAGATTCAATCATAGAACATTAGTGTTAAGAAATGGCACATTTATTCAACATAAGTTTAGTGTGAAGATATTGAGAACACCAAATGGTATAAGGGAGATAACTCCATGCATTTTTTATTTTAAAAATATAATTTGTTCTATGTAATGCTTTTATAAGAAGTAAATTTTAGCTAAGTTATAAAAGACAAGCAATGCCACAGTAAAATATGCTACAATCCTCAAATTATTTCAAGCCATTACTGCCCCTCGTTCATGCCGCACTATTGTTGTACACAAGAAAATAAAGATTTTTTTTTTGTCATGCAGCATCAACAATAATTACATTCATTGGTTAGGGCATAGAGGTTAATAATAAAAGAGAGTATAATAAAACGAAGTATAATAAAAATAAAGAGAAGATGCAGCAATATAGCCAGAGACTTTTTTGGAACATGTAATTTTTTGTCCAAGATATGGCAAGCCAGTTTTCTATATTTAAATCTTTCATTTCATTGAGTTTCAGACAAAAAAGTCTACCGTTCACCTATCATCCACTCAAGAAGAATCCAGATCCATCTACAGAACACTAGTATTCATATCTAATAAATTTACATATTAGTTTATTGTACCCATCAATGAGGACATCACACAGCACTTTAGTTGCAATTTATGAAAGCAACAAATACAAGTGTAGCATAATTAGCATAATTACCTGAAGCACAATGTTTAATATAATGATGGAAAACAACAAAAAGGTTATTTCATTTCAATAACTTTTATTGACAAAGATGTTCAAACGTCAATTTTGGATTGAATAACAGGCAGAAGCCTATATGAATTCTCTCCATAGGTGGCCGAAAAAAACAGTATTTAATTTATATAATCAATTAAGAAAAATAATGTGAAATGAAAATTAATTTTGTATAAACACAAAACAAATAAAGGGAGATAACTAGTAAATGTTGACAAATACAAGCACAACACATTGTACAGATACACAATATACAACACAAGCACAGTAGATATACAGTACATTACTCTCTATAACTTTGATGAACATAAATAATGTTATATAAAAACATTTATATTGTATGTTTATACACATAATAACTAAACAGCCAGAATACCTGACCAAAAGTCCACGTGCAACTATATATACTGCACAGGTCATTTGTAAATTGGACTGCCCAACATAAATATTACAAATATAGTTTAATTAATTTATACAGAGAAATCAATATTAGAGAGTTTACTAAAACTATAAAATACTATTCAATTTAGGACTCATCCATCAGTCAGCCATACTGTTATGCTATTGGTGGAAAAAATAATTATTATTTAAATAGTTAAATGTACATGTACATGCCTTCATGATACACATTATAAGTAATAAAGTTTGAAGCGTTTAGATTTACCAATGAAATTTAAGACATCTTTTAAAATTTGCCTGTTTACATTTTCATCACAGAAAGTGCATCCATGAAGGAAAGTATGCATATTTAGATGATTATGATTACCACAATTATTTAAAGAAGCCAAAAGATTATGTCTGTGTTCATTATACATGGGGCAATTAAATAAAAAAATAGTGAGATACAGTTTCAAAATTAAAAGAACATGAACATGCTGGACTGGCTAATAAGTGATCTTTATGTAAATCAAAATTGAGGTCACTGCACTCATTTCTAAATTGTCATAGAATAATATTGGCCCGTCTGTCTACTTCTAATTTAGAAATTGAAGAAGTTATATTTGTTGTAACTTTATTTATTAAAGATCGTTTAAAACTAGAAAGTGATGGAGCATTAAACAATGTAACATCCATATTATTAACTTTACGGCACATATATGGGAAAAGCTATCAAAATAATAATTTGTTCTGCAAAGAGGTTGATTGAAGTGTCTTATTAGTCTAAATGAGTGAGGGTTGTTATTTTGAATGTTCATGAAAGGATTAATGATTTCTTGTAAGTAATGAGGTGCTATACCGTGAAAACTTTTATACATCATTATAAGTTTATGTTTGTGTCGTCTTTCTGCAAGTGTTTCCCATTCAAGTTCGTTATAAAGTTTATTGTGAGATGTTCCAGAACGAAGACCGGTTATAATTTTAGCAGCTTCCAATTGAACATATTCTAATAAGTCGCTTGGTTGCAAAGAACAATTATCCCATACTATATCTGCGTATTCTAAGATAGGTCTAATAAATGTGGTATATATTTTAATTAATGTTTTTCTGTCAACTTTAGTTTTAACATAACGAAGGATGTTAAGTCTATTGGAAGCTTTTTCATAATTTAACTGTATATGTTGGTTCCATGTAGCATCACCTTTGAGTATAAGACCTAAATGTTTGTGTGAGGGTGCGTCACTGATTATATAATTCTGGAAAGATATTGGAGGATGTACAGGGTTTTTTTCTGGAAAATACAACAGATTTTGTTTTAAGCGGATTAAACTTTATGTCCCATAGGTTATTAATGATTGATAATAATAAATACTCAAGAAGGATTAGAAAAATGGTCATGAAGAAAAATAGTAGAAACAGCGGCAGCATCACTAGCCATCCATCCATAGAGGCTGTTTAATTTGATATGGTGCACATGACATTACAACACAATCTACCCTATGCCATCCCAGACATCCTTACCTATGTACCAGAGGTAAGAGTTCAAGACTAGCACTGAATTCACAGCTGTATACCAATCTGGATACTCTCATGAAAGGGAGATAACTTATATACTATCATCATATTATACTAGACAGCCTCGCGAAGAACCCAGCCCCAGGGTGAAGGGTCCAGAGATGACACCACTGTACCCACTGCCTTTCGATATATACATGTATATAAGGCAAAATTCATAAAATCATTAAACAAGTCTTTTTGTGTTTTGTATGTACCCAAGAACACTATCAAGTATAGATTTATTTTCTGTGTTGTTCACCCCAGTGCTTCATTTAGAAGTATTTTAACATTAAAATTAATTGGACAAACATCAAAGATATAATTCTTTAATGATTTTACATTGGACACTGCAAGAGGTAATGAATAGCAGTTTCAGAATCAGTACCACATTGACAAGATGAAGACTCCCTTAAGTGATCTTTGAACAGGTCATAATTCAGGTCACTCGCTTCATTCCTTAGTTGACATAAGATAATATTACCCTTTCTGCACTCACAGTTTTTGAATACATCAGATATATCATTATCAAAACAGATTTGATTATATACCTTGGCCTTGAATGTATTAAGAGTAGGCGTAGGTACTATATCATTTCCAAGATCATTAAACTTGTTGCACATAACTGGGAAGAAACGTTTGGCATAGGATTCATAACGGCACAGTGGCGGATTAAACATTCTTACATTTCTTAGAGTCTCAGAATTATGGATAAGGGGGTCAATAATGTCATGGAGATATGATGGTGATAATTCATTAGTTATTTTGTACATCTGGGTTAGCTTATAGTTCATCCTTCGATCAGACAAAGGCTCCCAGCCTAGTTCTATGTATAGAGTTTGGTGTGATGTACATAATGTACCTTTCGTTAGGCCTGTGATAATTCTAGCCGCTTCAATTTGCACAGATTCTAATAAGCTTTAAAGATTTTTAGTGCAGTTGTCCCAGATAATATCTGCATACTCAGGTATTGGTCGAATAAATATAGTATATATTGTGCAAAGTGATTTCCTATCAAACTTATATTTAAGGTACCTAAGCATATTTATTCTTTTACTAGCTTTTTCATATATTAAATGAACATGGGTAGACCAGATGCCATCTCCAGAGAAAGTCACTCCAAGGTGTTTGTGATTAGGAACATTATCAATATCAGTATTAGAGAACTTAATCAGAGGATGGATAGGATTATTTTCCTAGAAAAGATAAGGGATTTGGTTTTAGATGGGTTAAACTTAATATCCCATGTACTAGCCTGATTATTAATTATCTCTAGGTCCTGATTCAGATATTCAGCTGATAAAGATGGGTTTTCACCTACAATAACATATAATGATGTATCATCAGCAAAGAGCTTAATGTTATTTTGGACTAGATCAGTAATATCATTTATGTACAGAAGAAAAAAGAATGGGCCGAGAACAGATCCCTGAGGAACACCGGCATTAACTACCCTAAAAGTAGAATAATGACCCTCAGTTAGCACTCTTTGTTTTCTATCTTCAAGATAATTTTCAAACCAATTAAAACATTAACTGAAATACCATATGCTTTAAGTTTATGTAATAACCCTTTGTGACAAAATCTGTCAAAAGCCTTGCTGATGTCGCAAAATACAAACCTTAGTTATCTTTTTTAAAGCCTGACTGGTCCTTTGAAAGTATATTGTTAGTTGTTCAACAGTTATATAGATATTTGAAAATGATTTTTTCTAAGATTTTGCTAAAACATGATGTTACAGATATTGGTCTATAATTAGAGTAATCATTTTTTAAACCATTTCCTTTGTATACAGCACTAACATTAGCCATTTTCCATGGCCCAGGTATGCACCCGTTAGATATATTTTTATTAAATAATATTGTAAGTGGGAGTATTAAGGAAGGTTTTAATGTTTTTATGACTTTAGGTAACATTCCATCTTGTCCTGCTGGTTTGTTTTCATTTAAAAGGGTCATTTGATCATCAACATCTTGTTCAGAGACTAGTATACTTTCAAGTTTTGATAGAGTGTAAGTATCTAATATTGGGGGTTCAACAAGGGTATCTGATGTTGTGTGGCTATAGAGGTAAAATATTTGTTAAGGTTTTCAGCTTTATCAGTTGGATGTTAAATAAGTGTATTATTAACATTCAATGGTGGAATTGGCTCAGTTTTGTTGTTAAAATTAGTTAGGGATTTAGCAATTTTCCACCATTTATTGGGGGGGGGGGGGGGGGCAATGATTTATCACCAAAAGACTTTTGAAGTTTATTAAGATAATTATGCTTCGCATCTCTTACCAGCTTACTAACATCATTCTGTAGTTGTCTATATTTAGTCCAATGTTCTATTTTGTCAGAATGTCTGGCTTTCTTATGTATCCTATTTCTTTGTCTCATCTTAAGTCTGATATTGGTAGTCATCCATGGTTTGTCATAAGGTCGGATTGTAATAGTTTTACTTGAAATATATTTTGTCACCAGGTCAGATATAGTTTTAGTTAAAAACATTTTAAATTCATGGGTATCCATATTAACAGCACTTACATTCCAGTCAATAGCATTCAGTGCGTTATTCATAATATTATAGTCAGTATTGTTATACATCCATATAGTCTTTTTATATGCTTTTTGTTTGAGGACAGCATAATAAACTTCCATATATATAGCGGAATGATCACTACAGAAGGCTGGGTCAACATGTGTATTTTTCACTATGGAGGGACTATTTGTAATGACAACATCTATGGAAGTTGCACTATCAGGTGTCACTCTAGTTGGTCTATTAATAATACTTTTAAGATTAAACTTAGTTAAGAGCCAAGACAAGTGTGAAGTAGGTGAGGTCTTTAGCATATCAACATTTAAATCACCAGTTATGAGTATATCTAAATTTTTCTCACTAGCTTTATCGAGGATTCCTTCGAATCTACTCCAGTATTCTGTACTGGAGTCAGGTCTATAGATACATCCAAGCAGAAATTTATGATTTTGATAAACTTCTATCCATATCATCTCTATGTGTTCATTTTCAAGATCAGGCCTACGCGTGATAAGTATATTACTTTTATGGTATATTATTACACCACCACCATGTCCTGTTTTCCTATATTTCCTGTGGATTTCATCTGAGAAGGTGTGATTCAGTTACACATACTATATCACTATCATATAGCTTTGCTTCAATAACATCTATTTTATTTCTTAACATTGATGTGAACTATTTCTAAATTTTGAAGTGGACCTGGTCTCATTTCAACATCCTTACATTTAATCAGTAGGGCTTGTAAAAGAATTAAGAAATATGCATTATTCTAAAACATTTTTGAATAAATATATTGCCTATGTATACTGAATGACGATGTCCAGAGCCCCTGTAAGATGGGTGTCACGTGTGAAAAGCAATTTGGAGTTTGATGAAATAATGTAATTGAATGGTTTATTTTTTCTCGCTTAGTATAGTAGTTTCTATAAAACATCTCTGCGTTGAAATGATAATTTTAGACACTGAAAATGTCAAATTACATTTTATTTCGCAAAAATTGAAAAAGAAGGGGAAAATATTGATAACAGCGTTTGATAGTGGTCATTCAAGTTGGTGTATATATCTGTGATTTATGGTATATCGCATTTTTTTTCTGTTTAGGCGGTAGACTCATTGACACTGCCTTTAGAAAAGGAACTCATCGAGTTACTGGAAAGTAAGACAATTTTCATTTATTCGTTCAAATATATGAGCATAGCATAAGACTTCGAATCTTCATGGTCAAGCTCGGCAGAACAACAAATAATCAATTAAATTTTACTACTTACCTGTGTAAGGTATAAACATCAGCATGGTAATAATGACGATGAATAATGAAATATCTTTCAATGGTGTCAATTATCAACTATTTTATACTTTCATGGCGTCGGTAGGTAAATTAGAGCTATCATTATGGTAAGTCATATTTACATTCTTCTAATATTTTGAATTATATTGTATTTTATTTATTGAAATATATATGTTTTTCTTTATAGTTGCTGAGAGTCATTCTCATCAAAGTTTAAGTTCATCATACTCAGAAGAAGAATTAGAGATTTCGGAGTCGGGGTTCCCCTATATCTCAGGCCCTAAACGTTTCGATGACAAGATCGCCATTGTGGGGGCGGGGCCGGCTGGTGTCCACATGGCTTTGAAGCTAAAGGTATGTGCTGTCCTGATTCCTCAAAAACCTCTGGTGTTGTCTATGGACCAACCAAATGCGTCTCCCTTTAACAATGTCTGACGTTGCTAATCAACAGCTAAGAGACCGAATAAACTACCCCAACATATCTTTTAATCGTCGTTTCTTTCTTCCGTTGATATAAATTATAATAGGAATTACCCTACTATAGTTTAAAATATCTGTTTTTCTGGCTCCACAAACGCAATTTACGACAATAGAATCGGGGGATACAATGTAGTGTCATAAATTTCGAAATACAGAAGAGTTGTCCCCTACAAATACGACAGTTTCAAGAAATAGAAGTTCCAGTATATTACCCGAGTTTCCCAATATTCGTCAGTTTCTTTCGTCCGTTGATATAAATTATAATAGAATCAACACACACACACACACACACACACAAAACGTCACAGCGTCAAAATATAACACAGCGTCAACCTATAACACAGCGTGAAATTATAACACAGCGTCAACCTATAACATAGCATCAACATATAACACAGCGTCAACCTATAACATAGCATCAACATATAACACAGCGTCAACTTATAACACAGCGTCAACATATAACACAGCATCAACATATAACACAGCATCAACATATAACACAGCATCAACATATAACACAGCATCAACATATAACACAGCGTCAACATATAACACAACTTCAACATACAACACAACTTCAACATATAACACAGCATCAACATATAACACAGCATCAACCTATAACACAGCTTCAACATATAACGCAGCGTCAACATATAACACAGCATCAACATATAACACAGCATCAACATATCACACAGCATCAGCATATAACACAGCGTCAGCATATAACATAGCATAAACATATACTACAGCACAAACATATAACACAGTATAAACATATAACACAGCGTCAACATATCACACAGCATAAACATATAACACACCGTCAACATATAACACAGCATCAACCTATAACACAGTATAAACATATAACACAGCGTCAACATATAACACAGTATAAACATATAACACAGCATCAAAATATAACACAGCGTCAACATATAACACAGCGCCAACATATAACACAGCGTCAACATATAACACAGCGTCAACATATAACACAGCATCAACCTATAACACAGCATCAACATATAACACAGCATCAACCTATAACACAGCTTCAACATATAACACAGCATCAACCTATAACACAGCATCAACATATAACACAGCATCAACCTATAACACAGCTTCAACATATAACGCAGCGTCAACATATAACACAGCATCAACATATAACACAGCATCAACATATCACACAGCATCAACATATAACACAGCGTCAGCATATAACAAAGCATAAACATATACTACAGCACAAACATATAACACATCCTCAACATAAAACACAGCATCAACATATCACACAGCATAAACATATAACACACCGTCAACATAAAACACAGCATCAACCTATAACACAGTATAAACATATAACACATCGTCAACATATAACACAGTATAAACATATAACACAGCGTCAACATATAACACAGCGTCAACATATAACACAGGCTCAACCTATAACACAGCATCAACATATAACACAGCATCAACCTATAACACAGCTTCAACATATAACGCAGCGTCAACATATAACACAGCATCAACATATAACACAGCATCAACATATCACACAGCATCGACATATAACACAGCGTCAACATATAACATAGCATAAACATATACTACAGCACAAACATATAACACAGTATAAACATATAACACAGCGTCAACATATCACACATCCTCAACATAAAACACAGCATCAACATATCACACAGTATAAACATATAACACAGCGCCAACATATCACACAGCGTCAACATATAACACAGTATAAACATGTAACACAGCATCAAAATATAACACAGCGTCAACCTATAACATAGCATAAACATATAACACAGCCTCAACATATAACACAGTATAAACATATAACACAGCATCAAAATATAACACAGCGTCAACATATAGCACAGTGTAAACATATAACACAGCATCAACATATCACACAGCATAAACATAAACCACACCGTCAACATAAAACACAGCATCAACCTATAACACAGTATAAACATATAACACAGCGTCAACATATAACACAGCATCAACATATAACACAGCATCAACATATAACACAGCATCAACATATAACACAGCGTCAACCTATAACACAGCATCAACATATAACACAGCATCAACATGTAACACAGCATCAACATATAACACAGCTTCAACATATAACACAGCGTCAACATATAACACAACTTCAACATATAACACAGCATCAACATATAACACAGCATCAACCTATAACACAGCATCAACATATAACACAGCATCAACCTATAACACAGCTTCAACATTTAACGCAGCGTCAACATATAACACAGCATCAACATATAACACAGCATCAACATATCACACAGCATCAACATATAACACAGCGTCAGCATATAACATAGCATAAACATATACTACAGCACAAACATATAACACAGTATAAACATATAACACAGCGTCAACATATAACACAGCGTCAACATATAACAGCATCAACATATAACACAGCATCAACATATAACACAGCATCAACATATAACACAGCGTCAACCTATAACACAGCATCAACATATAACACAGCATCAACATGTAACACAGCATCAACATATAACACAGCTTCAACATATAACACAGCGTCAACATATAACACAACTTCAACATATAACACAGCATCAACATATAACACAGCATCAACCTATAACACAGCATCAACATATAACACAGCATCAACCTATAACACAGCTTCAACATATAACGCAGCGTCAACATATAACACAGCATCAACATATAACACAGCATCAACATATCACACAGCATCAACATATAACACAGCGTCAGCATATAACATAGCATAAACATATACTACAGCACAAACATATAACACAGTATAAACATATAACACAGCGTCAACATATCACACAGCATAAACATATAACACACCGTCAACATATAACACAGCATCAACCTATAACACAGTATAAACATATAACACAGCGTCAACATATAACACAGTATAAACATATAACACAGCATCAAAATATAACACAGCGTCAACATATAACACAGCGCCAACATATAACACAGCGTCAACATATAACACAGCGTCAACATATAACACAGCATCAACCTATAACACAGCATCAACATATAACACAGCATCAACCTATAACACAGCTTCAACATATAACACAGCATCAACCTATAACACAGCATCAACATATAACACAGCATCAACCTATAACACAGCTTCAACATATAACGCAGCGTCAACATATAACACAGCATCAACATATAACACAGCATCAACATATCACACAGCATCAACATATAACACAGCGTCAGCATATAACATAGCATAAACATATACTACAGCACAAACATATAACACATCCTCAACATAAAACACAGCATCAACATATCACACAGCATAAACATATAACACACCGTCAACATAAAACACAGCATCAACCTATAACACAGTATAAACATATAACACATCTTCAACATATAACACAGTATAAACATATAACACAGCGTCAACATATAACACAGCGTCAACATATAACACAGGCTCAACCTATAACACAGCATCAACATATAACACAGCATCAACCTATAACACAGCTTCAACATATAACGCAGCGTCAACATATAACACAGCATCAACATATAACACAGCATCAACATATCACACAGCATCGACATATAACACAGCGTCAACATATAACATAGCATAAACATATACTACAGCACAAACATATAACACAGTATAAACATATAACACAGCGTCAACATATCACACATCCTCAACATAAAACACAGCATCAACATATCACACAGTATAAACATATAACACAGCGCCAACATATCACACAGCGTCAACATATAACACAGTATAAACATATAACACAGCATCAAAATATAACACAGCGTCAACCTATAACACAGTATAAACATATAACACAGCGCCAACATATAACACAGCGTCAACATATAACACAGTATAAACATATAACACAGCATCAAAATATAACACAGCGTCAACATATAGCACAGTGTAAACATATAACACAGCATCAACATATCACACAGCATAAACATAAAACGCACCGTCAACATAAAACACAGCATCAACCTATAACACAGTATACACATATAACACAGCGTCAACATATAACACAGCGTCAACATATAACACAGCGTCAACATGTAACACAACGTAAAATATAACACAGAAAAACATAACCAACAGCTTGTACAACATTATATAGAGGATTTTACATGAGTGTCGATGTAATATGGATTTTTAAATTATTTAACGAGTTTAATAAACTCCATATTACATTGACACGTGTGTAAGATTCTATTGATCACATAACTTATATTTATGAGAAAATGCACAAAAAATCAAATTAATACTCTATGAGAAAGGCATATTTCTACTGTGACAGTACGATTTTCACTACCGAGACAATCATATCACGTCATAAAGACGTCATTTGTTTGTGACGTCACAATAGTGTTATTACACGTGTGTAATACCATTTTAATGACATGGCCATATGACATGACTGAACGGGTCAGTCATGTGATAAAAACATATATCAATGTCTCAACAAACAAGTACAAACTGCATTAAAACATTCTTATAAAAAATCGGAACTTCTTATTATTGCCATGATACCGTATATGATCGATAATGTAATGGTCGACATCTCGTATCTGTTAAAAAAGATTCTCAATCACATTATTATTTTGACAGTCAAACTAAATCAGATAAATGTTATGTGTAACAAGAACATTCATACAAAACAATATTTTTAACACACTATTGTAAACAATTAGCCCGAGTTATTGTTCGCCGCAATTAAGAACCTGTATTAGTAAACACTCCGTGTGTGGGATGGCACATCATTTTCCCGAATATAAGGGTTAAATAAGTAAATTAAATGGCAACAAACTGTAGCCAATTAAATGAACAGTGGTGTGTTGTAGCAGTTGCAAATTATTCTTGATAATATATAAAATTAAATGTTCAAGTTAGTTGGTACCTTACCTTGGGGACCTGATCGACTGTCCCATTAATTATGATTTGATATTTGCAAGCTGAAAAAGCTTCAACATATTGTTGTGCATTATTTGGACAATAAACAAAAGACAATTGAAATCTGGCAGTATAATTGAGGTTAAAAGGGTGCGCTGTGAGAAATTTCCGACCCGTGATAGTTCTGTAATATTTGATGTTACGTGACCCATTCAAATGAACTGTAACTGGGTTGTGCATTTAGATTTTATTTTCAAAATATAAGTTTACTCAAATCATTGAAATGATACTGTTGGATATTTTTTATATATTATTCAGAGGGCAGGATTAATTAACGTTTGTTTGTTTCAGTCGACTGTTCAGCCCGGATGAATTGAAACAGGAATGCGTTTCGAAATTTGGATAGCCATTTCAAACGTATGCTACCTGAAACTACCTATAATGTAGTATTTTTTCATGGTTTTGTATTATTCAGAGGGCAGGGTTCACAAACGTTATTGTGTTTGAGAAGGAAGATGAAGTAGGTGGGAAGTCCCAGACTCTGCTGGTCCGTGACACGGTGCAGGAGATGGGAACATGCTATTCCCAGCCGGATTACACTGAGCTGTATCAGCTTGTAGAGGAATACGATGCAGGGGAGCTACTTCCCTTACCCAGCCCGACAGTATGGACAGGAGAAGGTAGCATATCACACATGTTAATAGTAGGTCTTGTTCATACTGTAAACCAACTCATTTTCGCGGCGACTTAATTTCGCGTTTTCATATGAAACGACTATTACGCGGCGATTTAATTTCGCGATAATACAATCGCCAATCCTTTGTACGGTACAGTATAATACTACATTTTGTATACCTCCAATTGGAACCATTTCGCGGCGATTAATTTTCGCGAATTTTAATCACCCCCGAAATACGCGAAAATTAGTAGGTTAACAGTATCCGTCATCTTTTTGAGTTG
This sequence comes from Mimachlamys varia, assembly GCA_947623455.1. NCBI lineage: Eukaryota > Metazoa > Mollusca > Bivalvia > Pectinida > Pectinidae > Mimachlamys > Mimachlamys varia. The sequence goes on along the minus strand of OX392542.1, from coordinate 12,832,131 downwards.
ACATTAAACTTGTCATTTTGAGTATACAATGAAAAAAAATAAAGATGTGGTGTTTGTCTGGTAATATACACTTTATCTACATTCAGAAAATAGTATAGGCCTAGGTCTTTTTGGCTCTTATTAAAGCTGTGATTTACCCATGTCTAAAGATCACAGACATTTTAAAACCCTGAAAGATGCCGTAACACTATGCATTTTAAATTCAGTAATAGATACAGTTTGCATAAAAACTCAAACTACATCATACAGCTGTTTCGTCATCCTTGTCTATCTTAGTCGAAATCTGTAGGGCCAACCTGCAGTAAGCGCACTGCCACGTTTTAGTAACCTTGTGGTCGACCACCAGCACTGGCTCCTCAGAAGGAATAGACGTAAAGAACAATAGCAAATCTCAATAACAAGTTCAGGACTTGCCAATAAGCATTTCCCAAGTTTACACGGTGCTCTGTCAGGTATATTGATTGTGAAGTTAAATCAGTTTAACCAAGTTATGAGTGAATATTAAAAATATATATATTGGTCCAGCTTGCAAGATTTCGCTTACTTGAACTAGTTAATTCCCTCATAAATCAGTGGCGTCATAGAAATATTGTAATGTTTTTCAAGTATACTAGCTACTTTCATTTAAGTTCTCGGTTAAAAGATGACGTAACATACACACATGCTGCACCTTTTAAACTTAGTTATAGATACAGTATGCCGAAAAAAATGAATTAAACTGCACCATACAGCTGTTCCGACTTAAATAACTTCTATTACTAAGAAAACGCATGAAATTGCTTCAGTTATACATTAAGGTTGCAATGCTGACGTATTTATCTCATATTCAATTAACAGATGAAATCATCATGATGTAAAACCACAAGCTTCTGATGTTTGATTTTACGGTAATCATTGCAAATATGCGCTATATGTGAGTGTAGCGTATTTTTACACGGATAGTTAATTGAGTTTTAAAACTAATGATAATTAATGTTTTGTCATTACAGACATAATTTCAACGTTTGAATACTGGCTCAAGCCTTTCATGGATGGCAAGACTGGAGCATCGTCCAAAGATTCTTTTGTACGATTCATTCGCACTGTTATTGAATATGTACTAGTACATAAACACCTATTTGGGAGTTACGAGGGTGAACTGATGCCACGTCCAAGTGAAGAAATATTACAAAATGAACTCAATATGACTTTCTTGCAGTTTTTGGAGAAACATAATGTGGAAGGTCTTGTTAATGTCTTTCTTTGGGCACAAACAGCTCAGGGCTATGGCCATATGGACGAAGTTCCAGCATTGTATGGATTGACCTGGATGACCCCGACTTATTTAGTCAAAGCGGTACTTCCAACACCAAAGGAAGTCTCCAATGAAAAACTACTTAGCAGAGGTTATCAAACAGTATGGAAGGAAATCGTTAAGCAGGAACACATCAACGTTCGTCTTTCCAGTCCAGTTACAAACATTATTCGAGAAGAGAATTCGAAGTTTATTGTTCACTATAACGACGGCTCCTATCAAAATGAAGAATTTGACTTCCTGATATTAACACCGGAGATGAAACTGCTATCCAAATTAGGCATCATCGACTTCAACGAAGAAGAGAGTGAGATGTTTGAGAAAATGCAACACCAGTACTATACAACATCATTGGTAACTACTTCGTATGGAGAGAATAGAGGATTGACGCCACAAAGCTGCTTCTCAGATAATATAGAATCGAAGGTCGATATGAAGATTTGGGGTAAACGAGATTCATACAACTGCCTTGAATATAATGCAGGAGAGAAGTACACAAATGGGTTGGTTCCTGGAGGCCCAGATGGACTGTACATGCAAACCTCGGTGTATTATCAATTCTCAAAGGAGAGACCTAACAAGGCGGACCTTGAGAGGGAGTTAAGGGCGCACATTGAAGACAGGGAGAAAGCCATTGTCATCGAAATAAGCGATGTTTATATCTGGCCTTACTTTCCACAATTCTCTGTTGCTGACACAGCATCAGGAATAACATGGGATATATTCGACATGCAGGGAAAGTATAACATTTGGTATGCAGGGTCCTCGGTCTATTTCGAGTCTGCTAAATCCGTGCTGGAGTACAACAATTTGATTTTCCGACAGTACCGTCTCCCAGAAGAAAAATGATACGTCGGCAAAAAAAGAGGAGATTTCAACTTCGAAGTCGGACAGAACAGAAGAGCTTATATCAGACACCTCAGCAATATCATACAACGTTGAACCTAATTTCTCTATCGAATATTAGTTTTCAACAGAGTTAATCAGAATCTGTTTCATATGCAGGTTCCCCACTTAAAATCAAATGTATACATCACTAATAACCTTTTATCAAAATATAGCGGAACTGAGTTTGGTCGTTGGTAGTTAGATAGCGCAATTTGAAGATCGTCCATTGAAAGTTCGGAAATTTCTAGGTCTGAAACCTAGTTTGCATTTCTTATTCCCCCCTAATAGAATTAGTAGCATTAATCCAGGGCCTTAGCGCTATACCTCAACAATATATCTACTATTAATACCAGTGTATATACTGTTTTATATAAGCAGAATCGTGTTGTACGATTGTACAATGAAACAAATGAAATTTTAACCCGAGAGTTGTTTTAGTTTTATTGATGTATTATATCTGCAGTGGGTCATTCTAAACTATCGCCATCAACGAATTTTTATTGTCTTAATACTTATTGTTGAATTTGCTTGATTTACTAACCAATTCATACTTTTGCTAATAATACCTGAAGGAAAAATTAACAAAACATAATAATAAGTGATTATAGTAATTTTTAGATAAAATGTGTCATTGCACATAACCTAGCATCTCCTGAAGAAGATTGTACCGTTTTGTAAATCAGTCAACGGTTTTTCATCCACTGGTTAATGGCAAGCATATTCCATTATTGTAGAAAAAAAGTATTAGTTGATTCTATTCTTCTATGTATGATCTGGAGTTTTATATTATATCATTTATAGATTAAACATATCTTTGATTACATTTGATTTTTACTTCTCTATCATAATTATCTATCATATATTTTTGTTTCAATTAGTAATAATCATCATCATCATTTTTCGAGGTTCTTATATACTGCTTGATCACAAGGTATAGGTCGTCCCAAAGCAGTTCATAAATTATTATCTGTGGTTATAGGGCTGTAGCAACCAGGCAGAATCGTTCCCAACTCCCCGGGGAGCTTAGAACCGGTGCTGCCATTTCGGCGTGTACATCTAGTTTTCTATAATTTCTAGCACTACCCAACTACGAACTAATATACAGCTGAGTAGACTGGAACAAGTCGAGTGAAGAATCCTGCTCAAGGACACAACACAAGTGTCATGATATTGCAGCGAATCGTTATAACCCCTCTCCAATATTTAAGTTCGTGAAAGTAATGAAAACAGCTTGACAATTAAATAGACACTATTATGAAACAGAAGGTAGAGATACAATGTGATGCCAATTCGCGTTTTTAGGAGCGTAAGAATTTATATAAGAAAAAATAGAGCAAACTATGGCGAAAATAATGAAAATTAACGTGTGATATTAATTCCAGCAAGAATCCTTAATGACCACGATTCAGTTTTACGTGGAAAGAGACATATCTTCCATGCTGCTATCTTTACAAAAATAAAGGTTTTCCAATTAGAGCAACACAGAGATACGGAAGCCAGTAAGTGCCACATGAAGTAAACTTTTTATGTCGTAATTACGACTTAGTATGTCGTAATTACGACTTAGCTATCTCGTAATTACGACTTAGCTATCTCGTAATTACGACTTAGTATCTCGTAATTACGACTTAGTATGTCGTAATTATGACTTAGTATGTCGTAATTACGACTTAGTTATCTCATAATTACGACTGAGCTATCTCGTAATTACGACATATTAAGTCGTAATTACGAGATAGCTAAGTCGTAAATACGACATAAAAAGTTTACTTCATGTGGCACTAACCGGCTTCCGTACAGAGAGGATACATTGGAGTAAACAATATAGAAAATAATAATGAAAATAAACCTTCGGCTTTTATTATGGTATGAATACATTTTCCATTGACAAGGATTCAGTATCACTTGGAAAAATATATTCGTCAGACTTCTATATTTGCAAGAATAAAATGCTCTCAATTTAAGCGGCCCAAAAAAAGATAATACATAAGATTTTAAGATGTCATTCCTATTTAACCTCATTAAACTCTAACACGTTATGTTACTGACGCTAGTAGCTGAATTTCATTGTTGAAATGTAATAAGGATATCAACATGTAGATAAATTAAAAGCCAAAACTTGTCATTTAACAAAAGTATAAGAACTTTGTAACGCTATTCAAATACTTAATATATTAATCGTACTATTGAGGATGACTATCATCCAATAGGAATTATTTAGTCTTAAGAATACAATACAAATTTTAGTGAACTTTAACCTCCCCCAACTACAAAAAAAAAAAAGGATTTACGTTTTATAGTGTGACCTATTGCTTAGAAGAACTGGAATTATTGACCAGATATGAAATCAATAAATCAACTTAATACTTAATAAAAGCAAATTCTGATGAAAATATACAAATTTCAAGATGAAATGTTACACTCCCCATGCTCATTTGAAATAATTTAATACAAAGACACTAAGATCCAAAAGCAATTAAATTTGTTTTCAACAAGTCTTCATAGGTTAAAAAAAAACAAAAGTCAAGCTAGAAAGAAAAGATCATTTGGGTCATTTGATATCTAACAATGGTGCTAGACCCGAACGTACATCCGGGTATGCTTCATCAAGTCGTCAATCAAGTACATATTTGCTTGTAGTGATGGTATTGCACTTAAACAAAGAGATATCGGTAAGGTATGGGATCCTGGAGGTCAGACTTTATATAAACAAACGTCCTCACACACAAGGGCTTTCTCGCACCACACTCATCAATCAGGCCATATATTGTATTGATAGGTTCACATAGTTCAAAGTAAAAAATCCCGACTTGTTTATTTTGTTTAAAATAGAAATTGAATTAATTTACTGATGGACCAATTAACAAAAAGATATGGAAATAATATAGTATTCTACCTCTACTTCACGAATTCCATTCATTTCCGTTCACATTTACTAGTTACTAAAATATCTTCTCAGTCATACACATTCACAGTCCTTCATTCACTCTCGGATATAACATATTAGATGTGGTCTGTCTTTCCTTAATACTCATTGGCTAAAATATGGTCACATGGAGGTCCATAGTTTATTATATCGACCTGATGGTTCTATTTTTAGACACACCGAGTCAATATTGCATTTGTGACGTCATAATCATTGTGGCATTATAGTACCCATGCAAGATACAAGATACAAGATAATAATAATAATAATATACAATATTTGATATAGCGCCTTATCTAGATAACATAAGCCACTCTAAAGCGCTTTACAGTACATAGATATACAATTCTGATACAATCAATACAATTTACACATATAGTTCTATCATATACAATTCTGAGGAATTCGCAGGAGCTGCCTTATCGGGCGCTAACTACTTGTCCTATACCACCTGGCTAATATCTCCATATATGTGTGTGTGTATGTATGCGTGTGTGCTGGAGATGAATTGCGTTCTGTTTGTAGTGGGACCGTGTTTCCAACAGCATCTTTTATAGTGCCACCACACTTGAATGCTACATCACAGAAACTGCAACATCCACCCCAGACCATTTTATACTCCACCTGGGTTGTTGGAGTTGAGTGGGTAGGAGAAAAACACTTTCTCTGAATGTTCCATGCATTATTCAAATAGATTTTCCCAAGTACCGTTCAACTAGTTGGACAATTGGTAGTTTGTTTTTATTTTTATAGAATCTCAACATTAATACGAAACGGTTTAATGTTTGGCTAAATGTAATAGAAAGTCAGAGTAATCTCCCCTTACGTTAGGCTTCAACATTTGTGTACCTGTTGAAGTAGATAATTTTCCTAATGGGTATATTAGATTATTTATATAATGTAACAACTTTTTTCGGTCTGATATAAACATGTGACACAAAATGACTCGCAATATTAATGAGTTGCTTCATTAGCCGTCATGGTAGACGTGCATGAGAGGAATTTCTAACCTCATCCATTTGTTAGTCAAGCCCAAAAGTATTTGTAAAGTACATGTATATATAAGGATTGTACCTCATTTTGACTGCGTATACGGTAGTATGCCCGCAGTTGGCAACCAACATATTCTATGGTGCGCGTTAGCGCTCCATAATGAATACACCATGATTCATTTTCAAGTGATATACGAAGAAAAAAAGCATTCGAAGCGGGTTGCTAAGATGGTAACTACGATGGCCGTGGTTGCTAAGATAATATAGTCCCAATGGATTTCATCAATATATTGATAAATTAAGAAAATACACAGTAAACAACACTATTTTTCTTCATAACATCATATGAAAAATTGATATTAAATAATATTTCTAGCATGTGGAATTTATTTCTTTATTTATAACGGTCGTTATGTACACGCATTAACACAGTGATCTGGTTGTGACGCAGTCCGACATCAGACGTCACAACTTCAGGGCGCCGCCATGTTTGCGTTAACGTCAAACAATTTCGAATGCGCATCGTTTGGAATCAAAATTTTGCTAGAAACCATTTATTGTTTAATCACAGGAAATTGATTCCATATATGTTCCATGTTTCAAAATCTTGTAGGAACCAAACAATGGCCGACAGCGAATACTTATTATTCGTGAACGACGCCATATTTGAACAATATCAATCCGGCGAGCCTTTTTTTTACTGCGTATACGCTAATGTATTCGCAGTCAGAGTTTACTAAGCACAAGAAGGGAGAGGTGTAAATATATAAAATTGGTTGTATTCCGCTCTATGAATATCATATTATGTAGTGTTACTCAATGTATACGTATATGGTCCTCATCTGGTACGTTCGTTGTTTAGGTGGTAAAACGATCATGTATATACAGTGTACTCGAGGAGTTTGGATAATGGGTAACATTAAAAAAAACAAAATTCATTTTAATGTAATTATCCAAATAAAACCAGACAATGATTGACTACATGTATACAAGAAATGTTTATTTCACATCAAACTAGAGTTATATCCCCTTCGTTGTAAGTATACATATTTGTAAACAAGTTAACAAAGGACGGTAATAAGTCTAGTCCGCGAAATTGACATAAACAAGTTCAATACAATTTATTGAAACTTGGGGAAAGAAATATAATATTATCTTACATCAGAGAGTGAATGGAGGACGTGGATATGTGTGCTTGAGATGATATTTAAGTAACTTGTTTAACTGGTCCATCAGTAAATAATTTTTAAACAAAATAAACAAGTTGTACTTGGAACTATGTAGACCTATCAATACAAGATACGGCCTGATTGTTGAGTGTGGTGCGAGAAAACCCTTGTGTGTGAGGACCAGTGTTAGATATCAAATTACCCAAATGACCTTTTCTGTCTGGCTTGACTTTATTTTTTGTTTAGCCATGCAATTTATTTTGAATATATTCACCAGAACTTGATTTTATTAAGTATTTAATTGATATGTTGATTTTAAGTCCTGTCAATAATAGTTCTTCTAAACCAATTTTAACATTTTTGGCAATTGGTCACAAAATAAAACTTTTTTTTGTAGTTATTTTGTCGTAAATTGTGGTGACAGCAGATTTGTAGAGAATGTACTCGTATTTACTGTTTTCATTTCAAATCCAGATTTGGGGGAAAGTAAAGTTCACTAAAGTTTGTATTTGGGCAAATACATTTGAGGGTATATTTTGTCCATTTGCAATAGAAAAATATTGCTGCTCTTGAGAGTCATCCTTAGAATATGATGGCATCAAAAAGTATAATTCTAGTTCCTGGCCCAAACCCAGGGGCAAGGCAGGGACCCCAGAAAAAAATCTAACCATTATTTCAAACATCTCTTTCTTCGGACTGAGATGCACTACTGTCGATTTCTGTGCTTGGATGGGTAAGATCATCAGTAAATATGTTTTATCTGTGAATATCTGTACCCCAGATTATTAATTCTCTCTTCGGTAGAGTTAACATTTACTAAAGTTTATATAGGAAGACAGCAATCTTCGGTATATTTCCCCGATTTTAAGGAGGAAACAATTCCTACTAGATGATAATCATCCCCAATAGTAGATAATGTACTTGTGTAGTGTTTAAAAGTTCTTATATTTTTGTTAAATGACAGGCTTTGACTTTAATGTATCTACATGTTGATTTCCTCACTACATTTCAACAATGAAATTCAGCTACTAGTGTCTATAACATAGCTTAGCTGATCGTTTAAGACCTTTGTGCTTCTTGTAATAATGTTCTAATATTATACCCTTCTGCCATCCTCGATATCCAGGGGTTACGATCACCTGTGCTCTCTACACCCCTGGATTTGGATTATGTCATGGCAAAACTGAAGGCTACAGTGTATGTGTGCGCTACCCTGTTGATGAAACGCGAAGACTGGCTCGACACTTTGATGCACATCAAATTAATCTCGTGGTTCATATAACGGTAAAAATTGACAAGCTTTGAAGTCGGTTGCCGCTCCTTTGTAATCTTCATTGGACAGGCATACAGCCTAGCGTTTTTTTACCTAAACGTGCCTTCAGTTTTGCCATGATATATTCCACGGGTGTAAAGAGCGTAGTTGAGCGTATCACATTGATATCGATGATGCCCTTTTACCAATGTAAACAAAAATGGACTAATTCGGATCAATACTTGTTAGAGTTTACTGAGGTTAAATAGGAATGACATCTTCAAATATTATATATTTTCTTTTGTGGGTTGCTTTACTTGGGTTTTTGTTTTTGTATTTGAACAGTGTTTAAAAGTTCATGTACTTTTGTTAAATGACAAGTGTATCTACATGTTGATTTCCTCACTACATTTCAACAATGAAATTCAGTTTGATTTCATCACTACATTTCAACAATGAAATTCAGCTACTAGCGTCAGTAACATAACTTGTTAGAGTTTAATGAAGTTAAATAGGAATGACATCTTCAAATATTATGTAATTTATTATTTCAAATATAGCAGTATGGCGAATATGTCTTTCCAAGTCATACTGAATCCTTGACAATAAAGGATTTATTCATGCCTTAATAAAAGTCGAACGTTTGTTTTCATTATCATTTTCTATTTTGTTTACTCCAATTTATCTTCTGTGGATCGCTTTAATTGGAAACCTTTTATTATTGCAAATATAGCAGTATGGAGAATATGTGTTTCCAAGTTATACTGAATCCTGGTCATTAAGGATTCATGCTGAAATAAATATCACGCGTTCATATTCATCCTTTTTGCCATTGTTTGCTATAATTTTTCTTATCACTTCTAATGCTACTGAAACGCGAATTAGCATTACCTCTACGATCTGATTTCATAATATGTTCTATTTAATTGTCAAGCTGTTTTCATTACTTTCACGAATTTAAATATGGGAGAGGGGTTATAACGATTCGTTGCAGTGTCATTACACTTGTGGTGTATCCTTGAGCAAGATCCTTTACTCGACTTGTTCCAGTCTACTCAGCTGTAAATAAGTACGTGGTGGGGCAGTGCTAGAAATTGTAGAAAACTAGCTGTAAATCGCCGAAATGGCAGCACCGGTTCTATGCTCCCCAGGGAGTTGGAAATTATACTGGCTGGTTGCTAAGACCCTATAACCATAGATGATTATTTATTAACCGCTTTAACACGACCTATAGCTTGTGATAGAGCAGTATATAAGAACCTCGAACTATTATTCTAATAATTATTATTATTAATTAACATAATACTAAATATGATAGATGATAATGACGAAGAACAACAACTGTTAAGAGCATACATATTTATTCTATAAATGATATAACACAAAACTTAAGGTTATACATAAAATAATAGAATCAACTAGTAATAAAATGTTCTAGAATAATGAAATATCCTTGCCTTTATTCAAAAGATGGAAATGCCGATGAATGCTTTACAAAACGGTACAATCATCTTCAGGAGATACTTTGTTATGTCCTTCGGGTATTATTAGCAAAAGTATGAATTGGTTATTAAATCAAGCAAATTCAACAATAAGTATTCAGACAACTAAAGTTCGTTGATGGCGACATTTTCGTTTGACCACACTGTGGATATAACACAATCAATAAAACTAAAACAATTCTCTGATTAAAATGTCATTTGTTTCATTTTACAATCGTACAACACGATTCTGCTTATATAAACAGTGTTTACATTGGTAATAATAGTATATACAAGAACTAGCTGTCATTAACCACTGAGCCATCTAAGTGAAAAATTAAGTTTCAAATCCATAAATATCCGAACTTTCAATGGACGTTCTTCAAATTACATTTGCGTTGTCCAACTGCCAACGACCAAATCTAGTTCCGCTTTATTTTAATATAAGGTATAAATATAGCGGAACTGAATTTGAACATCACATTTGATTTTATCGAAGTGGGTATCCAAAATTAATATAAAACAGATTCTGATTTACTATGTTCAAAATTTTAAAAAAAAATTTGATAAAGGAATTAGGTTCAACGTGGCGTGATATTACTGAGGTGTCTGATTTAAGCTTCGTTTATTGAAATACACACTAGTTCTGTCTTACTTCGAAGTTGAAATCACTTTTTTTTTGTCGACGTATCATTCTTCTTCTGGGAGACGGAACTGTCGGAAAATTAAATTGTTGTACTCCAGCACGGATTTAGCAGACTCGAAATAGACCGAGGACCCTGCATACCAAATGTTATACTTTCCCTGTATGTCGAATATATCCCAGGTTATCCCTGATGCTGTGTCAGCAACAGAGAATTGTGGGAAGTAAGGCCACATAAACCTCGCTTATTTCGAGGACAATGACTTTCTCTCTGTCTTCAATGTGCGCCCTTAACTCCGTCTCCAGGTCCGCCATGTTAGGTCTCTCCTTTGAGAATTGATAATACACCGAGGTTTGTTTGTACAGTCCATCTGGGCCTCCAGGAACCAAGCCATTTGTGTAGTTCTCTCCCACATTATATTCAAGGCAGTTGTACGAATCTCTTTTAACCCAAATCTTCATATCCACCTTCGATTCTATATTATCAGCGAAGTAGCTTTGTGGCGTCAATCCCCTGTTCTCTCCATAAGTAGTAGTTACTAATGACGTTGTATAGTACTGGTGTTGCATTTTCTCAAACATCTCACTCTCTTCTTCGTTGAAGTCGATGATGCCTAATTTGGATAGCAGTTTCATCTCCGGTGTTAATATCAGGAAGTCAAATTCTTTCGGAGCCGCTGGAATCGTTATAGTGAACAATAAACTTCGAACTCTCTTCTCGAATAATGTTTGTAACTGGACTTGAAAGACGAACGTTGATGTGTTCCTGCTTAACGATTTCCTTCCATACTGTTTGATAACCTCTGCTAAGTAGTTTTTCATTGGAGACTTCCTTTGGCTTGTGAAGTAACGTTTTGATTAAATAGTTCGGGGTCATCCAGGTCAATCCATACAATGCCGGAACTTCGTCCATGTGGCCATAGCCCTGAGCTGTCTGTGCCTCAAGAAAGACATTAGCAAGACCTTCTATATCATGTTTCTCCAAAAACTGCAAGAAAGTCATATTGAGTTCATTTTTTAAAATTTCTTCACTTGGACGTGGCATCAGTTCACTCTCGTAACTCCCAAATAGGTGTTTATGTACTAGTACATATTCAATAACACCGCGGATGAATCGTACAAAAGCACCTATTGACGATGCTTCAGTCTTTCCATCCATGAAAGGCTTGAGCCCGTATTCAAACGATGAAATTATGTCCGTAATGACAAAACATGAATGATCATTAGTTATAAAACCCATTAAACTATCCGTGTAAAAATACGCTACACTCACATCTCCAAGCGCATATTTGCAATGATTACCTTAAAATCACACATCAGAAGCTTGTGGTTTTACATCATGATGATTTCATCTGTTAATTGAATATGAGATAAATACATGGAATGCAATGTTTTGACTTAATGATACAACTATTCAGCATTGGAACCTTAATATATAACTGAAGCAACTTCAGACATTTTCTATCACATATATATCCGAAGGTTAAAATGTGAATTTCCTGTCGTAATTGTACCCGTGCTTAGAACATTTCTATCATATATATATATCCAACATTTCTAACTAACGTATATATATCGAACATTTCTATCATATATAATCAAACATTTCTATCTAACTATATATATATCCAACATTTCTATCATATATATATCCAACATTTCTTACTAACGTATATACATCCAACATTTCTATCATATATATCAATCATTTCTTACTAACGTATATATATCGAACATTTCTATCATATATATATCAAACATTTCTATCATATATATATCAAACATTTCTATCATATATATATCAAACATTTCTGACTAATGTATATATATCCAACATTTCTATCATATATATCAATAATTTCTTACTAATGTCTATATATCTAACATTTCTATCATTTCTCCTAACATTTCTATCATATATATCAATCATTTCTAACTAACTAAAAATCCAAAGAATGGAAAATAATTCAGGTGGGGCCCACTGCAATAACAAACCGAAGATAGAAGACAGTTCGAAATGGACGCATGTTTACAAATACCGTGTTTTAATTACTGCTGTGCCGGTAACCGTGCAAGAATTCATCTTGAACATTGCTGATATCAGTTAATCTTAACTAAATCTATCAACATAATAAGTTATTTGGCTTGATTTTCGCTTCAATTATTGCCGAAAGTTATCTATATTCGGCCTTTAATGAAAAAATGAAGACCTACCAGACTTGCATTTTCTGTGTTGCCACCGACTGCATATGTCACACTGAAGAGCTTCCTGTCGCGGTCTCACATCATGTGTACAAAACACACAATCACAAGACATATCAAACATTATTCAATAAGTTTGTAATTTGAATGTGAGCATGCACCTCTTTTTATGCCCTGTGAATTCTGCTGCTGCTCTTTATTGGCTAATCGTGTGTGATGAGAACGATTACAATTAACTGTACAGTGATCGAATTTGTGTCAAGAACGAAACAATTAACTACATCTTGAATAAACATTATCCTCTGTGCTGTTTTTTCTAATAGTCAGGATAAACGTGGACCGAGACAATAGGTACAAGGCCGTCATAACAGACACGTTTTCTTATAGTGGACACTTACCCTACATCTAGTTGAAACATGGCTTTTATGTTTATTTGACTGTTTTGACCGGAAACAACAAATATGCGTACTTCAAAAGATGTGCATCAAATGGTATAATATCCTTTACCTGGATCATGGCTTCTTTGTTTATTCTGCTTACAATGGACCATCTGTGTATGCACACATGCATCGTTGGCCTCAAAAGCGGTAGGACCTAATGAGAACATAATACTTTTTATATTTCCATATTTACACAAAACATCTATGTGTATATTAACCCAAAACACAAACGTGTAACTGAATAAATTTTTGAAAAGAATTTTTTTTTTTTTTTTTAATATTTGTACCTCTTATTCATCCTCCATATCTGTATTACTGCTAATTAAAATGAAAGGCTAGACTAGTTCTATTTCATATATTATTAATCAACGATTATAGTGGTTGTGAGAGTAATCCCCCCTAGACTGACACGATCAAATATAAAAAGATCGGAAAGAAAGAAATATTAGTCAGTTTGAATTTGCGATATGTCAAATTGTGGGACATTGTGGCTAAATGTTTTGGGACATAGTGGCAATGGGGCGATCTGGCATGGGGCGAATCGATCCGTTCGCCCCAAATATTTTGGAACATTATGACATGGCATTTGGGACAATGGAAAAATAAATTGGGGCGATAAGAATAAAAATTAGGAGATTGAGGCATGGGACATTGTGACATTTGGGGCGAAACATCTTGCACCCTATGTGCTAAATATGATATGTAATTTTGTGCAAAATAATATCAAACATGTTCAAATATTTTGTTATAAAGGCTCATGAAATATCAAGTTATTAAACTCGTTGAAAACTTCCATATTACATTGACACGTGTAAGATCCTCTGTAACTTCTTACTACGTATAATAAATTTCAGGACCCGGTCTGGTGTTCCAAGTGTATCCAGAAGCTATACCCCGCATGCCTTTACCCAATTTGTGGTCTGTTCTATTCTTTGTGATGCTGCTCGCCGTAGGAATGGATAGTCAGGTACATAAAATGTCTGATCATCTATTTTAAACCTACTATCATGTATGTTTAGATTTGTTGTTGAATTTGTACATTCAAAATATAATTCTTTTTTTTTTCAATCAAAACGTTTGTTAAAAATCCTAAATAGTTATTGGTATCCAATCATTGTTGTTTTGTTTATAAAATGAACATGTCTTAAAATTTGTTGGTATCAAATTAGATGTATTGCTTCACATCTTAAAGTATTGCAGTTATTTGCATCAAGTAAAATGTTTTCTTTCAAATTCACCTTTCCATTTGAAATATCCCACGCATAAAAAATATATAAGTTAATGTTTAATTACTACTTCCTGTTATTACTTATAACAATGATGCAACGCTACGTATAAATATCTTAAACTATCACAAAATACAAAATCTTCTAAAAAGGAGGTCTTTGTCAGGATTTTAAACGTTGGAGATATCAACATATTAATGTTAATTCATTCAGTTCCAAAATTTGCTGTTTTTTTTTTACAGTTTGGTCAGTTGGAAACAGTCCCCGGCGGGGTACGGGATATGTACCCTAATACACTGGGGAAGAGGAAAAACCTTCTGGTGTTGATAACGTTCTTTGTGTGCTTTATAACGAGTCTTATATTTGCTAAACCGGTAATCACTTTTCACTTTCTATACATATTAAGTTTTGTCCCAATAAGATAAAAGATGATGTAACACACATATGCTGCACCTTTTAAATTTAATAAAAGATGCAGTATGCCGAAAAAAATGAATTAAAACTTCCTCCATTTTTTGTTACTGATTTCCACTGGATTTCATATTTGAGCGGTGCAAACACCTTGCAATTGGCCATTTTGACTTACATTAGACTTATACTTTTAAACAGAAGTTTATTAGATTGCGTTCTCATAAACAAAACAAAAACGGTTATCAATGAACTTTTCTGAACTTTTCAAACGTGTCATCAATTGACCACTAAATCAGAAAATACGAAAACGTCAACAAAACCCGAAATAGTTTTGTAAATAATATCAATGTTTTACGATATTCAATGTAGTTGCTATAGATGTGACAAAGATTTACATGGCGGGTTTCGTCGATGAAGCAGAAGAAGCTTACTCTTCCAGAACACCTGGTTTTATTCTCTTGTACTTTTACAAGGGTCTCCATGTAAATCTTTCCTTTGTTCATATTTTGCCCATTGTTTAATCGATTTTGAGTTTTGATTATGATTTTGTTGACGCTTTGGTATTCTCTGATTTTTTATAGAACATAACGTATGTAGCATCAATAATATACAGTCAATTTTAATCGTATATCGTTGATTTTATAGCAATACTTACCTGTACTTAGTGCTAATGGTTTGGTAGAGCTGGACAGAGCCAGGGTGTGTGAAGTTAAACAATATGCTACAACTGTTACTTTTGAGATGTTATAAAGAATCTAGATTACACATAACGATGGTAGCAATAGCTACCTTATACATACACATTTATATTTCGGTTAAATATTACACGTCATTAATTAATTTGCAGTCGGGAACGTGTTTAAGCTGTGATGCCGTATAAATTTCCAAAATAATAATATTCGCAATGACTGTACATATAATAAGCATAATAGTTAACGTGTGATGATCAAACTCACTTACCATGTACATGTACATGTCATTTAAGGAGATATAAAGGATTCAAATAGGATTTGAACTTGTATTTTTACATAAACGATTGCAGGATTTTTTATCCGATAAATCAATTCAGCTCAGAGATTTCATTTTGTCCAGTCTTAAATCAGAAGAGTTCAATGATTTATTCAGGTAAATACTGAGTTAATACTGATCAAAATCGTTTGAAATGCACTGAATGGTTGGACAATAAATTTTTATGTTTAAAATTTTGTGTTACAGGGAGGTGTTTACATATTTACACTTGTCGATTGGTATGCAAGCGCCTATTGCATTTTTCTGGCGTCATGTCTTGAGTGTGTTGTGATTGGCTGGATATACGGTAATACGTTACAAAAAAAATGTTTGATTGTTGTGTCTGAAGTTGAAGCACCTAAGGATTCATTCCTTTTATGAATACATCATGTAATTACCATGTTTCCAAAAATAACTTAACTTTACTAATAAAGGTGTCTTGCCAATAATTCTCGATTTGTTGAATTTAGTTATGCATTACAGTCTTTCCAAATACCTTTTTATGAAGAAAGTATGTCGTAGTGTGTATAGTGTTTGCTGGTAATTATGTCTTTCTTACATCGATGTTCATATTTTGCCCCTGGTTTAATCGATTTTGAGTTAGTATTATGATTTTGTTAACGCTTCGTTATTCTCTAATTTATGTTCATATGTTAAGGTGCGGAACGCTTCAGCAGAGACATAGAGATGATGATCGGTTGGCGAGTGTCCTCAGTTATACGGCTGTCATGGTGTATAGTCACTCCCCTAGCTACCTGTGTAAGTACGGACATGATATATCTCCATAGGTATAGCATTAAACATCTTTTCTTGTGCTAAATTAATTTATTCTTTAAGTCTCAGCGTTTGTAAAAAAACAACGCCTTAATTAGAATGGGAATAGTTTA
This sequence comes from Mimachlamys varia, assembly GCA_947623455.1. Classification (NCBI taxonomy): domain Eukaryota; kingdom Metazoa; phylum Mollusca; class Bivalvia; order Pectinida; family Pectinidae; genus Mimachlamys; species Mimachlamys varia. The sequence goes on along the minus strand of OX392542.1, from coordinate 12,815,312 downwards.
AGGTGTCTGTAGCAACTACAAAACAAATTGAACTTTTCAAAAGCTGTTTTCGAACTTTTCTTACACCAATACTTGAGCCTTAGTAGAGAAACAGTCAACAGATGATGTAGTATATATATACTAGGAGTTAATGGCATTTTATTAAAAATGACAATGACAAATGGTTTTACTCAGTATTCACCATAAAAATAACACCCGACTTCTCTTCTTATACTTCACTTACGAATGTTACTACAATCACCCATGCAAAATCATGTTGTAGCGACATCTTCTGTCTAACAAAAAGGTTCAAGAGGATGATCTTTGACATTTAGCAAAAAATGAAAATTATTTCATTAGCTGATAAGCCAATATTGATGATAGTATACATGTTTATTTAAATGAATGACCACCTGGTACCACTCTGAATGTTACATTGATTATAAATGCGTTAAATGATTTCTCCTAAATCATCATGAAAAATACGATTGAAGAACGCTTCATTCTTGTTGCAGCATGCTACAAGGCCTATGTATTGCAATCGCCATGTAACATGCTGCGACAAAGACATATTTAGTTTCTTGCCGCGATTGATTCTATGTAACACGGGTATGCAGTGCCAACTTGCTTAAGCATCAAATTGGACCTGTTTTATTCTTAAATAGCTGGCGGTCAGGTTTAGCTTTTAGTTGTATGATGATGTATTTTGATCCTTGTTTAAAAGAGCAGATTGTTTACTTTTTAGGTCACCTGAGACTTCGTCTCGAGTGACCTATTCCTAACCCTTTACGTCCGGCGTCGTGCGTCGCGCGTAAACTTTTTTTACATTTTCGACTTCTTCTCCAGAACCAGTGAATGGAATCTATTCAAACTTGGCCAAAATAATCCTTAGTTGATGAAGATTCAGATTTGTAAAATTGGGATTCCTGCCCCTACGTATACCCCAGGGGCTAGGGCGGGGCCCCAAAGGAAAAATTGTCCTAAATTTAAAAACAATTCCTCTCCAGACTCGGCGGTACCACAGCCTATTTCTCTACATGGATATAAAGATTATCAGGGGCTTAGTTTAATTGTTTAAATTTCAGTACCCCCGGGCTATCCGTTCCCCCCTATTTATCATAATTGTTGACAACGTGTTTCGTTAATCTAACATACCTTGAAAGAAGTACGTGTGGAATCAAACTACTCATGTCCTCACGTCCAATGTTTACAACACACATACATAAATGTACAGGTGACGCGGTTATTTCATGCTATATTTTGATGTCGCTTTACATTTGTATTTGGCGCGGGCTTTCCCAATTATTAAAGTAACCACATCGGAAATCGGCAACACGGTTTCTAAGTATCAAGCACGGATTCCTTTATCTAAATATAGTTTTTTTTCTAATTCATTTAAAAAAAAACGCGGATTTACTTAATTGCCTCTTTAAGATGGCAGGTGTCCAGTGTAGGACCCCTTCTTACACGTTTCCTCTGAATTCCAACTACTATACAATTAACTTATTGACCCCGGAAGACACATTTGAACTCTTCTGATTCAAAATTGGAAAAGTTTGTCTGAATAAGTTAAGTCTTTTTAATGTCGGAAAATGATCAAATAAAATGTGCACTATGAAAAGAAAATATGAAAATATTGCTATGTTTCATTATAACAAATGATAGATATAGGGGTTGCATCCCTTGACTATCTTCCATATGATGATGTGAACTTGGGTGGTCTGGTGGTGCAGTGGATAGCGCACTTACCTTTCACCAAGGCGGCCGAGGTTCGGTTACCCGATCGGACGTGAAAAGGTATGGGGTCACCTGCCTGACCACGTGCGTTTTCTCCGGGTACTCCGGTTTCCTCCCACAACAAGACCCCTCGCGCGCTAACATCCGGGCCAACAAGAGTGATGAATATAAGTTGTATAGCTTGTTTCATAATTGTTGTAAAATAAATAAAGTTTATATTTTATATATGATGTGAACTTTATTGATTTCAAGACAATTATACACTTAGTTCTTTCAACTTAATGTTAATCATTATTGTTATTACGGCGATATGGCCTGCCATGGAAGATAACATTTGCCTTAATGTTTGTAAACAGAACATAATCTTTACTGGTATGATATGCAAGGTCCAGCTAAGTACAGTTTTATAATTCTGTAGCAAGTTACGAATAATTGACTGTAACAAAGGTAAGAGCTCAAAGACAATTAACGTAAAATATCAAGTTATGCATAATCCATATATGTATATGATTTATAAGAATGGAGCCTTTAACATGTGGGTGTTTATTAACCTGAATTTTTTTTAAACGTTTTAGTGATTTTGTAGGTTAATCATCAGTCAATGATTTATTGATAATAGCAGCATAACGCGTCCAGACCTCGTGTATGTAATCCTTCTAATTTCACGTATTATGAACTAAAATAAAACATCAATAAGATATTCAATTGTACATGTTTTCCAAGTCCCACAATATCCATCACGTGATGAAAATCGAGTCATATGTTGACATTATATAAGTAACTATGATATACATGCACACATACGAACACACTAGCCCGTGCATACAGTTTGCTAATTCTCCGTGGAGCAGATTTTAGAGAGCGAAATTTGTTACAACATTCTTCTTTTAGTGTTTTTGTTTTAAAATAGTTCAGTTTGATAGAGGAGTGACAGATTCAACATGATTTTTTATATTTCTATAATGAATGATCTTTTCTCTTGTCATTTATTACAATTCTCAAAATCAATGATATTTTATTTACCTTCGCCAGGAAATACAGCGCAGTGAATTTTGTATTATATTTCGTCTCCAACGGGTAATCTATATGAACTTAGATTTGTAGAGAACGACTATTTAGACAATAATGGATTCATCAAGACGAGTGTTTGGTAGACTTCACTAAAGTAGCAAAGAGATAAATGGTTTGAAATATTTTGTATTGTGGTTTTAGGTTGCTTTAGTTGGAAGCTTTGTATCATTGGAAAGGCCACGGTATGGAGAATATGTCTTTCCAAGCTACACTGAAGTATTCGGAGTATTGATAGCCCTGCTCTCTGTCATACCACTTCCTATCCTAGCCCTTAAAGGACTTCTTCGGGTCAAAGGTCCTGTCACAAAGGTACATGCTTCATCAACATATGCTATTTATTACATGTATAATTGCTCTGTGTCATACCACCTCCAATCCTAGCCCTTAAAGGACTTTTTGCAGGCCAAAAGTTATATGCATCATCAATTATATAACACCGGTCATTTGCATTGAAGGGGTGCAAAACATACGATACATACCACGTACAATAAACTGTGGAAACACTTTTGTGACGTCATGTATAAATGACGTCACGCCTCATTCTTCGAACAGTTCGTTTGGTTCTGACCGTGTTCGTACGTATTCAACCAACCTCGAAATACTCGAGAGAGAATACCATGTATTCCTCGAACTACTGATTAGCCAGCCTTCTTTACATTTTCTTTCTTATCTCACATTTTTGTTTGCCTCTTTTTTGTTTTTGTTTTAGAGAGTTGTGAATTTGTTACGTCCAAGCGAGAAATGGATTCCTAATGATTGCGCTGCAAAACTGACGTACAACGTGTATGAATATAGAGGAGGACTGTGGTCAACTATAAAGAGAAATATCTCCGGTCCGAGATAATGACGTTAATACCTGTCAGTGACATCATCGTTTCCACAAGTCTTGTCAACACCTTGTCACTAAACTATCAACATATTTTTCAATGTGATATTTTGTTTTTAACCCATAGAACTAAAGTTGAATTCAAAAATGTCGTTGGTTAGTGAGGCGTTTTGTTTTAAATTTTTGAATCCTTGAAATCTAATAAAAATAATCTTAAAAATGTACATGTCTAATGCTTCAGTTAAGTTCCAGTCTCGTTTTTATCACAAGTAAGTGTGTTGTTTTTATATTAAAAAGAGTATGATCAATATAAATAGCATATAATTGTGCATCTGAAAATTGTATCCAAAATCTCACCATTTTGATGCTAGACCGATATCTTAAAACCATCAATATTTTACCATTTTTTTTATTATAGCAATAATATGGAAAGAATATTCAACAAAGTTGATAATTAAACAAGTTTGGAATTGTTTTCATATATTTATTGTAACCAGAGCACTTTTATTTTTGATCCCAAGATTGTGAATAATTGCACAAATACTAGTGGGACAAAAGATAGCATTTTTATAACGGTTTTCGAAAGAGATATCCAGTTTCTTTTAATCCGCTAAACGTTTTTTTTAAAAAGTCCATCTTTATATCACTTAAAGATACAGAATAATTCTGATGTATCTCTCAATGAGACCAAGATTGTGACCATATTTTTTTTCTTATAGTTTTCATCATCGTACATGTCTCTAATCACTTGGTCGTAAGCCTGTCAGTTAGCAGCCGACATCTGTTACGAAAATCGTAGCATTAGAATAACAGAAATCGTCACGTTTATCAAAAGTTGTTTTTTCGGTTTAGTTCATAATATTTTGTGAAGTCATTTACAAAATATGATAAATTAATCTCAATATCTTTATGTTTATTTTTTTATTATTGGAACATTTTGTATAGACAAAGCAAGAAAGCGCACCAAAAATAAGTTCCCTTGAATATTTTGACACATTAAACATATGGGATGAGGGATAAGATGGTTCTCTGTAATGTTGCAAAGTTCAATTTCATTAGCATCTGATTGACACCAGAATAATTGTGGTAGATAATTATAATAGAAAAATAGAATCAATTGTAAAAAAGCAAAACTATTTATTTCATCAGTGATATAATAGTAACTAACAATAAAAAAGAAAAAAACTTTATGACAAAAAAATCTTTCTGCATTTGTGGAACATTCTTCTTTTTTTTTTTAAATTAATTTTGGAAAATAGAAAATAAATAAATACTAGACAAAGTGGGTGCAATCACTTTCAGGACATGCCATGTTATGAGCAAATGTATGAATATATTATTAAATCAAGCGAACAATAATAATGCAGACAATTAAAATTCGTACATGGCGACATTTTAGAATTTGTCCACTGCGGATATAACACAATAAAAAAAAACTAATGATATCTGGGTACAAATATCATTTGTTTCATTGTGTAAGCGTACAACGCAATTCTGCCTAAATAAAACAGTATTTACATTGGAATTAATAGTAGATACAGGAATCTGATGTCATTTACTACTAAACCTCTAAACCATCTAAATGAAAAATGATTTTTATGCTATTACTAATTATATAAGGAAAGAAAACGAAATATAGAAATGTAGGTTTCATAATTAGAAACACCTGAACTTTCAATGGACACTCTTAAAATTGTGCTTCCTCACCCCCGATAACGATACCAGTTCCGCTTCCTGTTAAAATAAATGATTGTTGATGTATTCATCCAATTCTAAATCGATGGAAAACCAAACTATAAAACAGAATCTGACTAACTCTGTTGAAAACAAAAAATATTTTTTATGAAGAACTACGTTTCAAGCGAGTTGTGATATTGCTCAGTTGTGTATGTGATTCTGAATTGTAAATATGAAAATGTATAACTATCAATATCGAATAATGTAAATCTGTTGTGTTTTTATTATCTTTGTTATATGTTGTTGAAGCTTGTACTATAGAAAAAAAACTCTAGTTCTGCCCTACTTCGAAGTTGAAATCACTTTTTTTGTCGACGTTTCATTCTTCTTCTGGGAGACGGAACTGTCGGAAAATTAAATTGTTGTACTCCAGCACGGATTTAGCAGACTCGAAATAGACCGAGGACCCCGCATACCAAATGTTATACTTTCCCTGCATGTCGAATATATCCCAGGTTATTCCTGATGCTGTGTCAGCAACAGAGAATTGTGGGAAGTAAGGCCACACATGAACCTCGCTTATTTCGAGGACAGTGGCTTTCTCTCTGTCTTCAATGTGCGCCCTTAACTCCGTCTCCAGGTCCGCCTTGTTAGGTCTCTCCTTTGAGAATTGATAATACACCGAGGTTTGTATGTTAAGTCCATCTGGGCCTCCAGGAACCAAGCCATTTGTGTAGTTCTTTCCAACATTATATTCAAGGCAGTTGTACGAATCTCTTTTAACCCAAATCTTCATATCCACCTTCGATTCTATATTATCAGCGAAGTAGCTTTGTGGCGTCAATCCCCTGTTCTCTCCATAATTAGTAGTTACTAATGACGTTGTATAGTACTGGTGTTGCATGTTCTCAAACAGATCACTCTCTTCTTCATTGAAGTCGATGATGCCTAATTCGGATAGCTGTTTCATCTCCGGTGTCAATATCAGGAAGTCAAATTCTTCAGATTTCTCGGAGCCGCTGGAATCGTTATAGTGAACAATAAACTCCGACTTCTCTTTTCGAATAATGTTTGTAACTGGACTGGAAAGACGAACGTTGATGTGTTGTTCCTGCTCAACGATTTCCTTCCATACTGTTTGATAACCTTTGCTAAGTAGTTTTTCATTGGAGACTTCCTTTGGTGTTGGAAGTACTGCTTTTACTAAATAGTTCGGGGTCATCCAGGTCAACCCATACAATGCTGGAACTTCGTCCATGTGGCCATAGCCCTGAGCTGTTTGTGCCTCGAGGAAGACATTAGCAAGACCTTCTACATCATGTTTCTTCAAAAACTGCAAGAAAGTCATATTGAGTTCTTTTTGTAAAATGTCGTCACTTGGACGTGGCATCAGTTCACCCTCGTAACTACCAAAAAGTCGTTTATGTACTAGTACATATCGTATAACAGCGCGGATGAATAGTGCAATAGCACCTTTGGTCGAGTGTTTGGCCATGTCATCCATGAAAGGCTTGAGACCGTATTCAAACGATGAAATTATGTCTGTAATGAAAAGGAATGAATACGTTTCAGCAATAAACCCCAAAAACCACCCATGTAAAAATACACATACACTACACTCACATATCATGTGATAAATACGTGGAATGAAAAATATTGTCTAAAAAAATCAGAGAATACCAAAGCGTCAACAAATCCATAATCCGAACTTAAAATCGATTAAACTAGGGGCAAAATAGGAACAAAGGAAAGATTTACATGGAGACTCTTTCTAAGTTTGATCAGTATTGTAACCTTAATAAAGCTAAGCAATTTCAGACATTTTCTTTAGTCATTAAAGTACCGAGATAACTCTGGAATGGAGATAAGTAATAGAAGTTATGTAAGAAGAAATATGTGTGGTCACAATCTTAGTAGACCTAGACTATTTCCTGAATGTAGATTAAGTGTATATTACCAGACAAACACCACATCTTTAATTTTTTCATTGTCTACACAAAATGACCTGTTTCATGTCAACTCAAAAAGATGACCGATACTGTAAACCAATATTTTCGCGTATTTTGAGGGTGATTAAAATTCGCGAAAACTAATCGCAATTAATCGAGGTATGCCAAATGTAGTACTATACTGAACCGTACAAAGGATTTGCGATTGTATTTATCACGAAATTAAATCCCGGCGTAATAGTCGTTCATATGAAAACGCGAAATTAAGTCGCCGCGAAAATTTAGTTGGTTTACAGTATGAACAAGACCTACTATTAACATGTGTGATATGCTACCTTCTCCTGTCCATACTGTCGGGCTAGGTAAGGGAAGTAGCTCCCCTGCATCGTAATCCTTTAGAAGTTGATACAGCTCAGTGTAATCCGGCTGGGAATAGCATGTTCCCATCTCCTGCACCGTGTCACGGAACAGCAGAGTCTGGGACTTCCCACCTACTTCATCTTCCTTCTCAAACACAATAACGTTTGTGAACCCTGCCCTCTGAATAATAAAAAACCAGGAAATAGCACCAATCAGATAAATTTGAGCAATGGTTAATTTCCAAATGCTTCAAAAATCGTACAAATAAGATGAAATATAACATTATTAGTCGTTTCAGGTAGCATAAGTTTGAAATGGCTATCCAATGTCTTTTATTTATTTTCCAAATAATGCACAACAATATGTTGAAGCAGTTTTAACTTGCAAACATCAAGTCATTAATTAATGACAAACAGTCGATCAGGTCCCCAAAGTAAGGTACCATTTAACTAGAACATTCAATTTTTTATATTATTAAGAATAATTTGTAACTGCTACAACACAACACTGTTCATTTAATTGGCTGCAGTTTGTTGCCAATTAATTTACTTATTTAATTCCTTATATTCGGGAAGATGATGTGCCATCCCACACACGAGGTGTTTACTAATACAGGTTCTTAATTGCGGCGAACAAGAACTCCGGCTAATTGTTTACAATCGTGTGTTAAAATATTGTTTTGCATAAATGTTCTAGTTACACATAGCATTTACATGATTTATTTTGACTGTCAAAATAATAATTTGATTGAGAATTTTTTGAGAATTATCAATTAGAATTTCCATCATGGCAATAATGAGAAGGTCCCGATTTTTTATCATAATATTTTAATGCAGTTTGTACTTGTTTGTTGAGGCATTGATATATGTTTTTATCACATATAGTATTAATTTGTGAGTTTTTGTGTATTTTTTCATAAATATAAGTTATGTGATAAGAAGAATCTTACACTCGTGTCAATGTAATAAGGAATTGATTAAACTCGTTAAATAATTTAATAAATTCCATATTACATCGACACTCGTTTTAGATCCTCAACATACTGTTGTACAAGCTGCAATCTGATTAAAATACAGAATAAACATTACCCGCAGCGTCAACGTCTACAGCAGCGTCAACATATAACAGCGTCAACATATAACACAGCGTTAACATAACCCACAGCGTCAACATATAACACAGCGTCAACATATAACACAGCGTCAACATATAATATAGCATCAACATATAACACAGCATCAACATATAACACAGCATCAACATATAACACAGCATCAACATATAACACAACATCAACCTATAACACAGCGTCAACATATAACTCAACGTCAACATATAACATAGCATCAACATATAACACAGCATCAACATATAATACAGCGTCAACATATAACACAGTATAAACATATAACACAGCGTCAACATATAACACAACGTCAACATATAACACAGCGTCAACATATAACACAGCGTCAATATATAACACAGCGTCAACATATTACACAGCGTCAACATATAACACAGCGTCAACATATAAAACAGCATAAACATAACCCACAGCGTCAACATATAACACAGCGCCAACATAAACCACAGCGTCAACATATAACACAGCGTCAACATATAACACAGCGTCAACATATAACACAGCGTCAACATATAACACAGCGTCAAACTATAACACAGCGTCAACATATAACATAGCATCAACATATAACACATCATAAACATATAACGCAGGGTCAACATATAACACAGCTTGAACATATAACAGAGCGTCAACATATAACAGAGCGTTAACATATAACACAGCGTCAACATATAACACAGCGTCAACATAAAACATGGCGTCAACATATAGCACAGCGTCAACATATAACACAGCGTCAATATATAACATGGCATGAACATATAACACAGCGTCAACATATAACACGGCTTCAACATATATTTACACCTCTCCCTTCTTGTGCTTAGTGAACTCTGACTGCGAATATATTAGCGTATACGCAGTGAAAAAAGGCTCGACGGATTGATATTTGTTCAAACATGGCGTCGTTCACGCTTCAGAAAAATTACTATTCGCTGATGGTCATTGTTTTGTTCCTTCAAGATTTTGAAACATGGAACATATATGGAATACATTTCCTCTGAATATACAATAAAAGATTTCTTGAAAACTGTTGATTCCGATTGATGTGCATTCGAAATTCTTTGACGGTAACGCAAACATGGCGGCGCCCTGAAGTTGTGACGTCCGACGTCGGACCGCGTCACAACCAGATCACTGTGTCAATGCGTGTACATAACGACCGTTTTAAACAAAGAAATACATTCGAAGTGCTAGTAATATTATTTAATACCAAATTTACAAATGATGTAATGAAGTAAAATAGTGTTGTTCACTATGTATTTTCCAAACTTAGCAGTTTATCGATGAAGATTCAGTGGGACTATACCATCTTAGCAACCACGGCCATCGTAGTTATCATCGTAGCAACCCGCTTCGAACGTTTTTTTCTTCGAATAACACTTGAAAATTAATAATGATGTAAATATAAGGATTGTACCTCATTTTGACTGCGTATACAGTAGTATGCCGCAGTTGGCAACGAACATAGTCAATATGGTTTATGCTGTTATATGTTGACGCTGTGTTATAGGTTGATGCTGTGTTATATGTTGATGCTGTGTTATGTGCTGAAGCTGGTTTATATGTTGGCGTTGTGGGTTATATGTTGACGCTGTGTTATATGTTGACGCTGTGTTATATGTTGATGCTGTATTACATGTTGGCGCTGTGTTATAGGTTGACGCTGTGTTATATTATGTTTATACTGTGTTATAGGTTGATGCTGTGTTATATGCTGATCATGTTTTATATGTTGATGCTATGTTATATGTTGACGCTGTGTTATATGTTGATGCTGTGTTATATGTTGACGCTGTGTTATATGTTGACGCTGTGTTATATGTTGACGCTTTGTTATATGTTGACGCTGTGACGTTCGTGGAGCCAGAAAAACGGATATTTTAAACTATAGTAGGGTAATTCCTATTATAATTCATATCAACGGACGACAGAAACTGACGAATATGGGGAAACTGAGTTAATATACTGGAACTTCTATTTCCTGAAACTGTCGTATTTGTAGGGTACAACCCTTCCGTATTTTGAAATGTATGACACTATCTACCAATTTTATTGTCGTAAATTGCGTTCGTGGAGCCAGAAAAACGGATATTTTAAACTATAGCAGGGTAATTCCTTTTATAATTCATATCAATAGACGAAAGAAACGACGATTATAAGATATTTTGGGGTATTTTATTCGGGTACCTAACTGTTGATTAGCAACGTCAGACATTGTTAAAGTGAGACGGATTCGGTTGCTTCATAGACAACACCAGAGGTTGTTGAGGAATAAGGAGAGGACATACCTTCAACTTCAAAGCCATGTGTACACCAGCCGGCCCCGCCCCCACAATGGCGATCTTGTCATCGAAACATTTAGGGCCTGAGATATAGGTGAACCTTGACTCCGAAATCTCTAATTCTTCTTCTGAGTATGATGAACTTAAACTTTGATGAGAATGACTCTCAGCAACTATAAAGAAAAACATATATATTTCAATAAATAAAATACAATATAATTCAAAATATTAGAAGAATGTAAATATGACTTGCCATAATGATAGCTCTAATTTACCTACCGACGCTATGAAAGTATAAAATAGTTGATAATTGACACCATTGAAAGATATTTCATTATTCATCGTCATTATTACCATGCTGAAGTTTATACCTTACACAGGTAAGTAGTAAAATTTAATTGATTATTTGTTGTTCTGCCGAGCTTGACCATGGAGATTCGAACTCTTATGCTATGCTCATATATTTGAACGAATAAATGAAAATTGTCTTACTTTCCAGTAACTCGATGAGTTCCTTTTCTAAAGGCAGTGTCAACGAGTCTACCGCCTATACAGAAAAAAATGCGAATCATAGATATATGCACCAACTTGAATGACCACTTTCAAACGCTGTTATCAATATTTCCCCCTTCTTTTTCAATTTTTGCGAATTAATTTGACATTTTCAGTGTCTTAAATTAATAATTTCAATGCAGAAATGTTTTATAGAAACTACTGTTCTAAGCGGGGGGAAAACCCCCATTTAATGACGTTATTTCCTCAAACTCAAATTGCTTTTCGGGACAGTGCAACAGTTCAACTACCATATACATCAACGAACAACAAGTTGGGTTCTTCCTTGTAGAGTGTAAAGCAACGAACCGAAATTTGCACTTTACATAACTTTTGTTTTGTTCTTCCGGTCACGTGACAAGAGCAAACAATCGGATTTTTTCACAGCAACAGAAATATGCATGTTTCTGAGGTCTAAAGAAGAAACATCGACCGAAGGCGTAATCAGTAATAACAAGGAGTAATATAAAATATTTGATATTTGATATTTGATATAGCGCCCTTTCTAGCTAACATAAGCCACTCTAAAGCGCTTTACAGTACATAGATATACAATTCTTATACAATCAATACAATTAACACATACAGTTCTATCATATACAATTCTGAGGAGTTCGCAGGAGCTGCCTTATCGGGCGCTAACTACTTGTCCTATACCACCCGGCTAATATCTCCATATGTGTGTGTATGTATGCGTCTGTGCTGGAGATGAATTGTGTTCTGTTTGTAGTGAGACCGTGTTTCCAACGGCATATTTTATAGTGCCACCACACTTGAATGCTACATCACAGATACTGCAACATCCACCCCAGACCATTTTAAACTCCACCTGGGTTGTTGGAGTTGTGTGGGCAGGAGAAAAACACTTTCTCTGAATGTTCCATGCGTATGACGATTACGGGGATCGAACCCCGGCCGCTTGCATGGAAGGTCGGAGTGTTAACCACTCGACCAATCCTCCCATAAGGAGTCATGTTAACACCATCGCTGAAGAATAATGACGGTATTCCTGTAGTAAAGTGATTTAATGTAGTTTTAATAAAATATATAAAACATTGATGCTGTGTTGTTTCGTAATGTGTATATATATACATACATGTTTATTTATGCATGTATAAAAGACCAGTCTAAGTATTTTCCCTGTAATTTGCCCTGAGGGAAGACCCAGACCAGGTGAGTATGAGCTCATGTATATGTTAATGTGAATGTCTTGTGCTGTGCACGTGTTTGAAACCTGTTTGTCTATTTATATAGTTAATTTTGTTGGTCAGTTTGTAGGTGTGTCCGTATTCCGTAATTTCATTGGTCATAGTGGGGTCATAGTTATGGGTATATTCAGGGTGGTTGCCGTCTAAATTCAGAGGACAGAAAGATTTTGAAGAGAACAGAAGTTAGAACTTTATTTTTACAAGTCACAATAAGGAAGCAAGGTATGTGAAGATTTTAAGATAATTAATAGATAGTGATATTTTGTATTCTTTTACATGTGTATAAGTAATCAAATTAATGCTATTTGATAAAAGTAGAAGTATTATTGTGTATTTTATTGTATTGGAAGCATTGATTATAATTAGTTATATTTCTTTCTCTAGAATATATTGGTATTGAACATCAGAGGAGAACGATGAAATATATGTCCTAGTCAATGTCCAGTTGAAACAGCTAGTGCCTCTATTCCATAAATGGGGTATGTGTGTATTTGTATAATGTGTAATTTTCATATAATATAGTTTTATCAGTTGTTCAAAGTAAACTATTATTTGTAAAAGTGACTGTGAATGAATTTAATCATTTATAGTGTTTGTTTAAAATGTAATTGCTAGACTAGTAATTTATTTCATGTAATTCATGGAGTTAAATCATACGGAATTATGTGATATGTAGAGTAATGTATAGATTACGTAAAGAAAAGATTTGGAGTAAAACTGATTCTTTGATGTAAAGGTAAAATATATAAGTCTTTGTAGATTTGACAAGGATAATGTTACGTTTATCTATGTACATGTATATCTGTAATATTTTATGTATTATATTTGTAGGGTGTAAAATTTTGAATAGCAGCACGACTGTCATGTCATGGATTGGAATTGGAATCGGAATAAAGAAAAGAACCCTAGACACGTTTTTGTCATCCTTAAAATGAGTCTGCTACATTCCTAGCAATGCACAGCGATGGGGCCGTGGGAGACCCCCAACCTGGTTCCAAAAAACCGCTCAAAAACCAATCACATAGAAACAGTGATAAAGAGGACATTGGTCGACATGGAAGCACAGCAACCATATTTTGGTACCACAATGCTTGAATGTGAACGCTGCCAATAGCATAATTGCATTGAATGCTCAGGGAAATCGCACGATAAATCCCAAAATTCATCAGGGTTCAGACTGTATGTAGGTCTTTGCTACATGTAGACAGACTGGTCCAGAAAAACATCATAAGAGATATGAAAATTGAGGAGCGGTGTAAAGCCATCATTGAACAATGTGCGAGTAGAATATCGAAATGTTGAAAACCAAATGTTAGGTTGAAACAGTCCGTACAATAATTAAAGAACTGAGAGATTTGAGAACATGAAAACCTCAAAAGGCCAAAGATATCGGCAAAACCAACTTCAAACATTTCAACATCACAAAATGTCTTTACGGAACTAGAGGACAGAAAGAGAAGAGGAAGAAACATTCTAATATTTGGGATTGAAGAACAAGTTAGTACAGAAGATCATGAACGAAGAAAGGCTGAAAAAACGAAAGTTAAAAAAACAATCCAATTATCACGAAATAGTATAACTGGAGTACAAGTTTCGAAATTAGAAAATTGCACAAAGAGAAATTCTGGCTGTTTTCAATACCATAGAAGACAAAGAACACTTAAAAAAATATCAAACAACTTAAGAAACAGGATGATTATCAAACAATTTCCATCAGTAATGATCTGACCAAACAGGGAAGGGAAAGGAAATCTGAACTAAGAGAAAAGGCAAAAAGGAAAACCAACCAACATTCGGAGGAATAAGTCTTCCACGTACGAGGTCCCGCTGGGGACAGACAAATTAGATGGTCCGAAAGCAGGACTGAGAATATAGCAAAACATCAGTAAAATTCAAATCATCAAAACTGTACATACACAAATATAGACAAATTAGACGAGTAGCACTGATATAATTGGAATCTCCGAAATATACTCCAAACATTATAGGTACCTGCTGAGTAAAGCAGAACTTGTGATGAAAGGTTACAATGTTTTCCTAAACGACAATTTAACAAATCGACACATAAGAGTCGGGTTGTACATAAAAATTGATCAATATGGAATAGAAATTATCATGGTAATGGCATTCAAAGAAAGTATCTGGGTGAAAATAAAGATGTCCGGAAACATCTGGCTAATGTTTATAAAAGAGCACAAAGTCACAGATGAAAATGTCGAAGAATAAACAAGGTGTCGTCCACAAAATCTGACAGTCACATACTTATCATTGGTAACTTCAACATACCGAAAATAAATTGGGTTTCATTGTCTAATAACGATAAGGGAAGTGATAATTTCATCAAGTGCTTAAGCGATTACTATCTATAATTAATAATAATGGTAATTCGGGTTCTTATATACCGCTTTATCACAACATGAAGATCGCCTCAAAGCGGTTCATGAATTATTAACCGTGATAATAAGGCTTAAGCAACCAGCCAATATCGTTCTCAACTCCCTGAGGAGCATACAACCGGTGCTGCCATGTCGGCGCTCACAGCTAGCATCTTACAATTTCTAGCACTGCACGACCATGTACTTATTTACAGTTGAGTAGACTTGAACAAACGGAGTAAAGTACCTTTCTCTAGGATACAGCACCAGTGCCGTGATCGGGACTCGAACTCGCAATCGTTCGATAACGAACCCGGCGTCTTACCACTAGACTACCGTGCCTCCGTACTAACGCAACACAAATTACAAAGAGTAGGAAAGGGAATGAATATTTTAGATTTGTTGATAACAAATGAAGACGAAAAGATCGGCGATATACATTACAATGTGAACAGTCCGATCGGCAGCAGCGACCACCTCCATTTAAGTTTCAAGTTCTACTGTGAACAAAATCCACATCGAATGAAACACCACGTTTAAAATAAAACAAGAGTGACTACAAAAGGATGAAATATGACATCACAAGAGAATGGTATGGAGTTCTCAAAGGAAATCCCAAGGAAATGCATAAAGCATTCACATCAATTATTGAGACGCGTACAATTAGATATCTACTTAAATGGAAACCGAGAAAACCTGAAACATCTGGGAAAAGAGAATTTCCCTTGAAAGAAAATCTAATGAAAAATAACAGACAATAAAACATAGGACATGGCAGCCATGCATGGAAACAAACGATGAATGTGAACACCAAGACTATTGTAAAGCAATAAACAAGTTAAAATGGAAAATGCAGAAAGCAAGAAGAGAAATGGAAAATGTTTAGGAGGGGACACCAAAATGATCTTTGGATTACGAGGAAAATGCGTCAAGGAAGACAACGTATTCTTTGAAGTTCAAACGTTATATAAAATGTCTTTACGCTAAGATTATCACCAAAATATTGAAAATATTCTGTACACAATTTATAGATTCTGAAAACATTTAGATTATTACCAAAATATTGTATATTACCTGTACCTGTACAAAATTGATGGATACTGACAACCTGTAGCTTATGGTCACATCGTTAATATCGATTAATGTAGAAATAAAAACAGTATAATCACCGGTAAACCATGTTTTTATATATTATTTTTTTAAATAACACTCAATGGCTTCCATCTTAAGAAAGATGACGAAATTCACACACAAAAAAAGAGGAAAATTATATATTACAAGTACATACCCCAAAACAGCCGACCAGGATACACAGTACCAGCCCCACACTGCCCATGGTGCTGCTTCTAGCTTCGTGTCAAGAAGATAAAATGAATATCTTTATCAAGTTCCTCAATATATATCGTACATGCGCATGCGCAGGACACGTTAAGCAACCATTGGTTGATTTGGGAACAAATAACCCGGTATCTAAAACATTTTGCTTAGGTAAACAGAATCAACTTTTGAATGTTGATGTATTAAATTTCACTTGAGAATAATTGGAATAATTCCCAAGTTTGATTCTAACATGGCTATTTAACGTCAGCATGTCTAGTCAGTACTGACCAATCTGCGGTGTTAATCTGCATTGGGAAATGAGTGGGCAGGTAAGAGACGGTGTTCATACAGACGGTTTCGTTAGTGGCGTGTAGGTTGATGATGTCTACGGTCGCGATATCTCTGAAAGGAGCCAGGTTACTATTCCTTTGTGTCGCCGTGCTCTTCTCCGATTATAAATTGTAAAACAATAATTGCTTTGCTTTAATCTAGATTTGTATGACAGAAATCCACCATGACGCAGTTAACAACACTTTCCCTTCAAGAACGAATGGTCATACTAACATTAAACTTGACCATACAACTGTTTATTTGGTCATTGCAATTCTTTCAGTAGTCCTCGCCTAATTACATATACACTGAATAAAAGAAATAGCTATATATCTATGAATTCAGCTCTTATTGTCAGCATACATAGCAAGATTGAGGGTATGATAGTATGTTTGTATATTATATCATCAGGATGACATTCTGCTATTTAACAAGTAAGATGTTAATTAGATTTAAACTTAATTTAAAAGGTGCAGCATTAAGTGTGTGTAAGGTCATCTTTTATGATAGGGGGAGGGGGATGGAGCAGACTCTGCTGGTTGATGTTAAATTCCCCGAGGTTAGCTGGAGTCTCCATAGCTACCGTTATCTAATTTGAAGGACACATTATCAGCTGGAACACTTATTTCCCTGGGTTTGTCTCCTTTTGTTGAAGATATGCATGTTTTCTTACACACAGAAAGGCCTGCAAATCAACACATATGTCTCTAAATTATTTCGCTGACATTTTCCATCTGTCCAATATGTTGGTAGAAATAGGACTTGTGGCCCTAAGAGCCTCAGACTTATAGCCTATACATACGTCTGACCAGGGTAAGTATTTCACACACATTCATTAGCAATCGTTTTTGAAAATATCAACAACCAGACTCATAGCTACCAAATATGAACCAGAGTAAGCGTGTATTCTGATCATCCTACTATATTGTGTATATTTATAAGAGCATTTTAATGTCTTGATGTGGTCTAATGGTCCTTATAACAGAACATTACAGACAATCTTTTTCAAATTCCCAAACCATGTCGCTGTCTTATACAGTTTGTAATACTTATATATTGATTGTGTGTAATATATAATATACGTCTGACAATTAACTACACCTCCCGACCTCTTCCATGTTTCTTTCTCCTCATAATTTGTCTGATATCGATCACACGATGACATTCGAGAGGTGTTCGAAAATTTAGCAAATGAGCTGTTTTCTCAGAAACGCTTATAAAAATTTGAATGTATTTTGCATGATTTGGCATTTTTTTCTAAAGAATATTGCGTATAACACCTTTGCTGTTCGTTAAGCAATACTTGGCCTTTTGCCATGTTTCAAAGGCCATAACATATTGTCAACTTACCTCTTAGGATCTTAAAAATGCACACCCATGTCTAATCACCCATTATGAGACTTTCAAATGCCATTTTCTGATATTTTGAGTACTTCTTCAGCAGTTTAGTAGCCATTTGTACCGGTGTATGTTTCTTCTCGTCAGTGAGTAAATGTGGGAACCAACAAATACTTATTTTCCTAACCTTGAGAATGTTCTACTGAAAAGAAGTTAACAGATGCTAAACCCAAGTTTGTCATTAATGCTAGCTGTCTGACCGTATAACGCGCGTCTTTCTCAGTGATTTGGTTTATGTTTTTGGCGTTCAATATGTTTGCAACCGAAGAAATAATTCTTCTTGAGTAATGGGCAACTTTGACCGATTCATGACCAGAATAAAATTTAGTAAACCGTGGAAACTGTGGAAAATGACATTCGTTTATCTCCATAAGAAGCACACATCTCATCATGTATGTTTTTGACGCTCAATCCAAACTTACAGTGGGCTTTTATATAGCCCCTGATTTCAGCGACGTTTTCTAACCATTTTCAACACCATGTATAATGCAAGGAAACCAGTTACTGGATTTCAATGAAGTTTATGCACAAAATACAGCGATGAGCGGTAATGTTGGTCGTACTGATTTAATTTACGTAAATTACGCGATACTCGAGTATACGGTGCGTTTGTAAAACTATTCGAACACTCCTCGTATGGACAACAAAGAATGTATAATGCTATTGTGAACTCAATAGGAATGAACGGCCTAACAGCTATACATAAATATTCATTCCAGAACAAAATGCACGCCCCCTCTAATCCAAACTCCTGGATCCGCCTATGCTTTTGACGACGAACCGTTGTTGTTTGTAAGTACGTCACTTTAAATCACTCAATTACTTGATATGTAGGCAAGTTATAGAGTGCGCCCCTAAGGAAGGGATTCATCGCCGTAATTACCTTTATGCAATTAGTTACTTCTGTTAATGAATTCTGTTGTAGATTTTTATTTCACTCGTTGATACGTTTATTATTCCCATGCTATGTACATTTGTGTTGTTGCACTCATTAACATAGAACAAGATAATATATGCCCAATCTGTAACAGGAAAAAGCTATATTTTCTCAATAGGGCTTCGCCCCTCAGGTCTGGGGGTCAGTCTCACTATTTATATAAAAATGTTACCCTTCGTCCAATGAGGGGGCCGCGGTGGCCGAGTGGTAAAGGTGTCCCGACATTCTACTACTAGACCTTCATCTCTGGGTTGCCAGTGCGAAATCCACAAGGGACAGTTGCCATATACTGGCGTAGGTCGGTGGTTTTTCTCCGGGTACTCCGGCTTTCCTCCACCCCCAAAAATGTTGCACGTCCTTAAATGACACTGGCTGTTAATAGGATGAAAACATAATAAATCAAACTAAACAGACCTACTGAGTGATCAAATGTTTGTATTACCAATCGTGTTTCTGTGCTAGGTGGTACATGTAATATACAATTTATTCCAGACTTATATATTATATATTATATTTTCATTCATGTTTGTGCTTGGTGGTACATGTAACATATAATTTATTCCAGACTTATTTATTATATATTGTATTTTCATTCATTTTTGTGCTAGGTGGCACATAAAGTATACAATTCATTTCAGACATATATCATATATTGTATTTTCATTCATTTCTATCGGCAAATTTGATGATGTCTTTATATTCGTGAAAGCAAAATCAAACGTAAATTTCGATTCAGATATAGCTATCTAGTAAACTAGTCAGCCAGTACATGAAATACGAGAGGTGTCCTCATTATAATGATAGGCGCGCGCGCTGAACATAGGTATGCACGGACCGCTCCAAAACCGCATCCGGATCACCGAACGTCCAAGTGCCATAATAGGTCTCGCTTCGACCGTCGTATTTTAACTACGCTTATTTTTTTTACTACAGAAATAAAGTATACGTTTAATAAGATATAGATAACACCTTGAGTCAATATGTAATGGAATCAAGATTGTAATCCCAGTCCGTGATCGTATATACGTATATCACCTGTTAGGGATTACATGTAGTTGCAGTCATATTGGTTGTTACCGGGTTAAAAATGGTAATATTAAATTTTCATGTTACCTTTCAAGAATTGGCATAAACTTGATCTAATTATGTTTAGTAACTAAATGAACTCTGTTCTTATAAAAAAAACCTATATTTTAGCAAATTTTAATATCAGTCTGTAAATCAGAGTATCCGGGAGAAATACACAAATACTGTCGTCTATTGTATACCGTTGTTGGTACATGTATCTCGTGGAGGCAATATAGGGGCGTTATATCATATTTTGATGGTGCATGTGTCCTGTTAATACATGTTTTGTGTCAAATAAATGTGTAATATGAATGAAACTGATAAAACGTAATTCATACTTACGATGCGGTTGTCTTATTATTAATCAAGTTAGATTAATATTATACAATTATGGACTTTTTACTTGGTTAATATGCTCTGATATTAACCAGAATGGAACTCATATTGACCGAGGCGAAGCCGAGGTCAATATGGTTACATTCTGGTTAATATCAGAGCATATTAACCAAGTAAAAAGTCCATAACTGTTTTATTATATAATCAAAGTATATATGATGAAATGATAAACGTACTAAACTCAAGAAAACGGTGCTGCCCAAAGTCTCAACGTCTTCTGCCATGTTCTTTTCTTTTAAATATTCCTTAAAAGTTTTTACAGCCGAGTCAGTCGCTCTTCTTGTGTTGATGGAATCCTTTTCTGTCATTAACTTGTTAATGTTCTCATCGTTTAGAGACGCAAACCGCATTTTTTTTAGGACTCGAAGCCGGCGAAACAGCAGACGCAGCCATTTCCTATGCGTTGCTATGGTATTACCTAACTTCCGGTAGGGTATTTCCAGAATCTATTTTTAGCGGAGGTGTTATTAAAGTTCTGGTTTTTCATAATCTATTTTTATCGCCGGTGTTATTAACTATTTTTTTATGTTAACTGGGTTTGCTTTGGAAACCAGTTAATATAGCTTTTTATCAAAAGTCATGTGTTAGCGATTTAGCCAATGAGAATATGGATAAATACACATTATATAATAGATTTTATTATCACATAACTGACCCGTTCAGTCATGTCACACGGCCATGTCATAAAAATGGTATTACACACGTATAATAACACTATTGTGACGTCATAAACTAATGACGTCTTTATGACGTCATATGATTGTATCGGTAGTGAAAATCGTACTGTCACAGAAGAAATTTGCCTTTCTTATAGAGAATGAATATGAGAGTTTTTTTTTTGTTATTTTCTCATAAATATAAGTTATGTGATAAAAAGAATCTTACACTCGTGTCAATTCAATATGGAATTTATTAAACTCGTTTTATAATTTAATATGTCACTCGCCTAAAGGCTCGTGACATATAAAATTATCTAACTCGTTTAATCATTCCATATTACATCGACACTCGTGTAAGATCCTCTATATTTGGCAAACCCATGTGCCTCAACTACAGCACATGCTCACTATGACAACAATTTACACTAGCGATATTTGACAATAAGCAGTGAGTTAGCACTATCCGATCTGAATGCGTAAGTGTCAAATATATACGAATTCCACCACAATTTAAGATCAAATGTCATTTGGCTTTTCTCGCAACTGTTTTACTGAAGCAGTTGTTTTGTCACTTACCTGTATGGCCAATCACAGCCATTTCGGCAAACGTCTGGCTTTTGAAACAGTTAACATTCCATAACAGAAAACGTTTCTTACATGCGTTGCTTCCATTCCACTTATCTTTTTTTTTGTTAAACTGAAACAATGTATCAACTGGTCCGCTGTCGCTAGGTAGATGTATTGTTCCGTGGTATATATAGTGTACCGTGGTATATATAGTGTACCGTGGTAGATGTAGTGTACCGTGGTATATATAGTGTACCGTGGTATATATAGTGTACCGTGGTATATATAGTGTACCGTGGTATATATAGTGTACCGTGGTATATATAGTGTACCGTGGTATATATAGTGTACCGTGGTATATATAGTGTACCGTGGTATATATAGTGTACCGTGGTAGATGTAGTGTACCGTGGTATATATAGTGTACCGTGGTATATATAGTGTACCGTGGTAGATGTAGTGTACCGTGGTATATATAGTGTACCGTGGTATATATAGTGTACCGTGGTATATATAGTGTACCGTGGTATATATAGTGTACCGTGGTATATATAGTGTACCGTGGTATATATAGTGTACCGTGGTATATATAGTGTACCGTGGTATATATAGTGTACCGTGGTAGATGTAGTGTACCGTGGTATATATAGTGTACCGTGGTATATATAGTGTACCGTGGTATATATAGTGTACCGTGGTATATATAGTGTACCGTGGTATATATAGTGTACCGTGGTATATATAGTGTACCGTGGAATATATAGTGTACCGTGGTATATATAGTGTACCGTGGTATATATAGTGTACCGTGGTATATATAGTGTACCGTAGTATATATAGTGTACCGTGGTATATATAGTGTACCGTGGTATATATAGTGTACCGTGGTATATATAGTGTACCGTGGTATATATAGTGTACCGTGGTATATATAGTGTACCGTGGTATATATAGTGTACCGTAGTATATATAGTGTACCGTGGTATATATAGTGTACCGTGGTATATATAGTGTACCGTGGTATATATAGTGTACCGTGTACCTTTTGATAATAATACAAAACTACTCACCAAACTCAATCACCTCAGCATCACTCGCAGTCCTAAGATTGACCGCTTCCATCATGATAGTCATTTCTAATCTGAGTTAAAAAGGGTCTACATAACCTAAAACACATTGACAAATGATAATCATGAATAAATATGGTGGTAATAATTGTAACATGTTACCGGTAATAAAACATTATGAAAATTACATGAAAAACAGTGAGAAAATGAAGCAGATTTTTGAAAACAAAAAAAAATCAATTGTAAAAGACAAAAATAAACAATAGTCCGCCCGAAGAAGCTTGAGAAGGCAGGAAGACCTTGCGGCATAGTCTTTTGTTTTTTGTTCTGTTTTATGTTGGTTGTTACAAAATGTATATACAAAACTCTTTACATTCTAACAACAGTTGTTGCAACCAAACTCAACCTGAAAGTTTGATGGGAATCCGTCCAAGAGAAAGAACTCTTGGGGAAATCTTACACAAATTTGACTGAAGTTCGACAAGGTTCCACGTTGGATCATGCCCTAAATATTTAAAATGTTCAACTTAAATCAGCCTTACTTTTGAATGTATTAGTTGATCGTCACCAAATCAATACTTGACCTACATTTTATCATGATGAATCAGCATACCTAATTAAATTTTGAGAAATTTTTTTTCATTCTATTTAATTTTAAATTAACCACTTCTTTGTCACGAAGCCGATTTTGAGCCGATCGTACATCTACGTTTAGTGTCACGAAGCCGATTTCGAGCCGATGCAGGTGCACCAAAAATGGACATCACCTTTTCTAATTTTAGCTAAAACAACTATATAGGGAGATATCTCACCTACATATTGAAATAGGTTTTGACGTCATATCCTCAACAATGACGTCACTTCAGGTAAACAATGACGAAATTTAGTGCCGGGACGTCTTCAGACTGGCGACGTCAATAACGTTATTGTTCAACGTGATGCATATATGCTACATCGATTTTGTGTTTTCCCACATTATCAATACAGTAACGAACCATTTACCATCTGTAGTAGGTTAGATGTTATTCAGTCCATTTGTTTTCTTGTGAATCTTATAAGGTATGAAGTTCTACGGATACACATGGCTCACGTTGTGAAGCGACAACAAGATGTTAATCATTATTCACGTTAGATTTCGTTTATCCAATAGTGATGCTGAACAGCATGTATAGTAAGAAAAGTATTGCAATAAAGCTGTACGGACCAAACCCTTTATTAGGAGGGGTACTTGTAGATTTTTTGTTTTAAATATTGCTTAATTTTCTTAATTCAAAGTAAAAGCATTTTCATAAAATGAAGTATTGGTAAAATTAAAATAGGATTGTACCTCATTTTGACTGCGTAAACATTAGTATTCCCGCAGTTGGCAACGAACATCTTCTATGGTGCGCGTTAGCGCTCCATAGTGAATATGTTTTTTTATATTGCGCCGCAAAGTAACGTCCTCCAAAAGTGGCGATCGAACTTGGCCGAGCCCTTTAGGCATTTTACCTTGTAGTTAAGTTTCAAAGTTTAAGAAAATCGGATAATATTTGTTGCCGTTATTGCAGGGAAACGAAGCGTGACAGACGGGCAGACAGACAGACGGACGAACCCAAATTAATATCCACCGTTTCGGTGAAAGCGGAAGATAACAAAGCATCAAATGGTTGAACCCAATGGAACAGTGTGTATGCGTTAAGTATATTGTTTAACCGCAGTCTTCAAAAACACGGGGGGGGGGGGGGGGGTGGTTACGGAAACAGTGTTTTTTTTAAATGTAAATAGGAAGTCATTGAATATACATACAAGGAGCAGTGCTGAACGCGTACACAAAATACAACAGGCAGATCAGTAAAATCACGGAAGGAAGAACCCAGTAACCCAGGGTAATACAGTATCGTCCTGCAGAATCTTCCAGGTACAGCCCCTCTTTCTCTTTTATCTTTTTTCTTGGAATGTCCCACCCTTCGTTACATGCACCCATATATCACTGAGACCCTATAGTTTTGAAAATTAATGTAGCGCCCTAACATCTAATTGCACCCTGGAAAAAGACGTGTTTAAAGATCGTGTCCAAAAGCTAAGATATCGCGGTCGGTCAAGGACCCAATGTAGTGTGTACAGTCGAGGAGACTTATCCTACTGTCGACAGCGACACATTTCCGATGAAAAATGATAAAATGAATTAATACAATTTCTATATATTATATATAAGCCTGTTAAGGTGGTGATGTGACGGTTACGGTGATGATGTGACGGTTAAGGTGGTGATGTGACGGTTATGGTTATGATGTAACGGTTAAGGTGATGATGTGACGGTTATGGTTGTGATGTAACGGTTACGGTGATGATGTGACGGTTATGGTTGTGATGTAACGGTTACGGTGATGATGTGACGGTTATGGTCGTGATGTGACGGTTAAGGTGATGATGTGTCGGTTAAGGTGGTGATGAGACAGTTAAGGTGGTGATGTGACGGTTAAGGTGTTGATGTGACGGTTAAGGTGGTGATGTGTCGGTTAAGGTGGTGATGTGACGGTTAAGGTGTTGATGTGACGGTTAAGCTGGTGATATGACGGCTAAGGTGGTGATGTGACGGTTAAGGTGTTGATGAGACGGTTAAGGTGGTGATGAGACAGTTAAGGTGGTGATGAGACAGTTAAGGTGGTGATGTGACGGTTAAGGTGGTGATGTGACGGTTAAGGTGGTGATGTGACGGTTAAGGTGGTGATGTGACGGTTAAGGTGGTGATGTGACGGTTAAGGTGTTGATGTGACGGTTAAGCTGGTGATGTGACAGTTAAGGTGGTGATGTGTCGGTTCAGGTGGTGATGTGTCGGTTAAGGTGGTGATGTGACGGTTAAGGTGGTGATGTGACGGTTAAGGTGGTGATGTGACGGTTAAGGTGGTGATGTGACGGTTAAGCTGGTGATATGACGGCTAAGGTGGTGATGTGACGGTTAAGGTGTTGATGAGACGGTTAAGGTGGTGATGAGACAGTTAAGGTGGTGATGAGACAGTTAAGGTGGTGATGTGACGGTTAAGGTGGTGATGTGACGGTTAAGGTGGTGATGTGACGGTTAAGCTGGTGATATGACGGTTAAGGTGGTGATGACACGGTAAGGGTGTTGATGTGATGGTTGAGGTGGTGATGTGACGGTTAAGGTGGTGATGTGACGGTTCAGGTGGTGAAGTGTCGGTTAAGGTGGTGATGTGACGGTTAAGGTGTTGATGTGACGGTTAAGGTGGTGATGAGACGGTTAAGGTGTTGATGAGACAGTTAAGGTGTTGATGTGACGGTTAAGGTGGTGATGTGACGGTTAAGGTGTTGATGAGACGGTTAAGGTGGTGATGAGACAGTTAAGGTGGTGATGTGACGGTTAAGGTGTTGATGTGACGGTTAAGGTGGTGATGAGACGGTTAGGGTGTTGATGAGACGGTTAAGGTGGTGATGAGACGGTAAGGGTGTTGATGTGATGGTTGAGGTGGTGATATGACGGCTAAGGTGGTGATGTGACGGTTAGGTTGGTGATGAGACGGTTAGGGTGTTGATGAGACGGATAGGGTGTTGATGTGACGGTTAGGGTGTTGATGTGACGATTAAGGTGGTGATGAGACGGATAGGGTGTTGATGTGACGGTTAGGGTGTTGATGAGACGGTTAAGGTGGTGATGAGACGGTTAGAGTGTTGATGTGATGGTTGAGGTGGTGATGTGACGGTTAAGGTGTTGATGAGACGGTTAAGGTGGTGATGAGACAGTTAAGGTGGTGATGTGACGGTTAGGGTGTTGATGTGACGATTAAGGTGGTGATGAGACGGATAGGGTGTTGATGTGACGGTTACGGTGATGATGTGACGGTTAAGGTGGTGATATGACGGCTAAGGTGGTGATGTGACGGTTAAGGTGGTGATTAGATGATTAAGGTGGTGATGTGACGGTTAGGGTGTTGATGTGACGATTAAGGTGGTGATGAGACAGTTAAGGTGGTGATGTGACAGTTAAGGTGGTGATGAGACAGTTAAGGTGGTGTTGTGACGGTTAAGGTGTTGATGTGGAATGTTATAAACGGGAGCTGTGTAAAACTAGCTCCACAGGAAGCTTAGTTGCGTATTTAAAAATAGTAAGTAGGCGAACGCTTAAATAAAATATTATCAGCAAGTTTAGTTGATATATTTAAATATAACTTTTCATATTAAGGGATAATTTTAGAAAGATTTGTACAAGAAAGCGCATATTACGATACACTAAAATTACAACGTATAATCCCGAGCCATAAACTTTTCCGAAAGACACTCGAGTGTTCCGAAAAGCCGTTGGGACTTAGAAAATATTCGTGAAGTTGTTGGGATTAATTATTCGAACTATAGCTGGTTTTGTTGGTTTAAAAGGAATAATTCTTACTGGTGAGACCCATGGTCGTTTATAAGCTGGTTCACGTATGTTTTAAGTCAGAATGAGACAAACTAAAGTAGCTGTTTGCTTAAGATGTAGCTGTGGATTTAGGAGATTGGTAGAAACGCATAATTTTTTTTTGTATAGCCTCAAAAAACTATGATATTTTAGGTTGATTTACGGACGAGGTTTGTACCTGTGCTGAAATAATAATATAAAGTGAGATTTGAAAATTCATCTCGATTTATGTTATATTTTTGTTCACACAAGGGAAGAGTATGCTGCAGCATGTTCATGAAGTTGTTAATTTGTTTACATTATAATAATCAATGGAAAGTCCTGGTTTCTTTGACATGTGTCCACCTGTAAAGTGTACAAGTATGCCATGTATGCAGCAGTTTTGATGTGAAAAAACAGATAGTTGCAGATCATGTCAGAAAGCTGAGTCAACAGTATAAATATGTAATGTACCTCATTTATCTTGCTGCTTGCTTACAGCTTTCCTATAGTTATCAATTACTGTTTAAATCAGGTGTAACCCAATATAAAATACACAGAAAATATTTCTGGTGAAATCCAATTAACTATACAATATGCTATACCCTCTCATTTATGATAAGATAAACTTTAAGACATCATGATCATTGCAAATTCGATCATATATATGAAGATTGTCTAAAGTTTATACACATTTCCATATAATGCACTGGGATACATAGGTTTTTTCTCGAAAATGTGAAACAGATTCAAAGAAAAAAATCAGTTTATTGACACTTACTTTGGGTCCAAAACTAACAAACTTATGGATAGATAGTAGTTTAAAATTTTTAAGAATAATATTTTGACAAATTTTTATTTCAAAATACAATTATATTCAATTTATCATTATTTGATCATTTAACAAGTTTTTTTTTATCATAGCACCATCATTCAACCTATATTCATATAAAATACTTTGAATCATTTGATAGTATCTATTATTCTATGACCTGCAACCATACATATACCTAATACATGTGGTGGAACATACATTGTAGGGTACTTGGGTGTCTAAAAAATTGTAAAATCGGTTTGTTGAAGTCTCAGCCTGCGGCCTCTGGCAAATATGACAGACCTGGCCATAATAACTGGGCCAATACGGAATTAGCTGATTAATAACCCTATAGTATAATATTGTGATGATATATTTTATTATGCTACTTTAAGGTTATACAAATTACAGTGTATTTTATTGAAACATGAGCCATATTTGCCATAATGGTAAAACAAATATTACATATGTATAGCAGGTGACTGTCTACCCAAGGGCTGTGAAATAAGCATAATTTCAATTTTCTATCCATGATGAGGTTTTGATCATATCTGAATCAAAAGACAGTTATTCAGTCTATTTTCCCTTTATTAACTCTGGCCCTTTGGCTGCAAATGATGCTATTGTGTTTAAACAAAAACTAATGCAATTCACAGTACTAGTATCCAAAAAAAGTTCTACACATCTCGTATAATTCTAGTAGTTCTGGTGTACATGTATAATACCTGTCTGTTATAGTATATACATGTGTAATACCTGTCTGTTATAGTGTGTGGATGTATAATACCTGTCTGTTATAATGTTCATACAGTGCATGTAATACTTGTCTGTTATAGTGTGTACATGTATAATACCTGTCTGTTATAGTGTGTACATGTATAATACTTGTCTGTTATAGTGTGTACATGTGTAATACTGTCTGTTATAGTGTGTACATGTGTAATACCTGTCTGTTATAGTGTGTGCATGTGTAATACTGTCTGTTATAGTTTGTGCATGTTTAATACTTGTCTGTTATAGTGTATACATGTGTAATACCTGTCTTTTACAGTGTGTGCATGTGTAATACCTGTCTGTTATAGTGTGTAAATGTATAATACCTGTCTGTTATAGTGTGTACATGTATAATACTTGTCAATTATAGTGTGTAGATGTGTAATACCTGTCTGTTATAGTGTGTACATGTGTAATACCTGTCTGTTACAGTGTGTGCATGTGTAATACCTGTCTGTTATAGTGTGTAAATGTATAATATCCGCTGTTATAGTGTGTGCATGTGTAATATCTGTCTGTTATAGTGTGTGGATGTATAATACCTGTCTGTTATAGTGTTCATACAGTGCATGTTATACTTGTCTGTTATAGTGTATACATGTGTAATACCTGTCTGTTATAGTGTGTACAAGTGTAATACCTGTCTGTTATAGTGTGTACATGTGTAATACTGTCTGTTATAGTGTGTACATGTATAATACTTGTCTGTTATAGTGTGTAGATGTGTAATACCTGTCTGTTATAGTGTGTACATGTGTAATACCTGTCTGTTACAGTGTGTACATGTATAATACCTGTCTGTTGTATTGTGTGCATGTGTAATACCTGTCTGTTATAGTGTGTAAATGTATAATATCCGCTGTTATAGTGTGTGCATGTGTAATATCTGTCTGTTATAGTGTGTGGATGTATAATACCTGTCTGTTATAGTGTTCATACAGTGCATGTTCTACTTGTCTGTTATAGTGTGTACAAGTGTAATACCTGTCTGTTATAGTGTGTACAAGTGTAATATTGTCTGTTATAGTGATTACATGTATAATACTTGTCTGTTATAGTGTGTAGATGTGTAATACCTGTCTGTTATAGTGTGTACAAGTGTAATACCTGTCTGTTATAGTGTGTACATGTGTAATATTGTCTGTTATAGTGATTACATGTATAATACTTGTCTGTTATAGTGTGTAGATGTGTAATACCTGTCTGTTATAGTGTTAACATACAGTATAATACCTTTCTATTATAGTGTTTACATGTATAATACCTGTCTATTATAGTGTTTACATGTATAATACCTGTCTGTTATAGTGTGTGCATGTGTAATACCTGTCTGTTATAGTGTTTACATGTGTAATACTGTCTGTTATAGTGTGTGCATGTGTAATACCTGTCTGTTATAGTGTGTAAATGTATAATACCTGTCTGTTATAGTGTGTACAAGTGTAATACCTGTCTGTTATAGTGTGTGGATGTATACTACCTGTCTGTTATAGTGTTCATACAGTGCATGTAATGCTTGTCTGTTATGTTGTGTACATATGTAATACCTGTCTGTTATAGTGTGTACATGTGTAATAGCTGTCTGTTATCGTGTGTACATGTGTGATACTGTCTGTTATAGTGTGTACATGTGAAATACTGTCTGTTATAGTGTATACATGTGTAATACCTGTCTGGTACAGTTTGTACATGTGTAATACCTGTCTGTTATAGTGTGTACATGTGTTATACTATCTGTTATAGTGTGTACATGTGTAATACTGTCTGTTATAGTGTGTGCATGTGTAATACTGTCTGTTATAGTGTGTGCATGTGTAATACCTGTCTGTTACAGTGTGTGCATGTGTAATACCTGTCTGGTATAGTGATACATGTATAATACCTGTCTGTTATAGTGTGTACATGTATAATACTTGTCAATTATAGTGTGTAGATGTATAATACCTGTCTGTTATATAGTGTGCATGTGTAATACCTGTCTGTTATAGTGTGTAAATGTATAATACCTGTCTGTTATAGTGTGTACAAGTGTAATACCTGTCTGTTATAGTGTGTGGATGTATAATACCTGTCTGTTATAGTGTTCATACAGTGCATGTAATACTTGTCTGTTATAGTGTTCATACAGTGCATGTAAAATTTGTCTGTTATAGTGTATACATGTGTAATACCTGTCTGTTATAGTGTGTACAAGTGTAATACCTGTCTGTTATAGTGTGTACATGTGTAATACTGTCTGTTATAGTGTGTGCATGTGTAATACCTGTCTTTTACAGTGTGTGCATGTGTAATACCTGTCTGTTATAGTGTGTAAATGTATAATACCTGTCTGTTATAGTGTGTACATGTATTTTACTTGTCAATTATAGTGTGTAGATGTGTAATACCTGTCTGTTATAGTGTGTACATGTGTAATACCTGTCTGTTACAGTGTGTACATGTATAATACCTGTCTGTTGTATTGTGTGCATGTGTAATACCTGTCTGTTATAGTGTGTAAATGTATAATACTTGTCTGTTATAGTGTATTCATGTGTAATACCTGTCTGTTATAGTGTGTACAAGTGTAATACCTGTCTGTTATAGTGTGTACATGTGTAATACTGTCTGTTATAGTGTGTACATGTATAATACTTGTCTGTTATAGTGTGTACATGTATAATACCTGTCTGTTATAGTTTTTACATGTATAATACCTGTCAATTATAGTGTTTACATGTATAATACCTGTCGATTAAAGTGTTTACATGTATAATACCTGTCTGTTATAGTGTGTGGATGTATAATACCTGTCTGTTATAGTGTTCATACAGTGCATGTTATACTTGTCTGTTATAGTGTATACATGTGTAATACCTGTCTGTTATAGTGTGTACAAGTGTAATACCTGTCTGTTATAGTGTGTACATGTGTAATACTGTCTGTTATAGTGTGTACATGTATAATACTTGTCTGTTATAGTGTGTAGATGTGTAATACCTGTCTGTTATAGTGTTAACATACAGTATAATACCTTTCTATTATAGTGTTTACATGTATAATACCTGTCTATTATAGTGTTTACATGTATAATACCTGTCTGTTATAGTGTGTGCATGTGTAATACCTGTCTGTTATAGTGTGTACATGTGTAATACTGTCTGTTATAGTGTGTGCATGTGTAATACCTGTCTGTTATAGTGTGTAAATGTATAATACCTGTCTGTTATAGTGTGTACAAGTGTAATACCTGTCTGTTATAGTGTGTGGATGTATACTACCTGTCTGTTATAGTGTTCATACAGTGCATGTAATGCTTGTCTGTTATGTTGTGTACATATGTAATACCTGTCTGTTATAGTGTGTACATGTGTAATAGCTGTCTGTTATCGTGTGTACATGTGTGATACTGTCTGTTATAGTGTGTACATGTGAAATACTGTCTGTTATAGTGTATACATGTGTAATACCTGTCTGTTACAGTGTGTACATGTGTAATACCTGTCTGTTATAGTGTGTACATGTGTTATACTGTCTGTTATAGTGTGTGTATGTGTAATACTGTCTGTTATAGTGTGTGCATGTGTAACACCTGTCTGTTATAGTGTGTGCATGTGTAATACCTGTCTGGTATAGTGATACATGTATATTACCTGTCTGTTATAGTGTGTACATGTATAATACTTGTCAATTATAGTGTGTAGATGTATAATACCTGTCTGTTATATAGTGTGCATGTGTAATACTTGTTTGTTATAGTGTGTAAATGTATAATACCTGTCTGTTATAGTGTGTACAAGTGTAATACCTGTCTGTTATAGTGTGTGGATGTATAATACCTGTCTGTAATAATGTTCATACAGTGCATGTAATACTTGTCTGTTATAGTGTATTCATGTGTAATACCTGTCTGTTATAGTGTGTACAAGTGTAATACCTGTCTGTTATAGTGTGTACATGTGTAATACTGTCTGTTATAGTGTGTACATGTATAATACTTGTCTGTTATAGTGTGTACATGTATAATACCTGTCTGTTATAGTTTTTACATGTATAATACCTGTCAATTATAGTGTTTACATGTATAATACCTGTCGATTAAAGTGTTTACATGTATAATACCTGTCTGTTATAGTGTGTGGATGTATAATACCTGTCTGTTATAGTGTTCATACAGTGCATGTTATACTTGTCTGTTATAGTGTATACATGTGTAATACCTGTCTGTTATAGTGTGTACAAGTGTAATACCTGTCTGTTATAGTGTGTACATGTGTAATACTGTCTGTTATAGTGTGTACATGTATAATACTTGTCTGTTATAGTGTGTAGATGTGTAATACCTGTCTGTTATAGTGTTAACATACAGTATAATACCTTTCTATTATAGTGTTTACATGTATAATACCTGTCTATTATAGTGTTTACATGTATAATACCTGTCTGTTATAGTGTGTGCATGTGTAATACCTGTCTGTTATAGTGTGTACATGTGTAATACTGTCTGTTATAGTGTGTGCATGTGTAATACCTGTCTGTTATAGTGTGTAAATGTATAATACCTGTCTGTTATAGTGTGTACAAGTATAATACCTGTCTGTTATAGTGTGTGGATGTATAATACCTGTCTGTTATAGTGTTCATACAGTGCATGTAATGCTTGTCTGTTATGTTGTGTACATATGTAATACCTGTCTGTTATAGTGTGTACATGTGTAATAGCTGTCTGTTATCGTGTGTACATGTGTGATACTGTCTGTTATAGTGTGTACATGTGAAATACTGTCTGTTATAGTGTATACATGTGTAATACCTGTCTGTTACAGTGTGTACATGTGTAATACCTGTCTGTTATAGTGTGTGTATGTGTAATACTGTCTGTTATAGTGTGTGCATGTGTAATACCTGTCTGTTACAGTGTGTGCATGTGTAATACCTGTCTGGTATAGTGATACATGTATAATACCTGTCTGTTATAGTGTGTACATGTATAATACTTGTCAATTATAGTGTGTAGATGTATAATACCTGTCTGTTATATAGTGTGCATGTGTAATACCTGTTTGTTATAGTGTGTAAATGTATAATACCTGTCTGTTATAGTGTGTACATGTGTAATACCTGTCTGTTATAGTGTGTGGATGTATAATACCTGTCTGTTATAGTGTTCATACAGTGCATGTAATACTTGTCTGTTATAGTGTATTCATGTGTAATACCTGTCTGTTATAGTGTGTACAAGTGTAATACCTGTCTGTTATAGTGTGTACATGTGTAATACTGTCTTTTATAGTGTGTACATGTGTGATACTGTCTGTTATAGTGTGTACATGTGAAATACTGTCTGTTATAGTGTATACATGTGTAATACCTGTCTGTTACAGTTTGTACATGTGTAATACCTGTCTGTTATAGTGTGTACATGTGTTATACTGTCTGTTATAGTGTGTACATGTGTAATACTGTCTGTTATAGTGTGTGCATGTGTAATACTGTCTGTTATAGTGTGTGCATGTGTAATACCTGTCTGTTACAGTGTGTGCATGTGTAATACCTGTCTGGTATAGTGATACATGTATAATACCTGTCTGTTATAGTGTGTACATGTATAATACTTGTCAATTATAGTGTGTAGATGTATAATACCTGTCTGTTATATAGTGTGCATGTGTAATACCTGTCTGTTATAGTGTGTAAATGTATAATACCTGTCTGTTATAGTGTGTACAAGTGTAATACCTGTCTGTTATAGTGTGTGGATGTATAATACCTGTCTGTTATAGTGTTCATACAGTGCATGTAAAACTTGTCTGTTATAGTGTATACATGTGTAATACCTGTCTGTTATAGTGTGTACAAGTGTAATACCTGTCTGTTATAGTGTGTACATGTGTAATACTGTCTGTTATAGTGTGTGCATGTGTAATACCTGTCTTTTACAGTGTGTGCATGTGTAATACCTGTCTGTTATAGTGTGTAAATGTATAATACCTGTCTGTTATAGTGTGTACATGTATAATACTTGTCAATTATAGTGTGTAGATGTGTAATACCTGTCTGTTATAGTGTGTACATGTGTAATACCTGTCTGTTACAGTGTGTACATGTATAATACCTGTCTGTTGTATTGTGTGCATGTGTAATACCTGTCTGTTATAGTGTGTAAATGTATAATATCCGCTGTTATAGTGTGTGCATGTGTAATATCTGTCTGTTATAGTGTGTGGATGTATAATACCTGTCTGTTATAGTGTTCATACAGTGCATGTTATACTTGTCTGTTATAGTGTATACATGTGTAATACCTGTCTGTTATAGTGTGTACAAGTGTAATACCTGTCTGTTATAGTGTGTACATGTGTAATACTGTCTGTTATAGTGTGTACATGTATAATACTTGTCTGTTATAGTGTGTAGATGTGTAATACCTGTCTGTTATAGTGTTAACATACAGTATAATACCTTTCTATTATAGTGTTTACATGTATAATACCTGTCTATTATAGTGTTTACATGTATAATACCTGTCTGTTATATTGTGTGCATGTGTAATACCTGTCTGTTATAGTGTGTACATGTGTAATACTGTCTGTTATAGTGTGTGCATGTGTAATACCTGTCTGTTATAGTGTGTAAATGTATAATACCTGTCTGTTATAGTGTGTACAAGTGTAATACCTGTCTGTTATAGTGTGTGGATGTATACTACCTGTCTGTTATAGTGTTCATACAGTGCATGTAATGCTTGTCTGTTATGTTGTGTACATATGTAATACCTGTCTGTTATAGTGTGTACATGTGTAATAGCTGTCTGTTATCGTGTGTACATGTGTGATACTGTCTGTTATAGTGTGTACATGTGAAATACTGTCTGTTATAGTGTATACATGTGTAATACCTGTCTGTTACAGTGTGTACATGTGTAATACCTGTCTGTTATAGTGTGTACATGTGTTATACTGTCTGTTATAGTGTGTACATGTGTAATACTGTCTGTTGTAGTGTGTGTATGTGTAATACTGTCTGTTATAGTGTGTGCATGTGTAATACCTGTCTGTTACAGTGTGTGCATGTGTAATACCTGTCTGGTATAGTGATACATGTATAATACCTGTCTGTTATAGTGTGTACATGTATAATACTTGTCAATTATAGTGTGTAGATGTATAATACCTGTCTGTTATATAGTGTGCATGTGTAATACCTGTTTGTTATAGTGTGTAAATGTATAATACCTGTCTGTTATAGTGTGTACAAGTGTAATACCTGTCTGTTATAGTGTGTGGATGTATAATACTTGTCTGTTATAGTGTTCATACAGTGCATGTAATACTTGTCTGTTATAGTGTTCATACAGTGCATGTAATACTTGTCTGTTATAATGTTCATACAGTGCATGTAATACTTGTCTGTTATAGTGTATACATGTGTAATACCTGTCTGTTATAGTGTTCATACAGTGCATGTAATACTTGTCTGTTATAGTGTATTCATGTGTAATACCTGTCTGTTATAGTGTGTACAAGTGTAATACCTGTCTGTTATAGTGTGTACATGTGTAATACTGTCTGTTATAGTGTGTACATGTATAATACTTGTCTGTTATAGTGTGTACATGTATAATACCTGTCTGTTATAGTTTTTACATGTATAATACCTGTCAATTATAGTGTTTACATGTATAATACCTGTCGATTAAAGTGTTTACATGTATAATACCTGTCTGTTATAGTGTGTGGATGTATAATACCTGTCTGTTATAGTGTTCATACAGTGCATGTTATACTTGTCTGTTATAGTGTATACATGTGTAATACCTGTCTGTTATAGTGTGTACAAGTGTAATACCTGTCTGTTATAGTGTGTACATGTGTAATACTGTCTGTTATAGTGTGTACATGTATAATACTTGTCTGTTATAGTGTGTACATGTGTAATACCTGTCTGTTATAGTGTTAACATCCAGTATAATACCTTTCTATTATAGTGTTTACATGTATAATACCTGTCTATTATAGTGTTTACATGTATAATACCTGTCTGTTATAGTGTGTGCATGTGTAATACCTGTCTGTTATAGTGTGTACATGTGTAATACTGTCTGTTATAGTGTGTGCATGTGTAATACATGTCGGTTATAGTGTGTAAATGTATAATACCTGTCTGTTATAGTGTGTACAAGTGTAATACCTGTCTGTTATAGTGTGTGGATGTATACTACCTGTCTGTTATAGTGTTCATACAGTGCATGTAATGCTTGTCTGTTATAGTGTATACATGTGTAATACCTGTCTGTTATAGTGTGTACATGTATAACACTTGTCAATTATAGTGTGTAGATGTATAATACCTGTCTGTTATATAGTGTGCATGTGTAATACTTGTTTGTTATAGTGTGTAAATGTATAATACCTGTCTGTTATCGTGTGTACATGTGTGATACTGTCTGTTATAGTGTGTACATGTGTAATACCTGTCTGTTATAGTGTGTACATGTGTAATACCTGTCTGTTATCGTGTGTACATGTGTGATACTGTCTGTTATAGTGTGTACATGTGAAATACTGTCTGTTATAGTGTATACATGTGTAATACCTGTCTGTTACAGTGTGTACATGTGTAATACCTGTCTGTTATAGTGTGTACATGTGTTATACTGTCTGTTATAGTGTGTGTATGTGTAATACTGTCTGTTATAGTGTGTGCATGTGTAATACCTGTCTGTTACAGTGTGTGCATGTGTAATACCTGTCTGGTATAGTGATACATGTATAATACCTGTCTATTATAGTGTGTACATGTATAACACTTGTCAATTATAGTGTGTAGATGTATAAT